>CM070730.1:31684203-32385370 GCA_036346275.1 Otatea glauca
GCCGACTCCAATTCAACAAAGGAAGAATGATGAGACCAACTGCTCATCACGGATATGACCAATGCTATATCAGCTTGTGCGACACTTCATGGCATGAGCCTACATCTACAGAGGATGGTTACGTATCTACTCATGGCTTTACCGAGTCCTCTACCTGTGGGCCAAGTCAATCACACCTGAGATCACTTCGCCCTCCACCTTGGCCGCCTCCCATGCTTGATGGTGTATTCAAAGAAGAGGCGTATCTCCAACTCTTCTTCATTTGAAGCCATATTTTGGAGAGAACGATGAGCTTGAGCTCGAGGACGACTCAAATGCAAGAAGGGGAGGATGATGAGGACATCACTATGACGGATACACTCATGACCTTACCTCCACCACCTCCTATGCAAGGTCCTATCACAAGGGCACGCTCACGGCGGCCTAAATCAACGTGTGAACTCCCTCTCGAATGTGGCATAATTATATTTTAGAGGATAGACCACTGCATAATAATGTGGCTTGTAGCTTAGGAATCATGGCTTAGAGCTGCAAGGACGCCATTCCTCATCACTACAAGCCCAGAGTACAAGGTATTCCCGAGAAGGAAGCCAAAACGTCCACCCAGGAGCAGTCCACCTTCAACTGTCCATAACTTTTTGTATCACGGAGTCTGTTCGGGATGAGTGAGTACTTGATTAAACATAATTTCGTTCTCTTTCCAACGGATCCGTCCTCATCATCAAATTCCACTCGGAGCTGGCTACAGTAGTCAAAAACAGTGCGACAGTCTCAGTCTTTTAGGTGCTGTGCCACCATAATTTTGGGATGAGTTCCCATGATAATTAAAGTGACGTGAGACCAACTCCTTGCAGCCATCCTTGGCTATATATATTGTACAAACCCCTATCTATCTCCTCGTGTTTTGATTTGAGAATAGTTACCCATGTGGCCAGAACTTTATCCTTGTTTCTCCGACTCGGCTAAGAGTAGCGAGAAACAAGTTTCAAACCTCAACTTGAGTGTAATGCTTCATCCTTGTTCTTGCTAGTTCTTCGATTGCTTGCAAGAATAGACCTTCGTGGATCAGGCTCATCCGTGTTCTGGCTTACGGTTGATAACCACGAGGAGTGTGGTTTAGCGGAAAGTGCGCTTATCCTTGTGTGGTTCAGAGTCGGATCGTCAAAGTCATCCTCCATTCAAATCGAGTTATCCCTCACCGAAGATCGGGCCGCCTTGTGCGCATCACTCTATGTCTAATTCGCTAGTTAAACCATGGATAGTTTCTAGCTAGTGACTTTGGTTGATGAGCATATAGACTTGTCTTTGTATGCTTCTCAAGTTTAATTTCGATTTGGTACACTCGATGTATGAGTCTTGTAATATGTTGAAGACATGTAATTCACATTAAAACTTGCACTCTCTATGTATTGTGTGATGATAGAGATGTTGTAAACCTTGGTATGTGTGTTGATCTTGGGCATCGCCTTGAGACACATACCTGGGACTACCGGAGTTGCTTTTGTTTTAATTGAGATTGTGGCCGCGTTGTTTGTCATATAGATGTGAATTAACATGTGCCTAGCTCTAGCGAGCGATGTTAGCTCTCATCTAAATGGGCAATCGGCCGCGATTAAACCAAGTGCAATTTGGGCGTTCTCACAACCTCGCCACGGCAGAAGGAGGTAAGATGTCATGCTCGCTCGTCGGCCACATTGCACGCAAACGGCCTGCAGTAATGTGATCGGTCACGACCTGCAGGGCTCCTTGTTGGTGACTTGATCCTAAAGCGATTCCAGACCGGTCTGCACCAACATGTTATCCCGTTAATGGGAGGGCCCTCGTCGCGTTGCCTCAAAGAGCCGGATGGGTGCCTATCGGGCTGGCCCATGCCCGACGGGCGGAGAGTACGCGAACTCGTGGAACATTGACCACCTCAGAAAGTTCTACGCTTGAACTACGCCTCGCTTTCATGATGAAATGCTTTTAATTTACCATTCATGATTGCGCCTTTTATATATCTCTCGTACTCCAAGCAAGCGTATCGTCTCGTAGTGATCCGAGGGTTCACCCGGAGGAAGTCGAGCTACCGTAAGCCGATTCTCATCGCCACACGGCCCTCCGTAGCGTGCAGTCTAGCCTAGCGATCACGCTCGTGAACTCCTCGACCTCGGGATACGATCCGCTCGGCCCCTTCTCCTTTTGCTTGAACAAAATCCACGGCCTTGAGGCCGCGCAGTGGGGCCGAGTCCGCGGTAAGTCGAATCTCATCCACAAGAAGTCGATCGCTCTCGCAGCAGGCTCCTGCCCGAGATCGCCACAGATAGCGCCTTAGGCTAAGGGGCCACCGACCTTTTGTTTTTTCTCGCAGCATGTTTTATCTTTGTGCGCACACCGCGGCTTGCTCTCCCGCTGACCGGTAATCGCCATCTCGAGCGCGATCCGCGCCCGACACCGCTTGGTCGAGGTCCGCATAAGGTTCTTTTTCTACCTATGCTAACGCCCTCTTATGCTTCTAGGGATACGCGACGCCGATCGCGCTCAAGGCTCGTCTTCTGGGAATCGAAGTCGCGGAAGGGCAGCTTCACCCTTAGTAAGTTGGATCGCTTCCTGGATCGAGCCCCAGCCGAGGGTTCACGCTAAGCAACCCCGCGCTTGGGGCCCGCCCGACATCCTTCCGCGCAGTTCTCTTTCATTAAATACCAAAGATCTATGTGTCCTCGGCGCCCACGAGCAACGCTGAGCATGACGCGTGATCTCGTGGATCGCCTGTGGGTCATGATCGGTTGTATAGTCGATTATCATCAGCGCCGTGGCTCCCCTTGTAGCAAAGCTTGGACCTGAGATCACGTCAAGAGCTCCCGAAACTCGGGGTGCCCTAAGGTTTCTTTTCTTAGCATCTGTATCTATGAATGTTTTCCTCTTTGCAGCCTGTGTGCCTTGGCCTCGGGTCGCGGTCTCTGGGTTCGCCTCGGGGATGTTAAGGTCGCCGTAAATCGATCTTTATCGGGGTAAGCCGACCATCCCCCTAACAAGCCAACTCGGAGGCCGTCCTTGGAGGGCACCCCGAGCTTGATGACGATTCCCGGGCTTGGCGGATATGGACTCTAGATTCACCTCCGGGGATGCTTCGGTCGCAGTAAGACGATCTGAATCGCAAAAGCCAGCCATTCCCGCCGTAGTCTTGAATCGAGATCACCCTCGGAAGCCCCGACTCGATGCATTCCTTTGTGTTCGGCCGCCTCGACCCGATGCCCCAAATTTAGGCTAGCCGGACACGGCTCAGGTATCTCGACCTAACACCGAGCAGATGTACTCCCAGGCTCGGATGTCATGATTTCTAAAAATATCCTCTCAGGGTTGCTCTATTCCCCTGAGTGATTCTAATGGGAGGCCTCCCAGTAGAGGGAGCCCGAGAGCTCGTCTTAGCACCGAGCCCGATGTTTGGTGCTCTGAGGTCGCGGATTTTTAAGAATATCCTCGGGGTTGATCTATTTCCCCGTCAAGTGATTTTGATAATTGATTCCCCGTCAGGTAATTTTTATGGCAAGTTCCTCAGGGATATTCTAATCACAGCTTGGTCATCCTGACCCGACTCCTTGGTTCAAGTTCATCCTCGATCAAAGGCACGCCCTGCAACCTGACTCCGTCGTAGGTCCCTTCCCCTTTTTTATGCTAGACAAACATCGACCAAACTCTCGGACCCCTGCAACTGGCCCCTGCACCTCGGGATCAGCGGCGAGCATGTGGCAACAAGGCAGGACCAAACATTTCTCGGCTCGGCCACCTCAACCCAATGATGGGGATAAAGTTCGCCCCCGGTCAAAGGTATACCTAACGACCTAACAGCCTTCTTGGTCTCCTTTTCTGGAGTTAGGAATGTTGGTCGGATCTCGGTCATAACGGCCAACTCATGCGCGGATCACCGGCTAAGCGGAACAACAAAGCAAAGCCAAAATCTCGGCGATTTTACGGCTAAAGTCTCAAGCAGATCTCTAGCAGTCTAGAAGAAAAGATGCTATTTATTCTCAAGCAAGACTCCCAACCAAGCATCAAAAGGCACATACAAGCTGCGATCACAAAGGGAGTTTCATTTCTTCAAAGATAGAATTTACACGATCGACTTTTACATAGGGCTCGAGGTCCCTACCTTTTTCCTATCAAACTAACCTATCTCAGGTCGACCATCTCCTGAGTGAGCTTCTCGCCTCCGGGTAGCAACCTCGCCCTCGGAGACAGCGCCTCGGCCTCGGCGTTGCTGCAACCTAGCCGCTCCTCCTGAAGTGAGCTGGGCCGTTCTTCCCGCCGGTCGCTCGCGGCTTTTCCTCGAGCTCGGCCATCTTCGCCTCGGCGTCGGTCGAAGCCCTCAAGGAAGCAGAGAGCTCCGCGACCTCTTGTGGAGTGCTTCCACCTCCGCGCGGGCGCCGGCGATCTCGTGGCCATCGCCGCGATCACCCACGAGGCATTCTAGGCTTTCGCGGACATTCGCGGGGTTTCGACCGCCATCCGCTCGGCCGGCCGCCCTCGAGATCTCGGCCGCATGCGGCCTTCAGGCTGCTCAACCTCCTCCTCTCGTCGCGCTATGCTCTCCTCGGTGAGGCCGAGGACTCCTCGCATCCCTCGACCAAGGAGCACGATTGCGAAAGTGATGGCATGGCCGCGTCTCGCGAGTCTCGAGCCCTGAGCGACTGCTCCAAGCCCCAGAAGCGCGAGAAACATCACAAGCGGCGAAGATAAAGCGAACAAAAGAGAAGAAGGGCGAGCTCGGAATCAACTAACCCGCCGAGGTGCGCTTGAGCCTCGCACAGGTGGAAGCGCGAGCGACCGCTCCCCTGCGGCCCCTCCATTCTTTGGGTTAGCAGCGTCGATAGCGTCATCGAATCGCCTCGTGCTAGAGGCGCTGAGCGGGTGGTCTTGAGCCTACGAGAGAAAAGCGAGTTGCTTAGTGGACCGAAGCCCAAGAAAACAATAGCAAAGAGGGAGGTGGCGCCATGCGATGCCCGTGCTCGTCGGCGACGCCAGATGCATCGTCCGGAGCCTCAGTGCGTCGGGCTCGGTGGCGTCGACCCATTGTCGCCAGACGATGTCGACCTGCCCTCTGACCCCCTGCTGAGCTTGACCCGGCTTCGGGGCTCGGTGTGGTCGGGTGAATCGCTGGGCTTCCTGGCTGGCGCATCAAAAGACGTCCCTTTGGCCGGCCGCTTGGTGAGTCGCCCTCTGTGGGCGTCGTGTGAGCGAGGATGTGCGGTCTTGCACTGTAGGACGTGAGATAGTCCCCGCGTCCTCTTCCTCGTCCTCGGACTTGCCTTACTGAACAACAGTCAAAATCAGTGATGAAAAAAAGACCCTAAGACTCAAAGGGGAAGACCTACGCTCTGAGCTAAGGGAAAGGAAAAGGAGACATGAAGAATACATGCGTGGCGAGCCTCCGCCTCACAGGTGGTGGGGCGTGTGTACGCAGCGTCGCGCCCACGGCAATTGAAGTGTCCTCCCCGCCTGCGCCATGGCCGCCGCAGGCAGGCGAGGGCGGCGCGGCACTGACCGCGCTCTTCTTTGCGAAAGAAGAAAGAAAGGTCAAAAAGAAAAACACATGGAAACGGCGAGCGAACCAAGGTCGGACTGGCGTCCTCGGGCTCGGCGAGGCAACTTACCATCAGCAGTCGCCCGCTCGGCGTGGGGCTTCTTGTGACTGGCTCGGGTGTCGAGCGGGCCTCTTAGCGGTCTTCTTGCCCTTACCCAGCCCGGACAATGGAAACAAGCGTCTCGCATTTTCTCGATGCTCTACAGCTCTCTGCAAGACTTCGACATGGTCAAAGAGAATTTAATGCCCGAACCCAAAGGGGACCAGGAAGAATGAGAAGAAGATTACCTCATTGCGCCGCCTCAAGATGTTCTTGGGGACGGGATCATCGAGGAGTAAGCGTGGGCCACCTTCCCGAATGCCTCTTGCATGTCGTCACCTCCATGACTCCGTCGAGCTGCGGGAAGGCAGAATGAGAAGGGGCGGTCGGAAAAAGAGCTCACTCGAGCTCGGGGAAGGACAAGGTCGGAAGATGCTTACATTTGGCGCTTTCCCGAGTGGGATCATCCCTCCCTCGGATCTCGAAGAACGGGTGCACCCTCTTCTGCAGAGGGGACACCCAAGCCCGAAGATAGTCTGCGACCACGGCCCGACGGTCGGGCCGCTATCCTGTGAGACGTGAATCATGGCGACACCTCCTGATCGGTCGTTGAATCCTCAGGCTCTGGGGTCTCGCGCTTGCTGTCCACGGCGATGCCGTTGTACGCGAGCTCACCCCCCTCGCCCTTCTTCAGGTAAAACCACCTCTGCGTCCACGGCCGAGGAGTCTGAGGTCGGGACTTGAAGAAAGGTGCAGAAGCTCGGTCAGTGATCTGAAATAAAGCACCCAACGGCGAGGTCCTTTGAAGTGCGGAACAAGGAATAGAAGCGGAAAAAGAGAGAGGGGGTGGGAAGGATTCCGAGGAACCCCTCGTAGAGATGCGAAAAGATAGAGAGAAGGAGGATAGAGTTCGGCACCAGATTGACAAGCTCGATCTCGCATTGTGCGAACAAACAGCCCAAGCCACTCTAAGGGGTCCATAGCCCAAGAGCGTATCTTTGCTTGCTCTGTGCTCACGATCTAAATCTCTCCTGGTGCGGCTCGACCTCTTCGGCCGCCGGAAGTCGCTAGGTTATTGGGTCCAGAAGTCCAGCGACTCGAGCTCCCTCATCCTCTGGTGGTCAAGGTGCTTTTCCCGAACTTGGCCATGGCACTCGGAGAGATCAAGACAGATTGGGGGAGAAAAGGGCGACAAGCAAAAAGGCTAAAAATAGCGTGAGGGTGAAGGACCTTAGAAGTATGCGGCTTGAGTTTTAAAGGAGCACGATCACCGATGACTAGCGTCGATTAGTCCTCAAAAAAGCGCGCCGAGATTTTGGGCAAGAAGCGTGAAGCGCCATGATCGCGCATCCTCGAATCCCCTCGGGGATCAGGCGTTACTTCCGTGTCCGCCGCCGTCGCATCGGGGCGCTTGAGGCGTTCGGGCCACCCCCGAATCCCGTGGAATTCGAGGCGTAATCAGACACCTCGAAGCGATCAACAAGTTAATGCCGCAAAGACGAAAGGGCATTTTTGGGGCGACCACGATAGAGGTCCTTGGAGGATTTTCGACGCCTAAGGTTGGCCTTGGGGGCTGCCGTGCTCGGCCAGGAGATCGATCCCTTCCCAAAACACCATAAGACT
Source organism: Otatea glauca (assembly GCA_036346275.1). Classification (NCBI taxonomy): domain Eukaryota; kingdom Viridiplantae; phylum Streptophyta; class Magnoliopsida; order Poales; family Poaceae; genus Otatea; species Otatea glauca. The sequence continues at coordinate 31,691,427 of CM070730.1, forward strand.
CAAGGCCGCCCCGAGCTTTCGGGCCGTCCCTTGAGCCTCACAGGGCTGGTATCGAGGATCGATACCTTGCGCCGCGTGTAAGTATCCCCCCGGCCTCGTGGCGGGTTTCCAAAGACCAAGGGGATCATTCCCGACCTCGATGATGCCCCCCTCGATGGTTGGGCTCAAGGCCAGCAAGCTCGGGCTCGGGCACCACCTCGGGGGCAGGCACCCTCGACCTGGACGCCTCGCCCTCGATCTCGACGTCTCAACCTCGACCTCGACGCCTCGCCCTCGATCTCGACGTCTCAACCTCGACCTCGACGCCTCAGCAGGCACCGAGGAAAAGGGCATCTATGAAACATCTATAACATTTCTATTTTTATCTTGTGTAAAAACTATCCCCTGCGTGGGAATCAGCACCCTACCTGCCCCTGTGTGGGAACTAGGAATCAACAGCTCCCGTCAGACTCTCAACAACTAGCAATGACTTTCGAGCCTCCGTCAAATCGCCACAGGCTAATGACGTCAGCCTCGAGACCAAGCGGCAATGGTTTCCCGGGGGCTACAAAAGCAGTAGGTCGCTCCAACCACGAGAGAGCGAGCAACCACGAGGCAATCGGAGACAAGGGCAACCCCAGGCCTTGCAGACACCGACAACCAAACAGCCACGGCCCCTGCTCTTGCTCGGGCCAGCCCTTGTACTCTTCCATTGAGCCGCTAATACACCCAGCCTCGGCGTGGCGGAGTAGAGCTATTCGCGACCTTGGGGCTCGAACCGATATAAATCCCGTGTCGACATCCTTCCTTTGGCGACTTCCCCGCGCGCGCGAAGCCCCTGAGCGAGCACGACCTCGGTACCGCTCCCGGCGACACCTCGCTCCCCTTTCTTTCTTCTGCGGTTGACTATCCGATCGTCGACAATCCAGTCGGTGTTAAAATTCCTCTGGCGATGTCTCAACTTGTACACATAGTCCATATGTTCGAAAAAACTCACCAGTGAAGCGAAGCGACAAACACACTGAATGGACTTCATATGCGCTTTGTATGCGTTTGAATCCGTGCGGTTCGGAGTTAAAATTCTTCACAGCGTGTCAAACTAGAGCTACCGAGACACCATTTGTGCGAAAAAGTCACAGTGAACCTAAGTGACAAACACCACGAATGGACTTCATATGCGCCCTAACTCATATTGGTAGTCTTTTCGAACTCGTCAGAGTCAGTGTTAAAAATTCCTCACAACATGTCCCAACTTGCACTTGAGACTACATTACGTGCGAAAAAGTCCGCAGTGGCGAGTGACAAACACCGGATAGACTTCATATGCGCCCTAGCTAATATCCGTATGCGTTTCAAATCCGTCCGATTCGGTGTTAAAAATTCTTCACAACGTGTCCCAACAAGCACTGCAGACACCATTTGTTCGAAAAAATTCACGGAGTGAAACTTAGTGACAAACACCTCGAATGGACTTCATATGAGACCTAATTAATATCCGTATGTGTTTCGAATCTATCCAGTTCGTCTTAAAAATTCTTTACAACGTGTCCCAACTAGCACTGCAGACACCATTTGTTCGAAAAAAGTCACAGTGTGAAAATGACTGACAAACACCCCGAATGGACTTCATATGCGCCCTACTAATATTGGTTTGGTATGCGTTTGAATCCGTCTGAGTTGGTGATAAAATTATTCTAGCGTGACCCAGCTTGCTCTGGACTCCATTCGTGTGAAAAAGTTCTGAGTTAAGCGGGTGACAAACACCCGAATGGACTTCATATGCGCCCTAACTCATATCGGTTGCATTTGAATCAATCAGTCGGTGTTAAAAATTCCTCACAACATGTGTCAACTTGCACTCATAGTCCATATGTGCGAAAAAGTATGAGTGGCGAGTGACAAACAACTGAATGGACTTCATATACGCTCTAACTAATATCCGAATGCGTTTTGAATCCGTGCTGGTTCGTTGTTAAAATTCTACACAGCGTGTCCCAACTAGCACTTTAGACACCATTTGTGCGAAAAAGTTCTGAGAGGAAAACGGGTGACAAACACCCGAATGGACTTCATATCGCCTAAATCATATTGGTATGCGTTTCAAATCCATTTGGATCGGTGTTAAAAATTCTTCACAACATGTCCCAACTACTTGCTACCGCAGACACCATTTGTGCGAAAAAAGTCCGCAGTGGCGAGGTGACAAACACCCGAATGAACTTCATATGCACACTAACTAATATCCGTATGCGTTTCAAATCCATCCGGTTCGATGTTAAAATTCTTTAGCGTGTCCTAACTAGCACTCTGAGACACCATATGTACTTGATATCGCCTAACTCATATCGGTATGCTTTTGAATCAATCCAAGTCGGTGTTAAAATTCCTCTGGCAGCGTCTCGGCTTGCACTCATAGTCCATATGTGCAAAAAAAGTCACAGAGTGAAACTGAGATACATTTACTAGAAAGCGAAATTAAAATCGGTTAAACAGCCGATTATAAGAGTTACAAAAGTATTCAGATAAGTATTTCCAAAACAACCAACAAAAGTTTTACATTTTAGGATCAATACTGGATGCCTGAGCTGGGAAGAGTTGCGCCTAACGCCGACAGAGCACCTGCGGCCTTTGCAATCACATTTTGAACCTTGTCAATAATGCGATCGTCGTCTTTCGCACTTCCTGGCACTTGCACCACCTTGGCCATCTGTTTTTTAACGCTGACTACGGCCATCGCAATGCCAAGCTTCTGGTCCTTGATAGCCGATGAAGTCTTCTCCAAAGTTTGTTGGCCTTCTGTGATTAGCTAATCTGTTTTGGCCAACTCTTCTAGGAGAAATTTCTTGGTCGACTCAAGTTTCCCAAGGGAGCTCTCGTAGCCTTAAGCAGTTCTGTATCGGCATCAAATTTCTGCTTCTTAGACTTGCCATCAGCTACCAACTCGTCCAGAATCTTCTGATCGGCCTCTTGAGCTTCCCACTGAGCTATCCTTGCCTGAGCCGCCTCCACTTAAGACCTCCTATCGTCTAGATGGCAGACATTGAGGAGAACTTCCATGGCTTCTGGAGGTTGATCGGTTTCTTATGCATCCATCGCATTTCTGATCTGTTGATTGTTGGCCAGAATCTCCGATTGAGGCTTCATCACCAAACCGAGGAGTTCGTTGAGCCTTTCTTTTATGCCCGGAGAAGAGGTGACGGCCGCCGATGCTTCCTTCAAAACTTCGAGGATTTTCCTGAAATCAACGTCGTGGTCGGTGGCCATGATCTTAAGGTCATCAAGGTCGGCCAGGGAGAAACCCAACAAGTTTGTTGGGTCGGACAGCTTTGGCAGGTCGGCGACCGGAGTTGCTTGCGTTGGTGTGGAGGAGAGAGTTGCGTGGATGAAATTTTGGGAAGATCGGCCAGAATCTTTGCAATTTGAGTTGACTGCGTTGGCTAAAAGAAGCAAATACAGGATAAGTGACGTTTTGAGAAGTAAGTTAGTTAAGGTACAATTATTTACCTCTCCAGTAGCCGACGCATGTGGTGAACTCTCGCCACTCTGCTCTTGGGGCTTGGACCCCCTTTTTGCAGGAGCCTTGGTGTACTTTGTTTTCTTCTTTTCGGAAAATATAATTGGCTAAAGGTCAGTTGGGGAAAAACGAAGATTAATAACAGTCGATTGTGTTCTTTTTACTTACTCGGTTGTTTCTTCTCAATATCTGACAAGGAGGGACTATGAATTCTAGAATTGCACGAGGTATACCTGTGAGGCCATCGTCTGAAGTGACCTTTTAAACAGCCCACGCCCGATTGGCCGGAAATAGGCTTCTTGCCGACAGCCTTAGTCTATAGAAAGAAGATAAAGGAAAATAAGAAAATATGTTTGACAAAGTCAATGTGTAAAGAATATTATTCAAGCGATACCTTATCAATATCTTCAAGACTTGCATTAGTATAACCCACGAGTTAGTCTCGTCGCTTGAATCGCTGTTAGTGTCTACTGTCGGCTAAGGAAGATTTGGGAAGAATTCATTCATAATAGCCCATTGACTTATCGAATAGGCGCATCCGCAATATATAACCACCATGAAGAAAAGCGTTCTGACCGACGAGTGTTTAGCACAAAATGTGGCAAGTCCTTGATCTGAAGTTCATCGGCTATCTCAAGGACGAGGTTGGACGCGGTAGCATTGCGGACTCTGGCTCGTGGTTGAAGCCAATCAAGTAATGGCAGACTAGGGATGACTTGACCAAAGCCTAACTGTCTAGCATAAACTGATGGATTATAGAACTCATATGAAGGTTGAAAAGTCCGATTCCTCGTATGAAGGCCGACGTGCAAAATGCTTGGCGAAGTGAAAAGCTTGAACATGTCCAAAGTATCTTGCGGCATTAGAGCACTATCAGCATCTAAGTGAAGAAAAGAAGGCCATGGGAAATCGGCTGTACTTGTATAACTGAAGAAATCGTTTTGTTTGAATTCATTACTGTCAAGCTGCAAAAAGAATGATAAGTATTTCTTAGAGCCGATGGGAGTCACCTTTGTCTCATTCCCAGAGCACATCACAAATCTCTCCCCGTAAGATCGGCTAGCTATGGTAGAGGCACCTTGCCTTCAGGAGTGTCTTCTCGAGGAAGCGCCGTGTCTTGAAGGATTCAACTCAAAGGATCGGTTGAACAAGCGGTATAGCGGATCTGAATAAACCAGAGTGGTCCTCAGACGCCGCCAATAGTGAATTTCAAAAACCGGTGAGCAGTGACACCTTATTGTGTACAGTAGACTGCTCCTAGAAGCATCTTTCCAAGTGCCGGTAAGCGACCCTCTACGGTTGCTCTGCTATGGTTTGATATACTGAGTTGGTCCCAAAGAAGCGTATGAGAATAAAATCGGTCTAACGAGATTCAAAAAAGCGACATGCTCTTCGTCCGATACCAGCCCATTGACCTTATTATTATTTCTCGATATATTTAGCCCATCCTTCACCCTTGGATTTGATAAGCTTGTACTTGGGCTTGGTGCTATAATCGGTACTTGGTCTCCATCGGTCTTAAACAACCACAGTTGGGCCCGTCCAAAGGGTTGGGCCGAGATCGAGGCGGAATCTGGCGTTGAAGGTATCCGACCAGAAATAACAGGCCGTGGCCACCAAGGGCTCATTGGCCTCTCGATCGGCTAAAGAGAGAGGGAGACATTCGGCTATGCCCATTTTCCCATTCACCCCTCTTTTGAGCTACTACACGAATATACCACGATCTCCACCCTTTAAGAGCCATTGGCCAAGCCCTAAAACTCTTACTCCAACCCTCTATGTTATGCCCCGAAGCCCATAGAGGTAGACGAGGAATCTCTTCATTTATTACGGAATCGGCTTCTATATTTCCTACTGGACCCAAATAGAATTGGTCATTGCTGTTTGGGATTGGGATGAATACCTGAGAAGGGTCCATTGAGGCGATTCTGACAAAAACCGATTAGGCGATGAGCAGCGAAGAGCTTGAAAATCAGAAGCCGATTGCAGACAACTCGAGAGCTTGTGCGCGTGAGGAATGAGTCCGGAGGGGCGCATATTTATTGCACGGTGAAAAATTTGAAATGGCGGAAATGAATCTCAAAGACACGGCGATTAAGCGCACACCTTTGTGTCGGAGAATTACGGTGCAAATAAGCGGCGTTATTAGGTGAAGTTCAACTCATTAGCGATGGGACATAAGCCGATAATTGTGATTTTTGAGAGATGACAAGTCATCTCTCAAAAATGGGGGCATATGTTTGCATCAAAAATTGGCAATTCAAGTCAAAATCGGCAATAAAGTCAAAGATACGGAAACCAGCAGATAATTTGGTAAGATTTGAAGATATTTGGTAACGGCAGGATCCTCGGGGAAAGGTTATCCAAACAAGGCCCGATGCGGATTGGTTTTCAACACATATTGTCTTGGGACACGATCGTAGATGGGTATTAAAGAAGAATCGAAGCAAAGCTGCGAAGGATCAACACAATACAATCAACCAACCTTTACTTCCTTACTTTTTCCTGTCGACTAGGAGTAGCTCCTGTAATTTAGTCTTTGTAATTCGATCTTGATCAATAAAGTTGTGCATCGCCGATTGTTGATCTTCTTCAAATTACGACCCAGGTTTGATTTGTCCTGATTTTGTTGCACATTGCCTTCTTCAGAATCGATCTACCTTTATCTTATGATTAGCCTTAATCGGTTAATTCGACTTATCCTTTCACTTTGATCTTGATCGGCTTCAAGCTGATTGAGTCTAAGCCGATTAATCTTCACGATCGGCTTTGTGTGAATTTTATATTTTTACCTTGTCGATTATAGGTCAAATCGACTGGCACGCTCTGAACCAGGTTTTCGTCAGGTGTGCTGCTGTCAGAAACCCTACTTCAAGTTTTTGAGGCCAACAAAGTCACAGAGCGAAACTATGTGTCAAACATCCCGAATAGACTTCATATGCGCCCTAACTCATACCGGTATGCGTTCCAAATCAGTCCGAGTCGGTGTTAAAAATTCCTCACAATGTGTCCCAACTTTCACTACATACTCCATTTGTGCGAAAAAAGACACAGAGTGAAACTAAGTGACAAACACCCCAAATGGACTTCATATGCGCCCTAACTCATATCCGTATGCGTTTCAAATCCGTCCGAGTCGATGTTAAAATTTCTCTAGCGTGTGCCGACTTCTAGTGCACACTCCATTCGTCTTGAAAAAGTCACAGAGTGGCGAGAGGCAATCACCCGAATGGACTTCATATGTGCCCTAACTCATATCGGTAAGCATTTGAATCGATGCAGTGCATGTTAAAATTCCTTCGAAGTGTCCCAACTTGCACTATAGACTCCATTAAATGCGAAAAATATCACAGTGGCGAGTGACAAACACCCGAATGGACCACATATGCGCCTAATTCAAATCGGTATGTGTTTGAATCCATCAGTCGGTGTTAAAAATTCCTCACAACTTGTCCCAACACTCTGATTGTATTCGTGCGGAAAAAGTCACAGAGTGGCCCGAGTGACAAATACCCGAATTGACTTCATATGCACTCTAACTCATATCGGTATGCGTTTTGAATCCGTCTGAGTAGGTGTTAAAAATTCCTCACAACGTCTACCACTTCACCACTTACTCCATTCGTGCGAACAAAAGTCAAAGAGTGAAAATGAGTGACAAACACCACGAATGGACTTCATATGGGCCCTAACTAATATCGGTATGCGTTTCGAATTCGTTTGGGTCGGTGTTATAAATTTTCACAACGTGTGCCAACTTGTACTTCACACTCCGTTCATGCGAACAAATGTCACAGAGTGAAACTAAGTGACAAAAACCCCGAATAGACATCATATGCGCGATAACTCATATCGGTATGCATTTCGAATCCGTCCGTGTCGGTTTTAAAAATTCCTCCAAACGTGTACCAACATGCACTGTAGACTCCATTCGTGAGAAAAAATTAACAGAGTGAAATTGAGTGACAAACACCCCAAATGGACTTCATATGCGCCCTAACTCATATCGTATGCGTTTCAAATTTGTCTGAGTCGGTGTTAAAAATTCCTCCCAACGAGTCCCAACATGGACTGCAAACTCCATTCGTGCGAAAAAGTCACAAAGTGAAATTGGGTGACAAACAACACAAATAGACTTCATATCGCCTAACTCATATCAGTATGTGTTTCGAATCCGTCGAAGTCGGTGTTAAAAATTCATTCCAACGTGTCCCAACTACCTGCGACTCCATTCGTGCGAAAAAAGTCACAGAGTGAAACTAAGTGACAAACACCCGAATGGACTTCATATGCCCAAACTCATATCGGTATGTGTTTTGAATCCGTTCGAGTCGGTGTTAAAATGCCTCTAGCGATGTCCCAACTTATTTTGCACACTTCATTCGTGCGAACAAAAGTCACAGAGTGAAACTAAGTGACAAACACCTAGAATGGACATCATATGTGCGTTTCAAATCCGTTTAGTCGGTGTTATAAATTGCTCACAATGTGTCCCAACTTGCCTTTGCACACTCCATTCGTGCGAAAAAAGTCACAAAGTGGCGAGAGACAAACACCCCGAATGGACTTTATATACAGCCTAACTCATATCGGTATGCGTTTGAATCCGTCAAAGTCGGTGTTAAAAATTCCACGACAACGTGTCCCAACTTTCCTCCACACTCTATTAAATGCGGAAAAGTCACAGAGTAAAACTGATTGACAAACACCCCAAATGGACTCATATGCGGCTAACTCTTATCGATCTGTGTTTGAATCCGTCCGAGTCGATGTTAAAATTTTGCACTACATGTCCCAATAGGCGGGTAGATTCCATTCGTGTGAGAAAAGTCACAGTTGTAATTGGAGTGAGCGGACACACCGAATAGACTTCACATGCGTCCTAAGCGATGCTCGAAGCGTTTCAAATCCGTTTGAGTCGGTGTTAAAAACTCCTCTCAATGTGTCCCATCTTGCACTGCACAATCCATTCAAGCGAACAAAAGTCACAGAGTGAAACTAAGTGAAAAACACCTCGAATGGACATCATATGGGCCCTAACTCATATCGATTGTGCGTTTGAATCGATCTGAGTCGGTGTTAAAAATTCTTCTAGCGTGTCCCAACTTGCTGCTGCGACTCCATTCGTGCGAACAAATGTCACAGAGTGAAACTGAGTGACAAACACCCCGAATGGACATCATATGTGCCCTAACTTATATCGGTATGCATTTTGAATCCGTCTGAGTCGGTGTTAAAAATTCCACACAACGTGTCCCAACTTGCACTGCATCTTCATTCGTGCGAAAAAAGTCACAGAGTGAAACTGAGTGAGAAACACCCTTGTTGGGAATCGATCACCCTAACACATGACCAGGCCCCCCCTAGGGGGCTTTAGGCTGTTCTCCCCCGAGCTCGGAGGACTTTTCCCTAGCTCGGGCGAGGATTTTCCCGAGCTCGGAGGACGGTTCCCAAGCTCGGGGAGAGTTTTCCCGAACTCGTGCTGACTCCCGCAACCTCTTCGACCTCAGCACCCTCGGCCCGGCCTCCAGTGTAATAATTTCCTTTTTATGTGACCTCTCTCCCCTGCGTGGGAAATAGGGTCACCGACTCCTCTCAGTTCCCCTGCGTGCGAACTAGGGTCACCATCTCCTGTCAGTTTCCCTGCGTAGGAACTAGGGTCAACCACTCCCAGCAACTCTTGTCAGCACCCCTGCGTGGGAACTAGGGTCAACTACTCCTGTCAACTCACAGACAACCACCCGGCGTCAGTCTCGAGATCAGCGCCAAGGGTCTTTTAAAGCGCCAGACCACCCTGGTCGGGAGAGGAGACAAGAGACAACAGAAACCTAAGGGGGATGTGCAGACACACTTGTACACCACACCATCCATCGAGCTCCCCTCGGTCGTCACTTCCGAGCAACCCCGAGGTCGAGCTCCCCCTTTGTTCTCCCACGAGGAGCCTTTAGTCACCTTTCTCCTACGGGCAAGACTGGAGTAGAGATATTACCCGACCTTGGGGCCTCGAACCAGTATAAGTACTGTGTCTCCCGTCCGATTGCTCTTCTTCCCCGAGCTATGCAACTATCGACGCTCCCTCCTTCCCGGACGAGCACGACTTTGGGCCTCGCCCCTTACACGATCCTTCCCCCCTTCTTTGTGGTCGATGGTCCCGATCGTCAACAGCTGGCGCCCACCGTGGGGCCCGAAGTTTCGTTCGTCTAAAGTTCATCGCATCAGCGTCGTCAGCACCTTCAGCTTCACCGATAACATATCGCGATCAGCGAGCCTGGGCTCGAATGCGATCCCTGAGTACCAAGGCTCCAACTCCATGCTCTCGCCCTCATTGCTGCCTCACAAACGCCGGGTCTTCATGGCCAACAGCCACGAGGCGACTTCGGAGGCAGATGACGGCGGCCCGGAGACTCCGCAGGAGGCACGTCGGCTCACCCAGGTCGCCATCAACCAAGCTATCATAGCCATTCGGCGGGAGGAGTGCCGGGCGGCCCGCTCTCCGTCCGGACAGCTCAGTCCTTCTCGCCCGAACGAGCCTGGCCGGGAGCGCTTGTGGGCCATCGCCCGGGTCATGGCTGACCCTGCGCGGATCGGCTCGGCCCTCTTCAGACGGTCCCTGGCCGAAGAGCTCAACATGGCGACCGACGACGTTGCGCCTCCGCGGCAAGGGCGGCGATTGGGCTTTGAGTCCCGCCCCTTGGCGAGCGGTAGCGACTCGCCGCACGATCGCCTGTCGTTCCGCCAGCAGACTCCTTACCCGCAGGCTCGCACCCCTTCACCGTCCCTTCCACTTCGCCAGGGCGAAGACGTGGTGCGCGGGCACGCCCACCACCAGCAGAGCGGCAGCGATGCTCGCTCAAGTAGTAATGCTTCCTGAAGCCTTTCCCTGGACATTCCGCCTAGGCGCCGAAAGGTTCGCGACTACCCATGCCACTGTCCTAATGGCGCCCCTGCTGACCATCGCGATCGACGCGGCGTGAACCGCCGGCTCGAGTTTCCCTGTCGTGACGGCGACTCCGGCGCCAAAGCGGCGTCAGCGATCTCTGGCCTACGGCACGCCCGGCGTACTCGGACGACCTCAGTGAGTGCATCGGCGGCGAGTTCAAGCCGACGATAATGGAGCAATTCGACCGGACCAAAAACCCCGCGGAATTCCTCTCCATCTACTCCACCACCATCTAGCGGCCGGCGGGGATATGGCCGCGATGGCCAACTATCTCCCCACTATCCTGGACGTAGCCACCCGCACCTGGTTCTTCCACCAGGCACCTGGCGCTTTCTGGTCATGGCGCCAGTTGTGGAGCACCCTCCACTCCAACTTCCAGAGCTGCTACGAGTGGCGGGGCGAAAGGACTGGACCGTGTCATCCAGGGAAAGGTGAGCCCGCCGAGACCGTGCGCGGTTTACGCGCGCGGCTTCGATCTAACGTCTTCGATGAGACTGTCATCAAGGCCTTCAAGTTCGGCGTCCATGACAGACACCTTACGGAGGACCTTGAAATAGCAACAAAGCTCACCGTCAACAAGCTGTTCCGCATGGCGAAGCGATACGTAGATGCGGACGACGCCGTCCGCTGGAAGCACGACTACGACCGAGGCAAGCTCGGCCTCATCTTTAGCGGCGGGGTATGCGGCACTAGGAAAGGGGGCTCAGACTAGCGCGACAAGAAGCGGGGGAAAGACCGCAGTGCTGGAGGCGACTAGCTCCGCATGGTCACCGCGATCGACAGTAGGCGCGAAGGGACGAAAACGCGTCGGCCCGACCGCCGAGGGCCTCGGCCCCAGCAGAATCGCCCACGGCCTCGGCAAGCGCCACGCCAGCCCTAGCAGGGGCCGGGTCAGGCCAGGCCACCTCGGGCCAATGCCCGATCCTGGGGCGATGAAGAACGGCTCCACCTCGACTCCGATAAATTCTACCCGTTCCATAAAGCCTACGACCACGATCTGCGAAATTGCAGGACGTGGCTATACAGACTGGATGCCTTCTATAGAGGGCGTGGAGAGATGCCCACGCTCCGGGGCGACAAAGCTGCCGGCGAATCGACACCGGCGGGGATCTAGCAGGCCCCGACCTGGAGTTCTAGCAGGGCGACCGCCGGGTTGACGTAATCTTCGGCGGTTCCTCAGCATATCGGTCCCGGCGTGAACTAAAGGACGTTGCGCGCACCGTGTACCAAGCCACCATCGGGAAGCCCACCGACCAACCTGCAGGTGGGATGGCGTTCCCATCACCTTCTCCCGGGATGATGCTCCCCCGGGGATGTCCCGAGACTTCAAGACCGCCCAGGTCGTCACCCCGACCATAAGCAACACCGTCGTCGGGCGAGTTATGGTTGACGGGGGAAGTTCCTCAACCTGCTCTTAGCATGCGCATTGGACCGGATGCAGATACCCCGGTCGAAGATAAAAAATATAGTGGTCCCCTTCTTCGGCATCGTGCCGAGGAGCTCGACCACTCCGCTCGGGCAAGTGGTTCTGCCCACGACTTTCGGGGATTCTATGAACTTTCGCACCGAGCTGATCACCTTTGACGTGGTCAATGGGGACCTCCCCTATAACCCAATCTCGGGCGGCCGGCCCTGATTAAGTTCAAGGCCGCGAATCACTACGGGCACCGGTGCATGAAGCTCCCGGGGCCCAGCGGCGTCATAAAGGTCCGCGGCGACCTCAAGGTGGCGCACGGCTGTGAGGAAAAGGCCCTAGCGCTCGCCGGCATGCTACCTCAGCAGGGTCCCGAGACGACCCCGAAGAACGCCCGCCGGAAGGCGTAATCCAGCCCGTTGGCCTGACCAAGGCCGTGCGGCTCGAGGAGGGAACTTTGGGCAAGTGTGCCCGCATTTCCGCCCAGCTTGACACAAAATAGGAAGACGAGCTCGTCACCTTCCTCCGAAATAATAAAAACATTTTGCATGGGAACTAGCGGATATGCAGAGGGTCGCCGCGGAGGTGATCGAGCACAAGCGCAAACAAAGCACAGGCTGCGAGGCCCTTGCTGCAGCTGCGGCGCTTCTCCCACGAGCGTCGATAATCAGGGAGCACCTTGACAAGCTCCTAAAGGCCGGCTTCATTCGCGAGGTCAACTACTTTGAATGGCTGGCCAACCCTGTAATTGTGCAAAAGAAAGGTGGGAAATGGAGAATGTGCGTCGATCACACGGGCCTAAATGCTGCGTGCCCCAAAGATAACTTCCCTCTTCCGCGCATAGATCAAATTGTGGATTCCACCGCCAACACCAAGATGTTGAGTTTTCTCGACGCCTATTCTGGCTACCACCAGATCAAGCTCGCCGTGGAAGACAAGGACAAGACCGCCTTCATCACGCCGTTCGGAACCTTCTGTTACATGACCATGTCGTTCGGCCTCATAGCGTGGGCGCAACGTTCGGCGGCTAATGGTCAAGACCTTCGACCCGCAGATCGGCCAGAACCTCGAGGTCTATGTTGATGACATCATCGTCAAGAGCTCCTCCGAGGCCGACCACGTCAACGATCTGGCCTCGACCTTCGCCAATCTAAACAAGTTCGGCATCAACCTTAATCCCGAGAAGTGCGTCTTTGGCATGACCTCCAGAAAGGTACTCGGTTACATGATCGGGGGCTCGGGCGTGGGCCCGAACCCAGGGAAGATCGAGGCGATTAAGCAGATGGCCGCCCCGACTTCGGTAAAACAGGTCCAGAGCCTCACCGGCAGCATCATCGCCCTCAGCTGCTTCATCTCCAGGCTCGGCGAAGAGGATGCCCTTTTTCAGGATCCTGCGCAGGCACGGGGGCTTCGAGTGGACCTCCGTATCCCAACGATCCTTCGACGAGCTCAAGGCGTACCTCTCGAGTTCGCCTCTGCTTACAACTCCACAACAGGGTGAAGTGCTATTACTCTACCTCGCAGCTACAACCCAGGCCGTTAGCACGGTCCTGGTAGCCGAGCGCACCGGGCTACAGCACCTGATCTACTACGTCAGTGAGGTGCTTCATGGGCCAAAGGAGCGCTACCCTCTGGTCAGAAGCTCCTCTACGCCCTCTTCATGGCCTCGCGTAAGCTTCGACACTACTTTCAAGCACGTGCGGTGGTTATCCCCAGCGGGCTCCCGCTCAGAGAAATTCTCAGGAACCCGGAAGCAAGAGGTCGCATCACCAAGTGGGCCATAGAACTGGCTGAGTTCGACCTCCGCTTCGTGGCCCGCACCGCCATCAAATCGCAGGCGCTTGCCGACTTCGTGGTCGAGCAAACGACCGAGTCTGCCCCCGAGCCCCTGATCAAAGTTGAGGACCCCTGGACCATGTTTTTCGACGGGTCGAGGTCATTTGAGCGCTCGGGGGCTGGCGTTCTCATCGTCACCGCTCGGGGTGACAACCTAGGGTATGTGGTCCGCTTCAGTTTTCCCGCAACCAATAACGCTGCGGAGTACGAGGCCCTTTTAGCTGGCCTACGAGCTTGCAAGTCCCTAGGCATCTGCCGTCACAGTTGTTAAAGGGACTCGGCTCGTCATCAATCAATACAACAAAGACTACCAGTGTTCGGACCCATTAATGGCCAAGTACCTCACCGAGGTATGTAAGATGGAGAGGTGGTTCCATAACTTAAAGATCCAGCACGTGCCAAGGAAGGACAACTCCACCGCCAACCTCTTGTCTAGACTCGGATCATCCAGTGATGAGCTCCCGCCAGACATCATCCTCGAGACCTTGGTCTCACCGTTCTTCGCCAATCAGGAAGACCTGGTGGCCCTACTCGAGAGTGTTCCCTCGTGGATGGACCCGATCACCAAGTTCTTCGTCCGCGGAGAGCTCCTTGCAACTCCGGCCGAGAGGAGTAGGATTCAGCGCCGCGCGAGCTCGTACAGGCTCATCGGCGGGCAGCTTTACCATCAAGGAGCTCTAGGCATCACAGCGAAATCGTCACCCGGAGGAGGTAAGTACTTACTCAACGACATACATTCAGGCCTATGCGGCGCTCACACTTCTTTCAGGACCATGGTCGGGAAGGTGTTCTGGATGGGATTTTACTGGCCAACAGCGCTCGAGGATGCTAAAGACATCGTCCGCACTTGCTAGGCCTGCTAGTTCCATGCCCGAAAGGCTCGGCAACCGGCCTATGCCTTGCAGACCATCCTCCTCGCCTGGGCTTTCTCGACGTGGAGCCTCGACATTCTCGGCCCCTTCCCAAGATCAGTTGGAGGGAAGAAATTCCCGTTCGTCGCCATCGACACTTTCTCGAAGTGGATCGAGGCTGAGCTAGTCTCCACTATCACCGCCAAAGCCGCGTTAATGTTCTTCCGTTCCTTTGTGGTCACAAGGTATGGAGTCCCTTGCAGGATTATCACCGACAACGGGACGCAGTTTACTAGCGAGCTGTTCCAAGAGTTCTGCGCAGACATGGGGACCAAGGTCTGCTTTGCCTCGGTGAGTCATCCTTAGAGCAGCGGGCGTCGAGCGCCAACGAAAAAGCTCGTCCAAGGAGTCAAGAAGCGAGTGTTCGCCGAGCTCGGACAGCCCGGTCGGGCCTGGGTGGATGAGCTTCCCACCGTCCTTTGGTCCGTCCGCACCTCATCAAGCCGGCGGCGGGCGAGCCCTTTCGGCTCGTCTTGGTGCGAGGCCGTCCCCGCCATCCGAGATTGCGGTCGGCTCCGTCGAGGTTAGCTCGGTCGACCAAGTCGGCCTCGGCGAGGCGGTCTCGACCTGCCACAGCGGAGGAAGTAAGGTGCTTTGCGCCTTTGCTATTCTCGGCGCTACTGTAAGATCTCCGCGGCATGCCGCCCGATCGATCGACCTAGGGGTTTCCACATCAGGGACCTGGTCTTAAGACGAATCCAGGACCAGTCCAACACTAACAAGCTGTCTCCGCTGTGGGAAGGCCCCTACAGAGTCGTCTCAGCAAGTCGCGCGGGAGCTTACTGACTAGCAACCCCCGATGCCAGGGAGCTCATGAACTCGTGGAATGTAGTTCAGCTCCAGAGGTTTTATACCTGATGCTCCCCCTCCTTCTGTTTTGCGATAAGATGCTTTCCCTTATCAACATGCTTGTCTCTCGTATCTCGGGCAACGCGACCTAGGCCGTGGCCCGGACACTTACCTCCGGGGGTCGAATACGAGGTAATCCGATTCTCATCGCAGTAAGCCGGCTATCCCCCCGTCGTAGGATCCGTCCAGACGGTCATGCCTGTGGGCTCGCCGGCCTCGAGATACTCGAGTCTCGGCCCTCGGGCCCCTCACTCGAGCTAGCATGGCGGTCCCGTGGTTCACCTCCGGGGGTCGAATGCACCGTAAGCCGATTTTCTTCACAGTAAGCCGACCATCCCCCCGGTCGCAGGGCATGGGCTCGGGACCGTCGCTGGTAAGGGCTTCGAGCTAAGGGGCTCGGCCTGGTTTTTCTTCACAATAAAATGCAATGCTTTATCGTCTTTTGTTTCCTCTTATATTTTTTTCGCGTCTCGAGCAAACGTGTCTAA
The DNA here is from genome assembly GCA_036346275.1 of Otatea glauca. Classification (NCBI taxonomy): domain Eukaryota; kingdom Viridiplantae; phylum Streptophyta; class Magnoliopsida; order Poales; family Poaceae; genus Otatea; species Otatea glauca. The sequence continues at coordinate 31,707,358 of CM070730.1, forward strand.
GGGTCGTGGTGCGAAGGATCGACACCAGGGGGTTAAAACCGCAGTTAGACGATCCTCATCGCAGTAAGCTGACCTCCCACTGTAGTAAAGTCCATCCTGGCAATCACACCCGAGCACTTTCCCGACCTCGAGACGCGGGAACCTCGGCTCGCGCGCCACTCACTCAAGCTATGATCTCGTAACTCACCTCCGGGGGTCGAAGTACGCAGTAAGCCGATTCTCATCGCAGTAAGCCGACCATTCCCCCCGTCGTAGGACACGAGCCCAAGATCGCCCTCGCCTCGGGGGCGCCCAGGTCTTCAACTCTTATGTCACCATACTCTGGCCCAATCCGGGTATTGGCCCATGATAAAAATCCTCCTTTATCTCCGGTACTAACCTTTCTCGGCCTCTCAAGGGACGTGATGTGAGGTCACGGTCCCAAGTTTCAGGTTCTTCCGCCGAAGATCGCGCCGTTTCAAGGCCTCGGGCCCGAGGCTCCGTCTATTTTACTTTCGGCTGAAAGTCTTATTTTTCCTATAATAAAACGTCTTAAGCGACGTGACCTCGCGGAGTGACCATAAGGGCAACCAGAAGATCACGCGGCGAGCTCCTCGGCCTCGAGACGTATTCTGCGTGTTCTCTTTTGCAGCGCCCAAGGTCGCGTTCTCTAGGTTCGCCTCGGGATGCCCGAGTAAGTCGATCGTTATCGGGATAAGCACCCGACAGTGGCGAGTGACAAACACCCGAATGGACTTCATATGCACCCTAACTCAGATCGCCTAACTCAAATCGGTATGTCTTCGAATCCATTTGAGTCGGTGTTAAAAATTCTCACAACGTGTGCCAACTTGCACTACACACTCCTTTCATGCGAACAAAAGTCACAGAGTGAAAATAAGTGACAAACACCCGGAATGGACATCATATGCACCCTAAGTCATAATGGTATGCGTTTTGAATCCGTCCGATGCAGTGTTAAAAATTCCTCCCAACATACACTAAAGACTCCATTCATGCGAAAAAAATTCTGAGTGGCGGAGTGACAAACACCCGGAAAGGACTTCATATGCGCCCTAACTCATATCAGTATGCGTTTCGAATCCATCATAGTCGGTGTTAAAAATTCCTCCCAACATGTCCCAACTTGCAATGCAGACACTATTTGTGCGAAAAAAGTCACGGAGTGAAACTAAGTGACAAACAACCTGAATGGACTTCATATGCGTCCTAACTCGTATCGGTATGTGTTTCGAATCCGTCCGAAGCGTTGTTAAAAATTCCTCACAATGTGTCCCAACATGCACTGCAGACTCCATTCGTGCGAAAAAAGTAACATAGTGGCGGGTGACAAACACCCTGAATAGACTTCATATAATTCCAAACTCATATCGGTATGCGTTTCGAATCCGTCATAGTCGGTGTCAAAAATTCCTCCAATGTGTCCCAACTTGCACTGCAGACTCCATTCGTGTGAAAAAAGTCACAGAGTTAAACTAACTGACAAACACCCTGAATGGACTTTATATGCTCCGTAACTCATATCGGTATGTGTTTCAAATCTGTCCGAATCGGTGTTAAAAATTCCTCACAACATGTCCCAACTTGCACTACACACTCCTTTCATGCAAACAAAAGTCACAGAGTGAAACTAAGTGACAAACACCCCGAATGGACTTCATATGTGCCAAAACTAATATCGGTATGCGTTTCGAATCCGTCTGAGTCAGTGTGAAAAATTCCATACAACATGTCCCAACTTGCACTCCAGACTGCATTCGTGCAAAAAAAGTCACACAGTGAAATTGAGTGGTAAACACCCCGAATTAACTTGATATGCACTCTAACTCATATCGGTTTGCATTTCGAATCCGTCTAAGTCGGTGTTTAAAAATTCCTCACAACGTCTCTCACTTGCACCGCACGGTCCATTCGTGCGAACAAAACTCACAGAGTAAATCTGAGTGACAAACACCCCGAATAGACTTCATATGCGCCCTAACTCATATCGATATGCGTTTCGAATTCGTTTGGGTCAGTGTTAAAAATTCTCACAACTTGTGCCAACTTGCATTGCACACTCCTTTCAAGCGAACAAAAGTCACAGAGTAATACTAAGTGACAAACACCTCGAATAGACATCATATGCGCCCTAACTCATATCGATATGCGTTAGGAATCCGTCCGAGTCGGTGTTCAAAATTCCTCCCAACGTGTCCCAACATGCACTGCAGACTCCATTCGTGTGAAAAATGTAACACAGTGAAACTGAATGACAAACACCCAGAATGGACATCATATGCGCCTAACTCATATCGGTATGCGTTTGAATCCATCACAGTCGGTGTTAAAATTCTTCACAATGTGTCCCAACTTGCACTCTGAGACTCTATTCGTGCGAAAAAGTAATAGAGTGAAACTAAGAGACAAACACCACGAATAGACTTCATATGCGCCCAAACTCATATCGGTATTCGTTTTGAATCAAATCGACTCGGTGTTTAAAATTCCTCCCAATGTGTGCCAACTTGCACTACATACTCCATTCGTCGCGAAAAAGTCACGAGTTAAACTAAGTGACAAACACCTGAATGGGCTTCATATGAGCCCTTACTCATATCGGTATGTGTTTGAATCCGTCAGAGTGGGAGTTATAAATTCCTCTAGCGTGTCCCAACTTGCTTTGCACACTCCATTCGTGTGAACAAAAATAACAGAGTGAAACCGAGTGACAAACACCCGAATGGACATCATATGCTACCTAAATCATGTCGGTATGCGTTCGAATCCGTCGGATTCGGTGTTAAAAATTCCTCCATAATTGTCCCTTCATGCACTGCATACTCCATTCGTGCAAAAAAAAGTCACATAGTGAAACTGAGTGACAACACCCCGAATTGACTTCATATGCACTCTACCTCATATTTGTATGCGTTTCGAATCCGTCTGAGTCAGTGTTAAAAACACCTCACAACGTCTACCACTTGCACCGCACGCTCCATTCGTGCGAACAAAAGTCACAGAGTGAAACTGAGTGACAAACACCTCGAGTGGACTTCATATTCGCCATAACTCATATCGGCATGCGTTTGAATCTGTTTGGTGCGTGTTAAAAATTCTCACAAGGTGTGCCAACTTGCACTGCACTCTCTTTCATGCGAACAAAAGTCACAAAGTGAAACTAAGCTGTCAAACACCACGAATAGACATCATATGCGCCATAATTCATATCGATATCGTTTCAAATCCATCAAGTCGGTGTTAAAAATTCCTCCCAATGTGTCCCAACTTGCTGCAGACTCCATTCGTGCGAAAAAAATTCTGAGTGAAACGAGTGACAAACACCCGTATGGACTTCATATGCGCCCTAACTGATATCGGTATGCGCTTGAATCTGTCGGTCGGTGTTAAAATTCCTCCCAATGTGTCCCAACTTGCATTCACACTCCGTTCGTGTGAACAAAAGTATGAGTGGCGAGTGACAAACTCCCGAATGGACATCATATGCGCCTAACTCATATTGGTATGCATTCAAATCCATCGAAGTCGGTGTTAAAATTCTTCACAATGTGTCCCAAATTGCCTTTGCACACTCCATTCATGCAAACAAAAGTCATAGAGTGGCCGGGTGACAAACACCCGAATTGACATCGTATGAGACCTAACTCATATCGGTATGTGTTTCGAATCCGTCTAAGTCGGTGTTAAAAATTCCTCACAACATGTCCCAACATGCACTTGGACTCCATTAATGCGAAAAAGTCACAAAGTGGCTGAAAGGCAGACTACGAATGGAATTTATATGCATCCTATCTAATGTCGTATGCGTTTGAAACCGTCAAGTCGGTGTTAAAATTTCCTCTGGCGTGTCTCAACTTTCCTCCACACTCCATTCCTGTGAAAAAGTCACAGAGTGAAATTGAGTAACAAACATCCCAAATGGACTTCATATGCGCCCAAACTCATATCGATCTGCGATTCGATTCTGTCCGAGTCGATGTTAAAAATTCATGAGGCGTGTCCCAATAGGCGAGTAGACTCCAATCGTGTGAAAAAGTCATAGATTGAAACGGAGTGACAAACACACTAAAAGACTTCATATGTGCCCTAAGCGATATCGATATGCGTTTTGAATCCATTTGAGTCGGAGTTAGAAATTCCTCTCAACGTGTCACATCTTGCACCACACAATCCATTCATGTGAACAAAGTCACGGACTCAAACTAAGTGACAAACACCTGAATGGACATCATATGCGCCTAACTCATATCGATATGCATTTGAATCCGTGCGAGTCGGTGTTAAAAATTCCACACAGCGTGTCCTAACTTGCTGCGCAGACTCCATTCGTGTGAAAAAGTCACGAGGCGAAACAAAGTGACAAACACCCAAATGGACATTATATGCGCTTTAACTCATATCGGTATGCGTTCCAAATCCGTCTGAGTCGATGTTAAAAATTTCTCTAGCGTGTGCCAACTTGCTTTGCACACTCCATTCGTGTGAAAAAGTCACGGATGGAGGCGGGTGACAAACAGACCAAAAGACTTTATATGTGCCTTAACTCATATCGGTATGCATTTGAATAAATGCGTATCGATGTTAACAATTCCTCACAACGTGTCCCAATTTGCATTGCAGACTCCATTACTGCGAACAAAAGTCACACAACGATATTGAGTGACAAACACCCCAAATGGACATCATATGCGCCCTAACTCATATCGGTATGTGTTTCGAATCCGTCTGAGTCGTTGTCAAAAATTCCGCTGCGTGTCCCAACTTGCACTGCAGATTCCATTCGTGTGAAAAAAAGTCACGGGAAAATGATTGCAAACACCCCGAATAGACTTCATATGCGCTCTAACTCATATCGGTATGCGCTTGAATCCGTCTGAGTCATTGTTAAAAATTCCTCTGGCGTCTCCCAACTTGCACCGCACACTCCATTCGTGCAAACAAAAGTCACAAAGTGGCGAGTGACAAACACCTCGAATGGACTTCATATGCGCCTAACTTCGTATCGGTATGTGTTTGAATCTGTTTGAGTCGATGTTAAAAATTCTCACAACATGTGGCAACTTGCATCGCACACTACTTCATGCGAACAAAAGTCACGAGTGAAATTAAGTGACAAACAAGCCGAATAGACATCATATTCGTCCTAACTCATATCGGTATGCGTTTGAATTCGTCAGAGATGGTGTTAAAAATTCCTCTCAACGTGTCCCAACTTGCTGCGCAGACTCCATTCATGCGAAAAAAGTAATAGAGTGAAGCAGTGACAAACACCGAATGGACTTCATATGCGGCCTAACTCATATTGGTATGTGTTTGAATCCATCAAGTCATTGTTAAAAATTCCTCTAGCGTGTCCCAACTTGCACTCCACACTCCATTCGTTCGAAAAAAGTCACCTGAGTGGCGAGTGACAGGCACACCGAATAGACTTCATATGCACGCTAACTAATATCGATATATATTTCGAATCCGTTTGAGTCGGTATTAAAAATTCCTCTCAACTAGTGCCATCTTGCCCTGCACAATCAATCACGCGAACAAAAGTCACAGAGTGTAACTAAGTGACAAACACCCCGAATGGACATCATATACGCCCTAACTCATATCGGTATGCGTTTGAATCATGCAGTCGGTGCTAAAATTCCACACAGCGTGTCCTAACTTGCACTCGGACTCCATTCGTGCGAAAAAATCACGAATGGCCCGTGACAAACAGCCTGAATGGACTTCATATGTGCTATAACTCATATCGGTATGCATTTCGAATCCGTCTGAGTAGGTGTTAAAAATTCCTCACAACGTCTCTCAACTTGCATTTCACACTCCATTCGTTCGAACAAACGTCATAAAGTGAAACTGAGTGACAAACACCCCGAATAGACTTCATATGTGACCTAACTCATATCGGTATGCGTTTCGAATCCGTCTAAGTCGGTGTTAAAAATTCCACACAATGTGTCCCAACATGCACTGCACACTCCATTCGTGAGAACAAAAGTTACAGAGTAAAACAGAGTGACAAATAGGGGTGAAAACGGTATCGGTAAATCCCGGAATTTCGGAAACCGTTTTCGGAATTTTTCGATCGGACGTGTCAGTATCGGTAATGTTCGGAATCGGAATCGAAATCAGATTTTTTTGTCGGAAACGATAACTATAACGGTTTTGACAAGTTCCGACCGTTTCCTTCGGTTTTCGGAAAAAAATCGGTAAATTCCGTCGGTAATTACCGGAATTGCCCAGCCCACAGATCACACTCCTTCAGCCACTAAAACGCCCATAACTTTTTACTCCGAACTCCGATTTAGGTGATTTTGGACTCTATACGAAGCTTATCACGAGGGCTACAATCTCCGCCCATTTTTTTTATTTAAGCAACCATAGATATTTTTAAATATGATAAAAATAAAACTCTAATGTAGTTATTCAAGTCTAAAATCTGATTTTCGAAATCCCTCACATAGACTTGATCAAGGGCGTGACTACAAGCTTGAAAGAGTCAATAAGATCAAATATTGAGCCATGTGATGATCAACTCATGATCAAAACAATTTTGCAAAACATATTTGCAAATTCTAATTGCATGCTCCAATATCAAATTAAGCACACCTCATTTGCAACATATATTTGCCAATAAACCAGGAACTTATGAGATCAATCCTTTCATGCCCGTCACTCGTTTAGAAGCTTATGCCTTCTATGCCCATCACTCGTTTTCATTGGTCGTATTCACGATCTTGATGAGTGATAATAACTACTCTGCGATATCACATGTTTTTGCTTTTATTTTACGTATCACAAATGCTTCATTATCGATTTATCGCCGTGATTATCTATGTGGTCCGAGCTCCGATTATCTCGTGCATGTCTTTGTATGTCATATTTCGGTTTAGCGCCGCAAAGATGCAGTCGATCTAGTAGCAAGTGACTAATAAATTTTAATCCTCGTGTGGAGAGATGTATTATTTGATATGAGATATTGAGATTATCTTATACTATGTGATGTAAAGACTTGTGTGGAGACTATCTTATGCTATGTATGCTGTATGGAATGTGTGATATCGTTAGCGTAAATGCTTATAAGGTATTGCTTTTAAGTGCTATGCAAATCTGTTGTAATGCTTTAATGTATGCACGTATGTAAGTGCTATGTGATGTTGCTTAATGCTTATGCCGTTATGCGTTATAAGATATTGATTTTCTAGACTAGTTATGCTATTGTATACATTTACATTGGTAATGTATGTTCATCGTAAATTTGTGAATATTTATTTATTACTAATTTCTATGTGGATGTACGATTTGTGTGAATTTTTTGAAGTCAATTAGTGGTACATGTCGTTCTGACGTTACGGTCTCTTTTGATTCGATCGTTACGATATATATTTTGTATCGAATTTTCGTTTCGATATTTTCAAATTACCGGTGCCGTTTTCGTTTCCGTAGTTATCGATTCCGGTATCGTTTTCGAGGAAAAATATGAAAACAAAAATGGTTTTGATGTTTTTCGACTGTTTCCGACCGTTTTCACCCCTAGTGACAAACACACCGAATGGACTTTGTATGCGCCCTAACTCATATCAGTCTACGTTTTGAATCTGTCCGAGTCGTTGTTAAAGATTCCGCAAGACGTGTCCTAATTGGCAGTGTAGACTCCATTCGTGCAAAAAGTCACGGTGGCCCAGTAACAAACACCCCTGTCAGGGATCGGCACCCTCGCCACGTGTAAGCATCCCCCCGGGACCTCGTGGTGGCTTTCCGTTTGCCCGGGGCTCATCTCCGACCTAGGAGGTGCTCTCCCGATGCTCGGGCTCGGGACCAACGAGTTCGGGCACAAACGCATGGGCAAGCACCGTCGGCCTCGACGCCTCGACGTCAATGTCCCCGCGGCCACCAGAGAAAAGGACATCTGTAACGCTTTAATTTATCTCGTGTAAAAACTCTCCCTACGTGGGAATCAGCGCTCTACCTGCCCCTGCATGGGAACTAGGGTTCAACAGCTCCTGTCAAAATCTCAATAGCTCCCGTCAGGCTCCCAACGGCTGTCGATTACTTTCATCAGCCCCCGTCAAATCGCCACGAGCTCCTGACGTCGGCCTCGGGACCAAGCAGCAAGGTTCCCAGAGGGCTACAAAGGCAACAGGACACCCCAACCACAGGACAACGACGACGCAAGACACGCGACACAATACAAGGCAACTAGAAGACACATAACACACGCTGAGAAAAGCGGCACAGCGCCCCCTTGCTCGGGCCCTATTCTTGTAGTCTCCCACAGAATCGACTATACATCTTTCGCCTTAGGGCAAGACTGGAGTAGAGCTATTACCCGACCTTGGGCGCTCGAACCAGTATAAACCTCGTCTCTGGTATCTCTTCCTCAGCGATTTCCTGTGGCGCTAGGTGCCTCGAACAAGCACGACTTGGGCCGCTCGAGCGATGTTCTTGCATGCCCCTTTCCTTCTGCGGTCGACGGTCCCGGTCATCGACAGCTGGCGCCCACCGTGGTGCCCGAGTTTCGCTCGTTCAAGAGTTCTCTACTCTAGCGTCGTCGGCACCTTCGGCTTCAACGACGACATGTCACGATCAACAAGGCCGGACTCGCCTTCGCCACCGCCGCGCGAGTGTCTGGCCTTCATGGCCGGTAGCCACGGGGTGAGCACGGGGACAAGTGATGGTGGCCCAGAAGCCCCAGAGGAGGCGCGTCGATTGGTCTAGGTTGCCATCAACCAAGCCATCACTGCCCTCGGACGGGAGGAGCGCGAGGGGCTCTGTACCTTGGTCGGGCACCGCAGCCCTACTCGCCTGGACGATCCCAACCGGGAACGTTTGCGGGACATCGCTTGGGTTATGGCTCACCCCAATGGGCGGGGTCAGCTCTCTTTCGCCGATCCCTTATTGAGGAGCTTGGCAGGGCGACCGACGAGGTCATGCCCCCATAGCAGGAGCGGCACCGACTCCCCAAGCTTCACCCCTTGAGAAGCGACGGCAGTTCATCGTGCGGCCACCGCCGCTCTTGCCAGCCGACCCCATATCCGCGGGTCCGGAGCCAGCAGCGGCCGTCCCCACCTCACGGGACTCGGTCGTGGCGGGCATCCTGCGGTCGATGAAGCGGTGGCGGCACTCGTTCGAATAGCGATGCTTTCGGAGGCCTGTAACCAGACATTCCACCCAGGCATCAGAAGGTTCATGACCAGCGTCGCCCTGACGACGTCCCCCTTAACTACCAAGACCATCGTGGGGTGCACCGTCGGCTCGAGTTCGATCACCTCGCCAAAGACGACTCCGACCATAGTAGCGGCAGCAGCGCTGCCCCAACATATGGCTACCCAGCGTACTCCGTCAACCTTCGTCGGGTACTGTTGGCGTCAAAAACTTGAGGTAGGGTTTCTGACAACAGCACACCAGACGAACACCGGGTTCAGAGTGTGCCAGTCGATTTGACCTGTAACCGATAAAGTAAAAAATATAAAATTCACACAAAGCCGATCGCGAAGATCAATCGGCTCAGACTTAATCAGCTTGAAGCCGATCAAGATCAAAGTAACAGGATAAGTCTAATTAGCTGATTAAGGCTATTCAAAAGATAAAGGCAGATCGATTCTGAAGAAGACGATGCGCAACAAAATCGAACAAATCGAACACAGGCGTAATTTGAAGAAGATCAACAATCGGCGATCGCCTTTATTGATCAAGATCGATTACAAAGACTAAGTTACAAAGGCTACTCCTAGTCGACAGGAAAAAGTAAGAAAGTAAAGGCTGGCTAATTGTATTGAGTTGGATCCTTCTGCAGTTTGCTCTGACCCTTCTTTTATACCTGTCGGCCGATCGTATCCTTTTACAATACGTTTCAAGTCTTGATCCGTATCGGCCTTATCTCGGACAGTTATTTCCTTAAAGATCTTTGCTGTTACCAAATATCTCCAAATCTTTCCATCCTGTCTGTTAATTTCCGCGTGTCTGACTTTTTTGCCGATTTTGACTAGATTTGTCAATTTTTGGTGCAAACATATGCCCCCCATTTTTGAGAGATGACTTGTCATCTATCAAAAATCGCAATAATCGGCTTTTTCCATTGGCTAACCGTTGAACTTCGCTCAATAACTGCTACTTTATTTGCGCCGTAATTCTCTGACACAACGGTAGTGCGTTTTAACTACTCTTGTCTTTTGAGATTCATTTCCCGCCGTTTCAAATTTTTCACCGTGCTATAAATACGCAACCCCCCCGACTCATTCCTCACGTGCACAAGCTCTCGAGTTGTCTGCAATCGGCTTCTGGTTTCCAAGCTCTTCAGTGTGCACTGCTTCCAATCGGCTTTTGTCAGAATCGTCTTAATGGACCCTTCTCAGGTATTCATCCCGATCCCAAACAGCAATGACCAATTCTATCTGGGTCCAGTAGGAAATATAGAAGCCAATTCTGTAATAAATGAAGAGATTAGTCGTTTACCTCTGTCAGCTTCGGGGCATAACATAGAGGGTTGGAGTAAGAGTTTCAGGGCTTGGCCGACGGCTCTTAAGGGGTGGAGATCATGGTATATTCGTGTAGCAGCTCAAACGAGGGGTGAAATGGGAAAAAATGGGCACAGCTGAATGTGTCCCTCTTTCTTTAGCCGATCCAAAGGCCAATGAGCCCTTGGTGGCCACGGCCTGTTATTTCTGGTCGGATACCTTCAACGCTTTCGTATTCCGCACCGGTCTCGTCAGCCCAACCCTTCTGGACGTGGCCCAACTGTGTTGTTTAAGACCTGATGGAGACCAAGTATCGGCTTATAGCACCAAGCCCAAGTACAAGCTTATCAAATCCAAGTGTGAAGGATGGGCTAAATATATCAGAAATAACAATAAGGTCAATGGGCTAGTATCGGACGAAGAGCATGCTGCTTTTTTGAATCTCTGGTTAGAAGGATTTCTGTTCTACGGCGCTTCTTTGGGACCAAATCAAGTATATCAAACCATAGCAGAGCAACTGGTGGAGGGCCGTCGGCTGGCACATGGAAAGATGCTTCTGGGAGCAGTCTACCAGATGATGCACACAATAAGGTGTCGGCTATTCACTGGTTTTTTGAAATTCACTGTCGGCAACGTCGAAGGACCACTCTGGTTAATTCAGATCTGGCTATACTGTTTGTTCAGCCGATCCTTTGAGTTAAATCCTTCTGAAGACACGGCGTTTCGTTGAGAAGACACTCCAGAAGGCATGGTGCCTCAGTTCATAGCTAGCCGATCTTACGGGGAGAGATTTATGATGTGCTCTGGGAATGAGACAAAGGCGACTTCCATTGGCTCTAAGAAATACTTATCGTTCTTTTTGTAGCTTGATAGTAATGAATTCAAACAAAACGATTTCTTCAGTTATACAAGTACAACCGATTTCCCATGGCCTTCTTTTCTTCACTTAGATGCTGATAGTGCTCTAATGCCGTAAGATACTTTAGATTTGTTCAAGCTTTTCACTTCGCCAAGAATTTTGCATGTCGGCCTTTATACAAGGAATCAGACTTTTCAACCTTCATACGAGTTCTATAATCCATCAGTTTATGCTAGCCAGTTAGGCTTTGGTCAAATCATCCCTAGTCTGCCACTACTTGATCGGCTTCAACCACGAGCCAGAGTCCGCAATGCTATCATGGCCAACCTTGTCCTTGAGATAGTTGATGAACTTGAGATCAAGGACTTGCCACATTTTGTGTTGAATACTCGTCGGTCAGAGCGCTTTTCTTCATGGTGGTTATCTATTGCAGATGCGCTCTATTCTGATAAGTCAATGTCGGCTATTATCAATGAATTCTTCCCAAATCTTACTGAGCCGACAATAGACACTAACAGCGATTCAAGCGACGAGACTAACTCTACAGGGTATACTAATACAAACTTTGTAGATATTGATAAGGTATCGGCTTGAATAATATTCTTTTACATATTGACTTTGCCAGACACATTTTCTTATTTTCCTTTTATCTTTTTTCTATAGACTAAGGCTGCTGGCAAGAAGCCTATTTTCGGCCAATCGGGCAGTGGCCAAGCAAAAAGGCCACTTCAGACGACTGGCCTCACAGGGTATACCTCAGGTACCCTGGGAATTCATAGTCCTTCCTTGTCGGATATTGAGAAGAAAGCACCAAGTAAGTAAAAAAGAACAAAATCGACTGTTATTATTCTTCGTTTTTTCCAACTGACCTTTAGCCGATTATATTTTTCAGAAAAGAAGAAAATGAAGTACACTATGGCTCCTGCAAAAAGGGGGTCCAAGCCCCAAGAAAAAAGCGGCGAGAGTTCGCCACATGCGTCGGCTACTGGAGAGGTGAATAATCATACCATAAGTAACTTACTTCTCAAAACGTTGGCTTATCCTGTATTTACTTCTTTTAGCTGACGCAATTAGCTCAAATTGTAAAGATTCTGGCCGATCTTCCCAAAATATCATCCACGCAACTCTCTCCTCCACGGCCAATGCAAACAACTCCAGTCGCCGACCTGCCGGAGCTGTCCGACCCGACAAACTTGTTGGGTTTCTCACTGGCCCACCTTGATGACCCTGAGGTCATGGCCACCGACCACGATGCCAATTTCAGAAAAATCCTAGAAGTTTCGAAGGAAGCATCGGCGGCCGTCACCTCTGCTCCAGGTTAAAAGAAAGGCTCAACGAACTCCTTGGTTTGGTGATGAAGCCTCTATCGGAGATTCTGGCCAACAATCAACGGATCAGAGATGCGATGGCTGCAGTAGAAGCCGATCTACCTCCAGAAGCCATGGAAGCTCTCCTCAATGTCTGCCATCTAGACGATAGGAGATCTGAAGTGGAGGCAGCTCAGGCAAGGATAGATCAGCATGAAGCTCAAGAGGCCGATCAGAAGATTCTGGATGAGCTGGTAGGTGATGCCAAGTCTTAGAAGTAGAAGTTTGACGCCGATACAGAACTGCTCAAGGCTACAAAGAGCTCCCTTGGGAAACTTGAATCAACTAAGAAATTTCTCCAAGAAGAGTTGGCCAAAACAGAACAGCTAATCACAGATGGCCAACAAACTTTGGAGAAGACTTCGTCGGCTATTAAGGACCAGAAGCTTGGCAATGCGATGGCTGTAGTCGGCGTTAAAAAATAGATGGCCAAGGTGGTGCCAGTGCTAGGAAGTGCAAAAGATGACGATCGCATTATTGACGAGGTTCAAAATGTGATTGCAAAGGCCGCAGGTGCTCTGTCGGCTTTGGGAACTCTTCCAGGTTCAGGCATCCAGTATTGAACGAAATGTAAAAACTCTGATTGTTTTGGAAATACTTATTCGATACTTTTGTAACTGTTATAATCGGCTATTTAACCGATTTTAATTTCACCTTCTAGTAATTGTATCTCTTCCAAGTCTGCAATCCATTTAGCTGATTAACAGCATCGTGTTAACTTGGCCTTTTGAACGTGATCCTTAGTCGGCTAGGCTCCAATCCAAACGCTAGGATAGTACTTTTTTAAATATTTCCCATTAATAGCTTTATGCAATACATATCCTTCCAATCTCTCTATTACGTACGAATTTCCACCGACTAGCCGATTAACCTTGTATGGTCCTTCCCGTAGGTGACCATTTTCATCGGTTATCTTTCGAACCAACGAGTAATACCGTTTTCCATACTAAATCGGCTCGATCGAAAGATTTAGGTATGACCTTTTGTTATACGCCCTTGCAACCTGATCTTATTCCTTTTAAGCCGATCAAGTGTGGACAAACGTAATTCTGCCAACTCATCCAAGTTGTCGATCATCGAATTGTTATAATCCTGAGCCGACAAACTGTTTTGTCTGGCCACTCGTATATATTCAATGTTATCTCCACGGGTAAAACGGCTTCTTGACCATACACCAACTGGTAAGGTGAAAGCTTCGTTGCTCCATGATAAGCTAGCCGATACGCCCAAAGCGACTCCGATAGAGTTGAGTGCCAATTCCTCAGTTTTTCATCAATCTTTCTTTTGATCAACTTGATTAACGTTTTGTTGGACGACTCGGCTTGTCATTGCTTTGGCGTAATATGGGGATGAATTCAATAGTTTAATCCCGAGACTTGTCGCGTAACTCTGAAACTCATTAGACATAAACACCGTACCTTGATCGGTCGTAATTGTTTGTGGTATTCCAAACCGATGGACAATGTGCTCATTAACAAAACCGATGGCTTCGACACTGGTAACTTTTTTGAGTGGTATAGCTTCAACCCATTTAGAGAAATAATCGGTTGCAGCCAAAATAAACTTGTGGCCTTTACTTGAAGCAGGAAATATCTGGCCGATTACATCTATTCCCCAACCTCACGAGCGACCATGGCTTGATAATTGGGTGCAAAGCCGATCTTGGTGCTAATTGTATATTGCCAAATTTCTGACAAGTCTGGCAACCTTTATAATATTTAAAACAATCTTCTAGCATTGTCGGCCAAAAATAACCTGTTCTCCTAAGGATCCATTTCATCTTATGAGCCGATTGGTGAGATCCTCAAATACCTTCATGTACCTCACCCATTGCTACCCGCGCTTCTTCGGCTCCAAGACACCTCAACAGCAAGCCTTCCATCGTCCGATAATACAATGTATCGTCCATAACAATGTACTTTAAAGCTGTTGCCTAATCTTGCGTTCCGTCGGGTTAGATGGATCAATCAGGTAATTCTTTATTTGTGTTCTCCAATCCACGACATCTACGCACATGACGGCTTTATTCACTAGCTCAGTTACCTGATATCGGCCAAAATCTTTATACCCTGATGCCTGTTGAGCCAGGGCATTAGCTCTATCGTTCAATTCTAGAGGGACATGACCGATAGAAAATGATGTAAATGAGCCGATGATCTCAAAGCATTGTTCTAAATATTTCAGCAGTACTTCATCTCGACACTTGTATTCTCCTTATATTTGCTGTACAATTAACATAGAATCCCCGTATGCCTCAACCGCACTTACTCCGATGTTTTCTAATAATTGCAAACCCTTGAGCAATGCTTCATACTCTTCCTGGTTATTTGAGAATCGACTGTTTAATCGAAATGCGAATTCAAAATTATGCCCTTTAGGTGATATGAGCACTATACCGATTCCATCGCATTCTCTGCATACAGACCCATCAAAAAACAATTGCTAAGGGGCTACATATACCAAATCGGCGCGATGTCATGTCTGTTCTAAAATCGGCGAACACATCCCCTTAACTGCTTTAGCCAATTCGTAAATCAGGTCGAACTCTATCAAGGAATAAGCCCATTTGCCAAGTCGACCTCGTAATATCAGAGCTGATAACATATATTTTATAACATCGGTTTTAAATATTACTTTACAAGCCAATGCTAAAATATAATGCCTTAGCTTTGTACATGAGAAATATAAAGACAAGCATAATTTCTCGATGAAAGGGTGCGACTTGACATCAAGAAGGCGTCGGCTTAAATAAAAGATAACCCTTTATTTTCCGTCGATTTCTTGTGCTAAAACAGACCCGATAGTCTCGTTCTCAACCGATATATATAACCTGAAAGGAATCCCTTTTTGTGGCGCAGCCAAAACCGTTGGATTGGCTAAATAGTCTTTGACGTCATCGAAATCCTTTTGCTGATCGGTCCCCCACACAAATTCTTGATTATCCTTTAATTTCTAAAGTGGGGTAAAAGCACGGATCCGACCAGAGAGATTCGAGATAAACCTTCGGAGATAGTTAATCTTGCCGATCAACTTTTGTAATTCGTTTTTGCATGTTGGGGCATTGTATTGACTATGGCTTTAACTCTTGCTTGATTGACTTCAATACCTCTTTCATGTATCATAAAGCCCAAAAATTGCCCAGCCGACACACCAAACGCACATTTGAAAGGATTCATCTTCAAGCCATGTGATCTTATGTTCTGGAAAACCTTTTCTAAATCGGCCAAATGCTACCAGTCATCTGCAGACTTAACTACAACATCATCGATATATATTTCAACGATGTGACCGATTAAGTCATGAAAAATCAAATTCACGGCTCACTGATTGTTGCCGCAACGTTTTTTAACCCGAAAGTCATAACCGTCCACTCGAATAAACCTATGGCACCGGGACATCTAAAAGCTGTTTTCAGTATATCGGCTTCTGCCATGAATATCTGATTGTATCCGGCATTCCCGTCCAGAAAACTTATGATCTTATTCCCCGATGCAGCATCGTTAAGCATATCGGCTATTGGCATCGGGTATTCATCTTTTGGTGTCGCTCTGTTCAAATCTCTAAAGTCGACACAAACTCGAAGTTTTCCGTTATTCTTCATGACTGGAACAATGTTGGAAACCCATTCCGCATATCGGCAAGGCCTTATATATTTAGCCTCCAACAATCGCTCTATTTCTTCTTTTACAATTTTATACAGGGTCGGATTGAAATGCCTAGGATACTGTTTAAACGGCCGATAACCTTGCTTAATGAGTAGCCGATGTTCTACCAATTGTCAACTTAAACTAGGCATCTCGTGATACTCCCAAGCAAAACAATCTTTATATTCTCTAAGAATTTTGATTAACTTTTCTGTATATTTTACATCTAATTTCGCGCTAATAAAAGTTTGTCTCTTTCTATCACCAATGCCTATATCAATTTCTTCGAGCAAATCGGTGGATGTGAAGCCTTGACCCAACTTTTCAACCTCTTGAAAGTCTTCTATAGCCTCATATCTATCCGTTATTTGCCGATAGCTTTGCATTTTGTCTTGTAATGCCTTCACTGTTTTTCTTGTTCCCATCGGCGTAATACTTCGCCGTTTGCTCGATCAAATGTGCACAGCTTGACAATCGATCGGCACAAGTCTGTTTGCTTACGCAGATGAAATCACAATCTTCTAGTGTTTTTCACGATATGCATCCGGTTTCTTCATGTTGCCAATTCGCATCGTAACTAGCCATGGCAATATGAGCGATGTATTGGCGTGACAATTTCAACTTCCTCTCCGTTCCACTGGACAAGCGCTTGATGCATAGTCGACGGGATGCAACAGTTGGCGTGGATCCAGTCTCTTCCAAGCAGAACACTGTAGTTTCGTTTGGCGTCAATGACAAAGAATGCGGTCGGCAAAGTTTTACTGCCGATATAGTGCGATACGTAACCATGGCGTCTTTGGCTTCAGAGGATCGCTTGTGAAGTCGTTTAGAACCATGTTAGTTTTAATCAAGTCTTCATCGGACATACCCAGTTTCTCGCAAGTCGTATAGGGCATCAAGTTTACTGTGGCTCCGCCGTCTACCAGCATCCTCGATATCAGCTTTCCATTTATATAAACTTTCAGATACAATGGCTTGGATCTTGATGATCATATCTTAGTTTTTCAATGATAGCATTTTGAGCGCTGACATGATTGAGCAAAAGTTTCTTTAGCGACTCAATTTTGATTTTGAATTTGGTGGCAATGTGAACACCATGTTAATGTCCATTGGGGTGTGTCGTCCTAATCATAGGAGAATCTAGATCATCGGCCGACTCAAAATCTTCCTTGACCGGCTCCTTTTTCTCCACTCTTTCTTAATAACCTTGATCGGTGAAGCTCATTGAAAGTCTCATCTCTCTGCTTTTCTGTCGGCTTCTCGGATCTCTTGCGTCCTTTGCCTATGAAGCCGTCTGCGCTGCGATCGGCTATGGCCAGAGAGACACCATCTAGGCTTGGACTCTACTGGTTTTCGTATCTGGCCAACCAAATCTTCCCGGTTTGAATTGGGCCCGTGTGTTTCGACCTGGTCTGGTTTGGATATTCTTTCGTGAATAGGTCTTCTGTAACCTCTACCCTGATCTCAAATCGGCCCAGACAGCCTATCTTTAGCCGATTGTCTCGGCCAATCGTCTCGGGGATAATTCTCCATCGGGCACGTATACGGCGATGGCAATACTACTCTCCTTTCCCAGCAAAACTACCAAAAGTGACACCTTCTATGTGATCTCTCCACATTTTCGGTGTGACATAAATTATCCGACCAGCGAGTAGGATGTCGTGGTCGGCTGTTCATTCTCTCATATTTCTCCATTAATTGTGAAAACGTTGGTCCCGGTCTTTTAGCTGACTGCCTTGATGGTGATTTTTCAACTTTGTACCATTTACCCACTTGAAGATTTCCTTCGGGTTTAATGGTTCTCGAATTTTTTCCTTCATGATCGGCTTCTATTTGTAATGAGCCGATTGTAATTTTCAACGTCTGGCCGCCGTTTGAATTCGATTGAATGTCGACTTGCCGATCCTTTTTTGGCTCATCATGCATCGGCTCTTTTCCTTTAGCCGAACATTGAACCATGTTGATTGGGAATGGATCAGCGTCAACTTGCATGGTCGGCTCATCAGCAAATTTTAGCCGACCATCCTCAATAGCCGATTGGATCATTGACGGAAAATATTGCGATCATTAGTATTGTGAGAAAAGGAATGATGCCACTTGCAATACCTGCATTTCTTGATTTCGTCAGCCGATGGTATGACATGTCCTTCGGGCAACCGTATTATCTTTTCTTGTAATAATAGATCAAAAATACGATCACACTTAGAAACATCAAAGGCATACTTAACTTCCAACTTATTTTTAGTCGGCTTTGCTTGCCAGAAGCGGACTAAGGACTTTTTAGACCCTTTTACCTATTCATCTATATTTATTTCTGCTTCATCGTCTTCTGAAGAATCACTCGGACAATAATCCACCATATTGACTTTGGCTTTATCCTTTTCATTGTTATTATTTTTAAACCTATCCTTAAATGCTTTGTTGTCTGGGGCTTTCCTGAGCCGATACACGATGAAGCAGATGACTTAAATCGTTGAATTATTGCCCTCCAAACTTCTCTCTAAGCGGTGGAATTAGTCCTTGAAAAGCCAAATCAGCAAGCTGATTATCGGGCAATGTGACACTGAAACATCGGTTTCTAGTTTCCCTGAACCTCTTAATGTAATCAGTTACCGATTCCCCAAATCTCTGGCCGACAGAGCTTAGATCAGAAATCTTGAGCTCCAAACTGCCCGAAAAGAAGTATTTGTGAAATCGGCTTTCCAAATCGTTCCATAATTGAACCGAATTTGGAGGCAAATAGGTAAACCAAGTAAAGGCTGTCCCGAACAATGACAACGGGAACAGTCTTATTTTTAATCCATCGGTGAGCTTCCGCGCATTGGCGATTAAGCGTCCGATGTGTTCTAGAGTGGTAGTCAGTCGTCACGGAGAATTTTGCAAAATCGGGACTCAATTTGTGGGGGTAAGGCATACGATCTATGTAATCAGGATACGGCTTTCTATAGCCGATAACCTTCCCCTTTGGCTGTATGCCGAACTGATCCCTCAAGACCGCGGAGATTTGATCGGCCCAATTTACATTATCGACCACTGGCATAGCAGGCCTTGGTAATGTTGGTAATGTCGGCCCAATTTACATTATCGGCCACTGAGCCGACGGCATACGAGCGTACTGATCGTATCTATTATGCCTGACTTGGGGCTTCGATACTGGAACAAAAGGTTCTGAATAAGTTACTACCCTATGCGGACCAGGATTTCTAGGTAAAGCTGTCTAATATGGGTATCTTCGTGCCCAATCGGTGTGAAACCGATTGTGGGAATGCATGAAGCAGGACCGACGGTGGCAAATTTGTTGATGCATCTAATTTGGCAGCGTCGGTGTAGGCATGGTGATGGTTTATCCCACTTGGCCGAGTATCTCTAGGCAATATGATGGTGGGCTGAGTAGGCATCATGGTAGGGGGTGCGGTTATAGCCGATGGTTTAGGATCGGCCATTGTGCTCTGCGTATTTTGTGGTACTGAAAAAATAGGGTAATTTGGCAGAGCTTGCAATGGGTCGAGCAGACTACCTGACGAGGCTAACTCCTGGGCTATGGTTTTAACTCTGTTTGCTATCATCGGCTTAAGCGTAGTAACAAGAGCCGATGATTGATTTATCAGGGCGTGATGTACAGATTGGTTAATCATAGCCGATAACTCGACTTGAGCGGCGGATATCGACTTACGGTTACGTGACACCCGCATCTCGAGCGTTGGCCGTTGGCGAGGCTAATTTTTGAGTGGCGCCACGTCTAGTTTTCTTATAACGACTTAGCATCATCTCCTCTAGTGCGGTTTTTCGATCTTCAATCTCTTGGCGCTGTTACTGCGGTCAAATCATCCATTGTTGGGATGATTATAGCCTCTGCGTTGAGATCGGATGGCGGAATCGACTTTCTGATGAAGACATGGTTCCACCGGCGTGCCAAGAGTGTGTTACGTCAAAAACTTGAGTAGGGTTTCTGACAACAACACACCAGACGAACACCGGGTTCAGAGCATGCCAGTCGATTTGACCTGTAACCGACATGGTAAAAAATATAAAATTCACACAAAGCCGATCGCGAAGATCAATCAGCTTAGACTTAATCAGCATGAAGCCGATCAAGATCAAAGTAACAGGATAAGTCTAATTAGCCGATTAAGGCTAATCAAAAGATAAAGGCAGATCGATTCTGAAGAAGGCGATGCACAACAAAATCAGAACAAATCGAACCTGGGGCGTAATTTGAAGAAGATCAACAATCGGTGATGCGCAACTTTATTGATCAAAATCGAATTACAAAGACTAAGTTACAAAGGCTACTCCTAGTCAACAGGAAAAAGTAAGAAAGTAAAGGCAGGCTAATTGTATTGAGTTGGATCCTTCCGCAGTTTGCTCCAACCCTTCTTTTATACCTGTCGGCCGATCGTATCCTTTTACAATACGTTTCAAGTCCTGATCCGTATCGGCCTTATCTCGGATAGTTATTTCCTTAAAGATCTTTGCTGTTACCAAATATCTCCAAATCTTTCCAACCTGTCCGTTAATTTCCGCGTGTCTGACTTTTTTTGCCAATTTGGACTAGATTTGCCAAATTTTGGTGCAAACAGGTACGCTGGCCAGCTCAGTTCAAACCCGCCGCAATGGAGTGGTTCGACGGGACCTAGAACCCCGACGAGTTTCTCTTGATCTACTCCACCGCAATCCTAGCAGCCGACGGGGACGAGGCTGTAATGGCCAACTACCTCCCTACCGTCTTAGACGGCGCTGCTCGCACTTGGCTCTTCAACCAGGCTCCATGTGCCTTTCGGTCATGGCGCCAGGTGCGGAGCGCACTCCGGTCAAACTTCCAAACCTGCTACAAGCGCCCTGGGTGAGAAAGGGACCTGGATCGCGTCATCCAAGGCAAGGGCGAACCTCTTCGCGACTTCGTTCGCCGGTTCACCCACGCGAGAAACTCAATCCCGAACGTCTCCGGTGAAGCCGTCGTCAAGGCCTTCAAGTTCGGTGTCCAGGACAGGCGTCTCATCGAGGACCTGGAGATCGCCACTAACCTCAGCTCCACCATTTCTACACTGTGCAGACTTTTCGTTCCACCTGGCAATCGCTTTACTCAATCTCCGAAAAGACATTTGACACCGCCGTTGGCCGTTCACCCCTGCTTGCTAGGTGAGAATTGGTAAGAATTTGAGTAAAGCTTGAGACTCGAGCGACTTGTCACCACATCCTAGTAGTTGATAGGGACTCTATACTTGTGATTTTGCTACTTGTTTTTCCAACTAACAATGTCAGGTAATAACAAGTCTTCGATGAACCACTCACCACGCACCAAGGGGATCATTTCACATTTCGAGCGCTTTGTGACGCTTACGACGGACGGACTCACCTAGGATGTGCGGCTAACCAATGAGCGACTGGCTCAACTTGAGGAGTACTAGGAAGATAGACTGAAGGCCATCGAGATGGCATAAGAAACTACTAACACTACCCTTGCCACAATCTTGGCTCGTCTTGATGGACTTGCAGGTGCACGTCCAGCAGCCCCTATTATTGCTCCATAGATGCTGGCCATACGAGTTCATCGTGCTCAACGTGTTCCCCTTGCTGCAAACAACGTCGATGCCCCTGATCAGCACCAAACTGAAACCGTGGCCTCAGGCGCCGACATGGACGACGATGATGTTAACAACTACGAACACTATACTGGTGACACCGAGGATGATCATGCTGCCAACCACAACAATGATCGTGTTCACCGATAGTTACGCTTCAACCGACAAGGTATGAGGCGAGATCCCCCGCGTTGTGACCATTCTCATGCTAAGATTAAGTTCACTGTGCCCCCTTTCAATGGGAAATATGATCCTGATGGTTATCTCACTTGGGAACTACTAGTTGATCAAAAAATTGAATGCCATGATTATCCTGAGGACGGACAAGTTAGGGCTGCCACTAGTGAATTTATCGATTTTGCTTCTGTTTGGTGGAGAGAACATTGCCGTAATCATGCTGCTAACATACCCACCACTTGGGAAGCCCTGAAATTACTTATGAGGCATAGGTTTGTTCCATCGTATTATGCTCGTGGATTGTTAAATAAGATGCAACGCTTACAACAAGGTAACAATTCTGTGGAAGAGTACTATCAACAGTTACAGATGGGTATGTTGCGATGTGGGTTAATAGAAAATGAGGAGGCATCTATGGCAAGGTTTTTGGGAGGGTTGAATCGTGAAATTCAAGATATTCTTGATTATAAAGATTACAACTCCATTACTAGGCTATTCCACCTTGCTTGCAAAGCTGAACGTGAAGTGCAAGGCCGCAACATGAGGACACGAGCTAGTTTTTCTGCAGGTCGTACAGGTTCATGGGCACCGCACACCGCCGCTGCCCCGTTCACCCATTCATCCACACCTTCATCCTCAAACAACAAACAGCGTCCCACTACATCAAATGCAACACCACGAGTTTTCGAAGCAACCAAATCAGCACCGCAAGCTCCCGCAAAAAGTTCTTCATCGGTTGCTTCGACAGGACGGACCAAGGATGTACAATGCCACCGATGCAAGGGCTATGGACACATGATGTGGGAATGTCCCAGCAAGAGGGTTTTGATTATACGCGATGATGGTGAGTACTCTTCTGCTAGTGATCTCGACGATGAAACATATGCTATGCTTGCAACTGACCCTGCAGGGCGAGACAATGAACCTGATCATGAGGTGGAACATATTCGAGCTGAAGATGTAGACAAGTATTTGAGCATTATAGTACAATGCGTGCTAAGTGCTCAAGTTCTTCAAGCTGAGCAAAATCAGCACCATAATCTGTTCCAAACCAAAGGAGTCGTCAACGAGCGATCATTTCGCATCATTATTGATGGAGGGAGTTTTAACAATTTGGCGAGTATGGATATGGTGGAGAAGCTTGTTTTGTCGACCAGACCTTATCCCCACCTGTATCATATTCAATGGTTCAACAACAGTGGAAATGTAAAGGTAACTCATACGGTGAGGGTACATGTTGCTATGGGTTCATATCATGATTATGTTGATTGCGATGTTGTTCCTATGCAAGCTTGCTCAATGTTACTAGGACGACCTTGGCAATATGATACAGATTGTATGCACCATGGTAGGACCAACCAATACTCTCTCATGTTTAAAGAAAAGAAAAGAAAATTGTGCTGCATCCTATGATTCCTGAGCAAATTGTTAGAGATGAACTTGCTAGAGTTAGTAGAGGGAA
Organism: Otatea glauca; assembly: GCA_036346275.1. Taxonomy (NCBI): domain Eukaryota; kingdom Viridiplantae; phylum Streptophyta; class Magnoliopsida; order Poales; family Poaceae; genus Otatea; species Otatea glauca. Next base: position 31,730,906 of record CM070730.1, read on the forward strand.
GAATCAGGAACCTTCTACAAGTGAGAACCAAATTATGGCTAAAGAGTTTGTGCAACAAACTAAAGGAAAACCTCGGGCTGTTTCGAATGAAATTAAATTGAAGGGGTCAGTTATGCTCACTACTAAATCTGATTTGGATGAGTTAGAAACTACTAAGTCTATTTGCTATGCTCTTGTTTGCACGAAAACCTTGTTTTCGTTCAACGACATACCTTCTTCTTTGCCTCTAGCTGTCACTCACATTTTGCAGGAGTATTCAGATGTCTTTCCAAAAGAAGGTCCACCGGGATTGCCACCAATTCGAGGGATATAACACCAAATTGACCTCATCCCTGGCGCTTCGCTGCCAACCGCGCGCCATACTGTACCAACCCTGAAGAGACGAAGGAGATTCAGCGACAAGTCCAAGAGCTGCTTGATAAAGGTTATGGGCGTGAATCTCTTAGTCCTTGTGATGTTCCTGTAATTTTAGTACCAAAGAAAGATGGTTCATGGCGTATGTGTGTTGATTGTCGATCCATTAATAATATTACAATTCGATATCATCATCCTATTCCTAGGTTAGATAATATGCTTGATGAATTAAGCGGGTCTATTGTGTTTTCTAAAGTTGATTTGCGTAGTGGATACCATCAAATTCGCATGAAGTTAGGAGACGAGTGGAAAACAACGTTCAAATCTAAATTTGGTTTATATGAGTGGTTAGTCATGCCGTTTGGTTTAACTTACGCTCCTAGCACTTTCATGAGACTAATGAACGAAGTTTTGCGCGCTTTCGTTGGCAAATTTGTGGTAGTTTACTTTGATGATATTTTGATCTACAACAAATCGTTGGAGGAACATTTGGACCATTTACGTGCTGTTTTTGATGTTCTACACCGATCGAGTCTCGTTTCCTGGCTTTGTTGTTACTCCATAGGGCACCAAGTTGATCACGCCAAGATAGAGGCAATTCAGAGTTGGCCAACTCCTAACACGGTAACGCAAGTAAGAAGTTTCCTTGGACTCGCTGGTTTCTATCGGCGTTTTGTTCACGACTTCAGCACCATCGCTGCTCCACTCAACGAGCTCACAAAGAAAGGGATTCCATTTGCTTGGGGACCTGCTCAAGAAGAGGCCTTCATGATTTTAAAAGATAAGTTGACACACGCCCCATTGCTGCAACTTCCTGATTTTACTAAGATGTTTGAGCTCGAATGCGATGCTAGTGGAATTGGTTTGGGTGGTGTGTTATTACAAGAAGGCAAACCAGTAGCATATTTCAGCGAGAAATTGAGTGGACCTACTTTGAACTACTCGACTTATCACAAAGAATTATATGCTTTGGTTCGAACCCTTGAAACATGGCAACATTATTTATGGACTAAAGAATTTGTCATTCACTCAGACCATGAATCACTTAAGCATATTAGAAGTCAATCAAATTTGAACCGTAGACATGCGAAATGGGTGGAATTGATTGAAGTCATTAAGCACAAGAAAGTGAAAGAAAATGTGATTGCTAATGCTTTGTCTCATCGATACACTATGCTTTCACAACTTGACTTTAAAATTTTTGGTTTGAAAACTCTCAAAGAACAATATGTGCATGATGCTGATTTCAAGGATATATTGTTGAATTGCAAACAAGGGAGAACATGGAACAAGTATGTTATCAATGATGGATTTGTGTTCTATGCTACAAGCTATGCATTCCTGCTAGCTCTGTTCAACTTTCATTATTACAGGAAGCGCACGGCGGTGGTTTGATGGGACACTTCGGCATGAAGAAGACGGAGGACATACATGCAGATCATTTCTTTTGGCCAAAGATGTGGCGTGACGTTGAGCGGTTCGTTGCCCGCTGCCCTACATGTCAACAAGCTAAGTCACGACTTAATCCTCATGGTTTATTCCTAGCATTTCGTGGGAGGATATTTTGATGGATTTTGTTTTAGGATTGCCTAGAACTAAGAAGGTGAGGGAAAGTATATTTGTGGTCGTTGATAGATTTTCTAATATGGCACACTTCATACCATCACAAGAGCGATGATGCTTCCAACGTTGCTGAATTATTCTTTCATGAAATTGTTTGCTTGCACGGTGTTCCTAATACAATAATTTCATATCGTGATGCAAAATTCCTTAGTCACTTTTGGCGAACTTTGTGGAATAAATTGGGGACTAAATTAATGTTTAGCACTACTTGTCATCCCCAAACCGACGGACAAACTGAAGTGGTTAATAGAACTTTATCCACCATGCTTAGGGTTGTTTTGAAAAAGAATTTAAAAATGTGGGAAGAATGTTTGCCTCATATTAAATTTGCTTATAATCGTTCCGTACATTCTACCACGAAGATATGTCCTTTTCAGATTGTGTATGGATTTGTCCCTCGTGCACCAATTGATTTGTTACCAATTCCTTCTTCCGAGAAAGTAAATTTGGATGCTAAACAACGTGCTAAGTTGATTTTGAAAATACATGAGCTGACTAAAGACAACATCGAGCGCATGAAAGCTAAGTATAAAATTGCCGGTAGTCAGGGAAGGAAGCTTGTTACTTTTGAACCGGGTGATCTTGTTTGGTTACACTTGAGAAAGTATAGGTTTCCAGATTTACGTAAAGTCAAAATTGATGCCTCGCGCTAATGGACCATTCAACGTCATTGCAAAGATTAATGATAATGCATATAAGCTTGATTTACCTGCAGAATTTGGGGTTAGTCCAACATTTAACGTGGTGGACATGAAGCCCTACTTTGGAGAAGAAGATGAGCTCGAGTCGAGGACGACTCAAATGCAAGAAGGGGAGGATGATGAGGACATCACTTCTTCGGTTACGCCCACATCACCTGCTGCCACAACCCCTCATCCTATACAAGGACTGATCACTCGAGCTCGTGCACGTAAACTGAATTATCAGGTACTTTCGTTTCTTGGTATATTTAATGACATGAAAAACTATATGATGCTGCCTGAAACAGATTGTGTTATTCTTTTAAGGAATGAAGGTCCTAGCACGATGATGGTGAATGGACACGAAGATGATTGCAGCAAGGGAAGGAGTTCTCGATTTGACCCCAAGATCCTGAAGTCTCCATGATTTCGGCAGCAAGGAGAGTGGTGCTGCGTCACCCATAAATTGGCACTTACCATGTAATAGAGTTTTTATTTAGAGATAAGAATAATAGGAAGGAGACCTAGCTAAAGATGGAAAGGAATAGGAGGGAAGGTCTGATTTTCGCCCACAAATCAAGGCATGGTCGAACAGCCTTCCCCCCCCCCACTTCTTTTTATACCACAGTCGGCCTCCAAAGAACTCGGATTTCATTGAGTTTAGGTTTAGCCCTTGTGCAAACTTCTGTTCTTCAGTTGTGTCGGTTGACCACCTGTAAAGACAACTTAATTGGAATCCCACCTTTGTTTTTCAGATTGCTTTTCATCTTATTCTTGCTAGTTCTTCGATTGCTCGCAGGAATTGAACTTCGTGTTCAGGTTGATCGCGCCTTCGACAAAGTCAATAGCCTTTACGAGTTGGTTCAGCGATTGCTACGGTGCAAACGTCGTCGTGCGGTTGTAGTTGGATCGTGAGGGTCAATTCCACCGAATCGATTTTTATCTAACTCATCGAAAGATCAGGCACCCATCTTACATCACTGAGTCGGTGTTAAAAATTCCTCACAACGTGTCCCAACTTGCACTGCACACTCCATTCGTACGATCAGCAGTCTCAGAGTGAAACTGAGTTACAAACACCCCAAATGGACATCACACATGCCCTAACTCATATCGGTATACGTTTCGAATCCGTCTGAGTCTTTGTTAAAAATTCCTCACAATGTGTCCCTACTTGCACTGCAGACTCCATTCGTGCGAAAAAAAGTCAAAGAGTGAAACTGAGTGACAAACACCCCGAATGGAACCTCATATCGGTAAGCATTTCGAATTCGTTTGAGTCTGTGTTAAAAATTCCTCACGACATGTCCCAACTTGCACTGCAGACTCCATTCGTGCGAAAAAAAGTCACAGAATAAAATTGAGTGACAAACACCCCAAATGGACCTCATATGCGCCCTAACTCATATTGGTATGCGCTTTAATCCATCTGAGTCAGTGCTAAAAATACCTCACAACTTGTCCTAACTTGCACTGCAGACTGTATTCGTGCGCAATAAAGTCACATAGTGAAACTGACTGACAAACACCTCGAATGGACTTCATATGCGCCCTAATACATATCGGTGTGCGTTTCGATTCTGTCCGAGTCGGTGTTAAAAATTACGCACGACGTGTCCCTGCGTAGACTCCATTCGTGTGAAAAAAGTCATAGAGTGAAACTGAGTGACAAACACCCCGAATAGACTTCATACGCGCCCTAACTCATATCGATATGCTTTTCGAATCCGTCTGAGTCGGTGTTAAAAATTCCTCACAACGTATCCCAACTTGCACATCATACTCCATTCGTGTGAACAACAGTCACAGAGTGAAACTGAGTGACAAACATCCCGAATGGACATCATACGTGCCCTAACTCATCTCGGTATGCGTTTCGAATCCGTCTGAGTCTGTGTTAAAAATTTCTCGCAACGTGTCCAAACTTGCACTGCAGACTCCTTTCATGCAAAAAAAGTCAAAGAGTGAAACTAAGTGACAAAAAACCCGAATGGACTTCATATGCGCCCTAACTCATATTGGTAAGCATTTCGAATCCATCTGAGTCGGTGTTAAAAATTCCTTACGACGTGTCCCAACTTGCACTGCAGACGCCATTCGTGTGAAAAAAAGTCACAGAGTGAAAATGAGTGACAAACACTTTGAATGGACTTCATATGCGCCCTAATTCATATTGGTATGCATTTCGAATCCGTCTAAGTCGGTGTTAAAAATTCCTCCCAACGTGTCCCAACATGCACTGCAGGCGTTATTCGTGCGAAAAAAGGTTACAGAGTGAAACTGAGTGACAAACACCCCAAATGGACTTCATATGCGACCTTACTCATATCGGTCTGCGTTTCGAATCTGTCCGAGTCGGTGTAAAAAATTTCGCACGACGTGTCCCTGCGTAGACCCCATTCATGTGAAAAAAGTCACAGAGTGAAACTGAGTGACAAACACTCCGAATGGACTTCATATGCGCCCTAACTCATATCAGTATGCGTTTCAAATCCGTCTGATTCGGTGTTAAAAATTCCTCACAACATCTCCCAACATGCACTGCACACTCCATCGTGCGATCAAAAGTCACAGAGTGAAACTGAGTGACAATCAACGCGAATGGACTTCATATGCGCCCTAACTCATATCGGTATGCGTTTCGATTCCGTGCGAGTCGGTCTTAAAAAATCCTCACAACGTGTCTCAACATGCACTGCAGACTCCGTTCGTGCGAAAAAAAGTCACAGAGTGAAAGTGAGTGACAAACACCTCGAATGGACTTCATTTGTGCCCTAACTCATGTCAGTAAGCGTTTTGACTCCATGCCAGTCATTGTTAAAAATTCCACACGATGTGTCTCAATTGACAGTGTAGACTCTACTCGTGCGAAAAAAGTCACATAGTGAATCTAAGTGACAAACACACCGAATGGACATAATATGCGCCCTAACTCATATCGATAGCTGTTTTTTATGTTCATATGATCACCACCCCTCATTGATTTTTCTACTTCCACTTTATAGCATTTTGTTTTTTTCGTATGCAACATGTTACAACTTTATGTTTTTTCTAGTACTAATGTTTTTATTCTTTCTATTTCGATGTCGACGATCAGATCTTTATACCACTTTGCCACTTGAATGTTTGGTACCTTGTTGTGGCAAATTTTCGGTCAAGAAGGTTTGATGTATTGTGTGCTAACACTTCTGCTGGAAGTAAAAAGGTTGAAGGCGATACTGTAATATGGAATTTCCAAAGAGCATTCAAGCTTTCTTACCAAAGATCAACAAGGGTAAACATTTTCAAAATGGAGGGAGGAACGGTTCAATGTGTATCAGATTCAGATAACCAGTTAAGCTTTTTTTCACTTTTTTCATATCTGCATTACAGTGGCATACCAGATATACATGTTCACAAACTTTTTCATTATCTTGTTTTTTTGTTGTTGTAAACATCATGATTTTATATATTAAATCAACTTTGATTGTTTCTATTTTTTTTCTGTCAAAGTCGTGACAGTGGGGCTTTCATCCTTTTTTCTTTACTACTTTTTTTATAATAACTTTTTTCCCATCTACTGTTATATCATAAAAGTATAAAATTGTGTATGCAGGTAGAGGCAAAAGGAATGCAGGAGCATCTCACATGCTTTTTGATTGCTCATGAGTATAACATGAAAAGGTCATAAGCAATTAACGAAATTCTTCAGACATGTAAGTGCAAAATTGTGTTTTTCATTCCATACGCATATTTACATCAGTACTCTATTCAAATTGAAGTATGTGTGGATTAATCTCTATTTTGTTTGCTCCATATAGAACATCGCAGCAATGTGATCAAGTTGTTGTTCTCTTTTCTTGGGAAGCATCACCAACAAGAGTACATTTTCTTTACAGACTCTTCATGTAATACATTAGTTTTTCTTTTTATTTTTTTCTGGCAAGGACGTTAGTGATCAATCATATATTACCCACTTGGAAGAGCTTATTATATCATCTATTGTTAGTTTATAAACTTATGTCAGATCTGAATGAAAAAGGGAAGTACTTTACTGTGTTTTCCAGTAGAAAGATTAGTTTTTTCTAATTATAATACATTTTTGAAAGCTAGTTTTCATGTTAGTCGAAAGTAGTTCATTTCATTGATAGAAGTTAGTATTCACGCCAACTGAAAGTGTTTGTGTTCATCTGGCCGTTTTGACCCCCTAAAAAAGCCCATTTCCCGGAAAGAGATGGAGCGAACGTCAGTTGAATGCGCGGAAAAGGCACTACTGCGGATCGGGCATACACAAGCGGTTCAAAACCGTTTTCAGAAGCGGTTTTAGAACCGCTTATAAGCAACCGCGAGTGATACCCCATCGGGTATCACAAGCAGTTCCCCGAACCGCTTGTGGTTCGACACTTCCACAAGCGGTTGGTGTTACCAACCGCTTATGGAGAGGTTCTCTCCAAAAGCGGTTGGTCTTACGAACCGCTTGTGGAGTGGCTCTCTCCACAAGCGGTTGGAGTTACCAACCGCTTGTGAAGAGTCTCACAGCAAAGCGTTTTGATTATATTCAATATAGAATATGTTTTCAAAGGGTTTTTGATATAGATTTTGACAATTAAAATAAATAGAACTACATGAGTTTTTTTGACACAATTAAATATATATTATTCATGCGTACTCATTCAGATAATTACAGGTTCATTTACAGAAAAATATGAACTTAATAAACTAAAAAATGAACAAGTTGATGAACACATGAAATAATAAGCCACTTTTACAAGTTTAAAAGAATAAAAGGGCGAATCTTGAGCTCATTTCTTGCGTGCGTCGCTCTTTGTGCCCTTGATTGACGTTGATGTCAGTTCACCTGTCCTTATTTCAGGACAATCTCTCCAACCATTTGCGTGGAACTCGCCTTTGGTGGATACAATCTAAATCGACAATAAAGCCGATGAGTTGTTCTTGGATTCTTGCAACCGGTCTGCGACGGATCACGCCTTGCACATCGATGTTGGGTGACAAAGCGGGAAGTAAATAAATCTCTAGACATGTAATTAAAGTGTAAGTACTAAGAAATTGACATGTGCACACTACCTCGGCGTTGGTTGTCGGCACATCACCGTGGGTAATACTTTGCATATAGTGGCACACATAATAGCCACATAAGTTGTTTCCACCCGTCATTTGTAGAACTGCGATGAAATTTGGAAAGAAAACGATTATTGGGATGAAAAACTGTTATGGCATATTAATATTCTTTATCGTGCTCGAGTGCTTATTTGTACATCAAATTCGTTCTCGAAATCTCCTTGTTGCTTCTTTGAAACCTGCGAATGCCTGTGTGATGCGTTAGTATGAATAGTAATTATCAGAGTTGGAATTAGCAAGGTATTTCAATATATATAATAAGGAAAACTATCATATATATGTGCTATATACCTGTTTAGGGTGTCAATGATAAATTGATATTTTTCCACCGAGTCCTTTTGAGTCTTGAACAACGATTTGGTCATTATCAAGCTTGATGACAAGAAGGATCCAGTGAAACCTATTCATGTATTGCAACATATATGTAACTAGCTAGTAGTATTATAAATGCCTTGGAAAATATAAGAACGAGAGGTTGTATATATACGTACTCGAAGTTTAAGGGCAGAAGTATGTACGGTTTGTAGTGTTGTCCCAAGAATGCATTGAGAATGTAATCTTCAACAGCCTTTCGGTTGTATCCAATGATGAACTCGTTTACAATCTCTGGGTCGATGATGCCCACGTTGAAGATATTCTCTTTTCTACATCGTTGTATCTCTATTCTACATAGAAAGGTATAAGTTTAAGAGTTGCAATTTTATTGTACGAGGAAGCACACGGTAAAGGTATGAGCTTGACACTTACAGCACCAAAGAGCTCATGAGAGACACGTTGATGGCGTCGGCATGGTAAATATGGTATAAGTCGTCAAATTCGAGCCATATGGTGTTGTCCCCGCGATAAAAATCATCTTCTTTGATACGGAGGGAGAACATCGTTCTTCCTTGAGCGGACTCTGTCATGTACCATTCGTGAAATTGCCGCATCTTGATTGGCAGATCCTTTATCTCATTTGGGTCAATCAGCTCCCGGCCCAACTGAAATTGCCATCTGACCTTTGTTGCCATTGGGATATCACCTATTAATCCAAGAGTCTGCGGTGTGGGCCGAGTCTGCCTCCTTCATAAACCTCTCGAGGTTCTCCTGATCTTGGTCTCTCTTCTTCTTTGCCATCGCCGCCGCCTGACCACATTTATTCTTCTTTGTAGCCTTTATTATTGTCCGTTCATAGTTGGACGGCACAAGCAGCGCTTTGCACGGCATGTCGCGAAGTGTTCCGCCGCTTTTGGATCAATTGGTACCTTTAGCTCTACCTTCTTTTTTGTGAAGTGTTCAGCCAATTCTGCTTTAGTGACCGCGTCACTCTGGACCTTATTCATATCATATGCCCTCTTTAGAGGTTCCTTTATCTTTGTCGATCGGCTGGACTCTGCCTTCTTGGGAGCAGGTGGAGTAGCCTTAATTCTGCTATCGAGCTTCTTCCTCGGAGGAGATGGTGGAGGCGTGGTTTTCCTGGGGTGTTCTTTTTTGTTTGAGATGCTGGTGGTGGAGTAGGGCTTCTGCGTGGAGCGGGTGGTGGAGGAGGCGTGCTCTGTTTTACCGGTGAGGCATTGCGTGGAGGTGACGTTGGAGGAGGCGTGGGTTGCCATGGTGGAGATGACGCGTCCACACCATCTGGAAATATGATGTACCGTTTGCGCCAAAGGATGATATTGTGGAGGTCCTGTCCAAGCTTGGTCACTTCGTCACCTCCATGAATATCGAGGTGAAGTTCTTCAAATCCGCTCAGCACCTCCTCCACCACAACCTTTGAGTAACCCAGGGGTATCTCGTTGCAGTGGAACATCTGGCCCGGCTGCACCGGATATGCCATGCCGTAAGCCACCTTGATGGAGAGGTTACGCGCATCAACGTGTAGCTCACACTGGCGGCGAACCCTTATGTCATCCACGGGATAACGGGCTAGCAAGTTGTCCGCTCCAAGGGCCCCGGTGGACGCGCAGCTACTCCGCCACGCGGAGGGGCTGATCACGGCGTCTAGCTGATTGCTCGGACCTAGTCCTTGATGCTTGTTGAGGGCAATTTGTACTTGTTGCGCAACTATGTCGCCGATGCTAGCATGGGTTGCTCTGAGCTCTTGTTCCAATTGGTACACTTTATATGATTCTCTTGCTTTGCTTCTATGCCGGCTCCTGTACGTATGTGCATCCTTAGCGAAACCATACTTCCACGGCGTTAGCTTGCCCATACCTCGTGTCCGTCCTGGGTGCTCAGGGTTTTCAAGGGCATGTGTCAGCTCGTCATTCTCCCTGTCTACCACCAACGTACCTGCCTGAGACTGCTCGACAGCTTGTACAATCCTTTGGCCAGCCTCTTATACTCCTGGTGCCATCACCAAACTGCCGTCATCTGAAAGGCTCCCCCCATGACCCATGAACCAATTGCGCAGGCGCTCTTCCTACAAAGCGATAGCCGGTGTGACATCCTTCGCCATTAATTCTTCTTCCCGCTACTCCCATTTTGGTACAGCCTTGAGGTAACCATCGGTGCCAAGATGGTGGTGGTATTTCTTCATCTGTGAATTGGCCTTGTTCTTCTGACTCGCGGCCTGGCCTTTAGCTAACAGCTTGAACTCCTCGAATGCTTCCCAGTGATCCGCCAACTTAGGAAATTAGTTGAAGTTGGGTCTTTCTCCCTTCTGCACATACTTGCGGCTGAGAGACGTCTTCCACGCCTGAAACATTGTTGCCATCTTCTTCAAAGTGAATTTCTTGGCCTTGTCTTCGGACCCTTGAGGAAATGTGAAATTTTCCTTAATATCTTGCGAGCGAGTCCTTGGTAGCTTGAGGAACTTGACCCATTTTCGATGCTAATTGGGACGTGATCCCTCATGTGGTAACCGCAAGCGTTGTTGTACGGCCCAACTGCTAAAAGAGGGGCAACCGACATCCCTTCGTTGTTAACGTCGGTAAACACATGCTTTGTGGATGGCTTCTTGTTAGGTCCCCGATGCTTGGATTGGTTGCTCGATGTATGGGGCTTGAAATACATAAACATATGTACAAACGTGTCAGAGTGTATTATATTAATGAATTGCAATGAATTAACATGTCTACGGGGATTATATTCTTCTCGCTATACCTCATCCTGGCCGGAACTAGTGTTACCGGACTCAGCAGTTCCAGCGTCAATGGCTTCATCAGCAGCAGCCTCAACGGCCTCACCGGAACCAACATTAGCCTCAGCGGCAGCAGCGATGGAGTCCAGCAAGAACTGTTCTCCCTCATCGAAATTAGGGTCACCACGTCCTGGTTGCGCCATCTATCCTAATTCTGAAAAAATGTTGACATAAATATCATATTACTTTGAAACAACCATATTATAGATTACAACACAAGCACGAACACGAACTCGTGGACACAAGGACGGCGTGTTGGAAAAGAAGAAAAACTATCATGACTTACGTGAAAGATAGAGCACAGAGGACCAATACATATATGGTGATCTAAGAGGCTTTCAAAATTTTAGGTATCCTTTCTTACAACTCCTCAGATCAGGGGCAATGTCAAGACTCAAAAGTCAGAACTGGTCAGTCATCTAGTTCAAGGTGCGTGTGCAGTTGTGCTAGCACACACATTTTACATACCAAGAATACAAAATCAATGTTTCAGTGAAATGTCATAGTAGCACGCACATGCACATAGATACATCCTTGTGGGCATTATGCAGGCACAGAAATGAGAACATCCTTGTGGGCATTTCACCGAACATCTTGTGGACATTTCACCGAACATCTTGTGGGCAGCCGAATTAGAGAGAGAAGACGATGCGTGCACAGATGTACCTCGGTCCTCCTGGGTGGAATGGCGGTGTGGCGGCGGTTTGGTGGTGGAGGAGGCGTCGGCGAGGTGGTAGAGAAGGCGCCGGCGGGGTGGAGTGGCAGCGGCGATGAGGGCACCAGCGCGGGGTCGACTGGCGCGGGGGTGGAGTGGCACCGGGATGGTTGGGTAGCGGAGGAGGGAGACGACGTCGACGAGGACGGCGGCGTAGGGTCTCGACAGAGGCGACGGCGGTGGCGGTCGGAGAGACACAGGAGGCAGCGACGTGCGCGGGGTCTCGAGTGGGGACTTAGTAAGTTTGGGGTGGGAGAAAAGGGCGGGGCGTGTAAACTTTATACAGGGAGCACTTCTACAAGCGGTTTTTAGAACTAACCGCTTGTAAAATATCTCTACAAGCGGTTTTAGAACCAACCGCTTGTAGAGGAAGGACTTCTACAAGCGGTTCTTAGAACCAACCGCTTGTAAAATATCTCTACAAGCGGTTTTAGAACCAACCGCTTGTAGAGGGAGGACGTCTACAAGCGGTTGATATTACTAACCGCTTGTAGAGGGAGGACTTCTACAAGCGGTTGATATTAATAACCGCTTCTGAATGTTGCGTTCTAGAAGTAGTTCTTTTCTCAAACCGCTTCTGAATGTTGCGTTCTAGAAGCGGTTCTTTTCTCAAACCGCTTCAGTTTAATTTCAGAATTTTAAAAAAATGCTTTTAGCACTTTACTTTCATTCCATAATTTTTAAAAATGCTTTTAGCAATTTAGTTTCATTCTATAATTTTTTTAAAAAGCTTTTAGCACTTTAGTTTCATTCCAGAATTTTGGCACTTTACATTCATTCCAAATAAACACTTCATACAGTAGAAGACCCGTATTACATATACATAGTTCATACAGTAGGGGTACATCTTAAGTAATGCGTGCTTTGTCTTTACAAGTGTTCCTTCATTATGATCGCGACGTATGAAAGGAGTATCCACATCTGTGTCATTGAGGAGGCTTATGTCAACATCCACAGCGAAAGGAGGGATCTCGTCGAACTGACTATACTCTTCCTCGTCTGTGACATCCTCAACTCCAACAATCCTTCATTTGCCTTGGAGAACCACGCGTCGCTTTGGCTTAGTACTACAATCTTTCTGTTTCTTAGGTTTGCTTGACATGTCCATTACGTAGAAGACCTGTCTCACATCGTTCGCGAGGACGAACGGTTCTCGCCTATAGCCGACTTGCGTGAGGTCCACGATTGTCATACCATATTTGTCGACCTTCACGCCGCTTGAAGTCAGTTTGACCCATTGGCACTTAAATAGAGGGACCTTCAAAGGTCCATAGTCAAGCTCCCATATCTCTTCTATGAAACCATAATATGTATCCACCTTGCCTTTCTTGTCTTCGGCGTCTATACGGACACCGCTATTTTGGTTGGTGCTCTTGTTATCCTGGTATCTGGTGTAGAATGTGTAACCATTTATTTCGTACCCCTTGAATGTCACGATTTCACTAGATGGTCCCCGAGCCAAGCGTTGCAACTGTTCATTATCTGACCCTTTCAAAAGGATGTACTTTTGTAACCAAGCGCCGAAAGAATCCATGTGCTTCAGTGTTATCCAATCCTCAGACCTCCCCGGGAAATCGCGGTGTAGAATACTCTTGTGCTCAAGGACATACTGGGCCACTACAGTTGATTGTTTCAAAACCGTGAAATGTGCTTGCTTAAATGTAAGAAGATCATTGCATGCAATTGCTTCCCTTCCTAGTGTCCCTTTTCCCCGTAGCCTCCCCTCATGGCGTGATATAGGGACGCCGATCGGGTTTAGATCATTAATGTAATCCACACAAAACTCAATCACCTCCTCTGTCCCATTACCCTCGGCAATGCATCCTTCCGGACGAGAACGGTTATGAACATACTTCTTTAGCACACTCATGTACCTCTCGAAGGGAACATGTTGTGTAGATACACGGTCCAAGAATACCTATCTCTTTGACAAGGTGAGCAGTGAGATGAACCATAATATCAAAGAATGCAAGAGGAAAGATCATCTCAAGACTAACCACACTTTGTACCACGTCATCCTGCGCACTTACTTAGTTTATCCGGGTCGATGACCTTCAGTGAAACCACGTTGAAAAAGAACACAGCTTTGTGATTGTCCCCCGTACCCACTCGGGAAGTATGCCTCTCACGACCACTTTGGGAGCAAGCGTGTCATTAACACAAGACAATCATGGGATTTCATGTGTACGATTTTATTCTCTTTCGTATTTATGAGTCTCTTTACATTCGAGGAGTATCCGGAAGGGACCTTCACACTGTTCAGGAACTCTATCACGCTTTTTTTCTCTTCTTTGCTTAGAGTGTAGCTCGCAGGATGTAGGTAATGTTGTCCTTTCCCTCTCTTTTCAGGATGTAGGTTGTTCCTCAGTTTCAAGAGTTCAAGGTCCTTCCGAGCTTGCAGTGTATCTTTTGATTTTTCGTACATATATATGTAGCCTAGTAGATTCAAGCAGATATTCTTCGTGATGTGCATGAGGTCAAGTGAGTGACGAATCTCCATGACTTCCCAATAAGGCAAGTCCCAAAATATTGACTTCTTCTTCCACATGGGTGCATGATTCCTGCCTTCCTTCCGCAACGGGTGACTCGTAAGAAGAAACCTACGGTGACCCATGTACACAACCTTCCGAGAGTTTTTCAGGTACATGCAGGCTCTATATCCTTTGATAGTTAGGCCGGACAGGTTACCGAGGGCAGGCCAGTCGTTGATTGTTACAAATAAAAATGCATGTAGGGTGAAATACTCCCTTTTGTACTCATCCCATACCCTTGCACCATCGTCCCACAACGTCACAAGATCTTCAACCAATGGTTTCAGGTAGACATCGATGTCATTTCCAGGTTGCTTGGGGCCTTGGATCAACAACGACATCATGGTGTACTTTCGCTTCATGCACAGCCATGGAGGAATGTTATAGATACATAGTGTAACAGGCCAGGTGCTATGGCTGATGCTCAATTCTCTGAAAGGATTCAACCCATCGGTACTCAACCCAAACCTTATGTTTCTCACCTCATCTGCGAAGTCCGGGTACGTCCGGTTGACTTTCCTCCACTTTGAGCCATCTGCAGGGTGTCTAAGCATCTCGTCGTCCTTACGCTCTTCCTTGTGCCAACGCATCATCTGGGCATGCGCTTTGTTAGCAAACATACGTTTCAATCGGGGGATCACACGGAAATACCACAACACTTTAGTTGGAGGTCTCTTCATCTTACGCTCCCCATCTATTTCACCTAGATCGTCACGCTTCACCTTATACCATGATTCTCTGCACACTGGACAAACATCCAAATCAGCATACTCATTACGATACAGGATACAATCATTAGGACATGCGTGTATCTTACGTACTTCCAATCCCAAAGGATGCACGACTTGCTTGGCTTCATATGTAGATTCGGGCGAGTGTTATCTTACGAAGCAACTTCTTTCGAGTGATAACAACTCATCGAATCCCTTATCGACACACCATTTCTAGCCTTCCATTGCATGAGTTCGGTGTAGTACGCATCTTTTTGGCCCCGCCTACGCTTTGGGTACAAAGGAGTTCTGTGGTCCTCTAACATGCGCTGGAACTTCTCGAACTATCTTTCATCTGTGTAGTCTCCCTCTCCGTCACGCAGCATCTGGTCTAGCTCATCATCACCAAAGTCACCAAGTGTTTCTTCCACGGAACAGTATTGTGTACCGTCCGGGATACTGTTGAATCCATCTTCCTCTTCCTCGCCTTCTTCATCGTCTTCCTGGCTAATCACCTCAACTTCGCCATGGTTTGTCCAATAGGTATAGTTTGGCATGAAACCTCTCATGATCAAGTGGTTCAAAACTTGCCATCGCTGGGAGTGCTCCTTCTCGTTCTTGCAATCTACACACGGACAACATATGAAGCTACCTAGAGGCAAGATTGCAACGGCCGCATCGAGAAAAGCCTGCACGTCATCAATGAACTCTGTCGAGCGACGGTCCGCATTGTACATCCATTGCCGATTCATCTACACCAAGTTATAATTTCATTAAAAATTATAACAAATTTCGTTAACAACATTATAACCTAACTTAAATTTTGATACATTTAAACCCAACAAAAAAAAGCTCCACCTACACCGTCATCCAATTAAAGACCTACCTTTCTAATTATTTTGTATCCCTTCCTACCTTTGTAATTATTTTTTATCCTTCTACATGTTTTTCTATTTTATTTCATACACCAATAATTACTTCCTTGCAATATTGTACCTAGATCTCCCCCAACTTATTGTGATATTTAAGATTCTAAAGCTAACAACCACCTAGATCTAAAGCTTCCAATCACCTTTACCTTGTAATGTCATATTTTGAACTAGATCTCCACCCTACATCTTCATACAACAACAAAAACAAGCATAGAAAACAAATTTTTGATCATGCTTAAAAAGTTCAAGATTTCTCCACATCCATTGAAAAAATAGCAATATCTAGGTGAGAAGGATGTTCACATGATGTTACTAACCTTGAAACACTTAATTTGGAGCTAATCACCTCCAATTAAAAATTTGGACAGCACCTCCCCAAGAACAGCGCTGGGCCGGCCTTCTCTGTTCGATCGTACCTCTGCTGGCTCATGGAGGAAGAAGGGTTTAAATGTGCTGCGCTGGAGGGCTTCTAGAAGCGGTTTGAGACACGAACCGCTTCTGAATGTTGCGTTCTAGAAGCGGTTCTTTTCTCAAACCGCTTCTGAAAATCAAAAGAGGTTTGAGACAAGAACCGCTTCTAGAACGCAACATTCAGAAGCGGTTCGTGTCTCAAACCGCTTCTGAAATCCCTCTCCGGACCGTTGCCAACGAACCGCTTCTGGTGCGAACATCACAACGGGTTCACACCAAGCCGCTTCTAATAGGCCGGTTGTGATGCCCCGTTCTGTAGTAGTGAGGGAAGAGAGCAGATGGCGCACTGGAAAGGGAAGAGAGCGAATGGCGCGTGGGAAAGGGAAGAGAGTTTACTGCGCATAGGAAAGGAAACAGAGGGTGGGAGAGGGAAGAGACATGCGGGCGACACGTGGATTGATAGGAGAGAGGGCACACTGGACAGACGTTACACTCGACCGTAAATTAGTCGTTCCCATATTTAAGTTATAAGTAGATCAACACGAGTAACTCGTGTAGACATTAAGCATCGTGTTCCAATTTCCTTCTATAGGCTGGCCTGTCCAACAAACAATTGCTCTCACTACTACGGATCGGGCATGCACAAGCGGTTCGAAACCGCTTTCAGAAGCGGTTTTAGAACCGCTTGTAAGCAACCGCGAGTGATACCCCGTCGGGTATCACAAGCGGTTCCCCGAACCGCTTGTGGTTCGACACTTCCACAAGCGGTTGGTGTTACCAACCGCTTGTGTTGAAGTTCTCTCCAAAAGCGGTTGGTCTTACGAACCGCTTGTGGAGAGGCTCTCTCCACAAGCGGTTGGAGTTACCAACCGCTTGTGAAGAGTCTGACAGCATAGCGTTTTGATTATATTCAATATAGAATATGTTTTCAGAGGGGTTTTTGATATATATTTTGACAATTAAAATAAATAGAACTACACGAGTTTTTTTGACACAATTAAATATATATTATTCATGCGTACTCATTCAGATAATTACAGGTTCATTTACAGAAAAATACGAACTTAATAGACTAAAAACTGAACAAGTTGATGAACACATGAAATAATAAGCCACTTTTACAAGTTTAAAAGAATAAAAGGGCAAATCTTGAGCTCATTTCTTGCGTGCGTTGCTCTTTGTGCCCTTGGTCGATGTTGATGTCAGTTCACCTGTCCTTATTTCAGGACAATATCTCCAACCATTTGCGTGGAACTCGCCTTTGGTGGATACAATCTTGTCGACAATAAAGCCGATGAGTTGTTCTTGGATTGCTACAACCCGGTGCGGTGGGATCACGCCTTGCACATCGATGTTGGGCTGATAAAGCGGGACGTAAATAAATCTCTGGACATGTAATTAAAGTGTAAGTACTAAGAAATTGACATGCACACTACCTCGGCGTTGGTTGTCGGCACATCACTGTGGGTAATACTTTGCATATAGTGGCACACATAATAGCCACATAAGTTGTTTCCACCCGTCTGTTGTAGAACCTGCGATGAAATTTGGAAAGAAAACGATTATTGGGATGAAAAACTGTTATGGCATATTAATATTCTTTATCGTGCTCGAGTGCTTATTTGTACATCAAATTCGTTCTCGAAATCTCCTTGTTGCTTCTTTGAAACCACGCAAATGCCCGTGTGATGCGTTAGTATGAATAGTAATTATCGAGTTGGAATTAGCAAGGTATTTCAATATATATAATAAGGAAAACTATCGTATATATAAGTGCTATATACCGCTTAGGGTGTCAATGATAAATTGATATTTTTCCACCGGGGTCCTTTTTGAGTCTTGAACAACGATTTGGCTGCTATCAAGCTTGATGACAAGAAGGATGCAGTGAAACCTATTCATGTATTGCAACACATATGTAACTAGCTAGTAGTATTATAAATGCCTTGGAAAATATAAGAACGAGAGGTTGTATATATACGTACTCGAATTTGAAGGCTAGAAGTATGTACGGTTTGTAGTGCTGTCCCAAGAATGCATCGAGAATGTAATCTTCAACAGCCTTTCGGTTGTATCCAAAGACGAACTCGTTAACAATCTCTGGGTCAATGAAGCCCACGTTGAAGATATTCTCTTTTCTACATCGTTGTATCTCCATTCTACATAGAAAGGTATAAGTTTAAGAGTTGCAATTTTATTGTACAAGGAAGCACACGGTAAAGGTATGAGCTTGACACTTACAGGCACTAGCAGCTCATGAGAGACACGTTGATGGCGTCGGCATGGTAAATATGGTATAAGTCTTCAAATTCGAGCCATATGGTGTTGTGCCCGCGATAAAAATCATCTCCTTTCATACGGAGGTTGAACATCGTTCTTCCTTGAGCAAACTCTGTCATGTACCATTCGTGAAATTGCCGCATCTTGGTTGGCAGATCCTTTATCTCATTTGGGCCAATCAGCTCCCGGGCCAACTGATATAATTGTCTTTTGTCCTTTGTTTCCATTGGGATATCATCTATTAATCCACGAGCTGCAGCTGTGGAACTGAGTCCTGCCTCCTTCATAAACCTCTCGAGGTTCTCCTGATCTTGGTCTCTCTTCTTCTTTGCCGCCGTCGGCGCCTGACTGCGTTAATTCTTCTGTGTAGCCTTTATTATTGTCCGTTCATAGTTGGACGGCACAGGCAGCGGCTTTGCACAGCATGTCACGAAGTGTTCCGCCACTTTTGGATCAATTGGTACCTTTGGCTCTACCTTCTTTTTTTGCGAAGTGTGCAGCCAATTCTGCTTTAGTGACTGCGTCACTCTCCTCCTTATTCATATTTAGTGCCCACTTTGGAGGTTCCTTTATCTTTGTCGATCGGCTGGACTCCGCCTTCTTGGGAGTAGGTGGAGGAGCCTTAATTCTGCTTTCGAGCTTCTTCCTCGGAGGAGATGGTGAAGGCGTGGTTTTCCTGGGGGGTTCTTTTTTGTTTGAGATGCTGGTGGTGGAGTAGGGCTTCTGCGTGGAGCGGGTGGTGGAGGAGGCGTGCTCTGTTTTACCAGCGAGGCATTGCGTGGAGGTGACGTTGGAGGAGGCGTGGGTTGCCGTGGTTGATTAATAGATGAGCATTGCGTGGGTTGCTCTGTTTTACCGGCGTGGCATTGCGTGGGTTGCTCTGTTTTACCGGCGAGGCAATTTCTCAAACGGAATTTGTAAGAGCAAGTTTGACTGATAAGAAATAAGTTAAGCATAAGTAATAACTCAGAGTCCTCCATGACGTGAGCATCGAGATGTCCAATATCCTGCCAACTCGTGGCATAACCACAATCTTTGCCAAAATAAGGTACATCAGGTGAAAATCATCCCATTTTGAAAATAGTAAAACTTCTAACCATGTGATGATGTTACCAAGTGCCTTTGACCGTAGGCGCGGCTAATTAATTAGATTTACACTCTGCAAAGGTGTACAGCTTTACCCACAAGCCATGACCTTTTCTTTTTGCCGCATGTTTCACGCACCTTTGGCGTGTGGCCAGAATGTTCATGACGAAAACTTTTACATTACCTAGGTTAACTTTGCACTAGCCCGATGACGTTGAACCCTTGTTATGGAAGAAGAAACATAATTAATTAAAACATGAAAGTCCATCTCTGTATATAGTTCAATAACATTGGTAGTCCATCTCTGCAAGAAACGATTTCTTCCCATATTCAGCTTCTTTTTGAAAGAAGAAAATAGATAATGTTGATTGTCTTTCTTTTGGAGTCTCAGTCGCTCGCCTAAGAAAAGGTACCAGGTTGCTCCGTGATGACGAATAAGCAACCCTGATGTTGTGGAGGTCCAGCACTCTTCTAAATGAACAACTTGTTGGCTCGGACCGTCGAGTCGAATTGATCGTGTCATGTGCAACATCCTACCGATATTAATTGATCAACTTACTGTTGGAGTTCTTAAGCATATTTTTTTCCATTATTAGTGCACGTATAGCTATGGATGTTGCTGCTACAAACAGGCTTTCTGCAATTGCTACCGAGTTTAATTGCAATCAATTAGAAGAATAAAGAAGAATTACTGCCGATTGGTGCTGACCACACTAGGTGCTACCGTGGTAGCAAGAGAGGCCAGGCGGTGTCTCACTTGACTTCAAGCTAGGAAGTTACCCGAAAGAAAAGACATTGCTCCCTTCCCCCTCTCCCCAGGAACCGACCGTTTGGCGGCAATTGGTATTTCATTTGCTGTGAAAGCATCTAGCAAGGCGGACACCGTTGTACCGATATGCATTTACTCACACCTCGGTGTGGAAGCCCCTCACAAGCAAACCTAGAAAGGAGTGCTCATACTATCTCCCGCCTACCAATGTGCAAAGTTAAACTAGATAACTTAATTGGTTTAAGACTGCCCATAACAGCACTTGTGGTTGCACGGAGTTCTTGGATTAAAAACAACCCACAACTCGGTCATTAATAAGATACATGTAATACTTCTCCCTACACTATGTACAAGTCTAACCCTTGCATAGCCGGCTATTGCCAATAATTGCCCGCATTTAAACCATAGTTTTATTTTGAGTTTTTAGTCCAAATATCCACAACCGACATCATGTCATACCAATATTTTTAATTTCTCAAGAAACAATTTTGATCTGATCATATACAACGTTGGTTCTAAAGCATGGCTAAGCATGGTTAATAATCGTATATACCCAAGTTGACATTATGTATTGTCTAACCCGTTTATATGGTTATCAAGGTTCACATATCCATACTTATGAAGGAAGTTTCATGAGACAATAGGTATATCTACTAGTACCACAAAATAGCAAATTTATAGAAAATAAACGCAAGCATGAAATATTTTGATAAACACAATGAAAATTAAGTATTGGGATCAATATGATCAAAGGTGGTGCTTGCCTTGCTTAATCGTTGTTTATGACGAAGTTACGGCTGCAACTGGCGTGGTTGACGACGGAATTAGTGACGTCGGGTTCTACACGTCGTTCAATGGAAATATAGCAAACAACAAATTTCAATAAGGGCAAAAAGAAGACAGATAGTATATCAAATAAAGACTTGCTATAAAGAACAGACACAGATTCTTTTATAGATTATTTATTCTTGTCTTATGAAATATAGATGCTAAAATTATTTTGGATTAATAGAATTAAGACATTAGTTATCATGTTATATGTTATGTATGAATAGTACTTAATCTTTAACCGACTTTGCACAAGAGTTCGTTTTGAATATATATATATACACTAGATCTGTTAAGTTGGGCTATTGGTTACATATTTTGGTTTTTAAGAAGGTCTTGGTTAAAACAAATATCTTAAGTATTAATCTTTCTATTATCACTAAGTTTGTTTACTCGTAGAACGGATTTCTGATAACATAATGCTTAGGGTTATTTGGATGACAGGATTTATATGCAGAACATGATGAAACAAGATTATTTCTTTAGAATAAGGTTGTCTATATATTGGGGAGCATTCCCAAGATGATTTCATAAATTTTAGGATTTAGACGAGATATTTTATTCATTGCTGAAATAGCTTATATGGTATTATGGTTCTCATTATAAACAATTGGATTAGTAATGTGTAGAGTACTTAGCTTTATGATGTTTGCATGCAAGGTAATTTATACATGTTGGGATCTACAAAATAAAGCTATTGGCTGCATTTGCATGGTTACACAATAATTTGCTTGATGTAAGTATTTTAGCGAAAGGTTTCTTATGCTCAACTATTTTTATAAAGGGCTTTAGCGACTATAATACTTGAGGTTATTGCACTAGCAAAATTTAGATGAAATGCAAGTTGTAAAAAGAATATTTTTCGAAATTATGGTAGACCATGTCCCAAAGATTATTTCAATGATGTTCTTCATAAAATTTGCTTAGACGAGATATGTTACAAACTGCCAAAAAGGCTTAAGCGTTTCTGAAAACATAATACTTTAGGTTATTTTGCTATCAAGATATATATGCAAAGCATGACAAAATGAGGTTCCTTCTTCAGAATATTGAAATATTTTCTTTGTATAGTATTACTAAACTGATTTTATAAATTTAGTGCTTAGACGAAACATTTTATTTGCTGCTAAAATAGCATAAATGGTCAGTCTGAAATATATGCATGTATATAGATATTACTGCTAGTTACTCCTTATATGCATATACATATCTTTTACACTAGGGTCTTGTTCTTATTCATAAAACAATTCAAAGTCAAGTCTATTATTTAAACATTGTGACATACTCTGTAGTCCTACTGACATATATATATATATATATATATATATACATCAATTTTTGCTCATTTAAGATTTCTTTTACACAAGGTATATCCTTTTGAATATTTAATGCATTGAGAACAAATTTTAATAGAAAATGATTCAAACAAAGCTGATAATTAAGTATATATATATTTGAGTTCCTAGAAGTATAAGGATTTTAATAAAATTAATTTCATTCAATTCTCATGTCATTTGCAACATTTTTATGTATAGCATATATATTTAGGCCTTTCCTTTAAATTTGAATTTCAAATTCATCCATTGATCCTAATCAAAATATTTTTGTATATTCTGGAAGTGCTTGATTTTAGATGAATATATAAATTTATTTCATTTTATTTGGATTAAAGATGCAAAAGTTATAACCAAAAGAAGTTGGCTCGGTTTAGGAAATCCAGAGAAAATCATAATTATGGCTTCCTTATAATGAAAGCGGTTTCTTCCATTTTTGCGGCATTTCTTTAAACTCGTCGACTGACCAGCGGGGCCTCTCGGTCAGTGAGAGGAGTGAGGGAGCTGACGCGTTGTGACTGACACGTGGTCCCACGCGTCATTCACCCGAGACAGGGGAGGCGGTTTCCACAGCTACCGGCGACGGAAGGACGCCGGAGACAATGAGCCGTCGGTGCGGTGAGCATCACGGGACCCATACATACCCAGAGGTGGTACCAATTCGGTTGGAGGTTAACCGAGGTGAGCTGCCACCGAGAGGAGGCGGTGGCAGTCATGGTGGTCAAGCTATGCCGGCGTTAGGGATCCTCCCGGATAGAATTGGTTCTAGAATAAGCTTTAAGGGTTCAAGAACAAACCATTTTACCTGTTTTTGGTGTTGGAGATGACTTGGTTTAAGCCACCACCATGCACCGGTTTTGGGGAAGAAGGGCCAAAGAGGCGGCGGAGCTATGGTTGGAGAGACCTGAAATGAAGTGAGGGGTTTTGACGTCCATGAGCTACTAATGCTTTAGCTAGTAGAAATTTGAGTACGGTTCAGTGTAACGACGGAATTTGAGGTTGATCCGTGGGCTAGGGTTCTTCGGCGAATTCTAAAACAAGAGAAATTGAAGGTTGTCTGTGATTGTGGGTGAATGGAGTGAGAGAGGAAATGAAGGGCACTCTAAGGCGATCCTAGGGCAGTATTTATAGGCGGCAAGGAGGCACAGCTATGCTCGGAGCTCGGTGCGAACACGGCGGCAGAATTGCGGCACTTGAACAGAATACTCTATGGGCGATTCACGGGAAATCCGAACGAGGCAGCTGTGTGGCAAGGAGAGGACGATGACGTGGTCTCGGGTAGTGCGAATCACAGTGAATGGCGGTTACAACAGGTGGCGCCAATTCTCCTTTGCTCCGGGGCTTCGACGGCCTGAGGAAGACAAAGCCAGAGGCTTCGGCTGACAGATGTGATGCGGATATATCCTCTATTGTTGTATCGTCTCATGACTCTAAGTCTACAAATAATCACATTACTTGTTTTGCTGCTGCTAAAGTGCAAGTGAGTCACAAGATCGATGCAGGTTGTGTTGATAATGTGCTACAGGCTGAGAATTGGAATGCAAACCTTGGAGAGAAGAAAGGTGACTTGGTCATGCATCCACAAGGAATAATATCCCTTTCTTTTGGAAATATGTCACCTGAGAAAGGAATTCTATTTGGATCCATATTTGTTAGAATTATTGACAGCGATCCATTGGAATGGAAGGCAAAGAGGAGTTACATGAGCAAGGCTGGTCCGCTCAAATCTGTCCATCCATTTGATCATGATGCTGCTGCTAATCACGACAAGTAACATATCCTTGGGCTATATGGATGGAAAGATATTGAAGTCTAGTTTCTAGCATTTCAAACCGTGCATCAATTGGACTTCCAAAGTGGGAGTTATGACTGTTTTGGTGGGAGTTGCACAGGCTGTCAAAAGCTGCGCGAGACCATATCTTGCTGTCCAACTTCCAAGGCATTGAACCTTTTATCTACCGAAGAAAACTCCTTTAGTTTCCTGTATAGTTTCACACCTAAGCTAGGAGGGATGTTCCTAGTATAAATACTTATGTATTTCCATCTGGAATGGACTTTTGGATGTTCAGAAATAGACAGCATAAGCCATGGTTGTTTGTGGCGCAAATACCATGTGTTCTTGATAAGTTCTTCCCGTTCTTGGGTTTGTTAGTGTTGGTGCAAGTCAAGAACGACATGTTCTTGTGATTGTCCACTGAATCTATACGATTCCTCCACTCAATTCGCGTTCTTGTGTTGGTCGCGGTTTGTGTGACAAGTTTCTCGCTTTTGAATTGGCTCTTTTGCCGCTTGAGTGCGGCGTCCACGGCTATCGTCGTTGTACCGTGAAAGATTGGGCCACCTTTGCTCAACAGCAGGTTGGGTCTTCATCATCTGGTATCAGAGCTTTCGTTGCTCATGGTACGTAGGAATTCTTGTGGCTGATTTCAGATTGCTTTCAACAATGTCGGGGGCAAACCATCACGTTGGAGAAAATGAAGAAATTGTTGAGGAGCAGCTGCCAATTAACCCCAATCTTCCCACTGCTACGCTTGCTCAGTTTGAGGCCGCGTCGATCTTCTACCATGAGCGGGAGAATCAGCTTCGTGGTGAGCTGAATTTGATGCACACCCGCATCACAGATGGGTTCAATGATGTCAATGCCAATCTTCGCCGTTTGGAAGAGATGCTACTGCCACAACAATGAGATGACGCACCAAGGCAGCAAGCACATGTTCGCAGTTGACGTGCTAGCTCACATTGCAGCGATGAACGGGACTTTGGAACTGATTTGGAGGACAACATATCTGAAGCTCAATCTGATTTTCGTCGTAATCGACATAATCACAATGACCGTCAAGGTGCTAGACATGGAGGAATTCATAGGAGAGGTGTTGATCGTGAGGTGGATGGTATTGGTCATGTAAGAATCACCATACTGGCGTGCTGATCCGGAGGAATATTTGGAGTGGGAGATGCGAGTTAATCAAATTTTTGACAACCATCGCTACTCCGAAGAAAAGAAGGTTCGTGTTGCTTCCATTGAGTTCACCAAATATGCTATTATTTGGTGGGATCAATTGAATCGTGCAGGGGAGCGTCCATATACTTGGGAGGAGATGAAGAGAATCGTGCATTCTCGCTTTGTACCAGCGTACTACACTCGAACGTTGCACACAAAGTTGAGGCAGCTATATCAAGGTGATAAATCTGTTGATGAGTACTATCAAGAAATGCAAATACTCATGATCCGTACAGCTATTCGTGAGTCCGCGGATGCCACCATGACAAGGTTGTTTGAAGGGCTGAATGAGGATGTGCGAAACCGTGTTGATTTGATGCAATTCAATACCGTACAAGAGCTACTTCATCAAGCACAGCGTGCGGAACTATGGTTGAAAGACGCACACAAATCTGTTGTGCATCATGGATGTGTCACTTCTAGTGGTTGGCGGCACTCATCACAGCATGTTAGCGAAGGTGGTTCTTCGTCTATGATGGTTGCGTCAACTAAACCAAGTGGATCATCTCCGAAAGAAGCATCAAGAGCAGTAGGGACAGCAAGCAAGGATTATTCCAAATCTGATTATGGTGCCTTCTCTACCGCTAGAACTCGGAATATTGAGTGTTTCAAGTGCAAGGGCAGGGGACACATGATGAAAGATTGCCCAAATTTAAAGGCAATAATGCTTACCACCGATGGAAAGTATGTTTCAGAGAGTGATGCAAGTGAGAAATCAGATATGGGAGGTGAAGAACATGATGATGTGGTTCATTGTGACCCTGAAGATGGACAATGTTTGATGGCTCAGAAGGTGGATCGTGATAGTGCTCCAATTGTGGAGAAGGGACAGCGACGTGCTATTTTCCAAACCGAATGCAAGATCAAGGGAAAACGGTGTAAGCTTGTGATAGATGGAGGAAGCTACAATAATGTGATTAGCAAAGATGTGGTTGATGCTTTGAAATTGACCACACAGCGCCACCCAAAGCCATATTACATGAAGTGGCTTCATAATGTTGGTAAGCTCAAGGTGACCCATAAGGTGCATGTACCATTTTCCATCGATGGATATGAAGACAAGGTGGAGTGCGATGTCGTTGCAATGCATGCTAGTCAAATTCTTTTGGGGCGTCCATGGCAATTTGACCGGAATGCTACGCACCAAGGGAGGACTAACCGCTATACATTTATGCATCGAGGGGTGTTTGTTTCTTTGCTGCCCAAAAGTGGGAATGATATTCATTGTGACATCCTCACTAAGCTAAAGAGTGTTTTGAAGAACAACTCGAAACTGAGGACGGTTTCGCTTGAAGAGGGAGGGGATGATGTGGATATATCCTCTATTGTTGTATCGTCTCATGACTCTAAGTCTACAAATAATCACATTACTTATTTTGCTGCTGCTAAAGTGCAAGTGAGTCACAAGACCGATGCAAGTTGTGTTGATAATGTGCTACAGGCTGAGAATTGGAATGCAAACCTTGGAGAGAAGAAAGGTGACTTGGACATGCATCCACAAGGAGTAATATCCCTTTCTTTTGGAAATATGTCACCTGAGAAAGGAATTCTATTTGGATCCATATTTGTTAGAATTATTGACAGTGATCCATTGGAATGGAAGGCAAAGAGGAGTTACATGAGCAAGGCTGGTTCGCTCAAAACTGTCCATCCATTTGATCATGATGCTGCTGCTAATCACGACAAGTAACATATCCTTGGGCTATATGGATGGAAAGATATTGAAGTCTAGTTTCTAGCATTTCAAACCGTGCATCATTTGGACTTCCAAAGTGGGAGTTATGACTGTTTTGGTGGGAGTTGCACAGGCTGTAAAAGCTGCGCGAGACCATATCTTGCTGTCCAACTTCCAAGGCATTGAACCTTTTATCTACCGAAGAAAACTCCTTTAGTTTCTTGTATAGTTTCACACCTAAGCTAGGAGGGATGTTCCTAGTATAAATACTTATGTATTTCCATCTGGAATGGACTTTTGGATGTTCAGAAATAGACAGCATAAGCCATGGTTGTTTTTGGCGCAAATACCATGTGTTCTTGATAAGTTCTTCCCGTTCTTGGGTTTGTTAGTGTTGGTGCAAGTCAAGAACGGCATGTTCTTGTGATTGTCCACTGAATCTATACGATTCCTCCACTCAATTCGCGTTCTTGTGTTGGTCGCGGTTTGTGTGACCAGTTTCTCGTTTTTGAATTGGCTCTTTTGCCGTTTGAGTGCGAGCGTCACGAAGCTATCATCGTTGTACCGTGAAAGATTGGGCCACCTTTGCTCAACAGCAGGTTGGATCTTCATCAAGATGGGTCCGCTCGGTGGATTGGTCCCACGCGCCAGCAAGAGGAACGGTGGACTTCAAGCTTTTCTGCAATCAGAGATAGTTTTGGTTCAAAGAATCGATTACCTGTCTTGTTTGTAAATTAATGAAGAATTTACTTCATGTACTTGAGATAAGGAAGATCACACTGTTAAATTTTTAGACTGATTTGATGCTTGTAGAATTTATAAAAATTCTGACAAACACTATGCATAGATTTCAGATTTCTGTATTTAATTTATCTGGGAATTTATAACTTATCAAATATTTGTGAAACATACGGAGTAGAATGAATATATGGAGCTAGGTAGGCTTCAAAATGGTAGCAAGGATTAGCAACAATCAAATCAGTAAATACAAAGTAAAAATTTGTTCAAAGTACTAGTCAATGTTGCTAATCCTAGCATAGACCGATGAAAAGCTAATCAATGTCAACAAGTAATGTGCATATATGCGTGGCAGCAGAAAGGCTCAAAAGGGGTGCTGCAGCAGAGAATGGCAGCAATCTACAGGGAGTTTGACAACTTAGATTGGCGAACCATCTGCGGGGCAATGACGTACACAAATCAAAGAAAAACAGGAGCAAAGTTTCCAACCAAACGAAGAAGGGTGAATTTTGCCGAACTTCCAGGGCCGTTTTGACCTAAATGATGTTCTTTTGGGATCAACCTTCTTTTCGGAGCTTTTTCTTCCTGTCATTTTGAGTACTCGAACAGCCCAATCGGAGGTCGTATGCAAAAGTTATGGCTGTTTTGGTATATTGTGTAAGGAGGAAATTTTGAATCCACTTCAAATATGTTGATTCCAAATCTAGAAAGGGATACAGCTACTCTTTCTTATCCAAGCCAAACCAAAACCAAATCAAGCTGGACTTTCCTTATCTCCTCAAACCGAAACCAGTATGGTGTTGGCCTCTTCCTCTTTCTTGCCCTAGCCGAACCCGAAACAAGTTAGGGTTTCTCAGTATCCCATTTTAGGTCGGCGGTGCTTGGCATCAAGAACAGATCAGCGGCAGTGGCTCGTGGCAGAGACTTGCTTGTCATGGTAGGAGGCGCTAGCAGTGTGGCAAGGGGGGCGGCACAATCGGCAAGGTGGATGGGATTGTCTCGACAGGAGTTGGGTGGCGATTCCTTGCCGTGGCAGTTGGTGCAGTAGGGGTAGATGGTGGCAAGAGTGGAGTTGCTTGTGGCAGGGGTAGATGGAGGATGATGAACCTGCAGTAGAACAAGATGGCAACGAAGATGCAATGGCGAGAGCAAGGTGGCGACAACAATGTGCAATGACAAGATGAACCGAACACTAATATAAACTAAGACCAGCAACTCAACACGACAATGCAACTGAAA
Organism: Otatea glauca; assembly: GCA_036346275.1. Lineage (NCBI taxonomy): Eukaryota > Viridiplantae > Streptophyta > Magnoliopsida > Poales > Poaceae > Otatea > Otatea glauca. The sequence goes on from CM070730.1 coordinate 31,760,051, forward strand.
ATTCAACAATGCAAATTACTGACAAGAAAGATGCAAGGTACAGATGGTTTTGGCCAACGGATGATCTACTACTTTTTTTTTCGTTGTGGCTTTTTCTGAACTTTAGGGATGAAACAATTTAACTACGAAACGCAGAAAATTTCTCACCGATCAACTGTAGCTCCGATACCACTTGATGTAATATTGTTCCCGATCTTTCGATGGGAGCGACAACTTAGATTTGGTGGAATTGACTTTGACAATCCGACTACAGCGTACGATGTTGCTGCGCCTTAGCAATCCCTAAACCAACTCCAGAGGGTTATTGATCTTGTCGTGGGCACGATCAACCTGAACATGAGGTTCAATTTCTGCAATCAACCGAAAAACAAGAAAGAACGATAGTAAAAGCAATCTAAAATTGCAAATAAGAATTGAGGCTCACGATAATATAGATCAAAAGGTGGGGTTCCGTGAAGTAGTATCAATAGGCAGTCGTTTGACACGTCTAGAGGACAATGTAGTTTGGCCCTAGGCTAAAACTATACTCAACAAAACCCAAGTGTCTAAAATGGTGGCTACTGAGTATATGAGAGGGAGGGACATGAGAGGGTCGATCTAGGGTTGTGTGCGGCCAGGGGGGCACAACAACCTGGGCTTAGGCCCTCCACACGCTTACAAAGCCTAAAACAGCCCAAAACAATGTTGTACTACATTGTTTCGATTGGCTGATACACGATGAATCTAGGGCTAGAACTAGACCCATTGGAAAGGTCTCATTGTAATCTTTTCGTCGAGCACAAGAACTCCTCTATTGGACTTCGTATGAGGGAGATATGCCTATTTTAATGCAGGGCTGTCTGCTGACTCCGAACCGAACTCCTCTTTCCTTCTCTTTGTTTTGATGCCGTCATCTCCATTCTTGATTCCTTGATTCCTATGCTCCATAGCTTATCTCTCATATCCATGCTTGGTTTATCATTCCTGAGTATCAAGTAACAATTTGATTTAGGCAGTATCAAATCCTTAGCAAAATAAATATTATCCCCTAGGAATGAAAGTACGTGATAATTGAGTTGACGAGCACGAGCTCTAGTGAGTGGTCCTTGTATTATTGTTGGAGTAGTGGTAGCAGGTGTTGGTGTAGTGGGTGTAATAGTGGTGGAGATGTCCTCATCACAAGGGTTCACGCAGAGGCCAATCTTTGATTACGATAAAACTTACTCTCCTGTAATGAGTGCAATAATGTTTCGATACTTGATAACAATGGTATCTAGTTTAAACTTATCAATGTAGTTGATAGATGTAGTAACCGCATATTTATATGGGTCATTGGATATGCATATTTATGTGAGAGTTCTAAAGGATTCAAAATTCTTGATCCTAATAAAGGAAATCAAAACATGTATAGCGTCAGACAGTAGAGATCGCTATACAGATTAAAACAATTCGGGAGAATATGGTACAACTTAGTGAGTTCCTTCTAAAGAAAACATACTCTAATAATGATGATTGTCCCTATGCGTTTATAAAGAAATCCCAGGATGAATTTTGTATCATCTCAATCTATATCGATGATCTGAATATCATCGGAACTAAAGAGGGAGATATTGGAAGCAAGTTCTTACTTTATGATGGAGTTTGATATCAAAGATTTGGATAAAACTAAATATTGCTTGGGCCTGTAGTTAGAGCATTTCCTAGAAGAAATTTTTATACACCAATCTACCTGTACCAAGAAGGTATTGGAAAATTTAATATGGATAAATCTCATCCTTTGAAGACCCCATGGTAATAAGATCCCTTGAAGTGGATAAAGACCCTTTCAGAACGAGGATTTAAAATAAGTCTTAGGACCTGAAGTCCCATACTTAAGGGCCATTGGAGCACTAATGTATCTTGTGAATTGCACAAGGCCTAATATTGTATTCGCAGTAAATTTGCTAGCTAAACATAGCGCAGCTCCAATAACAAGACATTGAACTAGTGTCAAGACTTTGCTCAGATACCTCCAAGGTAGTCAAGATTTTCGTTTATTTTACTGGAAGGATCAAGACTTGACCATGGTTGTATATATGGATGCTGTCTATTTGTTTGATCCTCACAGTGCTAAATCCTAGACTGGGTTTGTATTTCTCTGTAGTGGTATAACCATTTCTTGGCGATCTTTTAAGCAGACCATATTAGCTATTTCTATCAATTACTTAGAGATTATAGCATTATATGAACCCTCATGTGAGTGTGCTTGGCTAAGACGTATAATTAGCAACATCTAGAAGTCATGTCACATTAATACCGTCGATACCCACACAATTATCTATGAAGATAATGCTATTTGTGTTGTACAAATGCAGATGGGTTATGTTAAGAGCAATATCATGAAGCATATTACCCCTAACTTTTCTATCTTCACGAACTTTAGAAGAATGTTGAGTTAAAGATCCTGCAAATTAAATCATGTGAAAATCTAGTAGATTTATTCACTAAATCTTTGCCAACATCTAGTTTCCAAAGATATATTGGTAGCATTGGAATGAGACAACTTAGGGATATGTAGAGTTCAGGAGGAGTAAATCTCTTAACTATGACCCTTTTTCCCTTAGTGAATTTTCCTCAAGTTTTCTCATATGAAGGTTTTTAACCAAGCAACTACTAGAACACAATGTGTTAGTGCAATGTACTCTTTTCTCTATCTCTTTTTCCCATTAGGTTTTTTAGAGGAGTTTTCGATGAGACATGCGAATTACGTGGTATTTGCCCAAGAGGGAGGAGTGTTGAGACATAATAGGACTTTGGGTCCTAGTTGTTCAAATATGTTTATACTCTATCTCATTATAGGCGAATCTAAATCTATCTATTATGGTTTTCTACTCACTACTACAAAAGGTGTTATATTAGACACGTCATCACTGACTGTTTTTTACGAAAACCGTCTCTGATGTGTTTCGGGCACATCCCAGATGGTTTGTGGACGAAACCGTCTGCTATATTGGATCATTACAGATGGTTTCATCCACAAACCGTCTGTGAAGTTATTGCTTTCATCACAGACGGTTTGTGGTTGAAACCGTCTGCGATGTACCATGGTACATCGCAGACGGTTTCAACCACAAAGCATGGTACATCGCAGACGGTTTCAACCACAAACCGTCTGTGATGAAAGCAATAACTTCACAGACGGTTTGTGGATGAAACTGTCTGTGATTATCACCATATCATATACGTTTTTATCCATAAACCATCTGTGAATCATTCTGTAACATCCCAAAATTCACCTAAATGTTATTTTATGGTTATTTGAGCATATTATGATTTTATGAAATTTATTGTATTTTTTGGAATTTATTTGAATTTATTTTGAAATAAGTATTTTGTCCTTTTTGAGGAAAACTAATTAAATATATCCTAAGTTTATATAAAGTTTTGCTAAAAGTAATTTATTTAGGTCCAAAATGTCTCTAGGTATTTTTTAGATTTTTCTGTGATTTTTCGTGATATTTATATTGCCTAAAACTATTTAATCGAATTGCTAGAATTATTTTAATTGATAAAACCCCCGGATATTCGAGTGAACGGTAATGGGCCGAGCCCATGTACTGTGCGCGTGCGACGGCCCACGTTTTAGAAGTGTAATCACTAGCCGTTAATCTCGCATCGGACGATAAGGAGCGATCGCACATAAGATCAAAACCCTAGCGCTAGCGAACCGTGAGATTAGGATCGGACGGTTAGGAGTGAGCCGTATCGGTTTAGGAAAGTTGAGATCGTGTTCGTTGGTTAGTTGCGGGCAGATCTGATCCAGCCACGTCAGAGTGAATCACAACCGTTCGTCCACCATCAGATGGTTGTCTGCCGTCGTGTTCGCATGGGACTCAGGTGCCGCCGCCGTATCCGAGATGGACATCACCGTCGCGTCAGTCGGGTTTCCTAGCGCCGTACGTCACCGTCGAGGGCTATTTAAGGGTGTCGCAGCCTCTCCGAGGTTCATCATTGTGTGCCGTAGAGTTTGGTCAGAGCCGTTTCATGAGAGCCATCACAGAGCGCGCCAAAGAGCTCGCCGGAGCAGAGGATGCAGCCGCCACGGGTTTTCTTCAAGAACGCCACCGATTCGCCTTCCTTCACCGAGTGTGAGGACCCTTCGAGATCACCGCGGCGGGCCGTATCAGATCCAGTCGAATCCGTGCCGAGAAGCTCACCGCAACGTCGAGTCCGTCATCATCTTCCACGCGTCTGGTGAGTGCCGCGCCGCCGCGACATTGATTCCGTTGGGATAGCTGTCAGCTGTTGGATCTAAGATATCGAGTAAGATCACGCCATGTTGGAGCCTTCGGAAGTCACTGCGTGTTGCCTTGTGTCGGGGCTGGTCATAGCCGTCGGATCTCATCGCGTGGCCCAGATCACGCTGGGCGCGGGACCAATCGCTTGGTGACGCGTGGTGCTCGGAGGCTGAAGCGTTATGAACCGAGACCATCATGGACCAGTGCCACACCGTAGACCAGGTCTATGGACCGCGTGCACGTATCTGCCTCTGACTGGTCCAAGCCAACGCTGATCTCAACATGGCGCAATAAATCGGTTTCCTTTAGAAAAATAATCTAGGAAAATCGGATTTTCTATTTTCTGTATATTCAGAATTAATTCAATCTTTGAAAGGCTATAACTTTTGCATTTTAACTCGGATATGGGTGATTCAAATTTCTAAAAATTTGTAAAATTGAGATCTATTTAATACTGATTTTTTTTTATTTTTGGAGTTCATGTGTTCTTTGTTTTGGTATTTATTTTCTTTTCTCCTTGGTACGTGTAGACGTTCAATTGTGCGATGCTTCGGAGGAAGATCCGTCAACTCAAGATCAAGTTTCAGTGTAAGACCAGAACCTATTCCAAGGTAAGTTGTGCTTTGATCATGTTGAATCCATGTTTATAAAATTGCTATATTGATTTACTCTATTGCATATTATTTCGAGGATACAATTGTTTCAAATTAATTTGGGATTTATTTAATCTACCAATTGATCTATACCCTACCTTGTCATTTGTATGCCATGATCCATTGTCACCTTAGATTGGTTCACTATAGTTGGTTAATACTAAAATCAACATGGGATGTTAGATCGTATTAGTTGCTTAGCCATGCCATGTTATCATATGTACATGAATCATCAATGATTAATTTTGACTAATGGAATATGGAAAAATGATATGAACTTGTGTGTCATGTGAGATCACACAATGAGATTGAGTTGTAGTGGCGAGGGATGTCACGCAACGATGTTGAATTGTTGATGGCATGTGGTGCTTGGTAATCAACTGGGATGATAATCACTTAGATTGGGGCAAGTGACAAGGGGCGAGTATGCCAAGGTGGGCCTGATGGGCAGAGGGTATGTGGAAGTCTTGCTTCGATCATCCAAAGGACTTAACCTTGCAAGTCTTTGACCTGAGTTAATCTTGCAACCACATGTCTGGTATGGGACAGCCTAGCTGATTAATTTGCAGTGTCTTAGTTTTATACTATCACTGGCAGTGTGAGTTCCCGAGTTATGGAGTAATTCACAAGGCGCAAGAGGAGGGTCCCTGGTTGTGGTTTTCAGACCCACCAGTGTTGAAACCTTAGCGGGTAGTATTAGGTTAAGGTAGTGCATTGTAAAGGCTTTGTTATAATCACTCACCTTTGTGGTGTATGGTTGTATCGTGTGGGTAAAGTGCATAACCTCTACAGAGTGTAAATCTATTCGGATAGCCGTACTCGAGGTATTGAGCAATGCTCGGGAATTATAGTTAAGGGTTAGCTTAATTAAATGGAAATTTGGTTGGGATGGCGAAATTGCAATGAGGAAGGTTGAACTTAACTTAGGAGTGGAAACTTGGTCTACTTGAGAAATGTTGAATCTATCTATTACTGTTATTTGTTTTAAGTATTTACAATCTATTTATTGTATTTGTCCATAAATGCCGCTTATTGCAAAATAGCCATAATAGCCTTTTCCTTTGAATTAAGCCTTGCATATAGATACATAGGATTGCATTCTATGTACAACTTGTTGTGTGCTTTAAGTACTCACCCTTGGCAAACAACAACAATCAACAGTTGAAGAGTCTACACCTTTGTTGAAGGAGGAGTTTCAGGTGGACACGAGTCGTTAGGGTCTGAGCCTTGTCAGCTGCTTGTGGTTAACTGATGAGCTATCTACGTCTTCTACTTTTCGCTGCTTATTTCTTAGTTTATATTTCAAGTCTAGCCCTGCGTGGCTTAATAATGTAAGTTGGTCATAAGATCATACACTTAGCTATATCAATAAATGGAGTATTATTATTATTATCGTTGAGTATGATGTGATATGTACCATTGTTAAGCTGTGTGCACTAGCGTTGATCCTGGGACTAGTGCGCTAAACATAGTGGGTTTGAATCAGTGGATTCGGGTCCTTACAAAGGTGGTATCAGAGCATACTGACTATAGATCTTGGCCCTAGATAGCTTGGTGGTGTCCTAGGTGTGTCCAAAACTATTTTCTAAAGAAAAATCTATATTTGACTAACAAGACACACTTGACTTCTTATTCTCTACTTCTCGCCTTTGATGAATTTACCGTTTTCCGTTTCTGTTTTGGGTGGAGGACTTATTCAAAGTTCTTTGTGGAGTAGATGCCGATTGTTCCAACCTTTGAGGAGAGGGAGGGTGGCTATGCCACGGAGATGTGGAGAGTTCTTCAGATGCTTGGAGGTTTCTATTGTCCAATTTACCGAGGAGGCAGCTGGTCAGTTAATGGTGTGCACCGAGGGTTCATCTGCAAGTTGACTATCTACTCCCGAGAGAACGAGAGTGCCAGCAGGCCGATCCACATCACCGTGAGGAGGTTCTCGTACGAGGTTGGGATCCAGGAGGCCGCTCGACTTGCACTTCGCCGCATCTGCCACGACTTCGCTGACGAGCTTCACGACACGGTGTTCAGGCTTCACCCTACTGTACGAGCGAGCCGACGTCGATGGATTGAGGAGGACGAGTGTGCTACTGCGTTACACCTTGCGGAGTTTGCTCTCGCCCAGGAGGAGCATATGAGAGAGACCACGCAGGAGCTGGAGATGGTGTACGAGGCGCTGAGGGTGATAGAGGAGGAGCTTCAGGAGACTCGTACCGCAGGCGCAGAGGTGGTCACCGAGCTAGAGGAGGCTTTGCGAGAGGCTGAAGGCCAAGCAGCTCAGGGAGCTCAGGACGTTCAGGAGCCAGTCGAGGTACCCGAAGAAGAGGAGGAGGAGCCCGAGGAGGTTGAGTTCGAGCCAGAGGAGTGCGACGTACACGTGGACGTGGAGGTTCCAATTGAGGGTCATTAGGATAGGTTTGCGCCTATGCCAGCCCACCCACCGGTGTATGCACCGGGTCAGCCTCAGCCAGGGTGGCTGGATGAGTGAGAGTTTTAGAGTTGGGTTGAGACTCAAGTGTTTAGTCGCGTCTTTAAGATAGTCTCTACCTTTTTAGCAGTCGTTAAGGTTGTGTGCTTAGTTTGGATCTTTGATTGCTGAGTGTGCAGTATGTGTTGCATAGCCTTTAGGCTTTGTAAGCAACCATATGAAGTATTAATAAAGTTGATAAATTTGGGTTAAACCTGTTTTCCCACCTAAGAAATTCTAGTGTCTTATCTATGCTACATCTACCTTTCCTATCCCAAGAAGCAATCAGCAGATGGTGAACACTCGTGGCAACAATGGTGCTTCAGGAAGTGGCCTTCGCCATAATGACAACCCCAATGATGGAGTACCACCGCAACCATCGCCGCCAGTGGACATAAAGAATTTGGGAGCTTTTTTCGCAGCATAGACCCAGCTTATGCAGACGATGATGCAACAGATGCAGGGTATGACCAGCCAAGCCGCTATCAACAATAATAGTGTTCAACATGGCAACAATGGACCGCGTCCTTACTCCAAACTGTCTGACTTCATGAGGACTCATCCGCCGACATTCTCAGGCAATGTCAACCCCTTGGAAGCCGATGATTAGCTTAGGACGATTGAGAGAAAGCTGCACATTACTCAGTGTGAAGGAAATGAGAAGGTGCTTTACGCCTCTTATCAACTAGAAGGAACTGCTGCAGAATTGTGGGAGAACTATTGTGCCACACATGAAGCCCCACAGGAGATCACATGGGATGAGTTTACTGCTGTTTTTCGTCAGTACCATGTCCTTGAAGGCATGATGGACCTCAAGAAGGAGGAATTTAGAGCTTTGAAGCAAGGAGGTCAGTCAGTGGCTGACTACTTGAACAAATTTACTCAGCTAGCACGCTATGCTCCGGAGGATGTGGCTACAGACAAGGCTAGGTAGTCACGCTTTATGAAGGGATTAAACTCTAGACTGCAAGTGGGATTGATCACCCATAACTTTCCTGGATTCCAAGAATTGGTTAACAAAGCTTTGATTTTGGAGGATAAACACAAAGATCTTGGTGAGGATCACAAGCGCAGGATGGTTAACCAACGAGGGCGACCAAACCAGTTCAGATTAAGGATGTCACCACAACAGTTTGCTAGGTTTCAGTCGCAGGCTGAAATAAGACATCAACTCAAAGGAACAATGCACCAGGAGGGAATCAACAGTCAGCTGTTAGACGTTGCTATGCTTGCAATGAGCCAGGACATTTTGCTAATAAGTGTCCACAAAAAGGAGGAATCACGCCAGTCCACTTCAACTTGGGAAGGACACCTGCTAAGGCACCTGCATCAGGAGGGAATCGCGCACCAGGGCAAACTGGAGTAGCACCCTAATTAACAGTGCGTGGGAGAGTCAACCACATCACAGCAGGTGAAGCTCAGGACACTACGGATGTTGTACTGGGTAAGTTTGTGGTTAACTCAGTACCTACTACAGTTTTATTTGATTCTGGAGCTTCGAATTCATTAATTTCTCGGAGTTTTGCAACTGAGAATGGATTTGATGTTAAGAATCTTAAGTGTGTGCTTTTAGTCCAAACCCCAGGATCTGAGCTTAGATCTAGCCTTGGGTGTTTGGGAGTTAAGATGCTCATGAATGAGATAGAATTTCTAGCGAATCTCATCTTGTTAGATACTCAAACCTTAGATGTTATCCTCGGAATGGATTGGCTAACTAGGCATAAAGCCGTGTTGGATTGTGGCCAAAGAATGGTGTCATTGGAAAGCCCTAGTGGAAAGAAAGTAAAGATTCGTGCGACAGCAGTTCGTGATGGCCAATTAATGGTGAACAGCGTGAAAGTTGCTAGTACAGAGGAAGTGCCGATTGTAAGGGATTATCCGAAAGTCTGTCCCGATGACCTACCGGGCATGCCGCCAGAACGGGAGATTGAGTTTGTTATTGAGTTAGTGCCTGGCACAGCACCAATAGCGAAAAGACCGTATCGCATGCCAACAGACGAGTTAGTTGAGATGAAGAAGCAAATCGAGGAATTGCTTGAAAAAGGTTTCATAAGACCGAGTTCTTCGCTGTGGGGAGCGCCAGTTTTGTTTGTCAGAAAGAAGGATGGGAGTTTAAGAATGTGTATCGATTATCGTGGACTTAATGAAGTGACAATTAATAATAAGTATCCTTTGCCCAAGATCGACGATTTGTTTGATTAGTTGAGAGGGGCTAGAGTTTTCTCCAAGATAGACCTTCGTTCAGGATATCATCAGCTAAAGATTAGAGTGGAAGATGTTCCTAAGACTGCGTTTTCCACGCGATATGGACATTATGAGTTCACAGTTATATCTTTTGGATTGACCAATGCTCCGGCATATTTCATGAATATGATGAACAAAGTATTTATGGACTATTTGAACAAAATTGTCGTTGTCTTTATAGATGACATTCTTGTGTATTCCAAGATAAGAGAAGAGCACGCAGATCATTTGAGGTTGGTTTTAGAGAGGTTGCGAGAGCAGCAGTTGTATGCTAAGTTCAGTAAGTGTGACTTTTGGAAGGATAAGGTGGAATTTCTTGGTCATGTGATGACTGCAGAAGGAGTTGTTGTTGATCCGAGCAAGGTCAAGGCCGTGTTACATTGGGAGCAACCGAAGTCAGTCACTCAGATTCGTAGTTTTCTGGGGATGGCAAGATATTACCGTCGGTTTATAGAAGGGTTATCTACAATTGCTAGACCACTTACGCAGTTGTTGAAGAAAGAAAAGAACTTTGCATGGATGCTAGAATGCGAAAATAATTTTCAGGAGTTGAAGAAGCGATTGACTACCGCACCTGTGTTAGTAGTGCCAGATGTGCAGAGTAGCTTCGATATATATTGTGGTGCTTCAAAGCGAGGTCTTGGTTGTGTGTTAATGCAAAACGGCAAGGTGGTGGCCTATGTGTCAAGACAATTGAGGCCGCATGAAGGAAATTATCCTACGCACGATTTGCAATTAGCTGCCGTAGTGCATGCCTTAAAAATATGGCGACATTACCTCATTGGAAATAGGTGTGAGATATATACAGACAATAAGAGTCTAAAGTATATATTCACTCAGTGAGATCTCAATATGAGGCAAAGAAGATGGCTAGAATTGATTAAGGATTACAACGTTGGAATCCATTACCATCCGGGCAAGGCTAATGTAGTAGCCGATGCTTTGAGTCGTAAAAGCCATAGTGCAAATATGCTGATATCAAGTGAACAATCAGAGTTATGTTGTGAGTTTCAGAAGCTGAAATTGGAGGTTGTTCCACAAGGTTTTGTAGCTGCATTGGAATTAAAGCCGACACTTGAGGATCAGATTAGAGAAGGTCAGACGGATGACGAGAAAATCAGCAGAATCAAGTCTAGGAAGGATGAAGGTTTAGTGGAGGAGTTTGTCATTGACGAGCAAGAAACCATGTGGTTTAAAGGAAGGATTTGTGTACCAAATAAGAAGAAGCTTAAGCAATTGATTATTGAGGAAGCTCATGATTTTAAGTACTCGATTCATCCAGGAAGTGCTAAGATGTACCAAGATATTAAAGGCCACCATGAAGCGTGAAGTAGCAGAGCACGTTGCTCTATGTGATGTATGTCAAGGGTAAAAGCCAGGCATCAAAGACCCGCTGGTTTGTTACAGCCATTGAAAATTCCTGAATGGAAGTGGGTGGAAATCGGTATGGATTTTATTACTAGTTTACCTAAGACTCAGAGAGGTTACGATTCTATTTGGGTTATTGTGGATCGTTTGACCAAGGTCACTCACTTCATCCCAGTGAAGACCACTTACTCAGGAGATCGTTTGGCAGAATTGTATATGTCGACGATTGTGTGTTTGCATGGAGTGCACAAGAAGATTGTGTTAGATAGAGGTACCCAATTTACCTCGAGATTTTGGAACAAGTTGCATGAAGCAATGGGAACTCGCCTGAATTTTAGTACAGCATATCACGCGCAGACAGATGGTCAGACCGAGAGGGTAAATCAGATTTTAGAGGATATGCTGAGAGTTTATGCATTACCTTACGCTACATTATGGGATAAATGTTTGTCATATGCAGAATTTAGTTACAATAATAGTTATCAAGCTAGCTTCCAGATGTCACCATTTGAGGCATTGTATGGTCGTGCTTGTCTTACCCTGTTGAATTGGAATGAAATGGGAGAGCGTTTGGTGTTTGGGCCAGATATTCTCGAGGAAGCAGAAAATCAAGTTGCTATGATTAGGGAGAGGTTAAAGATAGCACAATCAAGGCAAAAGAGCTACGCAGATAATCGTCGTCGTGATTTGAGCTTTGAGCCCAATGATTATGTGTATCTCAGGGTTACCCCTCTCAAAGGTGTTAAGAGACTTCACGTTAAAGGGAAGCTTGCGCCAAGGTATGTTGGTCCGTTCAAGAATTTGAGCTGACAAGGAGAGGTTGCATATCAATTGGAATTGCCGCAGTCATTGACAGGCGTGCATGATGTGTTTCACGTGTCGCAGCTTAAGAAATGTCTCAGAGTGCCAGCAGAACAAACCCCATTGGAAGAAATAGAACTACAAGAAGACTTGACCTATAAGGAGCAGCCAATTAAAATTTTGGATGTTATGGATTGCAAGACCAGGAATAAGTCTATCCACTTTTGTAGAGTTCAGTGGAGTAACCATTTAGAAAATGAAGCAACCTGGGAGCGTGAAGAGGATCTGAAGTCAGAATTCCCAAACCTATTCTCTAGTTAGCCCTGAATCTCGGGGTCGAGATTTTGTTAAGGGTGGAGGTTTGTAACATCCAAAAATTCACATAAATGTTATTTTATGGTTATTTGTGCATTTTATGATTTTCTGAAATTTATTCCATTTTTTTGGAATTTATTTGAATTTATTTTGAAATAAGTATTTTGGCCTTTTTGAGAAAAAATAATTAAATATATCCAAAGTTTATATAAAGTTTTGGTAAAAATAATTTATTTAGGTCCAAAATGTCTCAAGGTATTTTTGAGATTTTTTTGTGATTTTTCCTGATATTTCTATTGCCTAAATCTATTTAATCGAATTGCTAGAATTATTTTAATTGATAAAACCCCCACCTGGATATTTGAGTGAACAGTAATGGGCCGAGCCCATGTACTGTGCGCGTGCGACGGCCCATGTTTTAGAAGTGCAATCGCAAGCCATTAATCTCGCATCGGACGATCAAGAGCGATCGCGCATAAGATCAAAACCCTAGCGCTAGTGAACCGTGAGATCTGGATCGGACGGTTAGGAGTGAGCCGTATCGGTTTAGGAAAGTTGAGATCGTGTTCGTTGGTTAGTTGCGGGCGGATCTGATCCAGCCACGTCAACGTGAATCACAGCCGTTCGTCCACCATCAGACGGTTGTCTGCCGTCATGTTCGCGTGGGACTCGGGTGCCGCCACCGTATCCGAGATGGACATCGCCGCCGCATCGGTTGGGTTTCCTAGCGCCGTACATGACCATCTTGGGCTATTTAAGGGTGTCGCAACCTCTCCAAGGTTCATAATTGTGTGCCATAGGGTTTGCTCGGAGCTGTTTCGTGAGAGCCATCACAGAGCACGCCCAGGAGCTCGCCAGAGCAGAGGACGCAGCCGCCACGGGTTTTCTTCAAGAACGCCATCGATTCGCCTTCCTTCTCCGAGTGTGAGGACCCTTCGAGATCGCCGCAGCGGGCCCCGTCAGATCCAGTCGAACCCATGACGACAAGTTCATCGCAACGCCGAGTCCGTCATCATCTTCCTCGCGTCTGGTGAGTGTCGCGCCGCCGCGACATTGATTCCGTTGGGATAGCTGTCAGCTGTTGGACCTAAGGTATCGGGTAAGTTCGCGCCACATGGGAGCCTTCGGAAGTCACCGCATGTTGCCTTGTGTCGGGGCTAGTCATAACATCGGATCTCATCGCGTGGTCCAGATCATGCTGGGCGCAGGACCAATCGCTTGGTGACGAGTGGTGCTCGGAGGCCGAAGCGTCATGAACCGAGACCATCGTGGACCAGTGCCGCACTGTAGACCAGGTCTATGGACCGCGTGCACGTGTTCGCCTCTGACTGGATCAAGCCGACGCTGATGTCACATGGTGCAATAAATCGGTTTCCTTTATAAAAATAATCTGGGAAAATGGGATTTTCTATTTTCTGTATTTTCAGAATTAACTCAATCTTTGAAAGTCTATAACTTTTGCATTTTAACTCGGATTTGAGTGAATGAAGTTTCGAAAAATTTGTAAAATTGAGATATAGTTAATGGTGAATTTTATTTGATTTTTGGAATTCATTTGTTCTCTGTTTTAGTATTTATTTGCTTTTCTCTTTCGGTACGTGTAGACGTTGAATTGTGCGACGCTTCGGAGGAAGATTCATCAACTCAAGATCAAGTTCCAGAGTTAGACCAGAACTTATTCCAAGGCAAGTTGTGCTTTGATCATGTTGAACCCATGTTTATAAATTGCTATATTGATTTACTCTATTGCATAGTATTTCAAGTATACAATTGTTTCAAATTAAATTGGGATTTAGTTAATCTACCAATTGATCTATACCCTACCTTTTCATTTGTATGCCAAGATCTATTGTCACCATAGATTGGTTCACTATGGTTGGTTAATACAAAAATCAACATGGGATGTTAGATCGTATTAGTTGCTTAGCCATGCCACGTCATCATATGTACATGAATCATCAATGATTAATTTTGACTAATGGAATATGGAACAATGATGTGAACTTGTGTGTCATGTGAGATCACACAATGAGATTGAGTTGTAGTGGTGAGGGATGTCACGCAACTATGTTGAATTGTTGATGGCACGTGGTGCTTGGTAATCAACTGGGATGATAATCACTTAGATTGGGGCAAGTGACAAGGGGCGAGTATGCCGAGGTGGGCCCGATGAGCAGAGGGTATGTTGAAGTCTTGCTTCGATCATCCTAAGGACTTAACCTTGCAAGTCTTTGACCTGAGTTAATCATGCAACCACATGTCTGGTATGGGACAGCCTAGCTGATTAATTTCCAATATCTTAGTTTGGTACTATCATTGGCAGTGTGAGTTCCCGAGTTATGGAGTAATTCACAAGGCGCAAGAGGGGGGCCATGGTTGTGGTTTTCAAACCCACCAGTGTTGAAACCTTAGCGGGTAGTATCAGGTTAAGGTAGTGCATTGTAAAGGCTTTGTTATAATCACTCACCTTTGTGGTGTATGGTTGTATCGTGTGGGTAAAGTGCATAACCTCTGGAGAGTGTAAATCTATTCGGATAGCCGTGCTTGCGGTATGGAGCAATGCTCAGGAATTATAGTTAAGGGTTAGTTTAATTAAATGGAAATTTGGTTGGGATGGCAGAATTGGCATAAGGAAGGTTGAACTTGACTTAGGAGTGGAAACTTGGTCTACTTCAGAAATGTTGAATCTATCTATTACTGTTATTTGTTTACAGTCTTTACAATCTGTTTATTGTAATTGTTCATAAATGTCGCTTATTGCAAAATAGCCATAATAGCCTTTTCCTTTGAATTAAGCCATGCATATAGATACATAGGACTGCATTCTGTGTACAACTTGTTGTGTGCTTTAAGTACTCACCCTTGCCAAACAACAACAATCAATAGTTGAAGAGTCTACTCCTTTGTTGGAGGAGTTCCAGGAGGACACGAGTCGTTAGGGTCCGAGCCTTGTCAGTTGCCTGTGGTGAACTGATGTGCTATCTACGTCTTCTACTTTCCGCTGCTTATTTCTTAGTTTATATTTCAAGTCTAGCCCTGTGGGCTTAATAATGTATGTTGGTCATAAGATCATACACTTAGCTATATCAATAAATGGAGTAGTATTTTTATTATCGTTGAGTATGATGTGATATGTACCAATGTTAAGCTGTGTGCACTAGCGTTGATCCTGTTACTAGTGCGGTAAACACAGTGGGTTCGAATCAGTGGATTCGAGTCATTACACATTCAGAGCAAACATTGAAAACATCATTCTATATATATATATATATATATATATATATATATATATATATATATATATATATATATATATATAAGCATAAGCATAAATAGAGTGCTATGTACAAAAGTTTCCTACCAAAATACTACTGTGAAATACTACTTAGTCGCTACATCTAGTCCTCGTCATCGTCGGTGTCGTCGTCCGAGTCGGAGTCATCGCTGCGACCGTTGGGGTCCTCGCTCGACCTGGCTCTGTCTGGGTCATCCTCCAGCTCCCAGCCATCGCGGTAGCCCTCCGACGAGTCGTAGCTGTCGTCGTCGGAGGAGGAGATCACTATTGGCTACGTCAGACACTTCTTTTCGATGGTTGAGGCGGACGGGGCGGTGCCCGAGGTGGCTTTTTTAGAGAATCGTCCACGATAAGCCGCGGTCGATGGATTTGAGGATATGGCGCTGCAGTTGCGCCACAGCCATTCCCACAAAGGCCACAGAGGACGAGGAGGCGAAGTCGATGATGGCGGTGGTGGCGGAGGGGAAGTCGACGGTGGCGGTGAAGGCAGAGCGGAAGTCGACGATGGCGATGAAGGCGGAGGCGGTGGTGTGTCGGAGTTGTTTGATGAGGTGCTCATGGTGGCGATGATCTCTGCGGAATGCGATTGATGATCTACTACTTATACGTACATTGGACTCCAGTGCTACGGGAAGACGGTCTTCAAAGTGGAATTTGATGAGATGGTTTAATGATCTTCGGAAGACGAAGCGTCAACTCGAAACACTGCGTGTCTTTCTTGTAATAGACGGTTAATTTAATTCTTCGAAAGATGAACTGATCAACTCGAAACACTGTGCGGCCGTCTTGGAAGACGAAGCGATATGAACTCCTTGGGAAGACAAAGCTGTCTTGGGAAGGAACATCACAGACGGTTTGTCGATAAAACCGTCTGCGATGACATAATCGCAAATGGTTTTATCCATAAACCGTCTGTGATGTACTACATTATATATATGAATTAACAGAGAGCTGACCTCCTCTGTTGTTTTAGGGTATCCTGGATATTTTTGATGTGGCTGGGATTGAGAGGTGTTCTGGTCAAAGTGACCCTTGATTTGGAGGTGTAGATACATATGTTTTCTATAATTGCTTCATAATTGCATTATATTAGATCTACCTTGGTAAAGGGGGAAATGAAGCTGGTTAATTTGTAGATCTAGCTTGGTGTAGATACATCTATTCTCTGTGATGTAAAGTAGAAATTTGTTCAAATTTGCATTATATTTAAGATGTAGCTTGGTAAAGAGGGAAATAAAGTTGGTTAATTTGTAGATCTAGCTTGGTGTAGATACATTTGTTCTCTGTGATGTAAAGTAGAAATTGGTTCAAATTTGCGTTATATTTAAGATGTAGCTTGATAAAGAGGGAAATGAAGCTGGTAAATTTCTAGATCTAGCTTGTTGTAGATACATTTGTTCTCTATGTTGTGAAGTACATACATTTGCTATACCTTTGTGTAGATCCATTTGTTCTCTTTGATCTAAATTAGTAATTTGTTCTAATTGCATTACACTGAAGATGTAGCTTACATGCATATGTTTACATATCCATTCGTTCTTTCAGATGGACCGAAGCTAGATGTACACTGAGAACCGTGCGAGCGCCGAGTACATTAATGGTGTCTCCGCTTTTAGAAGAGCTGCAAAGGAGGATATGTTAAACAAGGGGTGGAATTTATGCCTTGTGACTACGAGAATATGAGGATGTTTCGAAACCCAGCGAAGATTGAAGCACACTTGATTCTGAGGGGCTTCAAAAACGGGTATACATTTTGGACCAGTCAAGGTGAAGAGCAGATTACACAGGGACCAAGTAGTACTACCATCATCGATGAAGCCAATGATACTCTGGATATTGTCAACGACGTCAACGATACTCTAGATGATATCGACTGTGCTTTGGATGAGGATAGGTTTCACGACGACAATCTGGATCAGATGCTGCGGGTTGCAGAAGGGAGCCGTGATGAGCGGGAGTATCTAAAATTCCGAGGCTTGATGGATGACTCGGAGAAACCTTTGTTCCCAGGTTGCAAGTCGAAATACACAAGGTTGTCATCCATGCTGGAGTTGCTGAAATTAAAGGCAAGCAACGGTTGATCCGACAGGAGTTGCACGGCGTTGTTAGGTCTATTAGCGGATATGCTTCCGGAGGGAAACGAGTTGCTGACAACCACCTACAAAGCCAAAAAGGTTCTCTGACCCTTGGGAATGGAAGTAGAAAGAATATATGCTTGTCCGAATGACCGTATCCTCTATCGCAAAGAGTACGCAAGCTTGCATGTATGTCGGTGTGCAACGCATCCCGGTACAAGCATAAAGATAGATCGGATGACGACGACGAGGGCATGGAGTTGAAGAAAGGACCTCCTGCTAAGGTGGCATGGTATCTGCCTATAATTCCCCGGTTGAAGCGTTTGTTTGCAAACCCAAAAGAGGTAAAATTGCTTTGGTGGCACTCGGATGAGCGTAAGAACGATGGAATGATTACACACCCTGCTGATTCCACACAGTGGAGAAACTTCGATAGGAGGTTTGAAGAATTCGCTGCGGATCCGAGGAACATCAAGTTGGGATTGAACACGGATGGAATGAATCCTTTTGGCAACATGAGCAGCCGTCATAGCACTTGGCCAGTGAATCTTTGTGTGTACAACTTTCCTCCTTGGTTGTGTATGAAGCGGAAGTACATATTGATGTCTATACTCATCCAAGGACCGAAGCAACCTGGAAACGATATTTATGTGTACCTAGCACCATTGGTGGAAGATCTGAACATGTTGTGGGCTCCTGGGGTGCAGGTATGGGATGCTCACTAATGGGAGTATTTCATTTTGCGCTGCCTGTTGTTCTGCACCATAAATGATTATCCTGCTATAGCTAACCTATCGGGGCAGAGTACAAAAGGAGCCAAAGCATGTACTCACTGCTTGGATGATACTGAGAGTGTGTGGCTTAATCACTCACGCAAAATCGTGTACATGCGTCACCATAGGTTCCTTCGGAGAATCACCCATACCGCAAGATGAAGAAATAATTCGACGGTATGACCGAAGATAGATTAGCTCCAACGCCTTTAAGCGGGACATACAATCATGATATGGTTAAGAACTTGGATGTTGCGTTTGGAAAGGGAAGTAAATCAAGGACCCGTGAAAACGCCATGTGGAAGAAGAGATCAATATTTTGGGACCTACCTTATTGGGAACACCTAGAATTTTGGCACTGCATTGACGTGATGCACTGACAATCAAGGAGCAACAACCCATTACTGGAATCTCATAAGGACATACGCTGACATGGTTGGCAAAAGGCCTAGTATTTACGGTCGTAACATGGAAAGGATACGACTTAAATGGGTACACATTTTATACGAGAGATCAGGACATGAAGAGCACAAACCAGAACAGCGGTGTTGGCATTGATGCGTTGAATACCGTTGGATCAACGAGGAGCTCGTACTATGGGTTCATTGAAGAAATTTGGGAGCTTGACTACATACTTTTCAAGATTACCTTATGTCGGTGCTATTGGGTTAACCTGCAGCACGTGAAGGTTGACAAGTATGGAGTCACAACTGTGGACCTCGAACGTGTTGGATACCAAGACGAACCATTTGTTCTTGCTAACCAAGTTGTTCAAGTCTTCTACGTTACCGACCTGTCCAACAAGCAGCGCCACGTTGTTCTTCAGGGAAAAGGACGATTGTCAGAGTCGACAATGTGGTAGATGTAGAAGAATACAATCAGTTTGATGAGTTGCCTCCTATTGGTACCGGCGTCACAACCCAGAAAAACCAACCTGAGGAAGCCAGCTACAGACGTGTTGATCATCGCGAAGGGCTAATTTTTGCACAAAAAGAATAAGCAAATGGAGTTGTCATGATATGTGCAATAATTGTAATTAATGAGCTATATATATTATAATAAATGAGATGTATGTATTATAATTAAACAATTGTATATGTATAATAATTAATGAGATGTATGTATTATAATTATATTAAGGAAAAAGTGGCTCATCCCAGACGGTTCTGTCCTGGAACCGGCTGGGAAGTGTCTCATCCCAGACGGTTGTGGATTGAACCGTCTGGGATAAATTCATCCCAGCCGGTTCCAGGCCAGAACCATCTAGGATGAGCCACTTTTCTCGGATGGTTAGAGGCCAGAACTGTCTGGGATGGCCTTGCTGCGCCCTGCCTAGCCCCTGCCACGCTAAGTCCCAAATTAACTCAATTTGCAAACCTAGCTAGCTAGCTCTCCTCCATCGGTGGCGCACTCCTCCCCTCCCCCGTGCCCTCTCCCTCGGCGGTGCCCTCTCCCTCACCCGTGCCTTCCCCTCGGCGGCGCCCTCCTCCCTCCCCCGTGCCCTCCCCCTCGGCCGCGCCCTCCCCCTCAGTGGTGTCCTTGTCCCCTCCCCCGTGCCCTCCCCCTCGACGATGCTCTCCTCCCCTCCCCCGTGCCCTCCCCCTCGGCCGCGCCCTACCCCCTCGGTGGTGCCCTCCTCCCCTCCCCCGTGCACTCCCCCTCCCCCATCACTACTATGGATATGTCCACACCTCATTGGACCAACTCCAACAGGTCATCCATGGGCCAAGAAGATAGAGATATCAAATCCATCACGTTCTAGAATCCAATTCGGCCTCCGGATACCAGTATGAAGTAAAATGAGCATAACTTTTGCATACAAAGTCCAATTGGAAAGTTCTTGTACTTGATTGAAAGATTACAACAAGACCATTCAAATGGATCTAGTCCCAGCCCTAGAATCATCGTGGATCATCCAGAATCATCGAAACAATATGCTATATCACTACTTTGGGCTGTTTTGGGCCTTGTAAGGCGTGAGGGGACCCAAGCCCAAGTTGTGTGCGCCCCCTGGCTGCACACAACCCTAGGACGACCCTCTACGTCCCTTCCTCTCATATACTCAGTAGCCACAGCCATATAAACTTGGGTTTTGTTTAGTTGTAGTTTTCCTTGGTGAAACTATTTGGTATTCTCTTGTTCGGCGAGATCAATAGCAATACCGTTCTTCGGAACCCCACATCAATACTTCAATTATATTTGCAATTTTAGATTGATTTTGCTTTCTTATTTCTTGTTCTTCGATTGCTTGCATGAATTGATCTTCGTGATCAGGTCAACCGGGTTTTGGAACGGCGGTCGTGTTTCAGTCGTAACCTGGATCGTGAGGGTCATCTCCACTAATTGATAGCTATCCATCTCACCGAAAGATCGAGCCTCCGTTAAGCCTCATTGGACCAACTCCTACACGTCATCCATGGGCCAAGAAGATAGATATATCAAATCCATCACATTGTGGAATCCAATTCGGTCTCCGGATACCAGTCTGAAGTAAAATGAGCATAACTTTTGCATACGGAGTCCAATTGGAGAGTTCTTGTACTTGATTGAAAGCTTACAACAAGACCTTTCAAATGGATCTGATCCTATCCCTCGATTCATCGTGGATTAGCCGAAATCATCAAAACAATATACTATATCACTATTTTGGGCTATTTTGGGCCTTGTAAGGTGTGAGGGGGCCCAAGCCCAAGTTGTGTGCACCCTCCTGGCTACACACAACCCTAGGACGACCCTCTCACATCCCTCCCTCTCATATACTTAGTAGCCGCCGCCATAGAAGCTTGGGTTTTGTTTACTTGTAGTTTTCCTTGGTGAAACTATTTGGTATTCTCTTGTTCGGCAAGATCAACAGCAATACCATGCTTCGGAATCCCACATCAATACTTTAATTATATTTGCAATTTTAGATTGCTTTTGCTTTGTTCTTGCTTGTTCTTCGATTGCTTGTAGGAATTGATCTTCGTGATTAGGTCAACTGGGTTTTGGCACGGTTGATAACAACTCGGAGTTTGGTTCAGCGATTGCTTGACGTCAGTCGTGCTTTGGTCGTAACCTGGATCGTGAGGGTCACCTCCACTAATCGATAGCTATCCATCTCACTGAAAGACCATTAAGCCTCATCACCTCCTCTCCTCCCTCGTGCCCTCCCCCTCGGCGGCGCCCTCCTCCCCTCCCTTGTGGTGCCCTCTACACTCCCCGGTGCCCTCATCCCTCCCCCGTGCTATTTCGATTATGAGTATAGTTCACTTTGCTGGCTGTGGGTTTGATATTGCTCTGTGATGATACTAGGGTATATAGTATTGACAATTTATTCTGTGAATAAGGCCTTCAATTGATAGACTTACATGCTTTACAAGTCTTGATTCATGCACTGTTTGAAAGTCTGAATATTTATTCAGTTCAGTTTTGCTTATTTGTGATTATTGTCTATAATCTACCCATCATTTGCTTGTTCTGTTAGCTAGCTGATTGGTCAGTTGTATCATTTGCTTGTTCGGATGTGCTTTAATCTTATTGGTAAAAGTTATCAACAGCTATTGCTTAATCTGTCTATTGCTGCAATTGCTCGTACTGTTGGCTGATTACTACTAGTGATTCGGTTCGTATGTCATTTGTATACTAATATGGATATGCTGTTGTGAATTTAATTTGTCATTTAGGACTTTAATAACAGTTAATTTTGTTGTCTATTCTTATTGTGCATCATGTTAAAGTGGTAAGGGTTTAAGGCCTTATTCACTCAACGAATTGTTTTGCCCATTCGTGATTGAGGTTTGAAAACGGACCCTAAAATCTGAGAGCAACATAATACGAATTGCCTTCATATTGTTGTGGGAGACATGATTCTTTGTATGAATGACATAATATTCATAATATGCTTTATCTTGTGATTATTTTATTATACAGAATTAGCATAACACTCTTAAAATTCATTTTAACTTACCTACTAGTCCACATTTGCTTAATTGATAGTTTAGCTTCTCTTAACTTACCTACTCTTAATTGAAATTTGCTTCTCTCAACTTACCTACTCTTAACGTTGCATCGTACAAGATGGCATCCCCTCAATCCTCGTCGCCAAATGGATCTGACAGAGCAGGAGCGCGATAACCTGGTGACTGAAATATTCGCGTCGTTCGAGCTTCCACAAGAAGCCATGGCTGCACTGCGACGATACACGTTGCTAGTGGCGGGAAAGGCGTGGAAGAACTTCAAGAGCGTCCTCGTCACTAATTACGTGAATAAGGAAATGACTCCGTTCTAAAAGTACGGGTTCATCTCTGAAGACGTCTGGGGATAATTTGTTGAGTTCAAGACGACAGACGAGTTCGCACGTGCAAGTGCGGCGCACAAGAACTTCCAGTTAAAAACACCCACCAACACAGACTCGGCTCAACAGGGTACGCGGGCAAGATCGCACAATGGATGAGGGAGGACGACGAGGCAGTCCAGAAGGAGGCCGTGCCGCCGTTTGCCTCGATCGTGGACCCGTGTGCTCGAAACTAGGTAAGAGCGAGGTCACATCCCACGTCTTCGGGCGGCATGTCCTTTGCAAACCCCGCTGATGAGGAAGTGTCCCAACGCCTAATATCGTTGACCATAGAATCTTCCCAGGGCTCTTTCACTTCGGATAGAGAGAAAGATATACTCTCCACGGCCTTGGGAAACAAGGAGTACCCAGGTCGTACCCGAGGACTAGGTGTTTTCGTTCCCTAGAAAATGGGATTCCCACATGACTCAGACATGTATCGGAGTAGGAAGAGAACCAAAGCCGAGCGCGACGAACGGTTAATGGCAAGGGTTGAGGAAAGGGTCAGAGCGCAGTTCGAGAGTAAGCTACGAAGCCTCAAGAAACGGATGGAGCAAATGGTGGCTGCAGAGATGCAGGCACGGAACGTGCAAGCCCAAGAAGCACCGGTGCAGTTTAGCTCAACCAACCGTCCGAGCAGCTGCGCGTCTACCCCTGAGACGGACGTGGATGAAGCCAAATTTCCTCCTGATAACACTCGGGTAAGATGCCTGCAATACTCCTTACATAGACCTGTTGGACGTGTTAGTTAATTACTTGTGTACCCTTATGTAGGTGCCAACGCCATGCAATCTACAAATGAGGCTTGCAAATGAAAAGTCAAAAGTATGCTTTAGAGTGGGTGGGTTCTTTCTGTGTGGCCCTCCGTGGTATTTGTAGACACCGAACGACATATCTAGTAAATGTATGATAGGCTTCAAGTCGTGGCTACCACCCTTTTTGGAATCAAGGTAAATGATTCGGTACTTTCTTGGTATAAGTATGAGTAGAATCCAATGATACCTACACCGGTATGTCGTCATGGTCACAAGTGCGATATATAGACAAATAAACAAGTATAGCATCTAGACGAAGCACTTACCCCGAGTTGTGGCATAAAAATATGAATTTTTTGTCCGAATGAGCTAGCATTAGTTTTTCCACGTATTCGTGGATGACTTGTTTATTTTCGTTGACCCACAAATAATACCTCACTCATAAGATGTTGGACAATGTAAGTATGTGCAATCACCGTCTACATTCTGCCGCACCAATAAATGTCATATATATATGATCATTGATTTTGTATATGTAGATACATGATCTTGGAAGCAATAGTAAGGGAACAACCGGTGGGTTTCGTCGACCCACAAATGGTGTCTAAGCAAACCATGGACGAGAATTTATGAGTCATCCACGAGTATGTGAAAAAAGTAATGCTGGCTCATTTGGACAAAAAATTCATACTTTTACCCCACAACCCGGGGTAAGTGCTTCGTCCAGATGCTATACTTGTTGATTTGTACTATATATCGCACCTCGAAGTTAGGTTAAATGACTATGACGACATACTTGTGTAGGTTTCACTGGGTTCTACTCGTAATTATACCGAGACAGAACTGGGTAATTTACCTTGATTCCAGAAAGGGCGGCAACCACGACTTGAAGCCTATCATAGATTTACTCAACGCATTGTTCGTTGTCTACAAAGTTCATGGAGGGCTACACAAGAAGGGCCCAGCGACTCTAAAGCATACTTTTTCTGGTATCCAATAGTACGCAATAATCATTCACATTCCATAATAATACCTTCGGAACTAATTAACCTATTATGTTTTGGCAATGCCACCAGCAGCCAAAGGCCACTGACCAATGTGGATTTTACGTTTACCACAACATGGCACTCCTCGTTGGTTCAGAGAAGACCAATGACATACAGGTTTGTCGATCTTGTAACAATTGTCTCCACTTATGAATTTATATACACGTAAGACTTTACTCTTCTCATCGACAGGCTTGGCAATGCGCTAAATCTGCATTGGAACAGGCTGACCTCCTAAGTATTCGAGGAAACCTCTGTTCCTTCTTCATGATAGAGGTGTTAGATCCAAAGGGCAGATGCTACTCAGGGTTGAACTGATGAGTTGTGAATTTGTTAACCATGCATTCATATTAATTTGTCAGCCTTGTGTTGTGAATTTGTCATTTGTACTTCTGAATCCCATTAGTTAGTATATATGTCAGGTCATTTCTGAAATGGATGGGTTGTACTTACGTTGTAATATGCGATTTGAGCTCATTTATGAAATGGATGCACTGTTGGTTGTGTACGCAACATGTGATTGGAGATCAATATTTTTTAAATGTATGTCATTATAATATGCTCGTGATACTTTGTACTGTCTTTTGTTTCAGAGGGCATAGCTAGTATTTCCTGAGGCTAGCCAATAAATAGAAATTTAGTAAAAAAATACAAAATCAACATCAACATCACAGACGATTCTAAAGAAAAACAGTATGTGATGAATCATCACAAACGGTTTTGAAACTGTCTCTGATGGTACTACATCACAGACGGTTCTTCTTTAGAACCGTCTGCGATGAGATATCATCATAGGCTATTCCAACTTGGAACCGCCTGTGATGTAGTACCATCATAGACGGTGCTACTTTGGAACCGTCTGTGATGAGTTTTTTCACAGACGGTTTTTCAACCATCTGTGATGACTCTTTCTCATCACCGACACTTTGGTACAAACGGTTCAAAAAACCGTCTGTGATGATAGTTTCGAACCGTCCGTGATAAGGGGTTGTCTAGTAGTAGTGACTATACATAGGGCACCTCATTGTACTAAACAATCAATCTAATAAAGAGAGATTTTTGCCTCCCTATATCGTATGTGCTCCTCGTAGTTGTTCTTACTATTCGATCAGTGTATTATGTTTGATCTGCGGTGGTCATCATCATTTTACAACAATTAGTATATAAAAGATTATAAGTATATTATCACAGCAATAGAATGCTGAGTTGGACAACCACGAAATTATGAAGAATTGCATGGAAATGTTTTTTTATTCACTTTAGTTGTCGCTGTTACTCAAAGAAAAAAGAATCATGATTCGCAAAGAAAAGAAAAGGAAAATTCTTCTGCAGCGTAGTCTTGATCTGATTGTACACTGATTTGAACAGTATACTCGTCTTCACACACTTTGTGCAATGTCCAAAGTAGTGGCCGGATTGTAGATAACTAGGGCGGATAGCGCGCCACGCCGCACCTTATGGTCTGAGGTAGTTGTTGGAACAGCTGAAACATCCCCGCAAACATTTACTAAAAGGTATTGCATTACCTGGTAATTTCTCAGCATAAAGTAAACGGCACAGAACAGACATATAAGCACATTATTCAGGAAAGCGTGTGAACAACATGACCTTTGGAGTCAATATTAAGAGCTGGATGGTTTCCACTTGCGGAGTTACTTCCATCTACATTAATACTGCAAATTCCATAAGAAAAAACTTAGGTCACTGTTTGCACCAAAATTTGGCAAGTCTAGTTAAAATCGGCAATAAAGTCAAAGATACGGGAATTAACGGACAGGTTGGAAAGATTTGGAGATATTTGGTAAAAGGCAAGATCTTCAAGGAAATAACTGTCCGAGATAAGGCCGATACGGATCAAGAGTTGAAACGTGTTGTAGTAGGACACGATCGGCCGAAGGGTATAAAAGAAGGACCAGAGCAAGCTGCAACAAAAACAACACAATACAATCAACCAGCCTTTACTCTTACTTTTCCTGTCGACTAGGAGTAGCTTTTGTAACTTAGTCTTTGTAATCGATTTGATCAATAAAGTTGCGCATCGCCGATTGCTGATCTTCATCAATTACGCTCCAGGTTTGATTTATTCTGATTTTGTTGCGCATCGCCTTCTTCAGAATCGATCTGCCTTTATCCTCTGATTAGCCTTAATCGGCTAGTTGGACTTACCCTGTTACTTTGATCTTAATCGGCTTCAAGCTGATTGAGTCTAAGTCGATCGATTGTTACGATCGGCTTGTAGTGAATTTCATATTTTTACCTTGTCGATTACAGGTTAAATCGACTGGCACGCTCTAAACGGTGTTAAATGCGGTGTCTGTGGTCGAAACCCTCCTTCAAGTTTTTGACACCAACACACTCTTGGCACGCCCAGTGGGACCAATGTCTTCATCAGGGAAGTCGATTCCACATCCGATCTCAATGCAGACGCCATAATCATCCCAACAATGGACGATTTGACCGCGGAACAACGTCAGGAAATAGAGGCTCGGGAGACTGCGTTGGAGGAGATGATGCTAAGCTGTTATCAAAAAACTAGACGTGGCGTCACTCAAAAATCCGCCCTGCCGACGGTCAACGCCCTTGGAGATGCGGGTGTCACAGAACCGGTAAGCCGATATCTGCCTACTCAAGCCGAGTTATCGGCTATGATTAATCAGTCTGTACACCACGCCTTAATAAATCAATCATCGGCTCTCGTGACAACGCTCAAGCCGATGATAGCAAATAGCGTTAAATCTATAGCCCAAGAGTTAGCCTCGTCAGGAAGTCTGTTTGACCAATTACAAGCTCTACCGAATTATCCTGTCTTTTCGATGGCCCAAAATACGTAGAGCGTGTCAGCCGATCCTAAACCATCGGCTATGACCTCACCCCCCACCATGATGCCCACACAACCCACGATCATATTACCTAGGGACCCTTGGTCAAGTGGGGTGAGCCATTACCACTCCTACACCGACGCCGCAAAATTAGACGCATCAATAAATCTGCCGCCGTCGGCTCCGTTCTATGCTTTCCCCAATCGGTTCAATAGCAGATTGGCTCCGAGAGATTCTCGCAAGAGCCTACCGTGCTTAGAAACCCAGGTCCACATAGGGTAGTAACATACTCAGAACCGTTTGTCCCAGTGCCGGAACCTCAAGTCAGGCATAATCGGCGCAATCAGTATGGTCGTATGCCGACGACGCAGCATAATTGGCAACCCGAGGTTGCACTCAGGGGGCAGGCTGCCAACTATGACCAACATTATCAAGGGCCTGCTATGCCAATGGCCGATAATGTAAATTGGGCCGATCAGATCTCCGCTGTTTTAAGGGATCAGTGCGCATACGACCAAAGGGAAGGTCATCGGCTCTGAAAAACCGTATCCTGCTTACATAGATCGCATGCCATACCCTCACAATTTCAGAGTACGAGACTTTGCGAAATTCTCTGGCGATGATTCAACTACTACTTTGGAACACATCGGACGCTTTATCGCTCAATGCGGCGAAGCGGCTCAGTCCGATGGACTAAAAATAAGACTGTTCCTGTTGTCATTGTCCGGAGCAGCTTTTACCTGGTTTACTTGTTTACCTCTGAATTCGGTCCATTTATGGAACGATTTGGAAAGCCGATTTCACGAATACTTCTTTTCGGGCAGTTTGGAGTTCAAGATTTTCGATCTAAGCTCTGTCCGTCAGAAATTTGGGGAATCGGTAAGTGATTACATTAAAAGGTTCAGGGAAACTAGGAATCGATGTTTTAGCGTCACTTTGCCCGATAATCAACTTGCTGATTTAGCGTTTCAAGGATTGATTCCTCCGCTTAGGGAGAAGTTTAGAGGGCAAGAGTTCGCTGATTTAAGTCACTTACTTCATCGTGTATCGGCTCAAGAAAGCCGATTCCCTGATAGTAAAGCATTTAAAGATAGATTCAAGAACAATAATAATAAGGAGAAGGACAAGGCCAAAGTCAATATGGTCGAATATTGTCCCAGTGATTCTTCAGAGGATGATGAAGCAGAAATAAATATAGCCGAATGGGTGAAGGGATCTAAAAAGTCCTTAGTCTGTTCTTGTCGGGACCGGATTTCCAAATCCGAACCCTCTGTGTATAACCTGTGCTAGTCCAGGAAAAGCTAGCACACATAGTGAAACAGTGATGACAACACATCCATATCACGAATCAAATAATATTCATTAAGCAAAAGAGTATTAGCCTTATGGCCAATTATTACAAATAAGAAGCATCATAGCTAGAGTTCAATAAGAAACAGCGGAAACGAATTAACAACAAAAGCAAAGTAAGTAAGCCCATCCATTTGCCCAACAGTAATCGATCGGGTTCGCGTCCTAGCATTCGGATCGCCTTCATCATAACCACAAGCGTAGAAGTCGTAGTCACCTTCCGCTTCATGAACTCTTACGTGGAAGGTTGGGGATGTTGCAAGGTGAGCACAAAATGTACTCGCAAGTCTTGGAAACATAATGCATGATAACTATATGCAAGGCTAAACAATTGAAGGCATAATATGGCTCTTTTTAGCATAAAGCAAAGTTCAACTTTAAATACCAATAGTAATTTCATAAAGCATCATTTGAACAAAATGTAATAGCATAGTAATTGAATTTGATATAACAATTAAGCGTGTTCCATCTACTGGTGGCTCCATCTGCCAAACCATAACCCAAGAGTTCCATCCGCTCTCTGATTCCCAAACCATCATTTTCCTTTGAAACAAAACCATAAAATCTACAATGTGCAAGCGTACCTACTTTGCCCTTGACCGTGGGCACGGCTACTTAAGTAGTTTTAACTCTGCAGAGTGTGTACACTTTACCCACAAGACATGATCGACTCTTGTTGCCATGCACTTAACACACTTCCTTTGGTATGTCGGCAGAGAGATCATGACAAGGCCTTTACAATGCACAACCCCACTATTAACCTCGCCCGCTAAGGTTTCACATTGTTAGGGTTCTAGCCGCCCGATCTGAAGCCCCTCTTGCGCTGCCAACATCGGCACTCACCAACCGGCGAAGCTAATAATGAGACGGACAAATTATTTAGCCAGTCGTACCCATATAGACTTGTGGTTGTACGGTAGTGCTCGGTCCATGGTAACACACGCTTGGTCCTTAATTGACTAGGCGGAACATTCACATACCAAGGTCTCGTGCTTTGCACCGCCAAACATCCATCCGCCTGTCTAAACCATTTCCACTTTAATTCATTTAAATCACAGCAGCAACACCAATTGCCGCAATCTCACAAATAAGTTTAAACAACATTTGAAATGATTCCCATATTGGCACAATACCAAACGCTTAAAGTTGGGACTAAGCAATTCTACCGTTCCATGCTAATCTCTGGATATCACCAAATAAAATAACTAGTATATATCATCTAGGGTGTCAAAGGTTCGACATGATCAATACCAATGAGGGTATAACAAACTGGAATTTAACTATACTCTAAAACTGCATTTAAAGTACATTGCGTAAAGTAAGCATGCATAATTTAAAAACAACATATCATTTTCGTAAAATTTGGGATCAATATGTTCAAGGAAGACTTGCCTTATTGCCTCTTCTTTGGTTCTACCTCGATTGTTGATTCGTGATCTTATTGCGTCGTCTACACGCTAAACGAGGCAAATAAATAAAACAATTTCAAATAAAATTCAAAAATTAAAAATAATGGTACTGGAAGATAGATCTTGAATTTAGATGAATTTAGAAATTTGAATCACTCGGAATCGGAGCTCGAGCGAAGGAGAACGGGCTCTGGAAGATTCCCGGATCGGAAAAATCGAGAAAAATTGAGAAAGTCGACACGTGGCATCACGTGATTGGCTGGAATTTTGGAATTTCTGGAAAAGAATAAAAGAAAAAGATTTGCGTGACACGTGGGACCCA
This sequence comes from Otatea glauca, assembly GCA_036346275.1. NCBI lineage: Eukaryota > Viridiplantae > Streptophyta > Magnoliopsida > Poales > Poaceae > Otatea > Otatea glauca. The sequence continues at coordinate 31,790,305 of CM070730.1, forward strand.
CGTCGAGACACGGCTCACGGTGGATGCGTCCACCGAGGAGGGCTCGGGTGACGCGGCGGACGGCCGACGTGGCAAGCCACGCGGCGGCAAGGGTCGACGCGGCGGCGACGACGGCAATGAACGGCGGCGGCCGACGCGGCAGCGCTGAAACGAGGCGACACGACGCGTTAGCACGAAAAACGAGGCGGGCGCGGATCGATCCGCCCGTCCACGCGCACGCATCCACCGGCCGCGGTCGGACGGACGGCGGACAACACGGCCGGGCCGAGGCGGCGGCTGGCTTGCTGGCGGCCTGACACGCCGAGGCGGGAAGACGACGCGAATCTGCGGAAGAAAGCTGGTCGGCTCGGGTTTTGGGGAAAAAGAAGAGGCGGCGCGGGAGTCCGGCGGGACCAAAACCAACGGCGGAGGCTCACCGGCGAGGAAGAAAAGCGCGAGAAGCGCTCGGGCGGCGGAACTGGCGAGCGAGATCTCCGCGACGGAGGCGACTCGGCGGCGGGGGCTTGAGGCGGCGGTGCGCGCGAGGAGGCGAACCTCGGGATGGGTGCGGCGGCGGCTTAAATAGCTCGGGAGGCGCGCGCACGACGACGCCAAACGGCGCGAGGCGGTTAGGGTTTCGGCGGCGCAGCCGCGACGCGGCGACGTGGCGACATCCGAGCCGCGACGCGTGGCGCGCATCGAGCAGCGGAGGCGAAGCGGGCCGGGCCGGGCGCGGAAGCGCGCGCGGCCGAAGCGGGCCGAGGAGAGGAGCGAGCGGGCCGAGCGAAGGAGATGGGCGGGAAAAGCGGGCGGGGAAAAGGATTCGCCCGAGGAGGAATCGAATAAAAATCATTTTCCGAATTTAAGAAATTCGAACTTCAAATAAAAGCAAATAAATTCAAACAAATATCAAATAAATTCGGAAAAATCTCCAAAAATACGAGAAAAATTCCTTGCAGCGTAATGAACCGAGCAAAAACTGAAAATCTAATGTTTGATGGATAGATTCGCCTAATTAAATCCTTTTGAAAATAGAAAATTCATATTAAGCTGAAATTAATTCAAAGAAATTGCAAATGGTGAATTTTGAAATTCAAACATTCTAAAATCCAAATTTTGGAATGTTACAAACCTCCCCTCCTTAAAAGAAATCTCGACCCCGAGATTTGGACAGACTAGGGAAAAAGGTTGGGGTACTCTTCTCTGAGATCTTCTTCTCGCTCCCAAGTTGCTTCCTTTTCAGAATGGTTGCTCCAATCGAACTTTGCAAAACTTGATTGTTCATTTCTTGTTCTGCTCTGCCTTATCCAAAATTCGACCGGATACTGGGGTAGGTAAGATCATCCTGTAGCTCAACATTCTCAATCGCATTTGCTCTTACGGTACCACGAGACACTTCTTGGTTGTGACACATGGAACACATTGTGCACATTTGACAAGCTGCGGTGGCGGCTCAAGCGATAAGCCACTTGACCACTACGGCTAGGATTGGGAGCGGTCCAATGAATTTTGGTGCTAACTTTCCACGAACTTGAAATCGACGCAATCCTCCGGCGGTGAGACTTTCAAGTACACATAGTCACCAGAGCAAAGGTTAACTCTCTCGGACGATTATCGGCGTAGCTCTTACGCCTAGAGTGCGCTGTTCTCAATCTTTCTTGAATCATTTTACTTGTTCTTGACCTTTTGCAACATATCGGGACCAAAGACTTGGCGATCTCTGTTTCATTCCAACGAGAGGTGTTCTCGCACTTCCTTCCATACAAGGCTTCAAATGGCGACATCGCAAGCTTGCTTGATAACTATTGTTATATGAGAATTCGTGCATAAGGTAAACTTTGATCCCAACTTGCGCATTGGACAAGGCACAAGACCTTAACATATCTTCAAGGATTTGGTTTACTCGCTCGGTTGTCCATCATGTCGAGGATGATAAGTCTTTGAAATTGAGTTGGTACCCAACGCTTCTTGCAACTTTTGCGGAATCTTGAAGTAAATTGAGTGCCTCGATCGATACAATTCTCTTTGGCACACCATGCAAACACACGATTCTTGACATATACAACTCTGCAAGTTGATCTCCCTGGTAAGTTGTTCTCACAGGAATGAAATGAGCAACTTTTGTCAATCGATCCACTACAACCCATATTGAATCATAACTGACACGGTTCTCGGAAGTCTGTAATGAAATCCATTCCAATTTCTTCCCACTTCCATTCGAGCACTTTTAACTACTGTAGCAATCCTGCGCAGTCTTTGATGTTCACTTTAACTCACGGGCATACATCACACATAGCTATATACTCTGCGATTTCCTTTCTCATCCTTGGCCACCAATATATACCACGAAGATCTTGATACATCTTAGTATTACGGATGAATTGAGTACGACGACTCATGCGCCTCTTTTAATATCAACTGCTTGATCTCTTTTGATTCGGCACATAAATACTTTTTCCAAGCCAAATAGTTCCTTCTTCATCCTCGAAAAATCACGGGCTTTACCTTCCTTGATTCTATCCTTGATCTTAGCGACTTCTTTATCGACTTTTGCATCTTTTGATCGATCCGTCAAGGTTGGTTGAATTTCTAATGCAATGACGAAACCCTCATCCACTAATTCCAAATTCAAGCGCTTGAAACTCCTCGTGAAGAGCAGGTTGACCTTCTTGAATCATCATATTATTGCAATAGCTCTTAGGCTTAAGGCATCGGCAACTACATTAGCCTTGCCGGATGATAATGTATTCCCACATCATAATCCTTAATTAACTCCAACCATCTTCTTTGTCTTAGGTTGAGGTCCGCTTGAGTGAAGATATACTTCAAACTCTTATGATCTGTGAAGATCTCACAGCGATTCCGATGAGATAATGCCTCCACAACTTTAGTGCATGCACAATCGCAGCCATTTCAAGTCATGGGTTGGATAGTTTTCCTCATGTGGTCGCAATTGCCGTGAGGCATATGCAACTACTTTGCCTTCTTGCATCAAGACACATCCAAGTCCTGTCTTGAGGCATCACGAGAAAATCTCAAAGTTCTTAGAATATCCGGTAAAATGAGCCTTTGAAGTGAGGTCATCTTTTCTTTAATTCTGAAAACTTTGCTCACAAGTTCGGACCATTCAAACTTCTTTTCCTTCTTGACAGAATCGGGTAGCGGTCTTGCAATCTTTGAAAATCCTTCTATGAATCTTGGTAGTATCCCGCTAAACCAAGAAAACTTACGATATCAGTCTTGACTTGGGTTGCCTCAATCAAGTACACCTTTCACTTTTTCGTGGTCTCTTGAGACACCTCCAGTGAAATTATATGACCTAAGAAAGCAACTTCTTTCAGCAAAACTCACTTCTTGAACTTAGCATACAACTGATGATTTCTGAGCTTTTCTAACACCATCCTCAAATGACCTTCGTGTTCTGCTTCATCTTTAGAATAGATAAGAATATCATCTATGAATACTACCACAAACTTGTCCAAGTATTCCATAAACACTTTATTCATCAAGTTCATAAAATAAGCTGGTGCATTGGTCAGACCAAATGACATAACTGTGAACTCATATAATCCATATCGGGTAGCAAAAGCTGTCTTGAATATCTTGTGACCTTATTTTCAATCGATGGTATCGGATCGAAGATCGATCTTGGAGAAAATACATGCTCCTTTCAATGATCAAACAAGTCATCAATCACGGGCAGCGGTACTTGTTCTTGATTGTGACTTCATTCGAGGCTCTATAATCCACGCACAAGCGCAAACTATTATCCTTCTTCTTTACAAAAAACTGGCGCTCCCAAGGTGACGAACTTGGACGAGCGTATCCTTTTCTTGCAATTCCTCAATCTGTTTCTTCATCTCGTGAGTTCATTGGTGGCATGCGGTAGGGTCTCTTGGAAATTGGGCCGTGCAGGGACTAGCTCTATGACGAACTCTACCTCTCGATCGGTGGCATACAGCAAATCTTCGAAATACATCCGGATACTCTTGCACCACAGGCACACTTTCCAAAGTTGATTCCTTCAAACTGTTCAAAGTGCACTTCTTACTTGCAGATTCATCAGGCATATACTCCACTCGAATGCCTTCTGAATTGGTAAGGGTGATGGCTCTACTGGCACAATCTATTTGACCTTTATATTTGGTTAACCAATCCATCCCTAGGATGACATCTATTCCTTTTGAATCCAAGATGATAAGATTCGCTAGAATTCTACCCCATTGATTTTTATGGTTGCACTTGGGCATCTTGAACTAGTTCTCAATTCTTTTCGGGAGATTGAACTATCATAGGGCTCTTAAGGGTAAAGGTTTCCCAACCAAATTGTTCAACAAAACTCTTGATAAAAAGAATGCGATGCTCGAGAATCAAATAATCTTTGGCGGTATTGAGTTAATAAGGAACTTACCCAAAACCACATCGATGCCTCCCGAGCTTCTTGGCGGTCACATGGTTGACACGTCCTCTTCGAAAGGTTGCGGAGCTCAGGCGTCTGGGGCGTTCCACGACCTTGTCCTTGCGTAGGAGCTCTGGCGGTGGATCCCAAGTTGAGCGGCATCGGGGTCACTTGTCGGCGCTTCGAGGACAATTGCTAGCATAATGTCCCATCGGTGACAATGGAAACACTGAATCCTGCGACATTTGAATTCCCTTCTGCTTTGACCATCGGGCGTTGTTCTGCTGTCCTTAGCGATTGGCGCGGTCGAAATTAGGAGTGCGGGTGCTCCTTGAGCAGTGTTCTGTTGGCTTCTTTGGTGAAAGCGGCGACGAACCACTCGCTCCATCTTGAGCACGAAATGCCATTCTTCTCTTGCGGGACTCTCATTGTTGGCGTTGAGCATCCTCTTGCACTAGTGCCTTGTTCACCATATCTTTGAAAATTCGGAAAATCCAAAGCAACTAGCTGCACCTTGATGTCGGGTCAAGTCCTCCATGAACCTCCATTTTGGCACTTTCGGTTGCCACATCTTACAGTGCATACCTCGACAATTGGGTAAACCGGTTAAGATACTCGAAACACTCTGGTTTCCCGATGCGACTTACGAAATTCTCTTTTCTTCATTTCAATTATGCCCGCAGCACATGAAGCGTCTGGAAGGCTTGAGAGAATTCCTCCCAAGTTATAGCTTGAGCATTCGATGGGCGACATGTAAATTATCCCACCAAGTAGCAGCTACTCCTTTTAATTGATGACTCGCGTAGAGAACCTTTTCATGGTCATCACACTGCGCTAATCGGAGCTTTTCTCTACATCTCTCAACCAGGTCATCGCCTCCAAGGGTTCACTGCTCCCCCTGAAGGTAGGCGGTCTAGTTCTCATAAACTCTCAAGCTTTGATTGGGGTGGCATCACTTAGTCTTTGCCGGTGGTCTTGCTCTGGATTGTTTACTATATTACGAGCAAGGGCTTGCAACAACTGAAGCTGCATTGCCATCATCTGCTGGATATCTGCAACTGGGGGTTGGACTGGCGGCGGCGGTGGTGGCACTTGCTGCTCTTGCTAATCTTGAACATCCTGCTGCTCTTGTGGCTCTGCCTGACCACGACCACGACCTCCAACACGACCTCCTCTACGACCAGCTCCACGACCTCTTCCTTGACCTTCCATCTGAAGCAACGGCCAGGAACGGTTAGCAATAGATGAGAGGGAAGAGCAAAAGGTGAGAAGGCTAGGGAGGTAGCCATTCCAAGACCAAACAAACTAACACTCCAAAAGAAAGATGGCTGCAACACAATGCTAGCGCAAGTGTACAACACACCCCACAAACAAGCGACAAAAATCTTGAAACACTCGAACTATCGTTGCTACACTAAAAGGGATGACCTAGAGCACTAAAAACCTATCTTATATGGTAGTCTTCTCGGATATACCCTTTGACGGCTTGATCTTACGCTTCCTTGATCCGGATTCTTGCGAAAACTCGAGGCTTTAAGAAGTTCCAAGAGATAAGATCAAATTAAAATTTTAAAATAATATTTTAGCAAAGGAAAGGAGTAAGAACCTAAGAATAAGATGAGATGAGATAATCTATTCACATTAATTCGTTGGTTTGATTTAGAAAATAATTTTGAAGTTCTTGCTAAGAAGACCGGACTAACTAGGGTTGCGACCTACGGTCGATATGGCTCGATACCACCTCTGTCGGGACGGTTTCCAAATCCGAACCCTCATGTATAACTTTGTGCTAGTCCGGAAAAGCTAGCACACACGTGAAACGATGATGACAACACATCCATATCACGAATCAAATAATATTCATTAAGCAAAGAGTATTAGCCTTATGGCCAATTATTACAAATAAGAAGCATCATAGCTAGAGTTCAATAAGAAGCAGTGAAGCGAATTAACAACAAAAGCAAAGTAAGTAAGCCCATCCATTTGCCCAACGGGCAATCGATTGGGGTTCGCGTCCTAGCATTCGGATCGCCTTCATCATAACCACAAGCGTAGAAGTCGTAGTCACCTTCGCTTCGCGAACTCTTACGTGGAAGGTTGGGGATGTTGCAAGGGTGAGCACAAAATGTACTCCATAAGTCTTGGAAACATAATGCATGATAACTATATGCAAGGCTAAACAATTGAAGGCATAATATGGCTCTTTTAGCATAAAGCAAAGTTCAACTTTAAATACCAATAGTAATTTCATAAAGCATCATTTGAACAAAATGTAATAGCATAGTAATTGAATTTGATATAACAATTAAAGCGGTTCCATCTACAGTGGCTCCATCTGCCAAACCATAACCCAAGAGTTCCATCTGCTCTCGGATTCCCAAACCATCATTTTCCTTTGAAACAAAACCATAAAATCTACAATGTGCAAGCGTACCTCTTTGCCCTTGACCGTGGGCACGGCTACTTAAGTAGTTTTAACTCTGCAGTGTGTACACTTTACCCACAAGACATGATCGACTCTTGTTGCCATGCATTAACACACTTCCTTTGGTATGTCGGCGGAGAGATCATGACAAGGCCTTTACAATGCACAACCCCACTATTAACCTCGCCCGCTAAGGTTTCACATTGTTAGGGTTCTAGCCGCCCGATCTGAAGCCCCTCTTGCGCTTTGCCAACATCGGCACTCACCAACCGCGAAGCTAATAATGAGACGGACAAATTATTTAGCCAGTCGTACCCATATAGACTTGTGGTTGTACGGTAGTGCTCGGTCCATGGTAACACACGCTCGTCCTTAATTGACTAGGCGAACATTCACATACCAAGGTCTCGTGCTTTACGCACCCGCCAAACATCCATCCGCCCGGTCTAAACCATTTCCACTTTAATTCATTTAAATCACAGCAGCAACACCAATTGCCGCAATCTCACAAATAAGTTTAAACAACATTTGAAATGATTCCCATATTGGCACAATCTGAAAGCGCTTAAATTTGGACTAAGCAATTCTACCGTTCCATGCTAATCTCTGGATATCACCAAATAAAATAACTAGTATATATCATCTAGGGTGTCAAAGGTTCGACATGATCAATACCAATGAGGGTATAACAAACTGGAATTTAACTATACTCTAAAACTGCATTTAAAGTACATTGCGTAAAGTAAGCATGCATAATTTAAAAACAACATATCATTTTCGTAAAATTTGGGATCAATATGTTCAAGGAAGACTTGCCTTATTGCCTCTTCTGGTTCTACCTCGATTGTTGATTCGTGATCTTATTGCGTCGTCTACACGCCAAACGAGGCAAATAAATAAAACAATTTCAAATAAAATTCAAAAATTGAAAATAATGGTACTGGAAGATAGATCTTGAATTTAGATGAATTTAGAAATTTGAATCACTGGAATCGGAGCTCGAACGAAGGAGAACGGGCTCCTGGAAGATTCGGATCGGAAAAATCGAGAAAAATTCAGAAAGCTGACACGTGGCATCACGTGATTGGCTGGAATTTTGGAATTTCTGGAAAAGAATAAAAAGAAAAAGATTTGGGACCCACGCGTCAGAGACACGGCTCACGGTGGACTGCGTCCACCGAGGAGGGCTCGGGTGACGCGGCAGATCGGCCGACGTGGCAAGCCACGCGCGCAGGCAAGCAGCACGCGGTGGCCGACGCAGCCAATGAGGCGGCCGCGCGCGCGCAGCGCTGAACCGAGGCGAGCGGACGCGGCGTTAGCACGAAACGAGGCGGGCGCGGATCGATCGCCCGTCCACGCAGCACGCATCCACCGGCCGAGGCGGTCGGACGGCTGCGACCGCAACGGCGGCGTAGGCCGTGCGGCGGCTTCAGCTCGGCACGACGACACGGAGGCGGGAAGACGACGCGAATCTGCGCGGAAGAGAGCTGGTCGGCTCGGGTTTTGGGGAAAAAGGAAGAGGCGGCGCGGAGTCGTGCGGACCAAAACCAACGGAGCTCACCGGCGAGAAGAAAAGCGGCGAGAAGCGCTCGGGCGCGGAACTTGCGAGCGAGATCTCCGCGACGGGGCGACTTCGGCGGCGGGGCTTGAGCGGCGGGTCTGGCGCGAGGAGGCGAACCTCGGGATGGTGCGCGGCCGGCTTAAATAGCTGAGGGAGCGGGCGCGGCGACGGACAAAACGGCGCGAGGCGGTTAGGGTTTCGTGGCCTTGTGCAGCGAGCGACGCGGCGTCGCGACATCAAGATCCGCCGCACGCTGCGGCGCATCGAACAGCGGAGGCGAAGCGGCCAGCCGGCCGCCAGGAAGGCGGCGGCCGGAAGCGGGCCGAGGAGAGGAGCGAGCGGGCGAGCGAAGGAGATGGGCGGGAAAGCGGGCGGGGAAAAGGATTCGGCCGAGGAGGAATCGAATAAAAATCATTTTCGAATTTAAGAAATTCGAACTTCAAATAAAAGCAAATAAATTCAAGCAAATATCAAATAAATTGAAAAAATCTCCAAAAATACAAAAAATTCCTTGCAGCGTAATGAACCAAAGCAAAACCGAAAATCTAATGTTTGATGGATAGATTAGCCTAATTAAATCCTTTTGAAAATAGAAAATTCATATTAAGTGAAATTAATTCAAAGAAATTGCAAATGGTGAATTTTGAAATTCAAACATTCTAAAATCCAAATTTTGGAATGTTACAGTTCTTGGCTAAAGCCGACTAGAAATAAATCGGAAGTTAAATATACCTTTGATGTTTCCAAATGTGATCGTATTTTTGATCTGTTATTACAAGAAAAGATAATCTGATTGCAAGCGGACATGTTATACCATCGGTGTGAGATCAAGAAACGCAGTATTGCAAGTGGCACCATTCTTTTCTCACAATACTAATGATCGCAATATTTCCGTCAATGATCCGATCGGCTATTGAGGACGGTCGGCTAAAATTTGCTGATGAACCAACCATGCAAGTCGACGCTGATCCATTCCCAATCAACATGGTTCAATGCTCGGCTAAAGGAAAGGAGCCGATGCGAGATGAGCCGAAGAGGGATCGACAGGTCAAGGTTCAGTCGGAATCAAGCGGCGGTCAAACCTTGAAAATTACAATCGGCTCATTACAAATAGAAGCCGGTCATGAAGGGAGAAATTCGAGAACCATTAAACCCAAAGGAAATCCTCAGGTGGGTAAGTGGTACAAAGCTGAGAAATCACCGTCAAGATCGTCAGCCGGAAGATCGGGACCGACATTTTCACAGTTTCTGGAGAAATACGAAAGAATAAGTAGCCGACTACAACATCCTACTCACCGGTCAGATAATTTATATCACACTGAAAATGTGGAGAGGGCCCATAGAAGATGTCCTTTTGGCGATTCATTGGGAAAGGGAGTATGCTTTGCCATCCCGTATCGTGCCGATGGAGCATTACCCCCGCGACGATTGGCCAAGGCAATCGGCCAAAGATAGGCTGTCTGGGCCGATTCGGGGTTACAACGAAGGTTTCAAAAGGCCTGTTCACGAAAGGATATCTGGACCAAAGTAAGTACCAAACCAGGTCGAAACGCGAAGGTCAAACGTGGACCAAGAAAATCTAGTCGGCAAGATAAGAAAACCAGTAGAGCCTAATCCTAGATGGTGTCCGTCTGGCCTTAGCCGATCGCAACGCAGACGACTTCAGAGGCTAAGGACTCAAGAGATCCGGGAAGTCGACGCTGAGAAACAAAGGGACGATGCTTTCAATGAGCTTCGTCCGGTCAAGGTCGTCAGAAAAGAATGGAGAAGAAAGGAACAAGCCGAGGAAGACTTTGAATCGACAGACGATCTAGATTCTCCCATGATCAGGGATGACACACCTCCAATGGACATCAATATGGTGTTCACACTACCGGCCAAATTCAAAATCAAAACTGAATCGGCTAAAGAAACGTTCGCCCAATCGTGCTCGGGAGTCCAAAACGCAATCTTCGAGAAGCCAAGAGATGATCATCGGCATCTGAAACCGTTATATCTAAAGGGATATATAAATGGGAAGCCGATATCAAGGATCTTTGGTAGATGGCGAACCACGATAAACATGATGCCCTATCGACTTGCAAGAAAGGGTAAGTCGGCGAAGATTTGATCAAAACCAACATGGTTTTAAGCGACTTCTGACGATCCACGAAATCAAAGGTGTCATAGTATGAAGCGGCCGTTGGCGATAAGCGTTGCCAGCGCATTTTTGTTATTGATGCTAAGGGAAACTATAGCGTTCTGCTTTGAAGGGACTGGATTCACGCAAACTGTTGCATACCGTCAACTATGCATCAAGCGCTTGTCCAACGGTTATGACCTTCGGATTAAAGAACGCTGGAGCAACATATCAGTGAGCCATGAATCTAATTTTTCACGATTTAATCGGCCACATCGTTGAAATATACATCGATGATGTCGTGGTAAAGTCTGCAGAGGACTTGCAGCATTTGGCCGATTTAGAAAAAGTTTTTCAGAACATAAGATCGCATGGTTTGAAGATGAATCCTTTCAAATGTGCGTTCGGCGTGTCGGCTAGGCAGTTTTTGGGTTTCATGGTGCATGAGAGGGGGATTGAACTCAATCAAACAAGGGTCAAAGCCATAGTCAATACAATGCCCCCGACGTGCAAAAATGAGTTACAGAAATTGGTCGGCAAAATTAACTATCTTCGAAGGTTCATCTCGAATCTTTCCGGACGGATCCGCGCCTTTACCCCACTATTGAAATTAAAGGATAATCAAGAGTTTGTATGGGGATCCGATCAGCAAAAGGCTTTCGATGACGTTAAGAAATATTTAGCTAATCCTCCGGTTTTGGCCGCACCGCAAAAAGGAATTCAGTTCAAGTTATATATATCGGTCGAAAAGGAGACTATTGGGTCTGTTTTCGAGCAAGAAGTTGGTGGAAAGGAAAGGGTTATCTTTTATTTAAGCCGACGCCTTATTGATGCTGAAGTCAGGTACCCTTTCGTTGAGAAATTATGCTTATCTTTATACTTCTCGTGTACAAAGCTAAGACATTACATTTTAGCATCGGCTTGTAAAGTAATCTGTAAAACCGATGTTATAAAATATATGTTATCAGCTCCAATCCTGCGGCGTCGACTTGGCAAATGAGCTTATGCCTTGGTTGAGTTCGACTTGTCTTATGAATCGACCAAAGCAGTCAAAGGGCAGGTATTAGCCAATTTTATAACAGGACATGATACTGCTGCTGATTTGGTATCCGTGGCCCCTTGGCAATTGTTTTTTGATGGCGAGAAGGCGATGGAATCGGTATAGTGCTCATATCGCCTAAAGGGCATAATTTCGAGTTCGCATTTATTTAAATAGCGATGCTCAAATAATCGGCCCAGTATGAAGCGTTGCTCAAAGGTTTGCGATTATTGGAAAATATCGAACAAAATGCGGTTGAGGCGTCTGAGGATTCTATGCTAATTATCTGACAAATCAAAGGAGAATACCAATGTCGAGGCGAGATCTTGCTAAAATACTTGGAGCAATGCCTAGATATCATCGGCTCGTTCGTCATTTTCTATCGGTCACGTCCTAGAGAGTTGAGCGATAGAGCTAATCTTAGCTCAACGAGCATCGGTACAAAGACTTGACCGATATCAAGTGACTGAGCTAATGGATAAAGCTGTCATGTGTGTGGGTGTCGCGGATTGGCGAACGCAAATAAAGAATTACCTGATTGATCCATCTAAGCCAACAGAACGCAAGATTAGACAACAAGCTTTGAAGTACATTGTTATGGACGACACGTTGTATTATCGGACGATGGAAGGATTGCTATTAAGATGTCTTGGGGCCGAAGAAGCGCGAGTGGCAATGGGTGAAGTACATGAAGGCATTTGTGGTTCTCACCAATCAGCTCATAAGATGACATGGATGCTTAGACGGACAGGTTACTTTTGGCCTACAATGCTAGAAGATTGTTTTAAGTACTACAAAGGTTGTCAAACTTGCTAGAAATTTGGCAATATACAATTAGCACTAGCATTGGCTTTGCACCCAATTATCAAGCCATGGCCGTTTAGAGGTTGGGGAATAGATGTAATCGGCCAAATATTTCCTGCATCAAGTAAAGGCCATAAATTTATTTTGGCCGCAACCATTATTTCTCCAAATGGGTTGAAGCTATACCACTCAAAAAAGTAACCAGTGTTGAGGCAATCGGATTCGTTAATGAGCATATTGTCCATCGGTTTGGAATACCGCAAACAATTACAACCGATCAAGGCACGGTATTCATGTCCAATGAGTTTTAGACTTACGCGACAAGTCTGGGGATTAAACTATTGAATTCATCCCTATACTACGCTCAAGCTAACGGACAAGCCGAGTCTTCCAACAAAACGCTGATTAAGCTGATCAAAAGAAAGATTGATGAAAAACCAAGGAATTAGCACTCGACTCTATCGGAGTCACTTTGGGCGTATCGGCTAGCTTACGACGGAGCGACGAAGCTTTCACCTTACCAGCTGGTGTATGGTTAAGAAGCCGTATTACCTGTTGAAATCAATATTGAATCTATACGAGTGGCCAGGCAAAACGGTTTGTCAGCTCAGGATTATAACAAGTTGATGATCAATAATTTGGATGAGTTGGCAGAATTACGATTGTCTACGCTTGATCGACTTAAGAAGAATAAAATCAGGGTGGCGAAAGCGTATAATAAAAAGGTCGTGCCTAAATCTTTTGATCAAACCGATTTAGTATGGAAAACGATATTACCTATTGGTTCGAAAGATAACCGATTCGGGAAATGGTCACCTACGTGGGAAGGACCATACAAAGTTAATCGGCTAGTCGGTGGTACGTACTAAAAACGTTGGAAGGGTATGTGTTGCCTAAAGCTATTAACGGGAAGTATTTGAAAAAGTACTATCCTAGCGTTTGGATTGGAGCCTAGCCGACTAAATATTTCATTCAAAAAGCCAAGTTAACACGATGCTGTTATTCGGCTAAAAGAGATTGCAGATTAAAATTACACGAAAGTAAAATTAAATCGGTTAAACAGCCGATTACAAGCATAGCAAAAAATTACAAAGTATTCAAACAAGTGTTTCTGAAAAACGGCCAACAGAGTTTTGCATCTCAGGAAATTAATGTTGGATGCCTGAGCCCAGGAGGGTTCTTGTGCGAAAGCCGACGAGCACCTGCAGCCTTTGCGATTACACATTGAACTTCGTTAATGATGCGATCGTCTTCCTTTACGCTCCCTGGCACTGGCACCACCTTGGTCATTTGTTTCTTCACGCCGACCACGGCTATCGCAAGTCCCAACTTCTAGTCCTTGATGGCCGATGAAATCTTCTCAAGGGTATGCTGGCCTTCAGTGATTAGTTTTTCCGTCTTAGCCAGCTCCTCCATAAGAAACTTCTTGCTCGTTTCGAGCTGACTGAGGAAGGTCTTTGTGGTCTTCATCAGCTCCGTATCGGCATCAAATTTTTGTTTTTTAGCTTTAGCATCAGCAACGAGCTCGTCCAAAGTATTCTGGTCGGCTTCTTGAGCTTTGTGCTGAGCTATTCTTGTCTCAGCTGCCTCCACCTCAGATCTCCTCTCGTCAAGATGGCACAAGTTGAGGAGAGCCTCCATGGCCTCTGGAGGCAGATCGGCTTCAACTGCTGATAAGGCATCGTGGATCGGCTGATTATTGGCCAGGATCTCCGATTGTGGCCTCGTGACTAGATCAAATAGCTTGATCAGTTTTTCTTTTGTGCCTGGGGTGGAAGTGACCGCAGCCGATGCCTCCTTCAAAACTTCGAGGATTCTCCTGATCTCGGCATCGTAGTCATCAGTGGCCATGATCTCCGGATCATCGAGATCGGCCAAAGAGAAACCCAACAGATTTGTTGGGTCAGAGAGCTCGGCGGTCGGCGATTAGAGCTGTTGAAATCGGCCGTGGCGGGGAGAGCGGCGTAGAAGAAATTTTTGGAAGATCGGCCAGAATCTTCGCGGCTTGAACCGATTGGTCGGCTGAAATAAGAAATGCAAGGTAAGCCGACATACTGAAGGACATGATTCTTAGCGAAGAAGTACAACAACCTACCTTGTCAGTAGTCGACGCATGTGGCGAACTCTCGCCGCTTTGCTCTTGAGGCTTGAGTCCTTTTTTCACAGGAGCCTTGGTGTACTTTGTATTTTTCTTTTCTGAAAATATAGATCAGCTAAAGGTCAGCTCGACGAAAGAGAAAATAGTAATAGTCGATTGTGTTTATACTTACTTGGTTGTTTTTTCTCAATGTCCGATAAGGATGGACTGTGGACCCCTAGAGTACCTGAAGTATAACCAGTAAGACCAGTCAACTGATGTGGCCTTTTGCCTTGGCCACTTCCCGATTGGCCAGAGACGGGCTTCTTGCCGACATCCTTAGTCTGCAATACGTAGTAAAAGTGATTAGAAAATGCATATGGTAAAGGACCGATGTGCAAAACAAGATTATTCAAGCTGATACCTTATCAATATCTACTAAACTTGTGTTAGTGTAACCCGATGAGCTAGCTTCATTGCTAGAATCATTGTTAGACACTAAAGATGGCTCTGGCAGATTTGGAAAGAATTCCTTGATTATAAACGACGGAGTTTTTTCCATGTACAAACACTCAGCAATAGCCGACCACCATGTTGTGAAACCCCCTGCCCGGCGAGCATTCAAGTGAAAGTGTGGGAGACTGCAAAGTTGAAGCTCATCGGCTAACTCCAAGACTAGCCTCACTGATGCGGCATTGCGAACCCTGGCTCTAGGTTGAAGCCGATCTAGAAGTGGCAAACATGGAATTACCTGGCCGAAGCCGAGCTCTCTTGCGTAGACTGAAGGATGGTAGAACTCGTATGAAGGTTGGAATGTCCGATTCCTAGTATGGAGGCCGACATGGAAAATGCACGGAGAAATGAAAATTCTATACAAATCCAAAGTCTCCTGAGGCATCAGAGAACTATCGGCTTCCAGGTGAAGAAATGAAGGCCAAGAAAAATCGGCTGTAGCACCATAACTAAAGAAGTCTTGCTGTTTGAAATCTTTGGTGTCCAATTGCAAAAAGAACGACAAGAATCTTCTGCAGCTGTCGGGAGAAATCCTTGTCTCATTACTGGAGCACATGATAAACCTCTGACCAAAAGATCGGCATTCTCTAAATTGGATAGGTGCCCCCTCTGGTATGTCATCCCTTGGAAAAGGAGTCTCGTCGGTTGAATCCAAATTAAAAGAACGGCTGAATAAGAAGTATAGCCATATTTGCATAAACCACATCGGACCACCTACATTACCGACGGTGAATTTTCCAAAACCGGTATAGAGCCGACTCCTTATTACATAAAGCATCTGATACACAGCGCCCAAGAAGATTTTTCCCAGTGCTAGCCGACGACCTTCAACAAGCTGCTCTGCTATCACTTGATAAACCAGAGTTGGTCCAAGAGATGCTCCACAGAACAAAAAACGGTCTAGCCAAAGATTCAGAAAGGCAACATGCTCTTCGTCCGATACCGAGCCATTAATCTTGTTATTATTTCCAATATATTTGGCCCAACATTCGCCCTTAGATCGGATAAGTTTATATTTTGGTTTTCCACTAAAAACCGATACTTGTTCTCCATCTGGCCGAAGACAGCACAATTGAGCAACATCTAAAAGAGTTGGGCCGATGGGACTGGTACGAAACAAGAAGGCGTTAAAACAATCCGACCAAAAATAACAGGCCGTGGCCACCAAGGGCTCGTTGGCTTTTGGATCGACTAAGGAAAGTGGAATACACTCGTCTATGCCCATTCTTTCCCATTCACCCCTCTTTTGGGCCGCTACCCTGATAAACCAATTCCTCCATCCTTTGAGAGCTGTCGGCCAGGCTCTGAAACTTTTATTCCAACCCTCTATGTTGTGACCGGTGACGAGAGGCAAGCGAGGACTTCTTGGTTTATTCTGGTATGAACATCTAGATTTCCCAATGGACCCAAAAAATATTGATTGTTGCTGTGCGGGATCGGAATAAGTACCTGGCTAGGGTCCATTGCAGCCGATGAAGAAAGATGGATGAGCCAAAGGATTGCCTCGGAAGTACTTCAAATAAGAAGCTTAAGCCGATTGCAGACAACTCAATAGCTTGTGTGCATGAAGAATGACCAAAGTGGGGGCCGTATTTTATAGCAAGGTAAAAATTTGAAGCGGCGGGAAGTGAATCTCAAAAGGCACGAGTAGTTAAAACACACTACGCGCATGTCAGAGAATTACGGCGCAAATAAAGTAGTAGTTATTGAGCGAAGTTCAACAGTTAGCCGATTGGCAAAGCCGATAAATTGCGATTTTTGACAGATGACAAGTCATCTCTCAAAAATAGGGGGCATATGTTTGCACCAAAATTTGGCAAGTCTAGTCAAAATCGGCAATAAAATCAAAGATACGGGAATTAACGGACAGGTTGGAAAGATTTGGAGATATTTAGTAAACGGCAAGATCTTTAAGGAAATAAGCTGTCAGAGATAAGGCGATCTGAATCAAGACTTGAAGCGTGTTGTAGTAGGACACGATCGGTAGAAGGGTATAAAGAAGGACGAGCAAGTCGCAACAAAAACAACACAATACAATCAACCGCATTTACTCTTACTTTTCCCGTCGACTAGGAGTAGCTTTTGTAACTTAGTCTTTGTAATCGATTTGATCAATAAAGTTGCGCATCGCCCGATTGTTGATCTTCATCAATTACGCTCGAGTTTGATTTATTACGATTTTGTTGCGCATCGCCTTCTTCGAATCGATCGCCTTTATCCTCTGATTAGCCTTAATCGGCTAGTTGGACTTACCTGTTACTTTGATCTTAATCGACTGGTGATTGAGTCTAAGCCGATTGATTATTCGATCGACTTGTAGTGAATTTCATATTTTACCTTGTCGATTACATGTCAAATCGTAGCACACTCTGAATCGGTGTTAAATGCGGTGTCTTTGCTATCAAAACCCTCCTTCAAGTTTTTGACGCCAACAGTCACATAACAAACTGGAAGTGCACAGGATGGTGCAAAGCAAAATCAATTTAAAACATTAATAATACTAAGGCCTCCACTCTTTGGTTGATACCTGCATATTCATTCACTATACAATAAGCATGTATGAAACAGCCTGCAGTAGACTCACTTTGTTGTATACCATAGGTAGTCAGTAGAATCTTTTGTTGTATTATATCGTCTACAAATCCATTTGGGCCAAGTCACTTTTACCCCAAATCCCAATTTTCTCTCTAAAAATGCTCCACTTATCGGGTTTTGATGCTTGGAAATTTTCTGGGACCATATCCACCATCAAAGTTTGAGACTGCACCTAAAGATGGCCAATCATCAGGAACCGTAGTAAAGTAATGTGTAAAATATAATAAATATGCCAAATATAGTGTTTCTCAATTAACTTGGATTAAGTATCTGTTGAAGTATAAGTGAATTGCCCATCTTTCCCCATCAGCTTAATCTTTTGCGTGAACTGGCTGATGCAAGCAACTCAATAGTATCGAATAATCTGATGTTGGCTATATATTTTTGCTCCTTTTCAATTCTTCTGTTATTCTTTGTTTCATTCACTGCCAAGGGTGTATCCATTTCAATTTCATTGACAAGGCTAATTTTTTTCTATTCTGAAAACCATTAAACAGGAAATCGAATACCTTCGCAGTGCTGAACACCACATTCTTGCAGTCAGGTAGGATGCTAACTGACCAAGTAGGAAGATCAACATTGCCTATTCCGGAAAGTGACAACTTTGTCCTTTTCTGAATCAACATTAGCCAGGAAAGCTACACAACCTCCTGAATGATCAGTGTAAAATCATCCTGCAAGCAAAAATTGACACTACTTCAACAGTGGGATGAAGATGTGGTTTTTTCTAAAAAAAAAGAATGGTGATACGCCGAGTAACACAGGTCGACGTCGTTTCACAGCGATCTAATAAATCAGAATCTATCAGGTAAATATAAGGTGCTGTTTACAACAACGTTGAAAACGACCTAGCTTGTAAGGTAGTTAAGCATATCAGGACTATTTGGAATGATAGTGTTCGGTCCAAGTTATAACCCCAATACCCCAAGCAACTAAAGAAGACAATAAAGCTTAACTCTTGATGAGGTCCTAGAGAAAGAAACATTGAGTTGCCATAAAGCAGATTATGCTCGCACAATTTTATAGATTTGTGAAGCTCCCTCAGATGCGCCCATTTCAGCAGCGTTCGGTCCAAGTTATAACCCCAATACCTCAAGCAACTAAAGAAGACAATAAAGCTTACCGCTTGATGAGGTCCTAGAGAAAGAAACATTGAGTTGCCATAAAGCAGATTATGCTCGCACAATTTTATAGATTTTTGAAGCTCCCTCGGATGCGCCCATTTCGGAAGTGTCCTAAAGCCTGAATTTCAGATTAATTAAAAATATAAGATGGTTCTAGGTTTAAGATTATTGATGGGATCCATAATAGCAATAGAGCCAAACCGTATTCGTCAATCGGTGCATCATAGTCATAGCTAGTTGTAATGAACAGCCCTCCAGTAGTGCGACCAAAGTTTGTTCCACCATGGTACTTCAAAAGGATAACAAAAACTTGATCATGTTTCGAAAAAATGAATTTGTCATCAGTTACTCATACCGATTAAATATGATTCCAGATGCTTGACTGTAATTAACAGTGCAAACATCTGGATGCCTTAGTCAAGTTAGAATTTGAGATGTGCAATTCTTTGTGAAGTTAGAATATGAATTGCGCAAAGGAAATACCACATAATAATTCTGAACACTGCCACCTTTCTCAAAATATGGTGCAACAGCAAACGCAACATCTCCAGGATGTCTGGGGATTACTTTCACCAAAAATCTGGAACCTAAACAAGAAACGAAAGAAACAAGAAGCCGCAGATCATTTAACTTCACTTTGAGAATAATAAAGAAAAATAAGATGCTGCTAATCACATAACCATGAATAAAATAGTTGTGGAAGTGGACACTTATAATTAGTAAAATAATGGGCAAACCTTATGTGAGATCTGCACGCCTACGCCGTGGGTCTCTGGATTAATCAGATGACCAGAGAGACAATATCATTTTCGTAGATTGGTTCGAACTAGACAAAATGGGAGAGTGAACAAGGGGGCAAAAATCCAAGAAGCGGTCAATCATATCGATCAATCGGAGTCGGAGAGGTCTTATGCTCCCAGGCGTACTTGAAAAACCACCAAGAGCAGAGGCTGCTAGGAGGCTTCAAACAAGCAATTCCAAAGCAGGCCGTAATCATGTAACCACGACTCCCCGACGTGTAGACCAGCAAATCTAGAAGTAAAATCGAAAGAAAGAGAGAAATTAGAGAAAAAAGGTTACTTTTTCTTGGAGCTGAAGTTGTCCTGGCCACCATCCTCTCTTCTGGGAACGTCAAACCCCAAGCTGATGCTGCAAACTGTTGGGAAACCATGTGGCCCATGAAAATCCACGATGGCCTCTTAGCTAAAACCTAGGCGACTACTATATAAGGAGGAGGGGGGTCCCCCATTATACAGACAATTGAAAAGCAATAAAGAGTTCTCTCGCCGTTCCTCCCTAATTCTGTGTCTCTCGTCTCTCTGTTCTCCACATATATTAGATTATTGGGAATTCCGGACTATTCGATAGCGAGATTCCCAATACGTTATCAGCACGAAGCTCTACCCGTTGAATAGATTGAAAGGTGAGAAATGTGGCTTTTTGGCGATTAAATCTAATCGCTTATAGTTTCTATGCATGCATCTAACCTACGCATCAGTACAGGTGGTACAATGCTATAGTACACGCAGTTACTGTTCATCCATCACAGAAAAAAATTTGGGGCTGCGCCCGTAGCGTTTTCGCCGCCGACACGTGCGCTCGAAGTCGCCGCCGTCATGCGCCTCGGCTCCGTCGACGCCTCACCTTCTTCGCGCACGAAGTGCCGCCGCGTCTCGGTTCCACCGCGTGTACCTCGACTCTTACGCTCTAAGCGTCGCCGCTGCCTCGGCCTCTCCACTACTGCCGACCCTTCGGGTTCTCGCGCCCGCAGCGCCGCCGTTTGGTCTCCGCGCATGAAGTCCCGACCTGCATGGGCCACCGCGTGCCGACGCCGGTCTTGCCGCACCGCTCTGCCCGATCCGGCCGTCGCCGAGGAAGCCGAAGCGGCGGGTGTTGTGGCGCAAGACGGGGAAGCCGAAGTGGCGGGAGACTGTCGCGTGAGGAAGAAGAAAGTCGCGAAGTGCGGCGAAGCGGGCGTCGACAAGGAAGCGCGGTGCGTCGCGAAGAAAAACGCGAAAATTGCTAGAAAATCGAAAAAATTATTTGGCTCTGTTTTAATTTTTCCAGCATTATTCTCTGCATTTATGAATATCCTTTTTGAATCTTGAATTCATTGCTTTATTTAGTATACTAGGAATGCATGGCAATTTATTTTCTGCATTTTATGTTTTTTTCAACCATTTTCTATTAGATTACACGCAGTAATCTAATGACAGAATTTTGAAATCATGCAGATTTTCGGCATCGTGGACCGTGAGTTTGAAGAAGCGGCCCTTGCAGTCGAACTACCTCAGCAGGCATCGGACGTGAAGATTGTATTTGGGGGCAAGAAGCTCCGTGCTGCGATCGGTCTAGGGTCCTCGAAGGACACGCAACCTACCACCGAGCAAAACGATAAAGCCTTGCACTTCCTCTGGCATCACCTCTCATCCACTTTGAAGAATGAATACATGGCTAAGGAGAGTGCACTTGAGCTTTGGACTGCACTTCAGAAGCGGTTCAAGAAGCTTAAGTACACTATCTTGCCCCAACCACAACAAGATTGGGTCAAAGCGAGGTTTGCGGACTATAGAACAATGGTAGAGTACAATTACGCCTTGCACGAATTTGTACCAATCTCTCCTATGTGGCAAGAAGATCAGCGGCGATTAGAAGATTGAAGACTCTCTCACTTTTCACCCAAATGCTATCCAGTGCCCGACTATTGTCGGGGCCAAAAAGGGTATAGCAAACGATTGATGTCATGCAAGTTGCGGAGTCACAAGGCGATGTTCTCGCAAGAACTTCGTCTCACGACCACTGGAAGGGCATTGTACAAGTCAATGCCAATAGCTATAAGGTGAAAAAGCCCGCTCATAGAAAGAAGGGCAAGCGGTGGAAAAGAAGTACCGGGCCAAGGAAAGTCAAAGCCCGATGAAGAAGGTGACAAGACACCGCCAAGCCGTATGGACAATGAGAACCAAGCGTGCTTGGATGTGGTACTTAGGGACCTTTGGTCAAAAATATCAGGAATCAGCGAAGTGATCAACGCATATCGAGTCAAGAAGAAGGCAAAAGCGCCCGCCCACAGAGGCGCCGCCAAGATTGGTGATAACGATGCCATGGATGTGGACACCCGCTTGCCTCGTCCTCACAGACTAGCCTGGATATCGATCCTGCAACCAGGTTTATGGCAAATGAAGAGAAAACTTCTGTCGATGACATAGAAGCATAAATCAATGCATATTTTACAGATTCCGTTTAATGCATGGATCGCATTTTTTTGTATTTTTTTAGATTGTGGTTGTTAGCGAATTTGTTTTGAATAATGAATTGTAAGCTCTAGAAGAGCATACTTTTCTCATGAATAAATATGCAATTTATTCTTTATTCGAGTATTCTTTAATTCACAAGCAATGTTTGAATTATTTTGACACTGTCTGATTGGATTTATATTTCTTTTATCTGGAAATTGTGCGGCTTCCAAATGGAAGAGATATGCATTGTTGATAGTGGCACAACAAATACCATCTTAAGAGAGTCCAAATACTTTCAGTCGATCACGAAGAACGCTGAAAAGATTACTACGATCGTAGGAAACGATTCCTATATAATAGGCTCCGGAAGAACCACAATTATATTGCCAATGGGTACAACTTTGGTAATTGAAGAAGCCATTTTATACCCTGAATCAACGCACACTCTCTTAAGTTTCAAAGACATCCGCGCCAATGGTTTTCATGTAGAAACCAATGAAGAAAATTGCAAAAAAAACTTGTTCATTGTGAAGCACGCGATATGTGGAAAAATGGTATTAGAAAAAATGTCCCTCATATGAATCTGGGTTGTACTACACGAAAATACATGCACCCGAAGTGTATACTTCTTTGAAGACTACCTTTAGAAGCTCTGAGTTATTTTCTTTATGGCATTGTAGGTTAGGTCATCCTGGTCTTAGAATAAGGAGAAATATACTGAACAACTCACAAGGTCATGGCATTAATGTTAAGAATTTCCTGAATCATGAAGATTGTGTGCCCTGCATGTGCCACCGGGAAATTAATAACTAGACCCTCTGTCATGAAAGTGCAAAGTGAAATCCCTGCATTCCTGGAACGCATCCAGGGATATTTGTATCGATTCAGCCCTTGTCAGGGCCGTTTCGGTATTTTATGGTGCTCATCGATGCTTCCTCAAAATGGTCGCATGTATGCTTATTGTCTACAAGAAACCATGCTTTTGCAAAGCTCATCTCGCAGATCATAAGAATTAAGAATGCTTTCCATGATCATTGCGTGAAGTCCATTAGAATGGACAATGCCGACGAATTTACTTCAAAGGCATTTGATGATTATTGCACTGCAACAGGGATAGCAGTTGAGCACTCCGTACCGCATGTCCATACGCAGAATGGACTAGCTGAAGCATTAATAAAGAGGATTAAATTCATTGCCAGACCGCTTTTGCAGAGTTGTAACTTGTCCAACACTTGTTGGGGACATGCAATCTGCCTTGTGACTCTCATCAATTTGGACCTTGACCTACAACATCTATTCCCTATGTCACGGATAATGCAGGGGTCATCCGAAAATCTCCCATCTCGAGAAAATTTGGTTGTATGGTATATGTTCCTATACCACCCCACAATGGATGCAATGGGCCTCTCATGAAATCAGGGATATCGTTGGTTATGAGAGTGCATCCATAATCGGTGCTTGGAACCCATATTGGAGACTACGCATCTGATCAGGTCGATTGCATATTTGCGATGATCATTTCCGTCATTAGGGGAGAAATCAACCTTTGGATGAAAATATCGGGATATCATATAGCATTATTTGGGATCCCTTTTGACCCGCGCTAATGAAGCAAATCAAGAAGTCGAAGGTAATTGATTTGCGAATTTAGCAAATAATTGCTGATCATTTTGTGATCGAAGGCGTGGTTAAATCACATGTACCCGCAAGAAATGCGCCAGAGAGGGTGGAAATACCAAAGAAAACAGAAGGTATCCCTCATCCTGTTCGGAGGCCTCAAAGAAAAAGAACAGGAAATCTGGCTCCTCGAACCCAAAGTGCCCGAGAAAGTATGGAGAAAACTGGGCGAGAGGACTTACCACAAACAAACACAAAAATGCCCCAATGAAAGAAGGGGAGCCAGTTGAGACCTGAAACTAGAAAGAAGTCGACAGAAAAGGCAATTCCAGACTTGAATCTTTCACTGCAGGAAGCAGCTAAAAATAATGTGTGCGCTCACATAGGCGATGAAAAGCTAAAGGAACTTGCCCCTGCGATGGGAAATAGCAGCAAAGAGAAAGTAGAAGTGCATGAAGCACCCCATGATGAAATGGCCATAAACTTTGTAATAACAGGAGAATCCCTAAATAGAGCAACAACCAATGTCGATGCATACTTTGCAAAGAAGATTGCCTCGATCATTGATCATGATCGAGCACTGCATCTCGCGAGTGCAAGAAAAGGCTAGATTGGGAAGAATGGAAGAAGGCAATCAACTGCGGAGTTAGTCTCTACGAACAAGAGAGGTGTTTGGGCCGTATCGCACACCTCCCATATAAACCACATGGGTCACAAATGGGTCCTTGTTAGGAAGAAATGAAAATAACGAAGTTGTAAGGTACAAGGCAAGGCTTGTAGCTCAGGTTTCACTCAACGTCACAGGGTTGATTATGAAGAAACCTATTCTCGGTCATGGGAGGAATTACCTTTAGATATTTGATCTCAATGGCGATCAACTTGAAGTTGAAAATGATGCTTATGGATGTTGTCACGACATATTTGTGTGGAAAAATGGATTGGAGATATACATGAAATCAGGAGGTATTCCTATCGAACCAAGGCGAGCAAATAGAAACACATGCGATGTGAAATTGGAGAAATCAACGTATGGGCTAAAGCGATCGGGAAGAATGTGGTACAATCGCAGCGACATTCTCTGCAAAAAAGGCTACACGAACAGCGAAGATTGTCCATGCGTGTTTATGCAGCGATCCTCGAATGGATTCTGTATAATCTTCGTCTATGTAGATGACTTGAACATCATTGGGACAGATGAAGAAATTGAAGAAGCATGCTCATACTTGAAGTATGAGTTTGAAATGAAGGACTTGGGTAAAACCAAGTTTTGTTTAGGTTTGCAGCTTGAGCATGTCCAAGGAGGAATCTTGGTACACCAATCATCCTACACGCAGAAAAGTGTTGGAAAGATTTTGTATATGATCGGGACCGTCGACCGCAGAAAAGGAGGGATGCAAGGAGATCTTTCGGGAGCAGGGCCCGAAGTCATGCTCGTTCAGAGGCGCCTAGCGTCGCGGAAATATCGTCGGGGAAGAGACCTTTGGACCACGAGGTTTATCTTGGTTTGAGCCCCAGTCGAATGTGACTCTACTCGATCTAGCCACGAAGCGAAAGGTGTGTATCTTGATTCGTGAGAGGGTACAAACAGGGCCCGAGCCAGGGGTTGCTCTGCGGCGTTGTTCTTCTTGGCGTGTGTTGCGTGTTCTATGTGTGTCTTCTGGTCGTCTCGTGCCGTGGTTTCCTCCTGTGTCTTGTGCCCTTTGGTCAGGCGTCCGTTGCTTTGTAGCCCTCAGGAGCCTTCTTTGCTTAGTCCGGTGACGTCGAGGCAGTGGCGAGTTGTGGAGGTGACGAGAGGCATCAATACCCATTGAGAGCTTGACGGGAGTTGCTGAGAGCTTGACGGGAGCTGTTGAACCCTAGTTCCCACGCGAGGCGGGTAAATGATTCCCACGAGAGAGTTTTACGAGATAAATAAAATGTTACAGATGTCTTTTTCTCTGAAGGGCGTGAAGGCGTCAAGGTCAAGGTGTCGAGGTCTAGGCGTCGAGGTCGAGGTGGATGGTGCCTGCCCTTGCGCCTGTGCCCGAGCTCGTTGGTCCTGAGCCCGAGCATCGGGAGAGCACCTCCCAGGTCGGAGATGAGCACCTGGGCCCGCGGAAAGCCGCCACAAGGCCCCGGGGGATGCTTACACGTGGCGAGGGTACCGATCCCTGATAGATTTGGTTTTGAAAAGGCATATCCTGCAAAGACTCCAATGATCGGAAGGTCACTCCAAGCAGACGTAGACCCATACAGGCCTAGAGAAGAGGGGGAGGAAGTTCTAGGAGCGGAATTCCCATATCTGAGTGCAATTGGAGCACTCATGTACCTTGCGAATAGCAACAGGACGGACATTGCGTTCGCCGTGAATTTGCTAGCCCGGTACAGTGCAGAACTCAACAAAAGGCATTGGAAAGGGATCAAGGACATCTTCTGTTACCTCCAAGGAAGCAAAGATCTCGGCTTGTTCTATAGAAGAAACAATGAACTGAATTTGGTTAGCTCGCGATCTTTGGGTACTATCGGACCGCGTTACGGCAAGTCCCAAATTGGGTATGTTTTTCTGTGTGGAGGAACAGCAGTTTCCTGGAAGTCATCTAAACAGACTCTTGTCTCAACGTCGACAAACCACTCGAAAATCATTGCTTTGTATGAAGCCTCCCGTGAATGTGCATGGCTCCGAAGAATGGTTCACCACATCCAGAAGTCATGTGGCTTGAACATTGAGCAAACTCCCACGATCATTTATGAAGATAATGCAGCTTGTGTTGCTCAAGTGCAGACGGGTTATATGAAGAGCAATCTCACGAAGCATATCAACCCCAAGTTATTCTATGCTCATGAATTACATAAGATGAACGAGATCAAGATACTGCATACTAAGTCGTGTAAAAATCTTGCAGACTTGTTCACTAAATCACTCCCAGCATCTACCTTTGAAAGGTGCATTAAAGGGATTGGGATGATGAGACTTAGAGAAGTGCAGATTTCAAGGGTAGATATTTCACATACTCCCACATAAACCTTGAACATGAGGTTTGAGTACTCAATATGAATCTCGAAGATTAGCAATTTGAAATTCGGGTGAATTGTACTCTTTTTCCTTAGCAAGTTTTCATGAAGTTTTTCTTGCATAAGTTTTTCATGAAGTTTTTCTTGCATAAGGTTTTAATGAGGCAATTCGTGCAACGCAGTAAGAGTATGCTATGTACTCTTTCTCCAAGTATTTTCCATTTGGTTTTTACGGAGTTTTAATGAGGCATATGCATCTCGCAGCAAAGGGCCCAAGGGGGAGTGTTGGGAAACCATGTGGCCCACGATGGCCCCTTAGCCAAAACCTAGGTGACTACTATATAAGGAGGAGGGGGGTCCCCCATTATACAGACAATTGAAAAGCAATAAAAAATTCTCTCGCCGTTCCTCCCTAATTCTGTGTCTCTCTTGTTTCTCTGTTCTCCACATATATTAGATTATTGGGAATTCCGGACTATTCTATAGCGAGATTCCCAATACAAACCATCCAATTAAACACACGCCACACACCAACAGTAGCAAGTACTAAACACCAACGACGCATGAAGAAGTGAACCATCCAAGCCTCCACAAAGAGGAAGAGCAGAACCGATTGAGAAGATTATACTCACCTGTTGATGGCCGGGTCGAACACCATGTAGATGATATAGATGAAGTCCGGCCCCTGGATCTCCTCGTCCACGAGACCGTAATTCAGGAGCCACCCGTTATGCGGCCAGCAGCTCATCGCAGCCACCAAAAAGAATGTAGCGGTGCGGAAGGAGGAGAGGGCGGCGGCGATGCTCGGGTAGGAAGGGACGGTTGGGGGAACGGTGCGCGGCCTCGAGGGCTCCACGAGCCCCAATTCCACAACACTGTACGGGCCGACGATTGGGACATGCGGTGAGGCGGATGGGCACCGAAGCGCAAGATGGATAGTCAGGCGGATAGCACGCGCGGACGCCCGGCGATTGGGCGAAACAACGCGGGCCATACGGCAGGGCACCGAGGTGCTCCGAAATGGCAAACACGGCTGCTACCTGAGACGCGGAACAAAGCGGGAGGAGAAGGGAAGCAACGGCGGGCAGGACGACGCAAGGACCCAAAGGGGAAACATAGCACGTGATCCACGACGAGGGGAGAAACGGGAGGAGGTGCGACACGGAAGGCGGCGGGGTGAGCGGCGGAACGGATGACCCAGAAGGAGGTGAGAAACGGTGGGCGGCGCGGCACAGAAAACGGTGGAGGAGGGGCGGCGGAGCGGGCGACCCAACAAAACGCAAACGGGCGCGTCACAGGCGGATGCGGGGAGCCGACTGAGCTACCGGGAGAGAAGGGACGAAGCGGCCGAGACGAAGAGCACTCGAACCGACCCAACAAAGCACAGGCGGGTGCGTCAGAGGCGAATACGGGGAGCCAGCGGAGCTCCCGGGGGAGAAGGGACGGAGCGACCGAGACGAAGAGCGCTCGAACCGCTAGAGCTCCAATCGAGGCTACCTGCCGAGGAACGCATAAAGGGGTGCTTAGCTATTGGCGGAGACGACGCATAGCCGACGTAGATGCAGTGGGAGGCCCGGAAATTCGACGCACCGGCGGAGCGAGGCCGGGCGAGGTGGAGGGAGGGTCGCGCTGGTGAAGTGAGCTGCGTGTACAAGCCACGGAAGGCAAGGGCGGCGAACCAGCGGAGCACGCGAGGGACGGAGCAGGCGGAGTGAGCGAGAAGGTGCGGAGGACACGAGGGCTGGGAATTCACGCCTCGCAAAGAGCCATCGACAGGAAAGGAGGACCAAGGCACGCGTCGGCCTAACGTTGGCTATCCGACGGCTTTGACGCGAACGAAGCGGCTTGTCCACGATTTCGGAATTTTCGGAGGGCTTTTTCGCAAAACATCCGACGTGGAGCCTGGCTGCGCTGCAATCCTTGGCGCTTTATGATATGTAATATTCAGGCGTATCCATCGTTCTAAAACACCTGCAATAATGCACTCGATTCCCATCTTTTCAACAAAGCAAATAATTCTTTCAGTTTTGTTCTGCCTGAAGAAAAATTGCATTCAGAATCCGAATAACTATATTCATTTTACCTTGAACACGAAGTAGCGTGCTGATGTAAAAGTTACTCAATTGACTGGGCAAAAGATTTAGAGGTTTGGATGAACTTCTCTTCCAAGTGAGCTCAAAGGTTCAAAAAGAACATATCCAAAGGTAGGTTAAATTACCCCTTCTCCTACCAGGGATATGAAAGTGCTACTTTCATACATGATGATGTAAATGCAAGATGCAATCATTATCAAACCTAAGTTTTGATACGAGTGTTATCAAGGTACACTGCATTATAGATGTTCCAAGAATCCAAGCTTAATGTAATACATTCAACAGTTACTTTCATAAAAGGAAAAGGAACATTTCAGAGGTATCCAATACACATACCCTACCCTTACACGCTTCTTTTTGAGCGTAGTAAAATCCAAAGTGTCTCAGATATACCAACTGTGCGCATAAAAAAAATAGTTCCCTAATCCATAGTGTCTCAGACTAAAAGATAGTTCCCTAATCCATAGTCTCTCACTCAGGTATAGCAAAATCGGACACAACAAATATAGTTCGTTAACGCCTCAAAGAGTTGCTGTTGTACATTCAGTTAGGAGAAATAAATCATCTCACATTCTAGCCACCTCTGGGACTAGGATTTGAACATTGCTCTTTGGTATAATCACTAGCATCTACGGCCAACTGTTCAAATTTTAGAAAACAATAGCAGTGCAACCTAGCAAACAAGCTAGCTCAGCTGTATAAAATCAAGTAATCATTGGAGGCATTACAACTTAAGTTATATGCTCAATTTTCTAAGATGGCAACAGATTACAACACTAACACCAAATCAACGCCTGTTCTTCACTAGTAATTTCATCTGGTTAGCTCTTTCTTCTTCCTCCTCTATCTTCTTTCTGCGTAAAGCTTCTTCTCTTTGCTTTTGGATCCTTTCCAGCTCCAAATATCGCTCCAACTCTTTCTGCTGCTGTTCCAGAGCTTCTTTTCTTTGAGCTTCCTCTACTTTCCGTCGGTTCTCCTCAAGCATCCTATCCAATTCCTCCCTCTCTCTTCTTTCCTGCTCCTGTGAAGTTTGATCGGTATGAAATTAGAATTGGGTGATTCAATTTGGAAAGATTATTTCATTCAATAAGAATGAATCAGAAAGTGTGCGTATCTGTTCATCTCATCAATAGTCAAAAGCAGTCATAGAAAATGTTGCCAATGTTCAGCTCTAGTAGCACGAACACATATATATGCATGTTTGTAATGCATAAATGAAAACATAGATTGTCTAGCACCAAGTCACCAATACCAACAAAATTATGATGAAGTTGAATAAGTAACAGCCCAACTAGTAAAGCTGGCCATGTTGCTTTAAGAAAAAGGATAGATGGTTAGATGGGTTAGGAGCTGGGAGAATATATTGAAGTTGGTCATTCATAATCTGAATAAATCACAAAATTTACTGGCTTTACCAATCCATATAAATAATGCTCAACACTGATAAAAATGATATGACATGTGTAATACTTACTGCTTTCTGCCTGGCTTCATGCAGAGCTGCTTCCTTTTCTTTTTGCAACTGAGCATCAACCTCATCAAATAACTTTTTTATACCTTCCTCAATTCGGCATTTTACTTCATGTTTTACCTCTTCAGAGTTCAGCCGTTCCTCAACATTTTTCCTTATAGCTTCTTCAACTCTCCTAGCAAGCTCCTCTTCCAATAACTTAAGCTCAGCTTCCTTTTGGCGCCTGCAGTGAAAAATGCAAAGTTATGCAGGGTCAATTGCCAGTTGATGCGTGCATCAACTGACAGCATTATGCTACTATATGTGAAGT
The DNA here is from genome assembly GCA_036346275.1 of Otatea glauca. Taxonomy (NCBI): domain Eukaryota; kingdom Viridiplantae; phylum Streptophyta; class Magnoliopsida; order Poales; family Poaceae; genus Otatea; species Otatea glauca. Next base: position 31,820,658 of record CM070730.1, read on the forward strand.
AGTTGACTTAATAGAAATGCGCAACAGGATTCCTGATTGAAACAAGTGAAGAGTTCAAATATACAAAAAGAAGCTAAAACTGATATGCACTGCTTAAATGAACATAATAGGTACAACTACAACAGTAGCTTTGTCCACAAAAGCCTAAGGAATCTAGTAAATGTGGCAAACACAGATAAAACACTGCTTTTTTCCTGTGGACAATGAAATCACTTCCTAGTGGCTAGTACACTAACATCGGAAGGAAATTGGGAGGGAGGGGGGTAGTACACACGCAAGCTGAACTTCTAAGTAAAGAGTTAATGAAAACACAAAAGCAATATGACTCTGCAGTTTTCACATAAAGCATCAAGTAAAAATTGTCATATTTACATAAATCCTATCAACAATAAACACGTAAGTTCCTAGAATTAGAAAGAGATAATGTGTCTCAGACATACATTTAAGTAGGCATAGACAACAATATTAAAGATATTCATGCCATGGATTTACTGATATTGGTGTGTTCAAATTGCCAAAACTGTGATTTTAGGAAAAGTTTATGGCAACGAGGATATTATCAACAACAAGATTAACATAGAAAAAAAAGAGTAAATTTCACAAAACTATATGTTTCTTTTACAAACTATAAGAAAACTACAGATTTTAGCTTATATTTTACAAAACTATATATTTTATGGGAATTTGTGTCATAAAACTACAGGTTTTAAAACTGTTCGTTTCTTGTAACGGATCTGACAGTGTGGGTCCACATGGCTGTCTCACGCGACCTCATTTCCTGTTTCACTCATGTGTGAGACTGCCATGTGGGCTCAGACTGTCAGACCCGTTATAAGAAACGGTTAATTCTAAAACTTTAGTTTTGTAATACAAGTTTTCCTAAAATATGTAGTTTTGTGAAATTGAAGCTAAAACTGTAGTTTTATGATAATTAGTATAAAAAACCTGCAGTTTTGTGAAATTTACTCAAAAAAAATTGGAACATAGAGAATGTTAGCTTCTTGAAATGTAAAGAAGGTTAGCTTCATAACAACGTAACCATGTGCTGTTTGAATACAACAAAATAAAACAGAGAACGAAAAAATATGGTAGCTCACAACAGCTCATGTTAATTCAAACTGTCCTGGACATAAATTGAGAATTATTTTATATACATTCATATGTATCTATCAAGTAGTAATAAAATAGGAGAATAAGAACTATCTTAGCAAATGATTTAGAGGCAGGGCAATCCACCTTGATCTACACCATTCAAAATTGATTTAGAGACAGGAATTAGATTTCTATATCTCCTATTTTAAGAGTAGTTCCCACCAGATATGCTCCTACAACCATATTTTAGGGTATGTATGTGCAACTTTCCAGCATTAACCAAAATTGTATACCTGGGTTTCTTAGATAGAACAAATCACTTTAAAGAAGTTGGATTTGTTAATTGCATTTTTCTGGAGTGAGACTAGCAAAATTCAACCATTGATCGATGAAATCCGATAGAGGCTGTTGCGAGATGAGCCTACCACCCATCAATGCTTACTACCCATGTCACCAACCAGTCCAAACTATTTTGCAAACCCTACCATTGTTGTCAAGGCGTCAACTACGTCGTCCAAGCGGCGGAAGCTAGATGCCTGGGCCGACCGCCTCGACTGGAGCGAGTTAGGCGCCCGCCCAGGCGTCCAGGCGAGGACTCCGACGACTGGGCGTCGCATCGGTGGAATGCTGAGGTCAGTAGATAAGGGTCAGGCGGCCACACAGCGCAGGGAGCCAGAGGCTTACCCTAACCCACGCGAAGACTTGATAAGAGAGGAGAAGTAGCTCCGCCTCCACCGCCGCCGGACTGCCTCCACCGCCAGATCGTCTCCTCCGCCGGACCGCCTCCGCGCCGCAGCTTAGGACCTTCGGCGATCTACCTTAGCACTTCGCCTCCTTCCCAATCCCCCTTCTTCCCTTCCCGATCTGGAGAAAGCGGCTCCCCCTCTGCTCCTGCCTCCTCCCTGATCCCCCCTCTACTCCTCACATCCTCCTCCCCGATCCGGAGAAGGCGCCGGCGCCAGGAGGGAGAGGAGAGTCAGTGGCGCAGGGGGGGGGGGGAGGGCGAGGAGCTCGGTGGCGACGTGGAGAGCTCCAACTCGCGCCGACGGCTGGATTGGGGAGAGAGATGGGGAGAGGGTTAGAAAAAAAAGAAGCAAATGGGCCGGCCAAGTGGCCGAGTTAATTTCATGTCACATGAGATATTATTTTCTTTCATATAGGGTATATTTAGTAAATTTCATGTCATATGAGATGTTATTTATTATTTATTTTTTCATCGTCTAATCACCGCCTAGGCGATCGCCTAGGCGCCTAGGCAGTCCAGGCTCGCCTCGCCTAGCCGGACCGCTAGTGACAACTATGAACCCCACTATTTTGCTTTATATTAACATTAAAATCTACTGCGAAGCATTCAAAATCAATCAACACTTCTAAGCAACAGAGTTTTTTAGAGGTGCAAGGAATGTGCACCCACTTACTAGGCTTTACTAAAGCATAAAAAGAGTCCGCTAAAGTTTTGCTCATTCATCCCACTTCGCCCCACTTTCCCAGTCAAAGTATCATTGATATTAGGGCCAACTTGTGCCTAAAGCTTCCTAAGACATTTCCAAAATGCATAACAGGCAAGCAACCTCCAATCTGCTCGATGCCAACCACAACTAATAACCCTCCGCCGCCCAAAGGATCTCTCCCTCTAATCGTGCAAAGTGTACAAAGCATTGTTGATTCCAGAATGTTTCCCTATGTGCTTCCCTATCTCGCAGGGGCTTACTTAAAATATTTGATGGTAGATGTAGCAGTGTAGATTGTTAGAACTTTTAAATATGCCGCTTACTTCTAGGATGGACCTAATAGTCTGAAGATCATTTACTTCAAGGATGGACCTAATAGTCTCAATATTTCAACTAATCCCTGATATAGCTCAAGGATCAAGATCTTATGAGGTTTGATGTTTTAAATTTATTTCGACTTTCGAGAACTCTAGATTGACTTTTGGTTTGGCAGCTAATCAACCATTCCAAACTGCTTTGGTGTATGGACAGCACCGGATGTAAGGCTGTCTCTGTTCAGCATTTAATTATTGCATTATGAGTTCAATACTTTGATTGCTCCAAATTATCTTTTGTTAATATTCAATACCTTTTTTTTCTTGGGACACCAAGAAGGAGCAACGACCGATCCTTCGCAAAATTGTTGTACTAGTACTGGATACTTATCCGATATGGCGATCCTTGCCGATACGGTATCGAGAAGGATCAGTCAAATTCAGCATTTAAAATTAATAAAAATAATCCGGATCCTTCTCCGATACTCCGCGATACTCCCCCATACTTCTAGGGCAAAAACACAAAGCCAAGCCCAATCCAAACCATCTCTCCTAACCCTAAAATCTCTCTCTCACTCCACCCAGTCATCTCTCCTACCACCGACTCCCCTAAAATCTCTACACCCAATAGCCACTACCCTCCACCCAGCCAACCGACAACTGCTACTACCAGCCACCTCCCCTCCAGCCTCCACCGAGCCTGTTGGCCGCCACCGCTGCCTCCCTTTGCAATCTTGCCGCCGTCACCTCCCCTCCCTTCTCCCTATGCAGTCTCACCGCCGCAACCACCTTCTCCCTTTGCAATCATCGCCTTCCCCTTATACAAGCCTCCGTCACCCCCACTCCCTTCTCATTCTACCGCCAGCCCGCCATCCAACTCGCTAACCACCGCCGCCGCTGTCTTTCCCCTCTACAATCTCGCCACCGCCTTCTCCCTTTGCAAGCCACCGCTGTCTTCTCCCTCTGCCGTCGCGTTCTCTCACTTACATTTTTCTTATTTTTGAAACATGTATATACTCGCTGTATCACCAGATTCTTATTTTTTGGGAAATTGTGTATCGCTGTACCGGTATCACCATACCAGTATAGCGTATCGATGTTACATTCCCTAATAAACACTAGCTGAGTTTTTGGTGAAATATGAACAGATTGCATCAGGCTTTCATGTGTGCATTTTTCTTTCAATTGTTGAAGTTTCATGCCTTCATCACAATGGAATTGCTTATGAATTTAAGTTATATCCCCCTTATAGAATTTTTTTGCATTCAATGCCATCAGCCTCTTATTTAGCTCAACATTGCATCCTTCAACAGAATTTATAGGAATTTAGCACAACATTTTCATTATATTGACTTCAGAATGGCATTTTTTTCATCTTGTTGATGAAATGAGGGATATACACATGCTGCAAGCCAAGTGAATGCTTCGTTAAGCTGTATGATGGATATGTCTTGGCACAGCCTACCGCTCTAATTTCTCTTGCTAATTGAAACAAGCTTAAAAATTTTGTTGCTATTTCTGTAATCTTGTTTTCATGTTCCAGTATTATTGCTTGTTTAATAGATATAAACTGTAAATATGCTACACTAGGGCCACCAAATAATAAAATGGCACTGAAAACTGAAAGTTACAAAAAAAAAAGGTGCTCCAAAACAGTTCTTTTATATTCAGACCACACAACTCCTTATAGAGTTTTTGGACATTGTAACGCCCACACAAATATTCCATGAAAAAAATAGAAGCACCCAACCAGTACATTGTCTACCTTTTGAATAGAACAAAATAAATTCTGAGATTGCTCTAAACCAACAATAATAAAAGATGTTTGATACAAGCTAAATAAAGAATCGCTTCAAACAAAAACATGCTCTGATCTAAGATAACACCAAGTTCCACATTTCCACAGGATCAATAATCAAACACTGACATGATCTACAAAGCAAATACTTAACTATGCATGATTAAGTAAGAGAAGAACATAGAAAGCAATGCATAGAAGTAGGGGATTTGGAGAATAGTTGCGGTTTTGGGGAGAAGATACAATTGATATTCAGAAAAGAAAAATTGACAACTTTGTCTGGAGAGTTGAGATGACAGCTTAAAATAGAAGGGATGGAACAAACATAGGAAGGGAGGTTTTGGAGAGTCATTTTTATTACTTTACAGCTTGAATTGGCATGTAGGAAATACACAATTTTCTCTGAGTAATTTTTAGAACATATAAAAATGTTTTGGCCTATGTTGTATGTTTCCCTCTACATTATTCATTCTATTTCTCAATTGATGATCCAATATGTGCCTTGATGGGTTGGACTCAATTGCAATTTGGTGATCATTTGGGTTTTTTTTTTGGACCGAAATGGTAATATTTTGAGTTGATGAACAAAATCTAAATCAAATCAAGTGCTGAAGTACAACAAAGGTATCAAGAAGATTGGAAGGAGGTTACAGCTTGACAAGTAAACTTTACAATAGAAGCATACCCATTTCGAGGGCTAAAGATTAGACTATAAAAATAATAAGAGGGTCAAGAGCAGATGGCCATGCAAAAATGGCAATGTGCATGCATAGAAGCAAACTTAGCAATTGAAAGAACAGAAGTTTACCTTTTCTTTTCTTCTTTTTCCTTCCTTTGTTTTTCAATTAAATTGTTTTGCTCTGATTCATGATTTGGGCTGCAAGAGTTATTTACAAGCGAACTTGTGCTGCTCCGACTTCTCCGTTTTCTATGCCGCCTTGGTGATGGAGGGCTTCTACACCTCCTAGGAGTTGGGGAGTGGCTTGTATCCCATCTTGGAGAAGGAGACCGAGTTTTTATCCTAACAAAGGGATAATGGAACTTAAGAACAGCAAAAATACAACACCACAAAAAATAAGGTGTTGCAAAATTGATAATTATAGGTCGAAGAATGGACATGTCAGCATACATGCCAACAATGGAAAAATATTCAAATGACTTGTCAGCATGTTAACATGTGTGCCAAAAATGCAAAAATATTCAAATATATCCATTCTAATGAAACAACGATGATATTTGTGCAGCATGCCTGTTTATATGAATAAAACACAATTTACATGTGGTAAACAAAAGCGAATAATAATAAATTGTAAGATGTAGAAAATGTCAATCCAAATGGCACCTGACTAATTGACAGTATCAACAGACAAGAAACTCAAGATCAGAAAGTGAACAATAAAGTTTACGATTTACCAACAAGCAACAGAAGTGCATAACCAAAAGAATCAGGATAAGCATGTGCATATATGAAATTCTGCAAAAGGAAGATATCTTACAGCTAAGAATGATGTTCAGAGTACAATGCTAACCCATCTGTACCAGAAACCAGAGTAAAGCAATCATGTCACTAATCTTTCATCACCACTGTAACAACAAATCCTTTTGAGTTACAGTTGAAGATGCATCAATAATCACCAATTCTTAGCTTACCATCTTGTGCCTGATATGGGCATCCTAGTCAAGCTCATTTAATAACAAGCATGATCCAAGTGAAGCCTCAAAAATTGGCACAAGCATTTATGGTATTAAGGTAAAAAGTAGAGAATACTGTCTCCTGAAGTTTCTTAGATATTTTTCATCTCCATACCATGTATCTAGATGGAATCCTATTTATGCCAAATCTAGATTGAGTTGCCTGCTAAATGCTCAAATTTATAAATAAATCAATATTTGAACCAGAAGTCAACCACAAAAGAAATAAATTTTACTTCAAATAAGTTAGATTCAAATCATAGTATTTGTTTGCACTTGATCAAAGTACATATCAGGCCATCAGAGCCCTCAGGGCTTGGGGTAGCATCAAGAGAAGTTTCTCAATAGGTGAAACAGAACTGAAGCTTAGTAACATGTCTGATGACTTGAAGAAAAAACAGTGCCAGTCTTGAAATTGGTGGTTAGAGCAGCTATTGAAGTGGAAAAGGACAGCATTTTTGGACTAATAGTGGTGTAGTGTAACAGATGTCAGGATGTAGACTTTGATCACTCTGCTACATTATACATGAATGAATTCTTAACTCGTCAAAAACAAGCGTGTTGCTTGACCAAAATAATTTGCATTCACACCTAATTATAGAATTGATTTGGGCTAACCTTTACGTTTGACCTAAATTAGATTTTGTTTTGCTGACTTACACAAGATTGACAGTAGTCCTAGATACGGAGTTTAGATTTGTATGGAGTGAAATAGGCTTAAGATAATTAATGCAAAGGTTACATACTTCTACAAAATGTCCATCTAACTCCTTTCCAAAGCAAGAACATCAGTATGTATAGTAGGTAAAATGGTTAGAACTAGACAAAAACTGCCCTCCTAATCTTCAATATTCATAACCTCCTTCTCCTGTATGAGGTCGATTGTGAAGACCACAAGCCAAATAATATCTGCTACTCATGACAATATATGATAGGCTACAAAAAGAGCATTCTTCCACCTGCTTCATATTAAATAATGTTGTGTGTGAGCATGCGTCTATGAATATCTAACATGATATGACATCCTAATCGGGCCTAGGATTCTCTTAAAGTGCATCCTTTATTTCAGGTGTCTTTCTTAAAATCACACCTCATATCCATTCTTGATTAATTTATTTACCCCATCCACAACATTCCAAAAAAAGAAATCCTTATCTCTCAACAATCCTATAGCCAAATCCACTGCAGGTGGTATTTTGGTTGGTTTAAACTCTCATGTTTTAGAAACTATTCATGTTAAGGTAAAAGATTCATTGATACAATGTTTGGTTAGGTCTAAGAGAGATGATTTTGTATGGAGGCTGGTTACTGTGTATGGGTCTCCATATGATGACGGAAAACAAGCTTTCTTATCTGAACTTCATGAAATCTTTGTTGAAGATGATCACACTCCAATCCTGGTAGGGGGGGATTTTAACCTAGTGAGATATCAGTCCGATAAAAATAATGGTAGAGTGGATCACAAGTAGTGCGATAAGTTTAATGAATTGATAGATATGTGGGGCATTATGGAAATGCATTTAACAGGTAGGCATTTTACTTGGGCTAACAATCAAGATAACCTTATTATGTCGGTAATTGACAGAGTTTTTTGTAGCACTTCCTTTGAGGAAAAGTTTCCATTAGCTATTGTTTCTTATCTTGCTAAAATTGGTAGTGATCATATTCTGTGGGATACTGGACTTGGTACTCGCTATGTTAAAACTAGTTATAAGTTTGAGAAGTGGTAGCTTCTCCATGAAGAATTTAATCAGATCGTTCATAAGGCATGGAATATTTCTAAAAGAGGAAATAGTGCCATTGATAATTGGCAATACAAGGTGAGGAATCTTAGGAAGGTTATGAAAGGTTGGAGTCGTTATATTGAATCCGAAATTAAGAAGAGAAAGAATCTTCTTCTGAATGAGTTTAATGCTATTGACATTTTATCTGAATCTAGAACTCTTCTGAAGAGGAGGACAGGTTATTGACTATTAAACAAAAGATAGGAAATATTTGGGCTATAGAAGAAACTAAAGCTAGAAAACGGGCTAGAGAACGAGAGGTAAAAGAGGGAGATAGGAACACGAGATATTTTCATGCTGTTGCAAATCAAAGGAGGAAAAAAATTATTACTGTTCTTGAGGGTCCTGATGGGCCAACTAGCGATACCAATGATATGCTTAACAATGCCTGTGATTATTATAAATCTCTTTTTGGTTTTGAAGCTAAGATCAATGTTAACGTTGGGGATAATTTTTTTAGTTTAGAAGATAAAATATGTGATGATGAGAATATGTTGTTGGAAGCTCCTTTTTCTGAGGAAGAAATTACAAAGGCAGTTTTTGACTCTTATTCTGATGGGGCTCCTGGTCCTGATGGGCTTCCTTTTATGTTCTATCAAAAATTCTGGAGTGTTGTTAAAAATGATTTATTGGCCTTGTTTAGAAGTCTGGAAAAGGGTGAACTAGATCTGCTTAGGCTCAACTTTGCTATGATTTCGCTGATTCCTAAGGAGAATAATGCTAGAAATATTAAACAATAAAAGCCTATTAGCTTGTTGAATTGCAGTTATAAAATTATAACGAAGGTGTTAACAAATAGATTTAGTTCCATTTGTAATAGAATCATTATGCAAAACCAAACTGCTTTCATTAAAAATAGATATATCCTGGAGAGTGTGGTCACTGCTCATGAAGTTATTCATAAAATTCATCGGGACAAAGATAAAGGTCTGATGCTTAAACTTGAATATGAGAAAGCTTATGATATGGTTAATTGGAGTTTTTTACTAGACATTTTGGCTAAAAGAGGCTTTGGGGTTAAATGGCAGACGTGGATATTTTCTATCTTGGATAAAGGCTCTGTGGGGGTTAAAATTAAAAATGTTGAAAGTAAGTTTTTTCATACTGGTAAAGGTCTCAGGCAAGGCGATCCTTTATCCCCTATTCTTTTCAATTTGGTTGCAGATGTTTTTTCTAGAATTCTTTATAAAGCTGCCAATAATGGGCTAATAAAAGGTTTGTGTTAGGACTTTTGTGCTAGAGGTATTATTAGTTTGCAATATGCTGATGATACTCTTTTGTTTATTAAGAGTAATGAGGAGTTTGATTTACATCTCAAGTGGCTTCTGATTTGTTTTGAACAAATGTCTAGGATGAGGATAAATTTTCAAAAAAGTGAGTTGATCTTATTGGTTGTGATAGTTTGGAGACAAACAAGTATGCTAGCATTTTATGTTGTAAGGTAGGCACTTTTCCCATTAAATATCATGGTATCCCGCTTCATTATGACAAGATTAGGAGAGAGGACTTCCAACCTCTCATTGATAAGATGCTAAAAAGAATTGCAGGTTGGAGGGGTAAATTCCTTTCTTATGGTGGTCGTTTAGTTTTGATTAAATCTTGTCTAGCTAGTATTCCTCTTTATCTTTTGTCTTTTTTCAAATTCCCTAAGTGGGCTTTGGATCTTATTAATTCTCACATATCTAACTGTCTTTGGAATGATTATGAAGGGCATAATAAACTTCATTTAGCTAACTGGCATCTAGTTTGTATGAAGAAGAGTTATAGTGGTCTTGGGGTGCCTAATCTTAGAGATTTAAACCTGTGTCTTTTTGCGTCTTGGGTTAAAAGATTCTGTGCTGATGGGAACAAGTTGTGGAGAGACCTGATTAGGTATAAATACAATATTGATAAGCCAAATATTTTTCTGTGTGACCCCGATCATGTCTCCTTTTTCTGGAAAGGAATTATCTGGGCTATGCAAGCTACCAAGTTCGGGTACAGATGGTATGTGGGTAATGGTACTAAAATTAGATTTTGGGACGATATTTGGTTTGATTCCTCTTGTTTAGCTAATCAGTTTTGGGATCTTTATTTGTTAGTTAATGAAAAAGGTTCCACGATTGCCGAGGTTTGGAATGGTTCTAATGTTAAATGTACTTTTAGGAGAACTTTCTCTGATAATATGATGATCAGGTGGTTTGAGTTGGTGGAAGTGGTGAAGAGTGTTAGGCTCTCTAATGATGATGATGCCCTGGTTTGGCAGTATAATAGTAATGGTATTTACTTGGTTGACTCTCTTTATGCCATTATAAATTTTAGAGGTGTGTGTCCAGTTTTATCCCTGCGGTTTGGAGCTTGGTTGTTCCCCCCAAAATTCAGTTTTTTCTTTGGCTTGTCTCGCATAACAAGTTAATGACTAGAGATAATTTGCTAAAAAGGGGATGGATAGAGGGGTTTATTGTTGTTTATCTATACCCCTTTATAATGCACCTAAGCATTCTTTTCTACGTTCACCCCAAATAATGCACCCCATAGAGATGGCTTAACCTTCATGCACCCAGCGAAACGTCCCCAGAAACTTGCCTCCATCAAAATTAACCTCTCAGATCTTTCCTCAGCTTTACTCACCCACATCCGATGGCCATTGTTTAATGTGTCTAACTCATCCCTGTGGCCCACAACAGATCTCCCCCCACCTGCTTCATCTCAAGGAAAAGGAAACAAATATCCTGGAATTAAGGAAAAGGCAACAAACGTTCTAGAAAAGGAAAAGACCATATATTACGTCATGGGAAAAGAAAATCAGAAGACAGAGCACTATACTGTGTAATGAGGTTGAATCTGTCGTTCATCTTTTCTTTGACTGTGTGGTTGCCAAAATAATTTGGGGCTTGATTGGTGAATTTTTTTATTTGAATATTGGGCATAATTTTGAACCTGTGGCTCGTTTTTGGCTTAGCAATAAGAAAAATGCTACTTTGAATACTATTTGTGTTGCTGCCCTTTGGAACTTGTGGAAAAATAGAAATGACATGATTTTTCGTTATCAGTGTTGGGTAAGTGTGAAAACAGTTTGGAGAATAATACTGTTATCTTTGAAGGATTGGAGGCCGATCTACAGGAAGGAAATGGTGAGCAAGATGGAGTAGTTCTGCAGATTTTTGGAGATCAGGCTCCGAACACCGCTCCCTTTGGGCTATGGAACAATATAACAGGAAAAGATCATCTGATGGGTGAAGCTCAAGAAGAAGAATGCATTCCGGAAGAATTAAGGGCCTTGGCAGCTTATGTTAGTAACCTGGTGGATGGCAAAATGTAATGTTGTTTCTTGGGTGATAAGTGCTTAATTGTCCTGCTATGTCAACGGTTTTATGGGTTAAACCTGTGATGTTGCTATCTTCTGTTTCATTAATGAAACTGGGGCATCAGGTCTTGATGTCCTTTTGATCTAAAAAACAATCCTATAGGCACCTCATCTACACATGCCAATCAGTCACCGATGCTGCCGCGGGCAGGACAATGGGCCTTGAAGGAATGCAGGCTGAGTTGAGGCCCATGGGAACCAATGTCTGTACAATATAAAGAAAAGCACCAGTGGATGGAGAGACAAAACATAATAGAATCGAACTATTATTATCTTCTTCCTCCTCGAGACGTCCCTCTCTCGGTTCCTCTCTGATTCTAACCCTTTGTATACACTTCATCTCTAAGCCTCTCCAGATTTTCCTCTGATTCCCCAATCCTACCTCTAATTCCTCTGTACCCAGTCTCCTTTCTCTATTCCCCATCCCCAATTCCATCAATTAACCGTGTAATCTGTGTTCATCGGTGAAGGATTGTGACACAATCCCAGCCAATCTGTGCTCTGAGACAAATGAATGCGGACAGTTGATGGTGTCGGACCAAAGACCACATCAAAACAAGCAAGGATAGCCACCAGTACATGATTTTAAGCAGTATAACTCTGCGGTAACGTGTTAATTGTCAAAGTATATCCAAGAAACACGCCTCCAAGAAGGTCCACGGACCACGGAGCAGCAGAAGCAATAATCCAACAAGTTTGGTACTAGTACAGACTAAGTTATCGAAGCTGTAGGCCGAAAATAAGTAAATCGTAAATCTTGAGCTATAATCTACATGAAGCCTAACCAACTATGCGAGAGGTGGGGAGGAGAGGAAGGTGTATGGGGGCAGCGCGTACCGGGAGAGGGAGGAGTAGGGGGAGCGGCTGCGATCTCGTCGGCTCCGCCGGCCGCCGTACCGCGGGGAAGGGGAGCGCCGCCGGCGGTGGGATGGCGGCGACCGAGACACCGCGCGCGGCATATCACTCTCCGTGGGGCTTCGGCGCGAGGACCGTGGCGTGGAGGCGTGGATCGGTATTGAGCGGCTGATTGGTGTTCGGGTTATGGGTGCAAATCTATATCTATACTTTTTTATAATGCACGTAAACATTCTTTTCTACGTCTATCCTAAATAGTGTATTTTATTAGAGATAGTCTAACATTCGTGCACCTAACGAAACGTCCCTAAAAACTTCCCTCCATCAAAATTAACCTCTCAGATTTTTCCTCAGCTTTACTCACCAACATCCGATGGTCATTGTTTAGTGTGTCTAATCATTCCTGTGGCCCACAACAGACCTCCCCCGACCTCTAGCATCATCAAGAAAAAGGAAACAAACGTCCAGGAATCAAAGACAAACAAACGTCCTAGAAAAGAAAAGGACCATACATTACATGCTGGAAAAAGGAAATCGGGAGACAGGGCAGCGCGGCCGGGAGATTGCACGCAAGAGGTGCTGGAATTTTTTTCGCACGTCCGAAATTATCCAGCGGACGGTGGGTAATTTCAGGCATGAAAAAAATAAAAACCAAGCTCTGCCCGGCCACTGGATAATTTCGGGCGTGGGAAAAAATTACAGTGCTTCTCGATAGCGAGAAAAAAATTCTAGCACATCTCTGCTGATTTTTTCTGTCTCGATGTTACAATCTCAAATTCATCGTCGCGAGAGCCTGATTCAGAAAAAATTATAACGACAATACTAATATAGTAAAAATTCAAACACAGTATTGTAAATAATCTGCGCCATCAGCTCATTGAATTTTTTCAGCTCGAGGCTACAATCGCAAATTCATCGCCGCGAGAGTCTGATTCGGAAAAAATTATAACAATGATGCCAATTCAGTAAAAAATTCTCGAAAAAAAACAATCAAGTGGTGCTCGTCCGCTGGATAATTTTGGCAAAAAAAAAAAGAAATGCTAGTGGCCACTGAACAATTCAAGCGTGGGAGAAAAATGAAAAAAAATTCAAGCGATGCCTGTCCACTGAATAATTCCGGAAAAATATGGAAAATAAACTGCGCTCGCCGGCCGCTGGATCCGCAGGGAAAAAAAGATAAAAATTAAACAGCGCTCACCGGTCGCTAGTTCCGCGAGAAAAAATTGAAAAAAATTAAGCAGCACTCACAGACCGCTGGTTCCGTGGATAAAAAATAAAAAAAATTCAGCGCTCTCTGTGCACTGAAATTAGGCTCTATGGGGCTAGATCTGTAAAAAAGTCTCACGAAGGGTCATATTCGAAAAGAATACGATCACGAGGCCAGGACAGTAAAAAATTCAAGTCTGGTTTCCTTACATGCGGATCCTCCCTATCTATTTTCTTGTTTGATTCAATCTCTTTTCAAATATATAGTACGTACAGTTTTGACTAGGACAGTAAAAAATTCAAGTCTGATTTTCTTGCATGCGGATCCTCCCTGTTTATTTCCTTGTTTGATTCATTCTCTTTCCAAATATGTAGTACATACAATATGATCACAAGATAAAGTTGCTGTAGGTGCTTAAAAAGGCACTCGTATCTTCACATCCTTTCTTCCTTGCGTGATCTCATATGCAACAGAATCCTCTAAAAAACACCAACTGAATCCATGCCTTTCTTTCCCGTGTTCCTTGAGCAGGTCCCGGGAATTCCTAATTAAAGAATGCCCAAACGCCGGAAAGGTGGTGCCATACCTCCAGCCGCAAGGCCTTTACGTGCGGCGACGGCGGCCGACGACGTCGACGTACATACATACGCAGGCGTGCGGCGACAGCGACTGCAACCGGTGACGTCGGCGTACATACATATGCACGCATGCAGCGACGGCGACCGGCAACGTCGGCTCTTTCATGCCTAGACAAAGGTACATACAGAACTGTCTAAATCCAACTTAGCCTCAAGTGTTTGCTAGCTTATAAACTGATGATCGATATGTGCCAATCATAATGGATGCATGCATCCCTATCAGCCAAGTCCTTCCGATTTGTAAAGAAACAATATAATAATCCCCTGAACTGCTATTAAAAATTGAAGTCATGGCAATGGCTTGCGAGCTTTACTCCTCTCAAGCGGAGCACGAGGCCTCCCTCTTTACATGCTCTGTAAAGTTATCATATTATTATATATCCATGCATCGTAAAGGAGTCAGATAGGAATTCACGAGCCTTCCCTAATACAGTTTTGGCTCTCTAAATTATTTTGTTCTCCTACATCTGCATAGCCGTAAAGGACAGTTTTAAAGCCTTTCAAGTGTCAAACTGAGTTTTCTTTTCTTTTAATCAAATGTCAAACTTGTACCCGTGATTAATGTTTATCTGCCTTCTCCTTTTTCTTGTTTAAATACGCAGCAGAATCGAGATGTAGGGAGGCATGGTTCGAGATGTTCCAATGGTTTCTTCATCGAAATATCAGACGATCAATTCCGAAGATCAGAAAGAACTGATTGACATCAACACTGATATACAGATGATGGACAATGTTATTGAGTTGAAAGCTTCTCGTCATAACAAACCGAAAAAATCCCACATCAGTGTAATACATGTTAGTGTTATGCCCTTGAGGCAATCATTTAGATGATTGTAACATGACTATGTTTATGAATAATAATATGATTATTGGTCCAATGAATGTATATCATTGTATTGATCAACAAGTATGTGACTTGCTTATGAAGCTCTTTACTTAATGATGTAATTCGATAAATATCTCTGATCGGATATCATCGTATAGGACAACGATGAATAGATCAGCACATGTAGTGATCGATGATCATGCTTCATAGATCATGGGATATGGAGATATCATCTATACATTGTGGGCGCATGTTGAAGAACATGGGTTAGATAGACCCGAATGGGACAACTGCGAGAATGTTTCATTCTTATGTGTCATCGTGTATCTCATACCTAGTAGATGTATGATCCTTAGACACGAGATTGTCATATTCCCTACATGTGTAATAGTTTTCCTTGGGGCTATCAAACACTACTTCCTAACCTGATAGTTATAAAGGTAGCTTTCATGTTTACTATGAAACGTGCAGAGGAAGTGGCGATCAAGATGGAATTTGCCACTCCAATGAAGCGGAGATATATGACAAGGCCACTCGTGTGATATGATTAAGGAAGTGCATGGCCATGCCGTGATTGAGAGTCAATCACAACTTATTAATATATCACGGATCGAGAGATGGATTGAATCATCAAAGGATGACATGCTTCTGCCTTGAGATCAATCTTCATATACTTGGCAAAGGGATTATTGCATGAGTACTTTTGATAGGTTACATCGATTTGATCATAGTATGTTTGGGAGTTGGCATACTTTGCAAGAAGCGCTACCAACTATTGGATTGAAAAGGAGTTTTCGAATCCATGTCCAAGCGTCACGTGAACCTGCAGGTCACACACTTAATGGTGGAACGCATTAATTTGGATTGGATCCGTAATTAATGAACCTCGTGGGCTTAGCACGATGGGCCCTAGTTTAGGGTTTCATCTTGTGGCTATATAAGGAGGGAGGAGGAGGCGCGGGTGTGCTTTCCCACGGTTTAGGAGTGATTCACCGAAACCTAGCCTACTCCTCTCGCCGCCTGTCGGCGACCAGGTGCTTGCACACGGCGCCGGCGTTCCATCTCGGGCGTGTGGACTCTGCGGTGGCGCTGCTGCGGCTGCGCGTGGGAGGACGATCCACGGCAAGGCAAGGACGATCCACTACACCGACGCAACGACTGCGGCGAGGACGATCCACTACATCGACGCGCGAAGGATTCCGCAACTGCGCGTCTAGTGGTTATCTTATCTATGATCCCCTTCTTGCGAGTAGCTTTCTGGTTTCGCGGTAGTTTTTTTTGTGCTAGTGTAGCATACTGTGTTCCCCATCAATACATGCACAAGGTAACCTTTTACAAAAATGTCGACAATGTCTTTTCTAATTCAAAAGTAATGTACTTATACCTTGTTATTTCGATGCAGATTATGTTTGTGACAAAGAAGACAAATTCATTATTAGCTCAATTATGAACTCACCTGACAAAAAGATTATTGTTGATGTGGAGGGTGCATTTATTGATTTCTTCCATTTTAAATGTCTTTTGAAACCTGCTAAACACTTGTATGGTGACATAAGTATACATATGTAGTTTAACTTTTATTATGTACGTATTAAAGTTATGTTCTTTATATATTTTCATTTTCTAATAAATATATTAACTTTAAACTGCAGGTCATAAACGCGTACATCAACCTCATTATCTCTGAAAACATCTATTGTGCAGAGAAGGGGCAACTATCTCTACTTGGAGAATACTTTGATATTTTACATTCTCCATCGTGATGGTCAGTATTGGAAAGAAAATAAACCAAATATTAAAGAAGACAAGATCGTCGAAAGGGTGACGTCCTATGTTCAATATGACATGGTAAATAATTGGTTCCTATTTTCAATCCGGTCATGCTTCACGTGCCTTTGGTACTCATAAATTGTTTTATTATAATCAGGTTTTTATCCCTATTAACATTAAAGATACTCACTGGTACCTAGCTGTAATAAATGGCAAAAAACGTCAGATACAAGTTCTTGACTCCTTAGGCTTAATGTGTCGCGACGATCTCACTTATGCTGTAAGTATTTTTTAGCTATGCCTTTAATCATCGTTATTTTTTATGATTATAGGACTGATTGTTTTCTTATAAAAATAACAGTTAAGAGGCCTCCAGATACAAATTGACATAGCGTCACAGGTTAAAGAGTTCACAGCCTACAAGTGGTCGGATCTACGAGTTACTTCACGGCACATTATTGAGCAATTTAAAGAACCAATGCGGGATGGCAGTGCGATTTCAATCTATATGTTACCACAAAACTTTGTTTAAGCAATATATTAAAATGTCCGAATGTTCAACATTTGGTTGTAGTGTGTCATGTGGCCTATTTTTATTAAATTACATGGAGTATTGGATGGGAGATGAACTAATTGACAATATTAGTCAGGTAATTGTAAAAAGTTATTATTACGTGTTTACACATGTGTTCCGTATAGAGTTAATGCGCTTTAATATTTCTGCGCAGCAAGACATGATTAATTTTAGATCAAAATTAGCTGCCATCCTTTTCGATTCGTCTCTAAACTGCAAAAAAGGATGCCAAGATGAAGTTTCCAGTACCGAATAAGTAGTAGATCTAAATGAATGTGTGATTTTAGACACAGTATAGGAAATGAGAGAAGATGCACTATTGCCTGGCATAAACACTCAAGCGAATTGTGTTAGCTTTAAAGAGACAGCCAATGCGATTTGTGGCTATATCATGTCTATAACTGACGGAGATGCTTTGGGGTATGTGATTCTTATTATTTCTACTATTTTTTCATGCCTTCATACACATAGCTACTCTTTTGTACGTGTTAAGCTGATTAGTGTTAATATCTAACACAAAGTATCTTTTACAGGAAAGAATAGGTGCGAAACTCCAAGCCTTACCCTATAAGCATAACACTCGAGAAACTCCAAGAAATACTTGATGGTAGAAAACCTATGGACATTGATTGCTTTAATGCAGGGGTGCGCATGCTCGCAAGCGATGAAACCATGTATTTCAGGGATCCCATATGCCACTACCTAGATTTACAGCTATGCGTATGTTTTGATATTTTTGCGTTATATATATACACATTATGCAATAATCAACTAGCTATTTTTTAATGTTTTAATTTATCGCAGCCACTTTGTAATTACCGACGGTACCATAAGTTTCGTGTCAAGGTTGAATATGAGAAGCTTGCAAAATTATTTGACGCTTGGCCTGAGACTGGAATTGCGTTGTCTGAATGCCGAATGGTAAGCTTTGCTTAATAAATTGTTTGTCACTTTATTATGTTACTATATATGTGTGCAAAAGATATAATGTCTATATTTGTAGATTATGCTACCTTTTCATCACGGAGGACGATTCAGCATGTTATCGTTCGACATGAAGGACAGGGTTATCTCCATTATTGATCAACACCTCTACCCGGATGGGTTCCAACGGATAAACTATACAGTTACTATCTTGATAGGATACAAAAAATTGGTATAATATTCGATCGTGCTATGAGAATAGTAAATCCCTCATAGAACGATGATATCTATGATTGGCATATTGTAGTTCCAAAGTCTGTTCCAAAAACAATAGACTAGTAAGTTATTTACACATGATTAGTAAATAGTTAAATTTTTGTGTACTTACATGTAGCAATTAAATGTTGTGTAGGAACTTGACAGGTTATTTGGTCATGAACTTCATGCACATCTGGAATGGTCAACAGTTTAATGCACAAATCTGCATGGTCGGTACTCTCTATTTTATTAATCACTTTTTATAAGGTTGTAAAGTAGGTCTATAGTAATGATGCTCTACAATGTACTTATAGGGTTCACCTATCCTTAGGAAGTGTTTTTTAATTGAAATACTAAAATACAAGTGGAATGAGTGTGCAGAAAACATCCCTCAAGACATAAGAACAAGTCTTAAGAGCATACGGAAACGTTTAGCGAAAAATATTATTGAGTGTTATATCTTCATTTTTGTACTCGCATACGGGCACTGTGATTATTTATTATTAAGTGTTATATTCATACTTATCTTCTGATTTAATTAATAAGCGGGTGTACTGCCGTCGTAGCGTTACCACGGGTACTATACTAGTGGGTAGATAGTTCCTGACCGTTCGTCTCTCTGAATAAATTTAAAGAGTACTAGGTAGGCCCACGCACAATGCCGCGTCGTGAGGAAAAATTCGGTTCAAGTTTTTTACAAATCGATTTTGCGGAACTACGGTTTTTTTACAAAATAACTGGCAAAAGGACCTATTAGTGATTTCAAATTTTTCTAAAACTTCCGGGTCGAAAGAACTGGCGCTCGTGTCGAATTTGCGGAACTACAGGGACCTTTTTGCAAAATAACCGGCAGAAGGACATGTTCGCGATTTCAATTTTTTTAAATCTTCTGGGTCAAAAGAACCGACGCTCGTGTCGAATTTGTGGAACTACGGGGACTTTCTTGCAAAAAAACCCGTGGAAGGATTTGTTCGCGATTTCTAATTTTCTGTGGAAGGACCTATCTGCGATTTCCGATTTTTTGGGGGCTTCTCCGGAAAAAATTACATGGCAGGCTCTCTTTGCGCTTGAAATCTTTCGCGTATAATGGAGTTATTATTCGGAGTATAAAATTAGATATTCATTTTTTTCGAATGTTGGAATTGGATTCGAATTGTTTTTATTGGATATGGAAACGGATTTAGAATAAAAGTATCTGTCGGATTTGGATATATCCAAAATTTAAATCGAAGCTATCCGTAAACTATCTATCGGGAATCCCCAATCCCTTCGGCCAAAGAATCTGTCGAATTTGGATATATCCAAAATTTAAATCGGAGCTATCCGTAAACTATTTGTCAGGAATCCCCAATCCCTTCGCCCATTCCACGCTCCCCTTCCCAGTCCCCGGGTACTTGCTCCCCACCACAGTCGTCGCTCTGGATCTCCTCACCATGCCCCTCCAGACTCCGGATTGGTGCAGTCGATGGCCTCCCTTACTTTCCCGTGGTGGTCCACGACATTCGGCCCTGTCACCTCGCTGCGGTGGTGTTTGAACCAAGTTTTGGAAAGGCGTAATGGAATTATCAGGCTAAGAATCAGGAGGATTTTTAATCGATATCGGGTATAGGAAAGGAACTTTAAAGTTAGGATATGGCTGACATTCATCTAAAGATGGAAGGAGATATTCGAAATAAGGCCGATACGGATTATGGCAGTTAGCGTATCGGATATGGATACGGTCGGTCGATGGCTATAAAAGATGGCTATAGACAAGCAAAAAACCCAATAAACCAACTCATTATTTTCATCTATTTTTCTGTCGACTTGAAGTAGTTCTTGTAATTTAGACTCTTGTAACTTGATTTGATCAATAAAGTTGCGCATCGCCAATTGTTGATTATCTTTTGTTATACCAATCAGGTTCGATTTTCTCTAATCTTGTTGCGCATCGCCTATTTCAGAGTCGATCTACCTTCATCCTTTGATTAGCCTTAATTGGCTAATTAGACTTATCGTTACCTTCGATCTGATTGGCTTGTAGCTGATTATATCTAAGCCGATTGCCTCACGAAATCGGCTTTGAGCGAATTTTATATTTTTCTTACTGATTGCAGGATCAAATCGGTTGGCACGTCTTGAACCCGGTGTTTGTCTGGTATGTTGTGGCCAATAAACCCTACCTCAAGTTTTTGGCACCAACACACTCTTGGCACGCCCAGTGGGACCCAAGATGTCTTCATCCAGCAGTCGATTCCACCATTGGAGCTCAACGCTGAAGCTATAATCGTTCCTACATTGGACGATTTACTCCAGAACAACGCAAAGAAATTGAAGATCGAAAAGCTGCTCTGGAAGAGATGATGCTGGGTTGCTACCAAAAAACCCGACGTGTCATCACCAAGAAGACTGCATTGCTGACGATCAACGCCCTCGGCGACGCAGGAATTACAAATAGCTCGGTAAGTCAGTACGTGCCCACACAGGCAGAATTATTGGCTATGATTGAACAGTTTGTACACCATGCTTTAATTAATCAATCATCGGATTAGTCACTACTCTTAAGCCTATAATTGCTAACAGTGTTAAGACTATTGCTCAAGAGTTGGCTACGTCTAGGAGCCTGCTTGATCCACTGCAAGCGCTACCGACTTATCCTGTTTATTCAATGGCACAAAGCACCCTAGACACGGTGGCCAGTCCGAAACTATCGGTTATAACACCATCGTTGATGCCGACTCAACCTACTGTCATACTACCGCGAGATCCTCGTCCTAGCGGGGTCACACATTACCAAGCATATACTGATGCAGCCAAGGTAAATGAGTTAGCTAACTTGCCACCGTCGACCCCATTTTACGCCTTTCCACTATCAGTTTCACAATCGATTGAAACTAGCAGGTGCTCGCAATACTATGAGCCGAATCCACCCAGGAATTCGGCCCCGCATAAAGTAGTAACCTACTCAGAACCTTTTGTCCCGTTACCTGAGTCGCCGGTTAGGAGAAATGATGGATACGACCAATGCCCTCAGTATCCATCAGCTCAATCTAATAGACAGCCCGAGCTTGCACTCGGGGGGTAGAATGCCAATTATGATCGTAATTGGCACAACCCTAATATCCCGTCGGCCAACAACATTAATTGGGCTAACCAAATTTCTACCGTGTTGAGGGATCAATTCGGCATACAGCCAAAGGGCAAAGTCATCGGTAATAGAAAACCGTACATTGATTATATAGATCGCATGCCATATCCGAACAATTTCAGAGTCCCTGATTTTGCTAAGTTTCCTAGGGATGATTCAGTCACAACACTAGAACACGTCGTATGTTTTATCGCTCAATGCGGTGAAGCAGTTCAGTCTAACGGGCTTAAAATTAGATTGTTCCCATTATCATTGTAGGAGCTGCTTTTACTTGGTTTACTAGTTTGCCTCCAAATTCGGTTCACCTACGGAACGATTTGGAGAGCCGATTCTATGAGTACTTTTTCTCTGGCAGTCTGGAAATTAGAATTTCTGACCTTAACTCTATCCGCTAGAAATTTGGAGAATCGGTAATGGATTACACTAAGAGGTTTAGGGAAGTTAAAAATCGGTGCTTTAGCGTCACGTTACCTGACAATCAACTAGCTGATTTAGCGTTCCAGGGGTTAGTTCCACCACTCATGGAGAAGTTTGTTGGACAAGAGTTCGTAGATTTAAGTCACCAGCTTCATCACGTATCGACTCAAGAAAGCCGATTTCCTGATAACAGAGGGACCACGGACAAATTCAAAATAAACTATAGTTATAAGGAAAAGGACAAGGCTAAACTTAACATGGTCGAATACTATTCAAGTGAGTCCTCTGAAGACGATGAAGTAGTGGTAAACATAGCCGAATGGGTCAAAGGGTCTAAAAAATCTTTGGTCTATTCCTGGCTTAAGCCGACTAAAAATAAGTCGGAGGTAAAGTATGCATTCGATGTATCCAAATGTGATCGTATTTTTGATTTACTCTTAGAAGAAAAGATAATACGGCTACCTGAAGGACATGTTATACCATCGGCTAATGAGATCAAAAAATGAAGGTATTGCAAGTGGCATCATTCTTTTTCTCATAATACTAACGATTGCAATATTTTTCATCAGCAGGTACAGTCGGCTATTGAAGATGGTCAGCTTAAATTCGCCGATGAACCGACCATGCAAGTAGACATCGACCATTTTTCAATAAATATGGTGCAATGTTCGCGCAAGGGAAAAGAGCCGATGCATGATGAACTGAAACGAGTTCGATGTGTTGATGTTCAAGTAGCCTTAAACGGCGAGAAGACCTTAAAGGTTATGATCAGTTCATTACAAATAGAAGCCGATCATGAAGGTAAAAATTCAAGTACTGTTAAGCCAAAGGAAAATCTGCAAGTTGGCAAGTGGTACAAGGCGGAAAAATCGCCACCACGACGGCCGATGAGCAAGCCTAAGCCAACTTTTTCTCAACTATTGGAGAAGTACAAGAGAATGAGCAATCGGCTGCGTTATACTCCGCGTCGGATAGATAATCTATATTGGCTTGAGAACTTGGAAAGGGCTCATCAAAGATGCCCCTTCTGGCAATTTGTTGGGAGAGGGGAGTAGCATTGTCATCACTATACACCTGCCTGATGTAACATTATCAGGGCCCATACGAGTTCGTCCCCACGAAAGTTACAGGAAGCCGATTCAGGAAAGGATTTCTGCACCGAATCAGGCAAAGGCGTAGGCCGAAGAGTCAAGTTCTACAATGCAAGGAGATCTGGCAGGCAGTGTATGTAAGCCGACCGAACCCAAACCTAGGTGGTGTCCTCCAGGTCTTAGTCGATCTCAGCACAAGCAGCTTCGAAGGCTCAGGACACAAGAAATCAAAGAGGCCGAACAATAGAAACAGGGGGGCCAAGTGTTTAATGAGCTTCGACTAATTAAAAACGTTAAGAAAGAATAGAGGAAGAAGGAGCAGGTTGAGGAAGAATTGGATTCGGTCGATGATTTAGATTCACCGATAATCCGAGATGACACTCTTCCAATGGACATCAACATGATGTTCACACTGCCGGCCGAATTTAAAATAAAAACTGAATCAACTGAGAAGGCCTTTGCTCAGCTGTGTTTGGTTGCTCAAGACGACATTTTCAAAAAACCTTAGGATGTGCATCGGCACCTTAAGCCATTATATTTCAAAGGGTATATTAACGGCAAGCCGATTTCAAGGATGCTTGTGGATGACAAAGCGAAGGTTAACTTGATGCCATACACTACCTGCAAAAAGTTGGGTAAGTTCGATGAAGACTTGATTAAAACTAATACGGTTTTGAATGATTTCACTGGCGATCCCACTAAAGATAAGGGTGTTATGGTGACAGAATTAACTGTCGGTAGTAAAACATTGCCGATTGCATTTTTTGTGATTGACGCCAAAGGCAATTACAGTGTACTGTTTAGGCGGGACTGGATTCACGTGAACTGTTGTATCCCGTTGACTATGCATCAGCTGCTTGTCCAATGGAATGGTAATGAAGTTGAAGTCGTTCTGGTCAATACATCGGCTCATATCGCTATGGCCAGTTTAGATGTGAATTGACAGCATGAGAAAGCTGAATGCATATCAGGTAAGACATTGGACGATTGTGATTTCATCTGCATTAGTAAGATAGGACTTATGCTGATCAATATCCGACCTAGCGCTTTTGATCGGACAAGTGAAGTTTTATACCGATCGGGTCTAGACAAATAGTAGAAATACTATATGACAAAATGCAGGGCTATCGGCAAATAACGGATAGCTACAAGGCCATCGAAGTTTTCCAAGAAGTCGAAAAATTAGGACAAGGGTTCACGTTGACTGACTTACTTGAAGAAGTCGACATAGGAGAAGGTGATAGAAAAAGACCTACTTTTATTAGTGCAAAATTGGATGTATATTACAAGAGAAAGCTGATTTCGTGAGGAAATATAAAATTGGATGTATAGTACAAGAGAAAGCTGATTAGTGAAAAATTGGATGTATAGTACAAGAGAAAGCTGATTAGTACAAGAGAAAGTTGATTAGTGAAAAATTGGATGTATAGTACAAGAGAAAGCTGATTAGTGAAAAATATAAAATTCGCTCAAAGCCGATTTCGTGAGGAAATCGGCTTAGATCTAATCAGCTACAAGCTGATCAGATTGAAGGTAACAATAAGTCTAATTAGTCGATTAAGGCTATTCAGAGGATGAAGGTAGATCGACTCTGAAAAAGGCGATGCGCAACAAGATCAGAGAAAATCGAACCTGATTGGGGTAACAAAAGATGATCAACAATCGGCGATGCGCAACTTTATTAATGAAATCGAGTTACAGGAGTCTAAATTACAAGAATTACTTCTAGCCAACAGAAAAATAGATGAAAATAATATGAGTTGGTTGATTAGGTTGTTGTTTTTTCGCTTGTCTATGGCCATCTTTTATAGCCATCGGTCGACCGTATTCATATTTGATATGCTGACTGCCATGATCCGTATCGGCCTTATTTCGAATATGGTTCCATCTTTAGATGAATATTATCCATATCCCAACTTTAAACTCCCTTTCCTATACCCAATATCGATTAAAAATCCTCCTGATTCTTAGCCTGATAATTCTGTTACGCCTTGCCAAAACATGGTGCAAACATATGCCCCCATTTTTGGAAGATAACTTGTTATTTTCTAAAAATCTCTCTTATCGACTTCTTTCTCCATCGGCTTTGTCACAATATTTTTATCAGTAACTGCTCAATTTATGGCGCCGTAAAAATCTCGATATGCGCATCGTGTGTTTTAACTGCACACATCCCTTCAATATATTTGCCGTCGTTTCATCTTTTTACCTCCCTTATAAATGAGGCCCCCACAATGTCATTCTTACGCTTTCAAGCTCTCAGAATACTTGCAATCGACTGCTTCATCTCGGCTAACAAGTCCTTCAGTGCTCGTCTCCTCCTATTTTTCAATCGGCTTTCCCCCGATCGACCAAATGGATTCCACCCAGATACTCCTTCTGATCCGACAACAATGACCAATTCTACCTAAGATCGATAGGAAGTTTAGATACTAATATAGTTATAAATGAAGAAGTCCCTCGTCTCCCGTTGTCGGCTGCTAATTATAATATAGAGGGTTGGAGTAAGAGCTTTAGGGCTTGGCCGACAGCGCTCAAAAGATGGAAGAGCTGGTACAATTGAGTAGCTGCCCAGAAGAGAGAGATATGGGGATAGCCGAGTGCCTCCCTCTTTGCTTAGCCGACCCAAAGGCCAATGAGTCCTTAGTGGCCACGACTTGCTATTTCTAGTCGGATACATTCAATGCTTTTATGTTCCGCATCGGTCTCGTCGGCCCAACCCGCCTGGACATGGCTCAATTATGCTGCCTGAGGCCGGACGGAGAGCAGATATCGGCTTATAGCTCCAAGCCCAAGTACAAACTCATCAGATCTAAAGGTGAAGTGTGGACCAAGTATATCAGCAATTTTGGACATATAGTATGGTTGATGGATCTTAATATGTGCGACACATATGGTTTCTGTTTTCACGCATTATCCGACTAAATATTCGTGACCGAGACTAACCATATTCGGAATGTCCTATGTTCGCTCTGTATTTGTGATAAGACAATCCGCATTCGTATTTAAATCCGGCACTGTCCGTATCCGACATCGATACGGAGAAAAAATTTGAAATAGGATACACCTAAGCCTTCAACAATATAACACTTGGTTCATCTGATCCAGTTCGCCACTGCACACAGATCCTCTGCAATCTGAACTGTCTGGATCCAAGCATCAAAATGGCGTGCAGTCGCTGCGAGACTGCAGCCAATTCGTTTCCAGTTGCTCTTTCTAGTTCCACACTGAAATTTGCTCGAGGAATTTTATTTTTTTTAACTGAAATGTTTTGAACTTTTGATTTGAAAGATTTACTTTTGGACTGAAAGCTGGAAGCCAAGCTGGAATTTTTTGAATTTCTGAATTGGAAGGTCGGAGATTCGAGTTTTTTTTGAGGTTTTCAGATGAAAGCTTCAATTTTTAGTTTGAAGCAGATTTTCTGGGTTGAAATTTGAAACGAAATTGATGAGGGCATCCCTACGACGACACTTTCTTCTCCTCCACCTAATGATCAAGTTATACGCATAGAACTGCCAACTGGACCTATTACTCGAGCACGCGCTAAGCTACTTATGGAGCAGGTGACTTTGTTTCTTAATGAACATATTATTAATTATCATGAGAGCTCTATACTACCTAAAAGTAGAGTCTTAAATGTGCTCAGGTTTGAGGAGCGTAGAAAGGAAGAAGACATTGCTAATGATGCTATACGCATTCATGAAGCCACCGGTACCAACTGTTTGCTGATTCAAGCTGATCCGGACAATGCGCAGAAATGGATGTATGTGAGAGGTTTTGAACATACACGGCAAGTGTTGGTGGAATCATGCACCCCCTACGTCCATCAAAAGCTTACCAAGACCTTCCTTACATGGTTCCACTCGGATTTGGGACGAAATAGGCAAGTAAACAGAAGATGAAAATAATAGATCTCATCTCGGACTCGGATTGGATTGCCAGGAGGTCCGAATTTGAAACAGCTGCCGTTTTCTCATACGTGCTCCAAATAAAGTAAATAAGGACTTGTTGGAAAGATAATTCTGAGACCTTTCTAGCAGATATGCTCTCAGCCTTAGATTCGTAGAGACCAATTCACAATCATCGAAGGAAGTCATCAGTTTTATTTGATAGTTTCCAAATAGAGTCATGTAAGTTAGGAAAGTTTGGGGTTTGTTTGTTTTTGACTCAAACACTATGTTAAGTTACTCAGAAGTCTCTATATACTCTTGTAAGTCATGGATTTTAGGCCAGACCACTTTATGCATAAGAATTGAAACATAGCTATTGCTTGTTCTTTCGTACCGGCGTTCATGCGAGGACAGCTGAGAGAGGATTAGGTGATCATTGTTTGTTCTGCAATCCAAGATCAAGCTGTCGTTCCGCTGAGAATTGGGGACTTGGCATTGTCGCTCGTGGTCTCGCGACGATCATCTACCACTGTGTGTTGGGCATTTTCCGAAGAGTTGAGGGTTCGTGCATTGGCGCGAGTGTTCAGCTAGCAACATTATCTATTCCACATCATTTATCCGTGTTTTCTCACCAAGAAGATCGGGCCAACCCTTATCATCGTGGTATCAGGTTCCAGGGCCACTCGGTGTGAGCCTTTTACCCGTAGCTTTGGTTTAATTTCTGTCCTACACAACAACAAAAAAAAAACCAAAACAAAATATATTGCCGTTTGGCCATAGTTCTAATTCTGCAATTTTCGTTCGTCGTGTTGGGTCCAATCTACTGGGTTATAGTGTCGAGTTGCTGGTCGTGTTTTTTTTACGTCACTTAAGTCATCGCTTTTTACTCCAATCTATTTCGTTGTTTCGTTCGTGTTTTGTGATCGGAATTGAGTGTTTCTTGATCCATTGGAAAGCTTGTGTCATCTTCTATCAAGTTGTATCCTCCAATACCAAAAAATACCAAAAATAGTGCCATGAAAATTTTCATCCTCTAATTAGCTACTGTTTTGCGCACCATGACTTTCATAGCACTCATCTTGCTGTTGGGTGCGAGTAGCTAGTTCCTGCTATTGGTGCAACAAAACATCTCTTATGTCTACTGAGTTACACATTTTTTCTTTGTGAACCCATCTATTCTTTGCGACAACTTTGATCCTATTTGAGACTAGCTTGTTGAATTTGCTCGAGGGACTGCTCATTGTTAGGTTGTGCATCACAAGTTTTTGTTTCATCAAGTTGTGATCATCATCACGAGTTCGTACTCCCTGCTATTTTGAAAGTTTGTGTTGGCTAAGTGGGTTGAATTCATTGAGTCCTTTCCATATACTGTGAAATACAAGAAGGGAAAAGAAAATGTGTTTGCTGATGCTCTTTCTAGGAAAAGTATTCTTTTGAATCGTTTGGATGTACAAGTTCCTGGTTTAGAGAGTTTACGTGATTTACATGCTAATGACCATGATTTTGCTGTTCCATATTGAAGGACCGAAATGGCGATCAGAGGGGGGTGAATGATCCCAAATAAAATTTTCCACCACTCAAAGTACTCTAAACAATCTCACAATAAAAATCTCAAACAACCAAAGATTTTCTTTCAAACTAGTGTTTCTCAGATTCGCACACCTTCCAAAACCCGAACAATTAGACAAATATGTGTACCCCTAGCTTGCATGGATGAGAACCATGAATCATGTGTGGGATTTTTTAATCACAATCTTGGTTGTCAAGTATCCAAAACAAAGAGTAATCAATTCAAAGACTACTTTTCTAAAAGGGATAAAGCTAAAACACCAAAGTCTCTTTCCAGAAAAGTAAAAGCAGATTTTCAAGGAATTATCTTCAATTGGAGCAGGTGGTTGGTGAGTTTCTGTTGTTCTAAAATTTTTAGGAATTTTTCTCCCTGTGAGAAGTTGAGTCATGAAACAGTCCACAAAAAATAAGCTCAAAATGATTTGTAGAATAAACAAAAAAAATCAAGCATTACGGACAGTCAGGAACTTCGTCCAGAAAGTTTGAGGCTCAGTTTTCACTTCATAGAACTCAAAAGGTGCAACCAATGAACTCACAAATTTTTCCAGAGATGAATATATGAGTCATGCACCATATACAAGAAGAATCACTTAAAAAGGATTTTTATAGATTTTTATAAAAATGAAAGACTGATTGCTGCGCAAAGAACAAGTTCTGGACAGATTTGCAATTCGGTAAAAAACTTGATCTCTAGTCTATCATAGGATGCAAGAAAGATGTAAAACTATATGAAAACCCTTAAGACATCCTAGAAGAACAGCATTTAGAAGGAGTGAGGCAAATCCAAATTGCGAGAATGTAAATGCGGAAAAGTAAATGCTAAATTTAAATTGCGTAAAGTAAAGACATAATGTAAATGCGCAATTTAAATTCATAATAAGGTAATGAAAGGTTTACAAAGCCTCACTTGATGTGGGCAAAGCCTTTTGGCAATATAGGTGTGGAATATATGAAACCAGGTATCTTCATGACCGGCCCAGCATCACCTGAGGAGAAGGCAGGCCCAAGTAGAAGGCCCAAAGGATAAACCCCTCACCAAGCCTTGCTGCCGTATGGAAGGGGGCACATCCTATAGACAGTTGAATACTTATTTAGATATAAAAGATACAGTTGTAATTCGAGTCGTTAATAGGGTAGATAAAGATGTAAACTCTATCCTGTAACCGACTAGAATCTAGTAACTGATCGGAATCTCCTAACCGATTAGGACTCTGAAAGCCGCCCTACCCCCGCTATATAAGGGAGAGGGCGGGCAACAACATAGACATCGAGCAATCAAGTTATAGAGCACATACCGCATATCGCCCAGAGCCCCCGGCGCTTTGAGCAATCTTGGATCCAAGAGATCCATATAAATTCCAGCACACAGGATTAGGGTATTACCTCCATCATCGAGGGCCTGAACCTGTCTAAACCCTTGTCTTGTGTGACCTTCGAGTTTGAGATCTAGCGCCTGCCCCATAAATTTATTGCCGACCACAAAAGTTGACAGTTGGCGCGCTAGGTAGGGAAAGCGCTATAATCTTTTCCTACAGACTTGATGGCAGCAACCGGCAGAATCATCGCCACCTTCGTCTCCGGCTAGGTCTTTCGCTTAGAAAGCTTGGACTTCGTCGCGGATGTGCGCGGAGAACTTGTCTACCTGGTCCAAAACCAGATCCAATCTGGTGGAGATCAGGCCAACCCATCTCAGGTATGCCGCTCTGACTCATCCAGCGAACCAGTCGGCATCGTGAGGAATTGCTATGACCTTCGTGCCGTCTTCGCGATAGAGGAGCAGAGGACCGATCTCCAACGCTAACAAGAAGATCAAGAAGCTACGGAGGAAGATCGTCTCGTAAGGGTAAGGAGGTGTAGGCACGATCGCTTCGATCTCGCAGCCGCAATATCCGCGAGGACATCCTGCAATCCAGATTGGGAGACCAAGCCGTCTTCCGCATGCTAATGCAGAATGTCGTCGCCTCCAAGACGCTTCTCGACACGCTAGATCCAATGATCTCGTCTGACAGCCCGGTAGCCCCGATTGTGGCCTAGATCAAGGCCATGGTGACGGCGACAGCGATTCAGCAGAATCAAGAGAAGCCGGTAGGGGAAGCGCACTCACGCTCCCACGCAGCTACTCGTGTCGCTAGCAGTCGGACCGCAACCAGTTGGAATACCGGCCGTCGGTGCCTCACACCACCAGTCGGAGACGCTCGCCGAATTCTCAACCGCGACCTCCTCCAAGACATCACTGCCAGACGGCAAGAGCGGGACGAGGAAGAACGACGCAGGCGTCGTGAAGACTTCGAGCGTTTCGGCACCGGCCACGATCGACGAAGTGATCGAAGGTACGACGACTACGACGACCATAGAGACCATAATCGTAGGGGTCGGAACGACGACGATCACCGAGTCATGGACTCGCTGCGCCGAACTCCACCTCGACGCGTTGACGACAATCGCTGAGCCAGAGGCTCGCCACGCCGGTCTCCCCCTCATCATGATGAGAGATCCATTGACGGGATCCGAGCGTTCACTCCTCGGCTACGCCGAGTGGTATGGCCCAAAGGATTCAATCCCAAGGGCATCGTCAAGTTTGACGAGGAGCGAGATCCGGAAGCTTGGCTGCAGGTCTATGCCCTGGTGGTCAAAGCGGCCGGGGGCAATCAGAATGTCATGGCGAATTATCTGCCAGTCAATCTCACCCCCTCGACTCAAGCATGGCTCACGGGACTTCCAGCGAACTCGATGGACTCTGAGCGATCTTTGCGATCAATTTATCGCGAACTTCCAGGAACCTCGAGGGCACGGCACCTGTGGGACCTATACCAGCTTCACCAGAAGAAGGACGAGATGCTGAGAGATTTCATCCGGCATTTCATGTAGAAGAAGAACACCATCAGGGATGTATCTGACGCGGTGGTGGTGGCGGCCTTTCAGAAAGGGGTAAGTGATCCTGACCTAATCAAGAAAATATCCAGGAAACCCCTGGTCTCCGTGAAGGAGATGTTTGCGCTGGCCGACCGCTACGCCACGGCCTCAGACGCCCTGGCCGAGCACCAAGAAGATCGCCCGCAGCAGAAGAGCAAAGATGACAAGACCGAGTCCTCCAAGCACAAAGATAAGAAGCAGAAAGGTGAGGAGCTAGTCGCGGTAGCCGAACGTAGCCGGCCTCGAGCCACGCGGAGGGAGGCACCCGACTACAGTACCGTCATGGAAGCGATCTATCCTTTCCACCCTAAGGGAAAGCACGCCGCCAAAGACTGCTTCATCTTGAAGCGTTTTGCGCGTGAAAGCAACAAGCAGCCGATCCCAGCGAAGGATGAGACGGCCAAGAAAAAATACCTTCCAGACGAGGATGACTACCAAGAGCTCGAGCAAGAGCTGAACTATATCTAGGGAGGCTCCACCGGATACGAGTCCAAGCGGAAGCAAAAGCTCAACGCTCGGGAGATCAATGTGGTGGAACCGGCGACCCCCAGTATCTTAAGTGGTCTGAGGTCCCGATCACCTTTGATCGCTCAGATCTCTAGTGCTCAACCCTGTCATTCGCAATGTAAAGCTCAAGAAGGTATTGATCGATGGAGGGAGCGGACTCAACGTCTTATTCGCCAAGACCTTCGACGATATGAACATCCCCCGCTCCGACCTAAGGCCGAGCACTCAGCCGTTCCATGGGGTGATCCCTGGGGGCTCTTCGTTTCCACTCGGGCATATTTTTTTGCCCGTCACTTTTGGTACCAAAGACAACTACTGGACCTAGTATGTAAGTTTCGAGGTGGCCGATTTCGAGACAGTGTATCGCGCTATCTTGGGAAGGCCCGGTCTGGCTAGATTCATGGCCGTCCCGCACTACACCTACTTGATGATGAAGATGCCGGGACCTAGAAGCATCATCACGGTTCGTAGCAACGTCAAGCGATCTTTGGAATGCGACCGAGAGAATTGTGAACTTACTGAGCTGCAGGAGACGACCGCCGAATGAAAGAAAATCCAAGTAGAGGCTGCCACATTGCAAGAAGAAGGCGACGTCCCGTCCAAGAAGCAGGCCACATCAGGGATGAAGCCTGGCGAAGGAACCAAGAGAATCATCCTCGACCCATCTGACTCGTCCAAAATGACTCTGATCGGGTTAGGGCTCGAGGATAAATAGGAAGACGCGCTCGTCACCTTTCTCCAGGCTAACAAAGACATCTTTGCTTAGAAACCATCCGACATGCCAGGTGTTCCTAGGGAGGTGATCGAGCATTCCTTACACGTCGATGAAAAGGCAAAGCCTATCAAGCAAAGACTCCGGCGGTTTGCTCCAGATCGTCGCAACGCCATCAAGCAGGAGATCACCAAGCTATTAGCCGCAGGCTTTATAAAAGAAGTGTATCATCTAGATTGGTTGGCAAACCCTATACTAGTTCAAAAGAAGAATAAAACTTGGCGCATGTGCATTGATTATACTGATCTCAACAAGGCATGTCCGAAGGATCCCTTTGGGCTACCTCGAATTGATCAAGTGGTTGACTCGACCGCCGGGTGCGAAATTATGAGTTTTCTCGATGCCTACTCAGGGTACCATCAGATTCTCCTAAAGGCGA
The DNA here is from genome assembly GCA_036346275.1 of Otatea glauca. Taxonomy (NCBI): domain Eukaryota; kingdom Viridiplantae; phylum Streptophyta; class Magnoliopsida; order Poales; family Poaceae; genus Otatea; species Otatea glauca. The sequence continues at coordinate 31,853,852 of CM070730.1, forward strand.
AAGATCATATCAAGACTTCATTCATCATGCCTTTCGGAGCCTTTTGCTATACCACGATGGCGTTCGGGTTAAAAAATGCTGGTGCAACGTGTCAGCGCGCAATACAGAGGTGTTTTCACACCCAACTCGGACGCAACGTGGAGGCATACGTGGATGACGTCGTGGTAAAGACTTGGGAAAAGAAGGACCTTATCACCGACCTAACCGAGACGTTCGAGAGCCTAAGAACTTTCAGCATGAAGCTCAATCCCGAGAAGTGTGTTTTCGGAGTATCTTCGGGAAAACTTCTCGGTTTTATCGTCTCCCAACGAGGCATTGAGGCCAATCCAGAGAAGATCAGGGCCATATCAAATATGGAACCACCGACTTGCCAAAAGGACGTCCAGAAGCTTACAGGATGCATCGCAGCACTCAGCAGATTTATTTCCCGACGGGGTATGCGAGGTATGCCTTTCTTTAAACTCCTCAAGAAGCAGGACAAGTTCCAATGGACACCTGAGGCACAGAAAGCGTTCGAAGACTTGAAGATCTTCTTAACGACGCCCCCGACCTTGGTTTCTCTGATGCCAGAAGAACCTATGTTACTTTATATCGTGGCAACGACTCATGTAGATAGCGCTGCAATCATCGTTGAAAGGGAGGAACTGGCCATGTGCAGAAGATCCAACATCCAGTATGAAGGACCATGTGGAGGACCATCCATGTTTGTGATGAGAATTTGACTAAATTTGAGCTTGGGTTGCTCTTGTTTGAGTTTGATTTGAATTGGATTTTCAATTGGAAGTAATTTGAGGTCTTCTCTGTTTTCCCGGTGCTACCGGCTAGAACGAGAAAAAATAAATTTTAATGAGTGTACTTTGATGGATTTATTTCACATCTTTGTGGGCATTGCTATGTGAGGAGTTTCCTTGTTTTTTATGGTTGCAGGGCGACGGTGCTAGGTCATGGTGAGGCGGAGGATGACCGGGACTAGGCGAGGAGCGTTGGAGGTCCAGACGGTTGGGAGATCGCCGGAAGATGATCAGAGACGAAGTCCGGGCAAGTCAAGAAGACAAGGAAAGGAGATGATTCTAGCTATATGCCGCGTGGATCAATGAGGGCCGTCGAATTGAGGTCTAGTTGATAGGTTAGCGGGTCTAGGTAGTATGCTTTGAAAACCGTGCAAGAAAACCCGGTATCTGTGTGGGTTTTGGGTTAGCCCTTGCATGGCTGTGTGAGTGGGTTAATCCTAGCCCTTAGATGAGTGCTCTAGGGTTGAGGGACTCATCCAAGGGTGGCAGGTGGCCCAAGAGTAGTATAAATAGGGATGGAAGGGTAGCCTCCTCCCCTTGAAGGTTTTGAGGTTTGTGATGCTCCTTTGAGCTTTGCCCACATGAATGTTAGGCTTTGTAACCTCTCCTTCCAGAAATGAAATGTTTCCTCAAATCATTTCTTTTCTTTGTGCATTTACATTACGCATTTAAATTACGCAATTTACATAATGCACTTAAATTCCGCAGTTAAATTCCGCAATTAAATTCTGCACTTACATTCTTGCAATTTACATTTATGCAATTTGGATTTGCCTTCCCTCCATCTAAATGCTGTTCTTCTAGGATGTCTTGAGGGTACTCATTTGGTTCTACATCTTTCTTACACCGTTGGATAGACTAGAGATCAAGATTTTTATCAAATTGCAAATCTGTCCAGAACTTGTTCTTCGCGCAGCAGTCAGTGTTTGATTTTTCTAAAAATATAGAAAACTCATTTTTGAGTGATTATTATTGGATAAGGTGCAGGACTCATATATCCATCTTTAGAAAATTTCTTGAGTCCACTGGTTCCACTGTTTGAGAGCTATGAATTGAAAACCGAGCCTCAAACTTTATGGTCGAAGTTCTTGACTTCTGTATTTCTTAATTTTTCATTCTTATTCTACAAAACTTTCTGAGGTTATTTTTGGTGGAGTGTTTCAGGACTCAACTGCTCATAGGGACAAAAATTCGCAAAAATTTTAGAGGAACAGAAACTCACCAACCACCTGTTCCAACTGAGGACAATTTCTGAAAATCTGCTTTTACTTTTCCGAAAAGAGACTTTGGTATTTTAGCTTTATCTCTTTTAGAAAAGAAGTTTTTTGAATTGATTCCTCTTTTGTTTGGACACTTGACAACCAGGATTGTGATTAAAAAAACCCCTCACATGATTCATGGTTCTTGTCCATGCAAGCTAGGGGTACACATAGTTGTCTAATTGTTCTGGGTTTTGGAGGGTGTGGGAATCTGAGAAGCTCCAGTTTGAACGAAAATCTTTGGGTGCTTTAGATTTTTATTGTAAGAGTGTTTGGAGTACTTTGAGTGGGGGAAATTTTATTTGGGATCATTCACCCCCCTTCTGATCGCCATTTCGATCTTTCAATTGGTATCAGAGCCGGTTTTGCTCTTCCATAGATCTTGACCGGTCTCAAGAGCCATGACGATGGACAAGTATTCCATCAAGCCTCCTATTTTCTCTGGAGTTGAGTTTCCTTTTTGGAAATCTCGAATGGAGTCAGATATCACTGCCCAGGGCTTCCTGATATGGCAGAAGGTGAAACTTCCGTATGAGGTTCCTGCTGATGAAAACGTCACGGCCGGCAATATGGCTGACGTTGAGGCAAACGCTAAGGCAAGGAACATTCTCATATAGGGTCTTAGCCGTAGTGAGTATGATAGGATTTCTCACCTCCGTTCCGCTCACGAGATTTGGGTGACCCTCGATGCTTACCATGAGGGCACTACCAAAATCAAGACGGTTCGATAGGACCAATTCAAGCGTGAGTTCAACAAGTTTGAACAACACGCTGGTGAGAGTCTTGATGAGTGCTTCGGTCGTTTTACCAAGATCTTGAGTGATCTTCGAGCAGTTGGTTGCATATACCCTGACTCGGATAATGCTCGATATTTCTTGACCGCACTCGATTTGCGTGTTTGGGAGATGAAGGTGACCACCATCAAGGACACCACCGACTTGTCGACTCTGACTCTTAACGGGATTTATTCCCGCCTTAAGACTCATGAGATCGATGTCGTCTCACGGAAGACGAAATCTCAATCGATGGCCTTGGTCACCGATCCCATTGGATCTTCTTCTTCTGATCCTTCTATTGGTTTCTCTCTTTCCGCCCTTTGTGAGCTAAGCGATGACCAACTGGAAAAATTTACAGAAAATGAGCTTGCTCTTCTCGCTCGCAAGTTTTCTCATGCATACAAGAGGGTGAGAGAGAGAAAGAGAGGTGGCATGATCACATGCTTCGAGTGTGGTGGCCCCAACCACATTCGGGCTAATTGCCCCAAACTGGACAAAGCTAAGAACGATGTCGGCGGTTCGCCAAAGAACGACTACATCGACAAGAACCGCAACCAGAAGCCTCCAGTTCGTGAGCCGACGCGTGAGAAGAAGTACCGCAACTTCTCCAAGAACAAGAAGCTCTTCCACCGCGTCCTTGCCGCGCTTGACGACATCAACATCTCCGACACGGAGACATAGAGCGACGATGGCGAGGATGAACCGCAAGAGAAGAAGGGCGGCGATAACTTCTCCGGCATGTGCTTCATGGCCGACACCAACGGCATCAGCGACTCTGAGCTCTACAGCGACTCGGACGAGGTACCCTCCTATGACCAGCTCAATGAACCTTTCTGTAAACCAGGAAAATTTCATACTAGAGCTAGAGCTAGGTGTACGGAGCTTGAGAAGGAAGTAGGTACCTTGACTCGGGAGTTAGCTTCTCTTAGATCTTCTTCCTGCCGAGTCACTGATGATTGCTCTTTGTGTGATGCTATTCTTGTGGAGTTGGAGAACTTAAGGACTATGCATGATAGTATGTTGACTGAATTAGATAGTCTTAAGTTGAAGAATGCTAGCGATAATTCTGTTGATGCTATTCCACTAGATGCTAGTTTTCTTCATGCTCACTCTACTCCTTCTTGTGCTAATTGCCCTAAATTGCTTGCCGAAATTGATGCCATGAGCGAACACCTTAGAAAGCTTTCTACTAGAAATGATGAACTTGAATTGCATGCTTCTAAAGACCCAGTCAGCTCATGTGAGAGTTGTAAGCAACTAAAACTTGACAATGATGCTTTGAATGTCAAGTGTGATCAACTTGCTAAGGACTTACTAGTTAAGTCAAAATCTGGTTGCCTGCTGTGTGTTGGGGTTAAGGATGATGTGGATCAAATCCATGTCGAGCTTAGGAAGAAGTTAAAAGACCAAACCCTTAGGATTAGAGATGCTCCTTGCATTTCTTGTGAGGCCCTCAAGATTGAGGCAGCCGTGCTAAGGGAACAAAAAGCACGTGTTGAGAGATCTTCTCTTTCTCTTTCTGGTTCTTCTTATTCCTCTCCTTCCCTCTGTTCTTCTTGTGCTTCTTTCTTTCGAGATTGCCAGTATCTTATGAGCACTCTCGAGAAGTTTGTTGGAGGCAAGAAGAAGCTCAATCTTATTCTAGACCAATCCAAGATTAGTAGATTCAATCAAGGTCTAGGATTTGATCCCTTGGAGCACGCTCGGGCGCATCCTCCCACCATTGTGCGCGGCTCCAAGAGTGGTGAGATTGTGGTAGCTCCCAGAGTGAGTACCACCGTGTTTAGATCTACTGGGGTTGTCCATAGGACTTCTGACCAGAAGGGTGTTACTCCTATTGCTTCTGCCTCTAGCAAGGCGAAGTACACATGCACCTTCTCGTAGAAGGATGGTCACCTAGTAGATTTCTGCTTCAGCGCACCAAGATCAATCAGCGTGAGCGTGTTGCTGCCCTTAAGGGTGTTCAAGGTCATCCCCAGACTTTGAGTGCTCCTAAGGCACACACTGCTTCTAGACAGGTTAGATAGTCGCCTGTTTTTGGGTAGCGTCCAGGACTCGGTTTTCATGCTAGTTCTTTGAGTTTTAGTCCTGGAGCTGTTCAGAGTCGGCCTCTTTCGCGTTCTCTTGATATTCCTCGTTTTTCTCATCGAGGTAGATATCAGCGGCGTGAGGTGTTTTCCGGTAGGAGTTTTAGGCGGCTTCACTAGGGTGGTTCGGCTTTTGCACCATGGCAGGCCAACCCAGTTTCAGCTCCTAGATCATCTACTAGAGTTGCTACTGATCTTGTTAGGGTTAAACGTCAGAGAGACACTCAAGTCCAGTCTTCTTCTGTGACTGGTACTCTGAAGTGTCGTATGGTTTAGTATTGGGTTCCTAAGTCTTTACTCTATCCCAGTACTGAGTCATCTTTCTCTCTTGTGTCTTGATCAGGTTCGTCGGATGGGGAAGGGAGATGTTTGGATTGTCGACTCCGGTTGTTCTCGTCATATGACCGGAGATTCTCGTGGTTCTCTTCTCTAGTCCGAGCCCTCGGCGATGAGTTGATCACTTTTGGGGATGCCTCTTCAGGTAGAGTCATTGCTAAAGGTACCATTTGCATTAATGACAATTTCATTCTTAAAGATGTTGCCTTAGTAAGTAAGCTGCAATATAATTTGCTTTCTATTTCTCAGCTTATTGATGACTCTTTCGAGGTGACTTTTAAGAGTAATGCCTATAGAATCCTCGATTCATCAGGAGGGTTAGTTTGCGGGATTTCTAGATTTGGAAGAGTCTTCCGTGCTGATTTTTTTGTTTCCTCTAGAGACTCTCTTCGGTGTTTGATTGCTTCAGAGTCCTGTGATCTCTCCTTCTGGCATAGGAGACTTGGTCACATTGAATTTGATCATTTGACCCGAGTTAGCAGCCACGATCTCATTCGTAGTTTGCCCAAACTCAAAATGGTCAAAGACTTAGTTTGCTCTCCCTGCCGACATGGCAAGATGGTTGCTGCTTCTCATCCTCCGATCATTGCTGATGATCGATGCACTAGGACAAAGATTTACATATGGACACTATTGGTCCAGCTAGAGTGCAGTCAGTGGGAGGGAAGTGGTATGTTCTTGTCATTGTTGATGATTTTTCGAGGTATTCTTGGGTGTTCTTCTTGTCCTCGAAGGATGAGACTTTTACCCATTTTAGGGGTTTGGTTCATAGGTTGTCTTTTGAGCTCCCTGGTGCCCTACGAGCTATAATGCGAAGGATTAATGGCACGGAGTTCAAGAACTCCTATTTTGAGAGTTTTTGTGTGGAGTCTGGTTTAGAGCATCAGTTCTCCTCTCCCTACGTCCCTCAGCAAAATGGCGTAGTGCAAAGGAAGAACAGGATCCTGGTAGAAATGGCCAGGACGATGCTAGACGAGTACAGTACTCCAAGGAAGTTTTGGGCTGAGGCTATAGCTACTGCTTGCCATGTTTCTAATCGTGTATTATTGAGAGGACATTTGCACCGTACTTCTTACGAGTTGAGGCATGGGCGAAAGCCCAGTGTTTCTCATTTTCGTGTGTTTGGTTGCAAGTGTTTTATTTTGAAGTCTGGTAACCTGGATAAGTTTGAGTCTCGTTCTTCTGATGGTATCTTTCTGGGTTATTCGACTTCTTCTCGTAGCTATAGGGTCTGGAGTTGCGATGCGTATAGGATCATAGAGACCTGTGAAGTGACCTTTGATGAGGCTAGCCCAGGAGCTAGATCCGATATTTCAGGCTCTTCTTCTTCCTCTAAGACCATCTTTGTAGAGGATGAGGATGATGAAGATGATGGTGTTCCACCTGATCCAGTATCCTCTACACCTGAGGTGCCTCCCGTTTCCATTTCTGCACCTCAGGAAGGCCAACCCTTGCCTTTCGACTCTCCTTCAGCGAGTGGCTCTGTTCCTACCTCTTCTGTTCAAGAGGTAGAGGCCACTTCTGCTTTTGGTCCTCCCCGACATATCCAGAAAGCTCATCCACCTGATCAGATCATTAGTGATTTGTTTGAGCGGGTCATTCGCTCAAAATCAGGTTTATCCAGTTTCTGCCTCCACTCTGCCTTCGTTGCCTCCTTTGAGCCGAAGGATGTTTCTCATGCATTATCCGATGAGTCGTGGATTACTGCTATGTATGAGGAACTTGAGAACTTTGAGAGGAACAAGGTATGGCAGCTTGTCGAGCCCCCATCTGGTCATAATGTCATTAGGACCAAGTGGGTGTTTAAAAACAAGCAGAGTGAGGATGGGGTTATAGTTAGAAACAAGGCTAGACTACTTGCACAGGGCTTTTCTCAGGTTGAGGGTCTTGACTTTGAGGAGACCTTTGCCCCTGTAGCTAGGCTAGAGGCTATCCAAACATACTTGCATTTTCTTGCATCCAAAGGCTTCAAGCTTTATCAAATGGATGTCAAGAGTGCATTCCTCAATGGCTATATTGAGGAAGAGGTTTATGTCAAGCAACCTCCGTGATTCGAAACCCCAAGTTTCCGAGTCATGTATACAAGCTTTCAAAGCTCAGATGGACTCAAGCAGCCCCAGAGCATGGTATGAGAGGCTCAAGTCTTATCTTCTCAGCCATGACTTTAAAATGGGCATAGTAGACAAAACTCTGTTCATCAGACACCATGAGTCTCATTTTCTTCTTTTCCAGATTTATGTGGACGATATCATTTTTGGTGGCTCCTCTCATTCTCTTGTCTCTAAGTTTTCTGAGGTGATGAGCACAGAGTTTGAGATGAGTATGATGGGCGAGTTGAGCTACTTTCTTGGCTTCCAAATCAAGCAGACTCGGGAGGGTACTTTCTTGCATCAAGGCAAGTATACCCGTGACCTCCTGAGGTGCTTCGATATGTCTGATGAGAAGCCAGTGATGACTCCTATGGCCACCACTGCTGTCCTCGAGCCCGATGAGGATGGTGAGCCTGCTCATCAAAAGGAGTTTTGGAGCATGATCGGCTCCCTCTTGTACCTCACTGCTTCGAGGCCGGACATACATTTCGCTGTGTGTTTGTGCGCTCGATTTCAAGCTTCTCCTCGCGCCTCTCACCATCAGACGGTCAAGCGCATCTTCAGGTACCTTCGTGCTACCACTGATTATGGTATTTGGTACTCTTCTTCTTCTTGTCTATCTCTTAGAGCCTTTTCCGATGACGACTTTGCTGGCTGTAGGATAGATAGGAAGAGCACTTCTGGTACTTGCCAATTCATTGGCACTTCTCTTGTTTCTTGGTCATCTAGGAAGCAGTTTGGGGTTGCACAGTCCACCACTGAGGCCTTGTATGTTGTCAGCCTGATTCTTTGTCAGCTGTGTGCTGGATGAGATCGACCTTACGGGACTATGGGTTAGAGATAGAGAGTGGGCCACTTTTCTGTGACAACACTTCAGCTATTTGCATTGCTAAAAACCCAAAGGCAACATTCATGACCAAGCACATTGATATTAGATATCACTTCCTTAGAAACCATGTGGAGAAGGGAGATATCGCGCTCATTCAGTGAGAGTGACCTTCGCTAGCCGATATCTTCACCAAGCCTTTGGATAGCTCCGCATTTGTTGCCTTGAGGAGTGAGCTTGGAGTCGTGAGCCCTTACGGCCTTTCGTGAGGGGGGGCCGATTTGTATATTATGTATTATATGTTTTTTCCACTTTTCTTTTCTTTGTGTTTCTTCCGGGTGACTTTGGGCTTGTTTTCTTGAGTTGAGTTCACTCACTTAGACTTCTGCATGCCTTGCATGGACCTCTTATCTTGTGCTTTAGGTTGCTATCGTGCGTGATTAGTCGTTCTCTCTCTCTAGGTTGAGTTCCTCACAGCCTTATAAGTCTAGCGGTATTGGGCCTCCCCAGGTAGACAGTGGTCTGTGTGCACTCCTTAGTTGGGATCTAGAGTCGCCTTCCTATGTTAGTCACGGGAAAGATAAGAGCGAGTCCGAGCCGTAGTGAGTCTCTTCTATCTTATCTATGCTCAATAGCCATCCAGCTTTTGCGCTCGACTTCTTCTCCTCATTCTGCTTTTTCTGGTTGTTATTGAGTTCATTCGGTTTTCTTTATGCCTAATCTTGATAATAACTCAACTTTAACCAGATTTAAGCTTAAAATTGATTCATTTTTGAGGGGAGTTTGGGAATCTGTTCATGCATTGCATTTAGACTGTATTTTCTGCTTTATGAGCTTTGTCTATTATGCAATTGACTCAATCTTCATGAAATACATCATGCTATATCTTTTGAAAAAATCACTAGCTTAGATATGTCCAAGTCCATTTATCATGCTAAGTTTATTAAAATCAAAATTTGAAAGCTTTAAATGAAAACTTGACTAAACATGTTGCTTTTACTTACTAAGTTTCTTCTCTAGGGGTTTTTACCATGAATTGTGAAATTTTGGATTTCTCTAGAGTCCCTATAGCAACTTGGGTGAAATTTTTTTGATCCATATTTGAGTCCTTCAGAATTGCTCATATGTGCTAAATTAAAAAAAAATTGACTCTTTTGTGCAAAATTGATCTCAACACTTTATATTCACGAGATTGCTTCCCATTGCACTTGGGATGAACATGGAATATATTGTGTATGACCAAGATTATTCTCTTAAGAGTTACTCTTGCGATGATCGAAAAAGGCTTGAGTCAATTAAAAAAAAATGCAAATATCAAACACATAATTGGGAAAAAAATGCAAATAATGTCAAACATTTGCACCCCGCTATGTTTTTTAAAGTCCTAAAGAAAATTTGCATAAGTTGAAAAATGAGTTTGAAGAACCTTATATGCACTTCAAAATTCCCCAAAGTGTTGAGTAGGTTGAACTCTAGGTTTTTGATTTGATCCTTGAGTGGTTTTGCTTCTAGCTTTGAAACTTTGCTAAGTTTTGCACTTGTCAAATCATGCTAAAATTAAATATTGTAAAACTCAGCTTTTTCATAAAATGTATTGGTCATGGACATGTCTTAGTTCAGTCATATTCTGAAATTGACAAGCTTCGTGTAATATCTTTCCATTTTGATCAATTGGATAATCTTCAAAGCTCTTTAGATTGCATTTCATGCATACATAAAAAATTGATGCCTATATTGCCAAAAGGGGGGAGAAAACGTAGAAAAGGCATCACTAAAAAGATAAAAATGTGAATGCTTATTTGGTTATTATGATCTTTGTAAATCTATGCTACTACTTCTTTTGGATCATAATTTCATAATCACATTTGACAGGTTTAGTTGGATTTAAGAGTTTTTGTTGAAAACTTGCTCTTTCTTAAATTTAAATTTAAATCTAAATCTAAATTCCTCTTTGTCAACTTGGTCATGATTTTATATCTTTCTCTCTGGACCAAGTTTGGCTTTGCAATCAAATTGCTTTCTTCTTCTCTCATTCAAACTCAAATTTATGCCTTTTGTGTGGTTTGTCAATATACTCATCAAGGGGGAGATTGAAGGACCATGTGGATGTCCATCCATGTTTGTGATGAGTATTTGACTAAATTTGAGCTTGGGTTGCTCTTGTTTTAGTTTGATTTGAATTGGATTTTCAATTGGAAGCAATTTGAGGTCTTCTCTGTTTTCCCGGTGCTACCGGCTAGAACGAGAAAAAATGAATTTTAATGAGTGTACTTTGATGGATTTATTTCACATCTTTGTGGGCATTGCTATGTGAGGAGTTTCCTTGTTTTTGATGTTTGCAGGGCGACGGTGCTAGGTCATGGTGAGGCGGAGGATGACCGGGACTAGGCGAGGAGCGCTTGAGGTCCGCACGCTTGGGAGATCGCCTGAAGATGATCGGAGACGAAGTCCGGGCAAGTCAAGAAGACAAGGAAAGGAGATGATGCAAGCTAGATGCCGCGTGGATCAATAAGGTCCGTCGGATTGAGGTCTAGTTGATAGGTTAGCGGGTCTAGGTAGTATGCTTTGAAAACCGTGCAAGAAAACCCGATATGTATGTGGGTTTTGGGTTAGCCCTTGCATGGCTGTGTGAGTAGGTTAATCCTAGCCCTTAGATGAGTGCTCTAGGGTTGAGGGACTCATCCAAGGGTGGTAGGTGGCCCAAGAGTAGTATAAATAGGGGTGGAGGGGTAGCCTCCTCCTCCCCTTGAAGGTTTTGAGGTTTTTGATGCTCCTTTGAGCTTTGCCCACATGAATGTGAGGCTTTGTAACCTCTCCTTCCAGAAATGAAATGTTTCCTCAAATCATTTCTTTTCTTTGTGCATTTACATTACGCATTTAAATTACGCAATTTACATTATGCACTTAAATTCCGCAATTAAATTCAGCACTTACATTCTTGCAATTTACATTTATGCAATTTGGATTTGCCTCCCCTCCTTCTAATTAAATGCTATTCTTCTAGGATGTCTTGAGGGTGTTCATTTGGTTGTATATCTTTCTTACACCATTGGATAGACTAGAGATCAAGTTTTTTATCAAATTGCAAATCTGTCCAGAACTTGTTCTTCGCGCAGAAGTCAGTGTTTGATTTTTCTAAAAATATAGGGAACTCATTTTTGAGTGATTCTTATTGCATAAGGTGTAGGACTCATATATCCATCTTTAGGAAATTTCTTGAGTCCACTGGTTGCATTGTTTGAGAGCTATGAAGTGAAAACTGAGCCTCAAACTTTTTGGTCGAAGTTCCTGACTGTCTGTATTTCTTGATTTTTCATTCTTATTATACAACGCTTTCTGAGGTTATTTTTGGTGGAGTGTTTCACGACTCAACTTCTCACCGGGAAAACAATTCCCAAAAATTTTAGAGCAACAAAAACTCAACAACCACCTGTTCCAACTGAGGACAATTTCTGAAAATCTGCTTTAACTTTTCCGAAAAGAGACTTTGGTATTTTAGCTTTATCTCTTTTAGAAAAGAAGTCTTTTGAATTGATTCATCTTTTGTTTGGACACTTGACAACCAGGATTGTGATTAAAAAAACCCCTCACATGACTCATGGTTCTTATCTATGCAAGCTAGGGGTACACATAGTTGTATAATTGTTCTGGGTTTTGGAGGGTGTGAGAATCTGAGAAGCACCAGTTTGAACGAAAATCTTTGGGTGCTTTAGATTTTTATTGCAAGAGTGTTTGGAGTACTTTGAGTGGGGGAAATTTTATTTGGGATCATTCACCCCCCCTCTGATCGCCATTTCAATCATTCACAGTCTACTTCGTCAGCGAGGTCTTGAGTGAATCTAAGGTGCGGTATCCACAAGTGCAGAAATTATTATACGTTGTACTTCTTACATCTCGCAAACTCAAGCACTACTTCCAAGAGCATACTGTTACGGTGGTCACCTCCTTCCCAATAGGAGATATACTTCACAACCAGGAGGCCACTGGGAGAATTGCAAAATGGGCAGTCGAGCTTGGAGCTTTTGATATCCTATTCAAGCCTCGCACAGCCATCAAGTCTCAAGCGCTCGCCGACTTCACCGCCGAGTGGACAGAACTTCAAAGCCCGGTGGTCGTCAAGGAACTCGAGTGTTGGACCATGTACTTCGATGGTTCCCTCATGCTCAGCGGCGCGGGGGCTAGTATAGTGCTCATGAATTCTTTAACGAAATCGTGGTTAGGTTCGGTGTACCAAACTGAATCATCACAGACAACGGCACCCAATTCAGAGGTGGCATATTTCAAGACTGGTGTGGTGAACTTGGCATAAAAATTTGCTTCGCATCGGTAGCACACCCCCGGAGTAATGTGCAGGTTGAGCGAGCCAACGGCATGGTTTTACAAGACCTAAAGGCAAGGATTTTTTTTCGTCTCAAACCATACGCCACTCGGTGGGTCAAAGAATTGCCTTCAGTACACTGGGGGCTGCAAACCACCCCTAGCAGAGCAACCGGGCAGTCACCTTTCTTCCTGGTGTATGGTTCAGAGGTGGTCCTCCCCACCGAGTTAGAATTCGGATCCCCGCGGGTTCGGAGCTATGAAGAAGTCGCCTCGGAAGAGAGCTGTCTAGAAGACCTCGACCGATTGGAAGAGGCCAGGGACGCCACAACAATTCAGTCGGCAAAATATCTTCAGGGCTTACGTCGCTATCACGGTCGCAATGTGAGGAGCCGTGCATTCTCTAAAGGAGATCTGGTCCTTAGAAGGAATAAAAAATGCGAGCATAAGCTCTCCCCAAGATGGGAAGGCCCTTATGTCATCGATGAGGTGATACGCCCTGGGGCTTATAAGCTCAAGCGTGAAGACGGCACAATTATCAACAACACCTGGAACATAGAACAACTACGTCGTTTTTTCACTTAAACTTTGTAATTCAGTTGTTTCTTTATGAATAAAACGTTTGCTCTTAAAATTGTTCTCGTATGACCTTATCGAAAAATTATGCGCCTGAGTGCTTTGCTCCCATCAAAATTTAAGACTATGAGACATGCGTCATGAACCATGCCTCAGAGCCTGGGGGCTGGACTAGTCGGACACGACATGTCAAAACCAGTCGGGCAAAGCGGCATATTTAAGAAAAAATGCAAGGACAAAGAAACATCTTCTATTTAGTTTACAGCTCTAGAGTTTCTACAATAGCCGAAGTGGTATCCTTGACTTCCTCCCAGAGCTCGACGGCCCGATCTTCATCTACATTGTAGGCGTAGCCTTCCTTAATGGCTTCAAGATCCACTCGGGGATAGAGCGACTTGGTGATCGCCAAAGCCTGGCTAGCACCATTGGTCGCCGTCTCCTTCAAGAGTCTCTTGAGCGCCTCAGGGGCTTCCTCGAGTCGAGAGATGACCTGGTCCCTGCCGAGTGGCTTCTCGCCTCCGGGATGAAGCAAGCTCAACAACGGCTCGGAGGCTTCACGAAGCTTAGCGCAAGACGTCTCAAGGGTTTCAACCTTCTCGTTAAAGACGACGTATTGTGCTCACGTTTTGAATTTATAATCTGCAAGACAGAGTATTAAGAAGTGCAAAGAAGGCAATGAAGACATGGGAGGGCCAAGCTGCCGACCGTACCTTCTAGCTCCTTCTCCGAAACTTTAAGCTACCCCTGGAGCTTTACATTAGGAGAGTCCTGAGCTGACATGAAGATAAGAAGATCAAAAAACCACATGATTAAATGAAAGCATGAGATGGTCCGGGAAATATCTACCTCGAAGGGAGCTGACGACATCTATCTTCTCTTGCCGAAGAGTCTCCTTCACACTCGCAAATACCGGACCTCGATCAAGAGCTCGCAGCTCTACCGCATGTCCACTCTTGATCTCGCCCAGCCGCCGGATATTCCCGGCGCGCTCGACCTCCTAAGCATCTTCCGAGGTACTTGGACTTCTTTTCGGAGCGCTCCCCTAATTTCTGTAATCATCACAGGAAAAGGTGACTACATGCTGACTGACGTAAGCAAGAAGATGGTGAGAGTAGAGAAAATTTTACCCAGGCTAGGCGTGCACAAGCGGTGGCATGACGGTAAAAGTCATTCCTCTCCCTCTCCTCCTCCGAGTCGTCCAGGAGCTCCAAGCCGTCCTCCTCATCAACCCACGTAGCTTGCATTATGAGCTGGGGGCGAGCATGAGTCGGCGAAACCCGGGAGATCTCTTCAACCTCGTGGGATGGACGGGGGATGGGCTCCTGAGCGGCAGAGCCTAATACTGAAGCACGAGGCATCGGTGAAGGCGGCTGAGGCTCGGAGGGCGCTCCTGTGTCCCCGGGCGAGGCCCCCTCAACCAAGACATGAACCTCCGGGGGCCCAGCCTCTTCAGGAGCCCTAGACGGTGTCTCGACGGGAGCATCGAGCGAAGGATTCCTACGAGAAGAACTGTTAGTAAATAAGCCAGCGAAACACGTCAAATAAGAGTCGATAGGGTAACAAACCTGTCGAACTTCTTCATCCTCATCGGGGGCTTCTTCCGAGTGGCCGAGCCGCTCCCGGAGGGACCACTCGGGGCGCCGCCGACTGGCACTCTGGGCTCCTCTCGACCGCCCGAGTCCCTCGGAGTTGGACTCGGCTGTGCCGCGGGCTCGCAGGAAAGGGGAGCCGAAGGTACCGGGGCTCGTGCTGACGATTCCTGGATCTTGGGACCACCAGTCGGGCGCCGGACCTTCACAGTGTCCTTGGACACCATCTTCTTCCCCTTCTTGGCGGCGGGATCTCGTGCAGGAGAGCTCGCTGGCCGCTTCGGGGAATCGCCTATACGAGCGGGTATTTCCGGAAGAGGCACGTCGCTGAAGAAGGCTACTCGATCTTGGAAAGGAAGATTAAAAGTTAGAAGTCATTCAAGAGACGGATGTAAAAATCTATCGGCAAAACTTTCTCACCTCAGGAGGAGGATTCGATGCAGTGAAGGCCTTGGGGCATCTGGTGGGCATCTCGACGCTCGGGATAAAAAAATCGCCTACTCGAGCAAAAATCTGCTCTTTGTTATTAAATCGGGCAATTCCGGCCTGATCGCCCTTTCTCAAACCGATACTCGGATGGTCGTGCTTCCTTCAGGTGAATCCGACGAGCAACGAAGTGAAGGGCCAGGCCAACCCCTGTGAGGCCCCCTTCCTTTAATTTGACGATGAGCACCAAGAGGTCTTGCACTTGATCCATTTTGCAGGCGTCACCGATAGAAGACCAAGAGAGGGACACCTTCGGCCGGCGCCCGATGAAAGAAGGGAGAGCTGGGTCAGGATTGGTACAATAAAACCGCTCCTGGTGCCAGTCTTTATTCGAAGACTTGAAAGGAATAGCAAAATACGATTTCTTTAGCCCCTCCCGAAGTTGGAATCCGGCTCCCCCAATTACCTTGGGGTCGCTTTTTGAGGGATAGGGCTTCAGAAGGTAAAAATGGCAGAAAAGATCAAAATGAGGACGGATGCCCAAGAAAGCTTCGCAAAGGTGAACAAAGATAGAGATTAGCAAAATAGAGTTGGGATTCAAGTTCACCAACTCGATGCCATAGAAGAAGAGAAGGCCGCAGAGAAAAGCGCAGGCTAGAAGACCTAGCCCGCGCTAGAAGAAAGACTCAAATACCACGACTTCTTCAGGACGAGGAGTGGGGATGGATTCACCTGCAGCCGGCCGAGCAGAGATCAAAGCCAAGTCTGGGAGAACCCCGTCATTCACCATGGACTGCAGTTTCTCCTCTATCGTGATCGAGGTCATCCAATCCTGGGGCAAAGGCTGCGAGGAGGAGACCTTGGAAGGATGAGAAGACATCTTCGAGGAGAGATCAATGGCGCAAAAAATGCGCGCAGCAGCCAGCTAACCCTAGCGCCGGAGAAGGCGGAGAGACAAAGGAAACAGAAGAGGCAGGAGTAAGCGATGAGAAAAATGAACAATCGGCTCAGTCTTAAAGGGGGGGTATCAGGTTTTCGCCAAGACGGTGGGAAAAAGATTGCGGAACCCCTAGCCCTACTCTATGCTTCGTAATGATTTGCTAGCCGGGTGTCCTAACATATCGGGACGGTCGCGGTTTGACCAAGTCATACTGGGGACACATTGCTCCCCACGATGGGATGTTTAACCACTTACTGTGCTAAGCGGGACGTGGATATCCTCCAATTTGGATAAAAAATATATCTTCTTGTGATATGCCCCACGCTGGGTCGCTAGGTGGTTATCGCATGACGGAATCATATATCACATGTTGAGCCTAAAACGGGCACGAATCCAATGGTATGCCCCATGAGGGTCAAAAAGCTGTGCGTCGTAATAAACGAGTACGGATACTGTCCGGACAAATCTCGATATGTCCCAAGTCGGACCAGAGCTGTATTCTACACCAGTCGGATATGGGTATCACTCGGCCAAGAGCCACATAAATATGATACGCTCCAAGTTGAGCCTAAGCTATATCCTATAGCAGTCGGATATGGGTATCATTCGGCCACGAGCCAAGAAAATCCTGATACGGTCCAAGCTGAGCCTAAGCTATATCCTACAGTAGTCGGATATGGGTATCACTTGGCCACGAGCCAAGAAAATCCTGATACGCTCCAAGCTGAGCCTAAGCTATATCCTACAGCAGTTGGATATGGGTATCACTCGGCCACGAGCCAAGAAAATCCAGATACGCTCCAAGCTAAGCCTAAGCTATATCCCACAAAGAATGGATATGGGTATCACTCGGCCACGAGCCAAGAAAATCCAGATACGCTCCAAGCTAAGCCTAAGCTATATCCTACAACAGTCGGATATGGGTATCACTCGGCCAAGAGCCGCGCAAATCCTAATATGTCCCAATTCGGACCTAAGGTGTATCCTACGACGGTTGGGTGCGAATATCGCTCGACCAAGAAACCATGCAAGCTTCGATGTGCCCCAAGCTGGGTTCAAGCTACGTCTAAACTACAATAATGGAAAAATGCTTGGAAAAGGTACTTTTTTATTATATATAAAAATTCCTCAAGCATTATGTCTGGGAATCTATTACACTGGCAGGAGCCCTAGACTCCCCCCCGGCGCACCCGGCCGAGCGCCTACACGAGAACCACCTTGACCTCATGAAGGGCCGGGACTATATGAAAACCCTTAAGACATCCTAGAAGAACATCATTTAGAAGGAGTGAGGCAAATCCAAATTGCGAGAATGTAAATGCGGGAAAGTAAATGCTAAATTTAAATTGCGTAAAGTAAAGACATAATGTAAATGCGCAATTTAAATTCAAAATAAGGTAAAGAAAATTTTTGTATTTTCTGGATGAAAGGTTTACAAAGCCTCACTTGATTTGGGCAAAGCTCAAAGGAGCAACTCAAACTTTCAAGGGGGGAAGGCTACCCCTCCACCCCTATCTATACAACTCTTGGGCCACCTACCACCCTTGGATGAGCCTCTAAACCCTAGAGCATCCATCAAGGGCTAGGATTAACCCACTCAACCAGCTATGCAAGGGTTCACCCAAAACCCACAACACATAATGGGTTTTCTTGCACGATTCTCAAAGCATACTAACAAGACCCACTAACCTATCAACTAGGCCAAGATCCAATGGTCCTCATTGATCCACGTAGCGCCTAGTTAGCATCTCATTCGTTCCTTGTCTTCACATCTTGCCACAACTCCGTCTCCGTTCATCTTCCGACGATCCCTGACCGTCTAGACCTCCGACGCTCCTCACCTAGTCCTGGTCATCCTTCCCCTCACCTTGATCTAGCATCGTCGACCTGCAACCATCAAAAACAAGGAAACTCCTCACATCGCAATTTTCAATAATCACAAATGCTCACAATTAATTATGTCTCAGTCATTAGTCGATTCTACCGCCAGCCATAGGCCGGAAGTACCGTAAGAATCTAACACAACTCAAATTGCTTCCTTTTGAGTTTGAATTCAAATCAAAATCAAACCTGAGCACACATTGCTCAAATAAAGTCAAATATTCATCACAAACATGGATGGACCTCCACATGGTCCTACAATCTCCCCCTTGATGAGTATATTGACAAACCACACAAATGGCATAATTTGTGTTTGAATAAAGAAGAAAAAAAATTTTAGTTGCAAAATCAAACTTGGTCCAAAGATAAGAATTGAAATCATGACCAAGTTGACAAAAGAGATTTTAGAGCTAAAAACAAGAAGGTTTAGATTTTGGAGTTAAATTTAAGGAGCAAGTTTTCCACAAAAACTTTAAAATCCAACCATACATGTCAAATGTGATTATGAGATTATGATCCGAAAGAAGTGGTAGCAAAGTTTTACAAAGATCATAATAACCAAATAAGCTTTCACATTTTTAATGATGCCTTTTCAACGTTTTCTCCCCCTTTTGGCAATATAGGTGTGGAATATATGAAACCAGGTATCTTCATGACCGGCCCAGCATCACCTGAGGAGAAGGCAGGCCCAAGTAGAAGGCCCAAAGGATAAACCCCGCACCAAGCCTTGCTGCCGTATGGAAGGGGGCACATCCTATAGACAGTTTAATACGTATTTAGATATAAAAGATACGGTTGTAATCCGAGTCGTTAATAGGGTAGATAAAGATGTAAACTCTATCCTGTAACCGACTAGAATCTAGTAACCGATCGGAATCTCCTAACCGATTAGGACTCTGAAAGCCGCCCCACCCCCGCTATATAAGGGAGAGGGCGGGCAACAACATAGACATCGAGCAATCAAGTTAGAGCACATACCGCATATCGCCCAGAGCCCCTGGCGCTTTCAGCAATCTTGGATCCAAGAGATCCATATAATTCCAGCACACAGGATTAGGGTATTACCTCCATCATCGAGGGCCTGAACCTGTCTAAACCCTTGTCTTGTGTGACCTTCGAGTTTGAGATCTAGCGCCCGCCCCATAAATTTATTGCCGACCAGAAAAGTCGATAATAGGCATTAAAATGGAATTTTCTCCCCCTTTTTATGTATGCATGAAATGCAACCTAAGGGAGCTTTGAAGATTATTCAATTGATAATAACAAGATATGACACCAAACTAGTCAATTTTTAGATTCGACTAGTCTAAGACATGTCCAAGTGCAAATACAAGCTTAGTTTTGAATATTTCATTTTTAGCAAGATTTGACAAGTGTAACACTCAGCTTTAGTTTCAAAAATAGAAGAATAGCCACTCTAAGGATCAAAAGGAAAACCTAGAGTTCAACCTACTCAACACTTTGGGGAATCTAGAAGTGCATACAAGGTCCTTCGAGCTCATTTATCACTTAATGCAAATTGTGCTTTATCATCTTAGAAAACATAGCGGGGTGCAAATGTTTGACATTATTTGCATTCTTTACCCACTTATGTTTTTTTATTTGCATTTTCTTTTGACAAGCAATTGACTCAAGCCATATGCGACCATCTCAAGATGAACTCTTAAGAGGATGATCTAGGTCATACACGATGCATTCCAAGTTCATCCCAAGTTCAATGGGAAGCTGTCTTGAGAATGTAAGGTGTGGAGTCAAGAAGAGTCAATTTTGCTTAATTTTCATTTTTAGCATAATGATTCCTGAACAAATGAAGGACTTAAGTATGAAACAAACTAGTTTCACCCAAGTTGCTATAGGGACTCTAGAGAACTCCAAAATTTCTCAAATTATGGCACAATCCTCTAGAGAAGAAACCTAACAAGTAAAAGCAACATGTTTCATCAAGTTTTTCATTTAAAGCTTTATTTTCATTTTTAAGCTTAGCAAGTTAAATGATCTTGGACATATCTAAGCTAGTGATTTTCTCCATATGATGTAACATGGTGTATAGCATGAAGAAGAAATCAATTGCATAATAGACAAAGCTCATTAAACAGAAAATACAGTCTATATGCAATGTATGAATAGATTCCCAAACTCCCCCTTAACATATGAGCAAATTTAAAGCACAAATTTGGTTAAATTGAGTTATTAGCAGAATTAGGCGTAAAGAAAACCCAAATGAACTCAATAAAAACCAGAAACACAGAATAAAGAGAACAAGTCGAGAAAAGTGCAAACTGGGTGGCTATTGAGCATAGAAAAGATAGAAGAGACTCACTACGGCTCAGACTCGCTCTTATCTTCCCCAGTGACTGACATAGGGAAGTTGACTCTAGATACCAACTAAGAAGTGCACACAGGCCCTGTCTACCCAGGAGGCCCAACACCTGCTAGACTTATAAGACTGTGAGGGAACTCGACCTAGAGAGAAGAAAGAACAGCTAATCACACATGATAGCAACCTAAATCACAAGATAAGAGGTCCATGCAAGGCATGCCAGAAGTCTAAGTGAGTGAACTCAACTCAAGAAAATAAGCCCAAAATCACTCAGAAGAAACACAAAGAAAAGCAAAGCTGGAAGAGAACATATTATACATAATATACAAACCAACTCCCCTCACGAAAAGCCGTAAGGGCTCACGACTCCAAGCTCAGTCCTCAAGGCAACAAATCTGGTGCTATCCAAAGGCTTAGTGAACATATCGGCTAACTGGAGGTCACTCTCTACAAACTGAAGCGCGATATCTCCCTTCT
Source organism: Otatea glauca (assembly GCA_036346275.1). Lineage (NCBI taxonomy): Eukaryota > Viridiplantae > Streptophyta > Magnoliopsida > Poales > Poaceae > Otatea > Otatea glauca. The sequence goes on from CM070730.1 coordinate 31,874,543, forward strand.
CCACATGGTCTCTAAGGAAGTGATATGTAATATCAATGTGCTTGGTCCGAAAATGTTGCACTGGGTTTTTAGCAATGCAAATAGCAGAAGTGTTATCACAGAAAAGTGGCACACTCTCTATCTCTAACCCATAGTCCTGCAAGGACGATCTTATCCAGAGCACTGCTACAACAATCGGTCAGAGCAACATACTCGCCTCACGTGGATCTGCAACCTGCATCGCTTTCTAAATGACCAAAAACAAGAGAAGTGATAATGAATAGGCAAGTGCTAGAAGTTCTCTTCCTATCTATCCTACAGCCAGCAAAGTCGGCATCGAAAAAGGCTCTAAGAGATAGACAAGAAGAAGAAGAGTACCAAATACCATAATCAGTGGTAGCTTGAAGGTACCTGAAGATGCGCTTAACCGCCTGGCGGTGAGAGGCGCGAGGAGAAGCCTGAAATCGAGTGCATAGACACACAGCAAAATGTATGTCTGGCCTCGAAACAATGAGGTACAAGAGGGAGCCGATCATGCTCCAAAACTCTTTTTGATCAGCAGGCTCGAGGACAGCAGCGGTGGCCATAGGAGTCATCACCGGCTTCCCATCAGACATATCGAAACGCCTCAGGAGGTCACGGGTATACTTGCCTTGATGCAAGAAAGTACCCTCCCGAGTCTGCTTAATTTGGAAGTCAAGAAAGTAGCTCAACTCGCCCATCATACTTATCTCAAACTCTGTGCTCATCACCTCAGAAAACTGAGACACAAGCGAATGAGACGAGCCACCAAAAATGATATCGTCCACATAAATCTAGATGAGAAGAAAATGCGACTCATGGTGTCTGATGAATAGAGTCTTGTCTACTACACCCATTTTGAAGTCATGGCAAAGAAGATAATACTTGAGCCTCTCATACCATACTCTGGGGGCCTACTTGAGTCCATACAAAGCTTTGGAAAGCTTGTATACATGACTCGAAAACTTGGGGTTCTCAAATCCTGGAGGTTGTTTGACATAAACCTCTTCCTCAATATAGCTATTGAGGAATGCACTCTTAACATCCATTTGATAGAGCTTGAAGCCTCGGGATGCAGAGAATGCAAGCGGATCCTAATAGCCTCTAATCTAGCTACAGGGGCAGAGGTATCCTCAAAGTCAAGACCCTCAACCTAAGAAAAGCCCTGTGCGACTAGCCTAGCCTTGTTGGGAATGACAACCCCACCCTCACTCTGCTTGTTTTTGAACACCCGCTTGGTCCCAATGACATTATGACCAGATGGACGTTCTACAAGCTGCCAAACTTTGTTCCTCTCAAAGTTTTCAAGTTCCTCATACATAGCATTAGTCCAAGACTCGTCAGATAATGCATGAGTCACATCCTTCGGCTCAAATGAGGCAACAAAGGCAAAGTGAAGGTAGAAACTAGACAAACCTTATTTTGAGCGAGTGACTCGCTCAAACAAATCGCCGATGATCTGATCAGGTGGATGAGAACGCTGAATATGATGAAGAGGTCCGTAAGGTATGGCCTCTACCTCATGCACAGAAGAGGTAGGAGCAGAGCCACTAGCTGCATGAGAGTCAGAAGGCAAGGGCTGGCCTTCCTGAGGTGCAAAAATGGAAACAGGAGGCACCTCAGGTGTAGAGGGGACTGGATCAGGTGGAACACCATCATCTCTATCATCCTCATCCTCTACAAAGATGGTCTCGGAGGAAGAAGAAGAGCCTAAAATGTTAGGTCTAGCTCCTGGGCTAGCCTTATCAAAAGTCACTTCACAGGTCTCTATGATTCTATGCGCATCGAAACTCCAGACCCTATTGCTACGAGAAGAAGTCGAATAACCCAGAAAGATACCATCAGAAGAACGAGACTCAAACTTATCCAGGTTACCAGACTTCAAAATAAAACACTTGCAACCAAACACACGAAAATAAGAAACACTAGGCTTTCGCCCATACCTCAATTCGTAAGACGTGCGGTGCAAATGTGCTCTCAAGAATACACGATTAGAAACATGGCAAGCAGTAGCTATAGCCTCAGCCCAAAACTTCCTAGGAGTATTGTACTCGTCTAGCATCGTCCTGGCTATCTCTACCAGGGTCCTGTTCTTCCTTTCCACTACGCTATTTTGCTGAGGGACGTAGGGAGAGGAGAACTGATGCTCTAAACCAGACTCCACACAGAAACTCTCAAAATAGGAGTTTTTGAAAACTCCGTGCCATTGTCACTGCGTATAGCTCGTAGGCACCAGGGAGCCAAAAGACAACCTATGAACCAAATCCCTAAAATAGGTAAAAGTCTCATCCTTCGAGGACATGAAAAACACCCAAGAGTACCTCAAAAAATCATCAACAATGACAAGAACATACCACTTCCCACCCACCGATCGTGCACTCTAGCCGACCAACAAAGGTCCATATGTAAAACTGTCCCGTGCATCACCATCACAACAAGGATCGGGATAAGAAGCAGCAACCATCTTGCTATGTCGGCAAGGAGAGCAAACTAAGTCTTTGACCATTTTGAGTTTAGGCAAACCGCGAATGAGGTCGTGACTGCTAACTCGGGTCAAATGATCAAATCCAATGTGACCAAGTCTCCTATGCCAGAATGAGAGATCACGGGACTCTGAAGCAATCAAACAACGGAGAGAGTCTCCAGAAGAAGCAGAAAAATTAGTACGAAAGACTCTCCCATATCTAGAAATCCCGCAAACTAACCCTCCTGAAGAATCGAGGATTATACAGGCGCTACTCTTGAAACACCTCGAAAGAGTCATGAATAAGCTGAGAAACAGAAAGTAAATTGTATTGCAGCTTACTCACTAAGGCAACATCTTTAAGAATGAAATTGTCATTAATGCAGATGGTACTTTTAGCAATGACTCTACCAGAAGAAGCATCCTCGAAAGTGATCAACTCATCACCGGGGGCTCGGACTAGGTAAGAGAACCATTGAGAATCTCCGGTCATATGACGAGAACAACCGGAATCGACAATCCAAACATCTCCCTTCCCTATCTGATGAACCTGATTAAGACACAAGAGAGAAAGATGACTCACTACTGTGATAGAGTGAAGGCTTAGGAACCCAATACTGAACCACACGACACCTCAGAGTACCAGCCACAGAAGAACACTGGACTCGAGTGTCTCTCTGACGTTTAACCCTAACAAGATCAGTAGCAACTCTAGTAGATGATCTAGAGTCAAACTGGTTGGCTCGCTGTGTGTGGAAAAGCCGAACCACCCTAGTGATGCTGCCTAAAACTCCTACCAGAAAACACCTCACGCCGCTGATATCTACCTCGATGAGAAAAACGAGGAATATCAAGAGGACGGCGGAAAAACTTACCACGGGCGGCTCCAGGACTAAAACTCGAAGAAACAAGATGAAAACCGAGTCATGAACGCTGCCCAAAAACAGGCGACTCTCTAATCTGTCTAGATGCAATGTGTGCCTTAGGAGCACTCAGAGTCTCGGGATGACCATGAATACCACTAAGAGCAGCAACACGCTCAAGTCGAGTGTTCTTGGCGCATCCTTAGGTTCTCCAACTCCACAAGAAGAGCATCACACAAAGAACAGTGATCAGTGACTCGAGAGGGAGAAGATCTAAGAGAAGCTAACTCCTAAGTCATGGTACCTACTTCCTTCTCTAGCTCCACACACCTAGCTCTAGCTCTAGCATGAAATTTTCGTAATTTGCAGAAAGCTTCATTGAGCTGGTCATAGGAGGGTACCTTGTCCGAGTCGCTGTAGAGCTCGGAGTCGCTGACGCTGTTGGCGTCGGCCATGAAGCACATGCCGGAGAAGTCGTCACCGCTTTTCTTCTCTTGCGGTTCATCCTCGCCCTCGTCGCTCTATGTCTCCGTGTCGGAGAGATTTATGTTGTCAAACACGGCGAGGACGCGGTGGAAGAGTTTCTTGTTCTTGGAGAAGTTGCTGTACTTCTTCTCACGTGTCGGCTCACGAACTGGAGGCTTTTTGTTGCGGTTCTTGTCGATGTATTTGTTCTTTGCCGAACCGCCGGTGTCGTTCTTTGCCTTCTCCAGTTTGGGGCAATTAGCCCGAATGTGGTTGGGGCCACCACACTCGAAGCATGTGGTCATGCCACCTCTCTTTCTCTCTCTCACCCTCTTGTATGCATGTGAAACTTTGCGAGCAAGAAGATCAAGCTCATTTCCTGGAAATTTTTCCAGTTGGTCATCGCTTAGCTCGCAAAGGGCGGAGAGAGAGAAACTAGCAGAAAGATCAAGGGAAGATCCAGTGGGATTAGTGGCTAAGGCCATCGACTGAGATTTCATCTTGCGAGAGACGACGTCGATCTCATGAGTCTTGAGACGGGAGTAAAGCCCATCAAGAGTCAAGGTCGACAAGTCGGTTGTGTCCTTGATGGTGGTCACTTTCATTTCCCAAACTCGAAGATCGAGTGCAGTCAAGAAATGTCGAGCATTATCCGAGTCAAGGTATATGCAACGAACTGCTCGAAGATCGCTCACAATCTTTGTAAAACGACTGAAACACTCATCAAGACTCTCACCAGTGTGTTGTTCAAACTTGTTGTACTCACGCTTGTACTGATCCTGCCTCATGGTCTTGATTTGAGTAATGCCCTCAAGGTAAGCATTGAGGGTCTCCCAAATCTCGTGAGCGGAACGGAGGTGAGAAATCCTATCATAATCACTGCGGCTAAGATCCTGTATGAGAATGTTCCTTGCCTTAGCGTTCGCTTCAACGTCAGCTATATTGCCGGCCATGACGTTTTCATCGGCAGGAACCTTATACGGGAGTTTCACCTTCTACCATATCAGGAAGTCCTGGGCAGTGATGTATGTATGACTCCATCCGTGATTTCCAGAAAAGGAAAATCAACTCCAGCAAAAATAGGAGGTTTGGTGGAATACTTGCCCATCGCCATGGCTCTTGAGACCGGTCAAGATCTATGAAAGAGCAAAACCGGCTCTGATACCAATTAAAGGACCGAAATGGCGATCAGAGGGGGGTGAATGATCCCAAATAAAATTTTCCACCACTCAAAGTACTCTAAACAATCTCACAATAAAAATCTCAAACAACCAAAGATTTTCTTTCAAACTAGTGTTTCTCAGATTCATACACTCTCCAAAACCCAAACAATTAGACAACTATGTGTACCCCAAGCTTGCATGGATGAGAACCATGAATCATGTGTGGGATTTTTTAATCACAATATTGGTTGTCAAGTATTAAAAACAAAGAGGAATCAATTCAAAGACTACTTTTCTAAAAGAGATAAAGCTAAAACACCAAAGTCTCTTTCCAAAAAAGTAAAAGCAGATTTTCCAGGAATTGTCTTCAATTGGAGCAGGTGGTTGGTGAGTTTCTATTGCTCTAAAATTTTTGGGAATTTTTTTCTGTGTGAGAAGTTGAGTCATGAATGAAACAGTCCACCAAAAATAAACTCAAAATGCTTTGTAGAATAAACATTAAATCAAGCATTACAGACAGTCAGGAACTTCGACCAGAATGTTTGAGGCTCGGTTTTCACTTCATAGCGCTCAAACGGTGCAGCCAGTGAACACACCAATTTTTCAAAAGATGAATATATGAGTCGTGCACCTTCTCCAATAAGAATCACTTAAAAAGGATTTTTCTAGATGTTTGTAAAAATCAAATACTGACTGCTGCGCGAAGAACAAGTTCTGGACAGATCTGCAATTCGATGAAAAATTTGATCTGTAGTCTATCATAGGATGCAAGAAAGCTGTAAAACCATATGAAAACCCTTAAGACATCCTAAAAGAACAGCATTTAGAAGGAGGGGAGGCAAATCAAAATTGTGAGAAAGTAAATTGTGAGAATGTAAATGCGGGAAAGTAAATGCTGAATTTAAATTGCGTAAAGTAAAGACATAATGTAAATGTGCAATTTAAATTCACAATAAGGTAAAGAAAATTTTTGTATTTTCTAGATGAAAGGTGTACAAAGCCTCACTTGATGTGGGCAAAGCTCAAAGGAGCAACACAAACTTTCAAGGGGGGAAGGCTACCCCTCCACCCCTATTTATTTATACAACTCTTGGGCCACCTACCACCCTTGGATGAGCCTCTAAACCCTAGAGCATCCATCAAGGGCTAGGATTAAACCACTCAACCAGCCATGCAAGGGTTCACCCAAAACCCACAATACATAATGGGTTTTCTTGCACGGTTCTCAAAGCATACTAACTAGACCCGCTAACCTATCAACTAGACCAAGATCCAATGGTCCTCATTGATCCACGTAGCGCCTATCTAGCATCTCATCCGTTCCTTGTCTTCCCAGCTTTCCACAACTCCGTCTCCGATCATCTTCCGGCGATCCCTAACCGTCTGGACCTCCGACGCTTCTCGCCTACTCCCGGTCATCCTTCGCCTCACCATGATCTAGCATCGTCGACCTGCAACCATAAAAAACAAGGAAACTCCTTACATAGCAATGTTCAATCATCACAAATGCTCACAATTAATTATGTCTCAATCATCAGTCGATTCTACCGCCAACCACAGGCCAGTAGTACCGCAAGAAGCTAACACAACTCAAATTGCTTCCTTTTGAATTCCAATTCAAATCAAACTCAAACTTGAGCACACCTTGCTCAAATAATGTCAAATACTCATCACAAACATGGATGGACCTCCACATGGTCTTACACATATGCGCATTGCAAGGAGGAAAAAGGGTGGGAAAAATATCTCTTACATGAAAGATTTTTGTTTCGTGCTAACAAATTATGCGTTCTAGAATCGTCCTTGCGGTTGCTCTTGTTGCAGGAATCTCATGTAGGTGGATTAATGGGACATTTTATGATGTGATGAGAAGACGTTATCTATGCTGAGTGATCATTTTTATTGGCCTAAAATGAGGCGTCATGTGTAGAGGAAATCGTGAGGTTGCATGGAGTACCCAGGACCATTGTTTCTGATCGGGATGTCAAGTTCATGAGCTATTTCTGGAAGACGCTATGGGAGAAGCTTGGGACACGGTTGTTATTCAGCACAACAGTCATCCCCAAATTGATGGTCAAACGGAGGTTGTTCATCGTACACTTTCAATGCTGCTCAGAACCATGATCAAGAAGAACTTAAAGGAGTGGGAGGACCGTTTGCCGCATGTTGAATTTTCCTACAATAGAGCAATCCACTCTACAACACAGATGTGTCCGTTTGAGGTGGTGTATGGTTTCAAACCCATTACGCCACTTGATTTGCTGCCACTTCCAAGTCAACACAAAGCTAATATGGAGGCATCAAAGAGGGCTGAGTATGTCAAGAAAATGTATGTCAAGGTGAAAGAACAGATAGAGCGCAATGCCAAATACTATGCTGAAAAGGCCAACAAGAAGCATAAGAAGATGATTTTCAAGCCAGGTGACCTTGTGTGGGTGTATTTGCGCAAGGATCGTTTTCCTGAGTGCCGTAAGTCCAAGTTGCTGCCACGAGGTGATGGACCATTTAAAGTACTTGAACGGATCAATGACAATGCATACAAGATCGAGCTTCTGGGAGATGACTCTGCCGTGATTTCTACATTCAACGTGACTGATCTATCACCGTTCTTTGGAGGTTACGATCCAGCGTTGAGGACGACGCCTTTTCAAGAGGGGGAGGATGATGAGGGCATCCCTACGATGACACTTTCTTCTCCTCCACCTAATGATCAAGATATACGCACAAAGCTGCCAACTGGACCTATTACTCGAGCACGCGCTAAGCTACTTAAGGAGCAGGTGACTTTGTTTCTTAATGAATATATTATTTATTGTCATGAGAGCTCTATACTGCCTAAAAGTAGAGTCTTAAATGTTCTCAGGTTTGAGGAGCGTAGAAAAGAAGAAGACATTGCTAATAATGCTATACGCATTCATGAAGCCGCCGGTACCAACTGTTTGCTGATTCAAGCTGATCCGGACAATGTGCAGAAATGGACGTATGTGAGAGGTTTTGAACTTACACGGCAAGCGTTGGTGGAATCATACACCCCTACATCCATCAAAATCTTACCAAGACCTTCCTTACATGGTTCCACTCGGATTTGGGATGAAATAAGCAAGAAAACAGAAGATGGAAACAATAGATCTCATCCCAGACTCGGATTGGACTGCCAGGAGGTCCGAATTTGAAACAGCTGCCGTTTTCTCATACGTGCTCCAAATAAAGCAAATAAGGACTTGTTGGAAAGATAATTCCGAGACCTTTCCAGCAGATATGCTCTCAGCCTCAGATTCGTAGAGACCAATTCACAATCATCAAAGGAAGTCATCAGTTTTATTTGATAGTTTCCAAATAGAGTCATGTAAGACTCAAACACTATGTTAAGTCACCCAGAAGTCTTTATATACTCTTGTAAGTCATGGCTTTTAGGCCGGACCACTTTATGCATAAGAATTGAAACAAAGCTATTGCTTGTTCTTTCGTACCAGCATTCATGCGAGGATAGCTGAGAGAGGATTAGGTGATCATTGTTCGTTTTGCAATCCAAGGTCAAGCCGTCGTTCTGCTGGGAATTGGGGGCTTGGCATCGTTGCTCGTGGTCTTGCGACGATCATCTACCTCTGTGTGTAGGGCGTTTTCCGAAGAGTTGAGGGTTCGTGCATTGGCGCGAGTGTTCAGCTAGCAACATCATCTATTCCACATCATCTATCCGTGGTTTGTCACCAAGAAGATCGGGCCAACCCTTATCAGAAATCAAGTTGAAAGTTCATTTGAATGAGTTGAAGGGTTGATTATTTCGAGTTTGAAAGTGGATCTCTCTTAGTGGAAAGTTCAAAGGAAAATTGAGTTAAAAGTTCTCAATTATAGTTCGATGGTCAAATAAACAGCGTTCTTTAGCTAAGGCGACAGACGCACGGATGGCAAGGTCGTCGCGGCCTCGTGCGTGTTCGGGTGGTGGGTCAGGGACTCAGGGTGGTGGGGGGTGTGGCTTGGGTGGGAAAGGGGTGGATAAAAGTGAGGTGATGCCGTGTGGTCCTGGACTCCTGGTGATGAGGAGCAGTAAAGAATTGCATATTTGTTGTGGTGCCAATTACAACATTACCAGAAATATCAAGGACTACTCATTAGTTACAGTGACAGAAAGTTAGTGAAAGTTTATTTGCACGGGAGGCTAGTTGAGAAACATGTAACACAACCATCAATGGGAGACCGATTAATCTGAATAAAAAGCAGTCTCACGTGTTAACCAATGTATGTCGGGCATGGTCAAAGCCGATAAAGGGGAAGAGGGCAACCGTTATTAATGCTTTATAGCAATGTTGTAACGTCCCAACATTCCTAAAAGTTATTTATGTGAGTTCCAAAACCCTTTTTCCGCATTACCATGTATTTTCAAAATTTTCAGCATTAAAAAATTGTTTCCTTTCTTGTAGCAGCTGTTTTTGGTTTTTTAAAAATTAATTAAAATTTGACTAGAGCTTTGAAATAATTTATCATGGTTCTAACTAATCTAAAGAGCCTCTCCAAAAATTTTCAAGATTTTCGAATTTGGTTTGCCAATTTTAAAAATTAAAACTCAAATTCAGTTATTAAACCAATTGTAAAACTTTTTTAAAATCCATTTTTCGACTGTTGGCCGAATCTTTCTTGTCAAGCCTGGCCATTCCTGCTTCGGCCTATCTCCGGCCCGCGTGTCGTCCTCTACACAGTCACCTTTTTCCACCTTCTCCATGCGAAGACACCCCGACCGAGTCCGCAGCCATTCTCCCTCCATCACTGACACACCGGCCCTACTCACTAGATGTATTCGTCCACACGCCGCCGCGTGATTGCCATGGAGAAGAGCTCTTAGCAGTGTAGCTCTATAGTGTGCACATGCAAAAGCCGACGTCACTGACCACCTCGAGCTCCCTCCAAGTCAAAGACGGCGTCCGTCGCAAGCCCTCAATCAATTTCCTGGATCATACTTGTAGCGCCTCATCTACACCTTCTTCCTTATCTCCGGTCGTATCCGTCACCATTAGCAATTTCTTGTCTGGTGAGTCCCATACCTCTTCATGGTTAGTTCCACCATTTTCATGACTTTTTGAACCCTTTGCCGTGCTTGTTTGCAGCTCGCTCTCTCTAAAGTTGGCTGTCATCGTGGACCCCTTCGCCGTCGCACCCGTTCTCCAATGACTCGCCGACCTTCTCTGTCATCATCGACCCCTCAGTCATGATCATGGTGAGCTCCTAGTTCTCTTGTGTTAGTCAGTTAGGCTTGGAGTAGAGGTTAGTGCTGTCGTCGCTGCTGCTCTATTTAGCACTATCTCTCATTGTCGTCCCTTCTCCTTTTCCGATGACCATAGGTCCCCATGCCAACCACCGTAGCTTCGCCTAGATGTCCCTTAGCTAGCGTGATGATCTAGTACACTAGCCTATCCCTCTTTTGTTGGATATATGCCTCAGAGGTAATCATAGAGATGATTATATTTCCTTATATTCATGATTAATTATTTTGTTCCTTGAATATTGTCATTATTATTTATTAGCAAGTATGTGACTTGTTTGTGAAACTCTATATATGACTTTGTGAGGATTATTCTAAAGTGATCCCTAGTCGATAAACATATGAGGACACATATGAATAGACTAGCATATGTATTGGTTGATGACCATGTTTCACGGGTCATAGATATAGAGATATAAAACCAATAATATGGACACATGTTAGAGAATATGGAGTTGGATCGAGCCACCTTGAGACACTGCGAGAACATTGTAATCTTCTTGTCATCAGTTGGTCTCATATACAATGTGTATACTATATCCTTAGACTTGAGGTTGGCACATGTACTCAAGATGTGTAATGACTTACTTAGGGGTTGCCAAACATTACTTCGTAACTGGGTAGTTATAAAGGTGGCTTTCGGGTTTATCATGAAGCATTCTGTGAAGCATGGTCGATCAAGATCGGATTTGCCCCTCCATTCAACGAGAGAGATATCTTTAGGCCTCTCGAGTGGTTGGATTCTGGAAATACATGGCCATGCTACTCGCGGTTAAAGAGTTAACCGTAGTTGGGGATTTCGAGTCACGTGATTGAGAAAGAGTGGTCGAGCTAACTAAATAAGGATGGCATGTACTCGCCTTGAGTTTGACCGATATCATTTGGCAAAGGAAAATGCACATAACTAAGCATTGTATAGATTAGTTCGATGTGATCTTTACATATACTCGGGAGTTGGCACGTCCTGCTAGGGACCACTACCGATTAATGGTTGAGTAAGAGTACTTGGGCCATGTCTAGGTATACGTGAACCTATAGGATCGCACGCTTAAAGGGACTACTACAGAACCACTTATCACAGACGGTTCAGAACAGTCATCATAGACGGTTTTTCGAACCGTCTGTATCAAAGTGTCATTGATGACAATACGCCATCACAGACGGTTTTGCAACCGTCAGTGAAAAAATACATCCTAGACGGTTCCAAACTAGAACCGTCTGTGATGATCACACATCACAGACGGTTCCATTTTGAAACTGTCTGTGATGAGCTCTACATCCCAAACGGTTCGTCTGTGATGAGCTCTACATCCCAGACGGTTCCAGTTTGAAACTGTGGAATATAAGAACCCAGGTGTCTTCATAACCGGCCCAGAAGTATCTAAGGGGGATACAGGGCCGATAGGAAGGCCCAGAGGATGAGCTTCGCGCCAAGCCTTGCTGCCGTGTGGAGGGGGATACATCCTGGAGACAGTTGAACATATATTTAGATATAAGAGATATAGTTATAATCAGAATTGTTAGCAGGGTAGATAAATATGTAAACTCTATCCTGTAACCGATTAGAATCACATAACCGATCGGAATCCCTTAACCGATCGGGACTCTATAAACCGCCCCACCCCCACTATATAAGGGAGATGGCGGGCAACAATAGGGAGACATCGCAGATAGCATATAGCACATCGTGCATCACATCATCGAGCGCACGAGCAATCTTAGATCCATGAGATCCACATAATTCCAGCACACAGGACTAGGGTATTACCTCCTCCGTCGAGGGCCTGAACCTGTCTAAACCTTTGTCTTGTGTGACCTTCGAGTTTGAGATCTAGCGCCTGCCCCATAAATTCATTGCCGACTACAAAAGTCGACAGTTGGTGCGCCAGGTAGGGGAAGCGCTATAATCTTTTCCTACAGACTCGATGGCAGCAACCAGCGGAATCATCGCCACCTTCGTCTTCGGCCAGGCTTTCCGCTTTGGAAGCCTGGACTTTGTCGCAGATGCGCGCGGAGAACTTGTCTGCCTGGACCTACACCAGATCCAATCTGGTAAAAATCAGGTCGACCCATCTCAGTTATGCCACTCTGACTCATCCAGCAAACCAGTCGGCGTCGCGAGGAATTGCCACAACCTTCGTGGCATCTTCATGATAGAAGAGCAGAAAACTGATCTCCAACGCCAGCAAGAGATTCAAGAAGCTGCGGAGGAAGATCGCCTTCTTCGTAAGGGTAAGGAGGCACAAGCGCGATCGCTTCGATCTCGCGGCCGCAATGTCGACGAGGACATCCTGCAATCAAGATTGGGAGACCAAGCTGTCTTCCATACGCCGCAGCAGAACGTCGTCGCCTCCAAGACGCTCCTCGACACACTGGACCCGATGATTGCATCTGATAGCCTGGTAGCCCCGATCGTGGCCCAAATCAAGGCCATGGTGACGGCGGCAGCGATTTAGCAGAATTAGGAAAAGCCAGTAGGAGAAGTGCACTCACGCTCTCACGTGGCTACCCGCGTCGCTAGCAGTCGGACTGCTACCAGTCGGAGAACCGGCAGTCGGCACCAAATACAACAAGTCGGAGATGCCCGCCAAAATCTCAACCACGACGTTCTCCGAGACATCACTGCCAAATGACAAGAGCAGGATGGGGAAGAACGACGCTGGCACTACGACGACTACGAATGTTTCGGCATCGGCCATGATCGACGAAGCAGCCGGTACGACGACTACAACGACTATAGAGACCTTCATCGCCGGGGTCGGAACGACAACGACGATCGTCAAGTTATGGACTCACCGCGCCGAACGCCACCCCGACTGTTGGGGACAATCACCGAGCCAAATCCATTGACGGAATCCGAGCGTTCACTTCTCAGTTACGCCGAGTAGTATGGCCCGAAGGTTTCAACCCCAAGGGCATCGTAAAGTTTGACGGGGAGCGAGATCCGGAAGGTTGGCTGCAGGTCTATGCCCTGGCGGTTAAAGCGGCTGGAGGCAATCAAAACGTGATGGCAAATTATCTGCCAGTCAACCTCACCCCTTCGACTCAGGCATGGCTCACAGGACTTCCAGCGAACTCGATGGATTCCTGGAGCGATCTTTGCGACCAATTCATCGCTAACTTTCAGGGAACCTATGAGAGGCCTGGCACCCCATGGGACCTATATCAGCTTCACCAGAAGAAAGACAAGACACTGAGAGATTTCATCCGCTGCTTCATGCGTAAGAAAACACCATCGTGATGTATCTCGATGCGATGGTGGTGGCGACCTTTGTAAAGGGGTAAGTGATCCTGATCTAATCAATAAAATGTCCAGGAAACCACTAGCCTCCGTAAAGGAGATGTTTGCATTGGCCGACCGCTACACCACAGCCTTAGACGCCCTGGCTGAGTGCCAAGAAGATCGCCCGCAACAGAAGAGCAGAGGCTACAAGGCCGAATCCTCCAAGCCCAAAGACAAAAAATGGAAAGGCGAGGAGCTAGTTGCGGTAGCAGAATGCAGCCGGCCCCGAGCCACACAGAGGGAGGCGCCCGATTACAATTCTGTCATGGAAGCGATCTGTCCTTTCCACCCTAAGGGAAAGCACGCCGCCAAAGACTGCTTCACCCTGAAGCGTTTTGCGCATGAGAGCAACAAGCAACCAGCTCCAGCGAAGGATGAGGCTGCCAAGAAGAAAGACCCTCCCGGTGAGGATGATTACCAAGAGCCTGAGCACGAGCTGAACTACATATACGGGGGCTCCACCGGATATGAGTCCAAGCGGAAGAAAAAGCTTACCACTCAGGAGATCAATGCGGTGGAACTGGCAACCCCCCAGTATCTAAAGTGGTCTGAGGTCCCAATCACCTTCGATCGCTCAGATCACCCCAATCGAGTTCTACATCCGGGTAAGTTTCCTCTGGTGCTCGACCCTGTCATTCGCAATGTAAAGCTCAAGAAAGTATTGATTGATAGAGGGAGTGGACTCAACGTCTTGTTCGCCAAAACTTTCGACGACATGAATATCCCTCGCTCCGAGCTAAGGCCGAGCTCACAGCCATTCCACGGGGTGATCCCTGGGGCGTCTTCGTTTCCACTCGGGCAGATCGCTTTGCCTGTCACCTTCGGTACCAGAGACAACTATCGGACCGAGTATATAAATTTTGAGGTAGTGGATTTCGAGACAGCGTATCACGCTATCTTGGGAACCCCGGTCTGGCTCAGTTCATGGCCGTCCAGCACTACACCTATTTGATGATGAAGATGCCGGGACCCAAAAGCGTCATCACGGTTCGCAGCGACATCAAGCGATCTCTGGAATGCGACCGAGAGAACTGTGAACTTGCTGAGCTGCAGGAGGCAACCGCCGAGGGGAAGAATGTCCAGGCAGAGGCTGCCACGTTGCAAGAAGAAGGCGACATCCCATCCAAGAAGCAGGCCACGTTAGGGATAAAATTCGGCGAAGGAACCAAGAGAATTATTCTCGACCCATCCGACCCGTCCAAAACGACTCTGATCGGGAAAGGGCTCGAGGATAAATAGGAAGGCGTACTCGTCACCTTCCTCCAGGCTAACAAAGACATCTTTGCCTGGAAACCATCCGACATGCCGGGTGTTCCTAGGGAGGTGATCGAGCATTCTTTACAAGTCGATGAAAAGGCAAAGCCTATCAAGCAAAGACTCTGGCGGTTCGCTCCAGATTGTCGGAACACCATCAAGCAGGAGATCACCAAGCTATTAGCTGCAGGTTTTATCAAATAAGTGTATCATCCCGATTGGTTGGCAAACCCTGTTCTAGTTCAAAAGAAGAATAAAACTTGGCGCATGTGCGTTGATCATACTGATCTCAACAAGGCATGTCCGAAGGATCCCTTCGGGCTACCTCAAATTGATCAGGTGGTTGACTCAACCGCCGGGTGCGAGATCCTGAGTTTCCTCGATGCCTACTCAGGGTACCATCAGATTCGCCTAAAGGTGGAAGATCATATCAAGACTTCGTTTATCACGCCCTTTGGGGCCTTTTGCTACACCACGATGGCATTCGGGTTGAAAAACGCTGGTGCAACATATCAGCGTGCAATACAGCGGTGTTTTCACGCCCAACTCGGACGCAACGTGGAGGCATATGTGGACGATGTCGTGGTAAAGACTCAGGAAAAGAAGGATCTTATCGCCGACCTAACCGAGACGTTCCAAAGCCTAAGGACTTTCAGCATGAAGCTTAATCCCGAGAAGTGTGTTTTCGGAGTATCTTCGGGAAAACTGCTCGGGTTTATCGTATCCCAATGAGACATTGAGGCCAATCCAGAAAAGATCAGGGCCATATCAAGTATGGAGCTGCCGACTTGCCAAAAGGATGTCCAGAAGCTTACAGGGTGCATGGCCGCACTCAGTAGGTTTATTTCCCGACTGGGTATGCGAGTTATGCCATTCTTTAAACTCCTCAAGAAGCAGGACAAGTTCCAATGGACGCCTGAAGCACAACAAGCGTTTGAAGATTTGAAGACCTTCTTAACGACACCCCCGGTCTTGGTTTCACCGATGCCAGAAGAACCTCTGTTACTTTACATTGCGGCAACAACTCACGTAGTCAGCGCTGCAATCATCGTAGAAAGGGAGGAGCCGGGCCACGTGCAGAAGATCCAACACCCGGTCTATTTCGTCAGCGAGGTCCTGAGTGAATCTAAGGTGCGGTATCCACAAGTGCAAAAATTATTATACGCCGTACTTCTTACATCTCGCAAACTCAAGCATTACTTCCAGGAGCATACTGTTTCGGTGGTCACCTCCTTCCCAATAGGAGATATACTTCACAACCAGGAGGCCACTGGGAGAATTGCAAAGTGGGCGGTCGAACTTGGAGCTTTTGACATCTTATTCAAGCCTCGCACGGCCATCAAGTCTCAAGCGCTCGCCGACTTTACTACCGAGTGGACAGAACTTCAAAATCCGACGGTCGTCAAGGAACTCGAGTATTGGACGATGTACTTCGATGGCTCCCTCATGCTCAGTGGCGCGGGGGCTGGTATAGTGCTCATATCACCAAGCGGAGAACGGTTGTGGTACGTTCCTCAAATACTTTTTCCCGCGTCAAACAACGCCGCCGAGTACGAGGCACTCATCCATGGACTCCGTATCGCCATATCACTTGGTATCTGACATCTGATGGTTCGTGGAGATTCAATGCTCGTGGTCAATCAGGTGCAGAAAGATTGGTCTTGCATCGAAGACAACATAACTGTCTATTGCCAGGAGGTACGCAAGATAGAAGGCAATTTTGACGGTTTGGAACTTGTTCATGTGCTCCGTCGGGACAATGAAGCGGCCGATGAGCTAGCAAAAATGGGATTCGGCCAGACCACAGTGCCCGCAGGAGTATTCGTTGAAGAACTTCATAAGCCCTCAATCGGCACTCGGTCAATGTTAGACATTCCGGTGGAGAAGAACGTAGAAGTAGAAGTCCTGATCATTACCCCCGATTGGACAGCTCCGTATCTGGATTATTTGACGAAGGACGAGCTACCTGAAGATCGCATGCAGGCCGAGCGAATAATGCGCCAAAGCAAGAGCTATGTGGTGATTAGGGAAGAACTCTATCGCAAGAGCTCCTCTGGTGTACTACGATGGTGCATATCAGAACAAGAAGGGAGAGACCTTCTCAAGGAAATTCACTCAGGAGTTTGTGGGAATCACGCGGCGTCATCAACACTAGTCGGCAAGGCTTATCGTCAGGGATTTTTCTGGCCGACTACTGTCACCAATGCAGAGGACATCGTTCGGACATGCGAAAGATGTTAGTTCTTTGCGCGACAAGTGAACAAACCAGCACAGGAACTGCAGACCATCCCAATCACCTGGCCGTTTGCAGTCTGGGGGCTCGACATGGTGGGACCTTTGAAGAAGGCTCAAGGTGATTATACACATCTCTTCGTGGCTGTCGATAAATTCACCAAGTGGATTGAGGCCAAGCCAGTCGCCACAATCACAGCCGCAAAGGCCAAATAATTCTTTCATGAAATCGTGGTTAGATTCGGCGTACCAAAATGAATCATCACGGACAACGGCACCCAATTCAAGGGTGGCTTATTTCAAGACTGGTGCGGTGAGCTCGGCATAAAAATTTGCTTCGCATCAGTAGCCCACCCCCGAAGTAATGGGCAAGTCGAGCAAGCCAATGACATGCTGTTACAAGGCCTAAAGGCAAGGATTTTCGATCGTCTCAAACCATATGCCACTCGGTGGGTCAAAGAATTGCCTTCGGTACTCTGGGGGCTGCGAACCACCCCCAGCAGAGCAACCGAGCTATCACCTTTCTTCCTGGTGTATGGCTCAGAGGCGTTCCTCCCCACCGAGTTAGAATTCGGACCCCCACGGGTTCGGAGCTACGAAGAAGTCGCTTCGGAAGAAAGCCGGCTAGAAGACCTCGACCGACTGGAAGAAGCTAGGGACATTGAAACAATTGAGTCAGCAAAATACCTTCAGGGCTTACGTCGCTATCACGGTCGCAATGTAAGGAGCCGCGCGTTCTCCAAAGGAGATCTGGTCCTTAGAAAGAATCAGAAATGCGAGCATAAGCTCTCCCCAAGCTGGGAAGGCCCTTACATCATCGATGCGGTGATACGTCCTGGGGCTTATAAGCTCAAGCGTGAAGATGGTACAATTATCAGCAATGCATGGAACATAGAATAGCTACGTTGTTTTTTCACTTGAACTTTGTAATTCAGTTGTTTCTTTATGAATAAATGTTTGCTCGTATAGTCTTCTCGAAAATTATGCGTCTGAGTGCTTTGCTCATATAAGTTTTAAGACTCTGAGACATGCGTCATGAACCATGCCTTAGAGCCTGGGGGCTGGACTAGTCGAACATGATATGTCAAAACCACTCGGACAAAGCAGCATACTTAAAGACAAAATGCAAGAACAAAGAAATACTTTCAATTATTTGTTTACAGGTCCAAAGTTTCCGCTACAACTGAAGAAGCATCCTTGACTTCATCCCAGAGCTCGGCGGCCCGGTCTTCATCCACGTTAGAAGCATAGCCATCTTTAATAGCCTTAAGATCCACTCGGGGATAAAGAGACTTGGTGATCACCAGAGTCTAGCTAGCACCATTGGTCGCCGTTTCTTTCAAGAGTATCTTGAGCTCCTTGGGGGCTTCCTCCAGTTGGGAGATGGCTTGGTCCCTGCTGAGCGACCCCTCGCCTCCAAGATGAAGCAACCTCAGTAGCGGCTCAGAAGCCTCACGAAGCTTGGAGCAAGACGTTTCATGGGCCTCAACCCTCTCGTTGTAAGCGGTGTATTGCGCCCGCGTCTTGAACTTGTAGTCTGCAAGCAAAACTGATTATCAAGAAATGCCAAGAAGGCAACGAAGACAAAGGAGGGCCAAGTTGCTGAGCGTACCTTCTAACTCCTTCTCCGACTTCAATTTGGAGGCCTCCGATACCTTGAGTTGCTCTTGAAGCTTTGCAACAACGGAATCCCGAGCTGACACGGAGATAAGGAAATCAAAAGACCAGACAATTGAACAAAAGCACAAGGTGGTCCAGGAAATATTTACCTCGAAGGGAGCCAACGACGTCCAGCTTCTCCTCCCTCAGGGATTTCTGCTCTTCCCACAACGCCTGGACCTCCGACCGAAGAGCTCACAGCTCGGCTGCATGACCAGCCTTGATCTGCTCCAAGTCGGCCAGATATTCCTGACGCGTCCTGACCTCCGGGAGCATCTTCTGGAGGTACTCGTACTTCTTTTCAAAACGTTCTCCCAGTTTCTATAACCATCGCAGGGGAAGGTGAGAACATGCTAATCAGCACAAGCACGAAGGTGATAAGAATAGTGAAAGTATTACCCGAACCAGGCGAGCGCAAGCGGTGGCATGACTGTAAAAATCATTCCTTTCTCTCTCCTCCTCTGAGTCATCCAGGAACTTCAAGCCGTCTTCCTCATCAACCCACGCGGTTTTCATTATGAGTTGAGGGCAGGCAGGAGTCGGCGGAACTCGGGAGATCTCTTCAACCTCGGGGGATGGACGAGAGATGGGCCCTTGAGCAGCAGGACCCGATGGCGAAGCATGGGGTGTCGGTGAAGGCGGCTGGGGCTCAGTGGGCGCTCCTGTGTCCACGGACGAGGCCTCCTCGACCAAGACATGAACGCCCTGGGGCTCAGTTTCTTCAGGGGCCCCAGACGACGTCTCGACAGGAACATCGTACGAAGGATTCCTATGAGAAGAACGATCAATAAGTAACCCGGCAAAACGCGTCGAATAAGAGTCGATGGGGCATCAAACCTATCGGACTTCTTCATTCTCATTAGGGGCTTCTTTCGGGTGGCAGAGCCACTCCCAGAGGGACCACTTGGGGCACTACAAGCTGGAATCCTGGGCTCCTCCCGACTGCCCGAGTCTCTCAAAATTGGACTCGGATGTACCACGGGCTCGTGGGGAGGGGAGCCGAAGACACTGGGGCTCGTGCAAGCGGATCCTGAATTTTGGGACCACCAGTCGGGCGCCGGGGCTTTGCAGGGTCCTTGGGAACCACCTTCTTCCCCTTCTTGGCAGTGGTGTCTCCGGTCGGGGAGCTCGCAGGTCGTTTAAAAGGAGCGCTCTTATGAACGGGCATCTCCGGGAGAGGCGCATCGCTAAAGAAAGCCAACCGATCCTGAAAAGGAGTATTACAACTGTTAAAAGACATTCAGAGACCAATGCGGAAATCTATCAACTAAGCTTTCTCACCTCAGGAGGAGGATTTGATACAGTGAAGGACTTCGGGCACTTGGCGGTTGACATCTCTACGCTCGGGATGAAGAAATCACATACCCGAGCATATACCTGCTCCTTCGACATTGCTTCGGGCAGTTCCCGGGTCGGATCATCTTTTCCCTCAAATGCGTATCCCAGATGGACTCGCTCCTTCAGAGGTTGAATCCAGCGAGCAACAAAATGAAGGGCCAGACCAACTCCCGTGAGACCATCTTCCTTCAATTTCTCGATCAGCGCCAGAAGATCATACACCTAGTCCATGTCGACGGCATTGGGGTTAGATACCCCGAAAAGGGACACGTTAGGCCGGCGCCCGACAAAGAGGGAGCGAGGATCGGGTTGGCACAAGAGAACCACACAGTGCGAGTGCATTATTGGAGGTTTTGAAGGGAATAGCAAAGTAGTTTTTCTTTAACCCCTCCTGCATCTAAAATCCGGCTCCCCCAATTACCTTGGGGTCGCTCTTTGAGGGATAAGGTTTCAAAAGATAGAAATGGCGAAAGAGATCGAAATGGGGGGATGCCCAAGAAAGCCTCACAGAGGTGAACGAAGAGAGAGATCTGCAGGATGGAATTGGGATTCAAGTTCACCAATTCAATGCCGTAAAAGAAGAGAAGACCGCGAAGGAAGGCGCTGGCAGGAAGGCCCAGCCCGCGTTGGAAGAAAGATTCAAAAACTACGACTTCTTAGGAACGAGGAGTTGGGATGGTGATGAGGACATCACTTCTTCGGGTACGCCCACAGCAGCTGCTGCCACAACTCCTCATCCTATACAAGGACCGATCACTCGAGCTCGTGCACGTAAACTGAATTATCAGGTACTTTCATTTCTTGGCATATCTAATGACTTGAAGAACTATTTGATCTTGCTGAAGCAGATTGTGTTATTCATTAAGGAATGAAGGTCCTAAGCGCGATGATGGTGAATGGACACGAAGATGATTGCGAAAGGAAGGAATTCTCCATTTGACCACAAGATCCTCAAGTCTCCATGATTTGTGAGCAAAGAGAGTGGTGCTCGTCACCCACAATTGGACACATAAATTGGCCCTTACCATGTAATAGAGTCTTTATTTAGAGATAAGAATAATAGGAAGGAGGCCTAGCTTAAAGATGGAAAGGAATTTGAGGAAGGTCGATTTTCGCCACAAATCAAGGCATGGCGAACAGCCCTCCCCACTTCTTTTTATACCACGACCGGCCTCCAAAGAACTTCGGATTTCATTGAGTTTAGGTTTAGCCCTTGTGCAAACTGTTCTTGATTGTGTCGGTTGACCACTGTAAAGACAAATTAATCGGAATCCCACCTTTGTTTTTCGATTGCTTTTCATCTTATTCTTGCTAGTTCTTGATTGCTCGCGAGGAATTGAACCGTGTTCAGGTTGACCGCGCCTTCGGCAAAGTCAATAATCTTTTGAAGTTGGTTCAACGATCGCTAAAGCGCAAAGCGTCGTCGTCGGGTTGTAGTCGGATCGTGAGGTCAATTCCACGAATCGATAATTATCTACCTCATCGAAGATCGGGCACCCTTCTCACATCGGGTGGTATCGAGCTTGGGTTGCTCGGTGAGAGATTTCTTGTTTTCATTAGTAGTAGATTGTTTCATCCTATAGTCGAGAAAAAGCCACAAAAAATAGTAGTAGGTCATCCTTGTCCAAAACCATCTCAGGCTCGCAATTTTCCTTTCAGATGTTGTGCTTTGAATTTTGGTTGCATTGTCAAGTCTAGTTCTTGATTTCTAGTTCTAGTCGATTGTCTAGTTCATCCCTCTCTAGTGCTTCTGGATCCTTTCAACCTTTCACATCAATTTTTTCTCTTGATATCTTGTGTATTCCGCAGCCTGCCTAGGGCATCCATGCCGTGGTAGGCAACCGTCATTGTTTTGTTTCCTACCATAGAAGAACCCTCTTTATTTGATTCGGCCAGGAAGGAAAGGGTAGGATTCGTTATAAAAAAAAGAGAGACAAAAAAAAAGAGAAGAAAAAAAAATCTGAGAAGAGATCTTTTTCCCTAGTTAGGTTCGGTTGGCAGGAGATAAGAAAAGATCAGAGGAAAGGAAAGTGTAGCTTTGTTTTGCTTCGGTCTGGCTTGGAAAGGAAGGTATAGGCCGCCCCTATCTGGTTTTGGATCCAACTTTCCTTTTGGAAGTGGATTCGGATCCCCTCCGGACACCCTGCACGAAAACTGCCAAAAATTTTGCATACGACGTCCGTTTGGGCTGTTCGAGTACTCAAAACGACCGGAACAAAAAGCTACATTGTTTCTGAGGCTCCGAAAAATTCGTTCGACCCCAAAAAACATCGTTTAGGGCCTTAAAACCCCTCGGGAAGTTCGGAAAAAAAATTTCGACCTCAGTTTTAGTTGTAATTTTTGCTGCTATGTCCTGGGTTTGTGTACATCACTGCCTCGCAGACGATTTGCCATTTCAAGTCTTTAAACTTTCGGTACACCACTACCTTTCTGCTTGGAGCCTTTCTGCGTGCTCAGTTTGATTAGCTTTTCATCAGTCTGGGTTAGGATCAGCAACATTGACTAGTACTTTGAACGAATTTTTAACTTGCATTGCTGATTTGAATTATTGCTAATCCTTGCTACATACTGAAGCTTGTCCTAGCTCCACTTTTCTACACCGTGCAGATTTTTTCGTTCCACCTGGCAATCGCTTTACTCAATCTCCGAAAAGACATTTGACACCGTCGTTGGTCGTTCACCCCTGCTTGCTAGGTGAGAATTGGTAAGAATTGGAGAAAAGCTTGAGAGTCGAGCGACTTGTCACCACATCCTATTAGTTGATAGGGACTCTATACTTATGATTTTGCTGCTTGTTTTTCCAACTAACAATGTCAGGTACTAACGAGTCTTCGATGAACCACTCACCACTTACCAAGGGGATCATTTCCCATTTCGAGAGCTTTGTGACGCTTACGACGGACGAACTCACAGAGGATGTGCGGCTAACCAATGAGCGACTTGCTCAGCTTGAGGAGTCCCAGGAAGATAGATTCAAGGCCATCGAGAGGGCACAAGAAACTACTAACACTACCCTTGCCACAATCTTGGCTCGTCTTGATGGACTTGCAGGTGCACGCCAAAGAGCCCCTTTTCGCCCCACGATCTTGGCCATACGAGTTCATCGTGCTCAACGTGTTCCCCTTGCTGCAAACAACGCCGGTGCCCCTGATCAACACCAAACTAAAACCGTGGCCTCAGGCGCTGACATGGACGACGATGACGTTAACAACTACGAACACTATGCTGGTGACACCGAGGATGATCATGACGGTCTTCTTGCAGCGACATTCGCTCATTAGTGAGTCGTACATTGCCCTTCATGCGTGGAGAATGATGCAGTGAACTCTTGGCACCTGACATGGTTAGTAGCAAAAAGGGAAACACAAAGGTTTATGTAATTTACTATCAACTACTAGGAAGTGGAGAAAAGTCGCTCAACTCTCAAGCCTTAACCAAAGCTCTTACAAGTTCTTACCGTGCAGCAGGAGTTGTCGGCCGTTGGCGGTGTCAAAAGTTCTCCGAAGCTTGGATAAGCGATTGCCGAGGACCGAACAAGCGTATAAGGTAAAATATGTGGAGCTAGGTAGGCTATACTTATTTCCTATGCAATCTGATAATTCTAGTTATTGTAATGATAAGTAAGGATCCAAACTAGAATTCACAAGTCCTAGTTGCCGATCTCAAAGATATAAGCGAATTTTAAGGCAACTCACACGCAAAGATGATGTAACTTAATGCAACCAATGGAATGAGCTAAATAAGAAAATTTTCAGCACCAAAGCTCGTGTTTCATAAGTTATGGAGAGACACTAGCTAATTGCTTCTAAAAAGGTAAAAGGGCACAAGATTGCTCACTAATTAATACAATTGCACAATCTGAAAAATAATGAACACAAATTAGGGTTTCGCTCAATGTAGTGCTGCCGGCCACTATTAGTTTTCTTTCCTTTTCTTTTCTTTTTTTTGGCCTTTTGGCTCTTTCTTTCTCTCTTCTTTGTTTTGGTGACTTTCGGCCATCACTAGTATGAGCAAAGTTTTGGAATCCTTAACTTGATGTCACAAGATAGTAATATGATAAATCAAGATTATGTAATGTATCAAGTAGAGCAGCCCTAAGCAATATCAAATAGCTAGTCTCAATTGGGATCAAAGTATTCGCAAAAGATGAATTGGTTCCCAAAGGTATGTGCACTGATATTTTTTGGGTTTTATGGATTGTGGATGCTACTGGACTCAACCAACTCAAAGGAACAAAGATAGAACACGAATTGAAGCAAGATACCCAAATTCAATGTTTCTAGGGCAGCAGATTTGTCGCATAGATTAAAGCTTCAAAACGACCAAATTTAGAAGGTTCACTATGGAAAGAATTGAAGCTTATGTCCTCAGCTTTCAAAAGAATACAAGAACATGCAATTTGGAGCTCGGGTGTGAAAGTTATGGCTCAAAAACCGAACAGCACAGAATACCCCCAATTTCAGCCCGCGGGACTGATTCCGAATCCGAATCAAATTCGGTTTGAAGGATTCCGAATCACGAAGGACACCCAAAAACGTTTTTGTAGAGGACTCTTCAAGGATTCAGGAAACTATAAAAACTTCCCAATCGGAGTTCGGACGTGAGAATTATGATTAAAATACCGAACCGATCTGGATTGGAAGTACAACTTGCTTAAACAACTTTGATATCCAGATTGAAGAGATTTCGCTCAAGAGTTAGAGTCCATGCCCAACTAGGATTTTGTTGAGATCGTTCCAAGGTTTTAGGAAAGTCCAAAAATACTAGAATCCGAGCTTGTATGCGGAAGTTATGAACAAAACAAAGTACTGGACAGATTGAAAGAAAAGCTACGCGAAGGAAAAAACGATCAGCAACTAAAACAAGGACTCTAATGGTTCAAAACCTAACAAAACTCACTAAAATACCAGATTGAATCTAAAGGTTGAATTTTTGTGGAGTAATTTTCAATTTAGGACAGAAAACAAAAACTAATATACGGTACAGAATCTCTCACCGAGCAACTTGAAGCTTTGATACCACCTGATGCGAGGTTGTGTCCCGATCTTTCGATGAGAGCGATAACTATCGATTTGGTGGAATCGACTTTGACGATCCGACTACAACGTACGACGACGATGCGCCTTAGCAATCGCTAAACCAACTCCGGAGTGTTATTGATCTTGCCGTGGGCACGATCAACCTGAACACGAGGTTCAATTCCTGCAAGCAACCGAAGAACAAGCAAGAACAATGGTAAAAGCAATCTGAAATTGCAAATAAGAATTGAAGGCCAAAATAAGGTGGGGTTCTATTGAAGGTCTTGACAAGGTGGCTGTCCAGCACAACTCGAAGACGCAAAGTTTGCACTTGGCTAAACTAATCAAACAAAACCCAAGTGTCTAAAGCGACGGCTACTGAGTTTATAAGAGGGATGGACGTGAGAGGGACGTCCTAGGGTTGTGTGCATCCAAGGGGGGCGCACACAACTTGGGCTTGGGCCCCCACACGTTTACAAGGCCCGAAACAGCCCAAAATAATATTGTAGTATATTGTTTTAATGATTCAGGTTGATTTACGATGAATCTAGGCATGAGATTAGATCCATTCGAAAGATCTCGTTGTAAGCTTTCAATCAAGTCCAAGTTCACCCAAATCGGAGTCCGTATGCAAAAGTTATTCATATTTGAAGTCGATGCTGTCTCAGGAGGCCGAATTGGATTCCAAAACGTGATGGATTTGGTCTCTCTCTCTTCTTGGCCCGTGGATGATGTGTTGGAGTTGGCACAACCAAATGTGGTTATATCCGTAGTAGTGATGTCCTCATCACAACCCGAGAATTTTGGTTGTTGCATGGGGCCTGGGACGTGCGAGTGATCCGAATGTGATTTCGGCCGCATAACCCTGTTGTTCTCCCATGCACCAGCATCAGGCTTGCGTTTGGAGAACAGCGGGGTTATGCCGCCGAAATTTCGTTCGGTTCATAGCGCACGTCACAGGTCGCATGCAATGGTCTCCATTCTTGGGTGGGTTTAGAACACATATTTCCTAATAGGGTTGTCTTTGTCACCTAAGCCACGGTCGTACGTTGACATCGTTTCATTTGTTTAGCTTGGAGAATGGGTGACGATCGAAGGGCGATGTATGACGGATGGAGGAGTGATGGGGGGCACTCAAGGGAATGGGGGCAGATCACGGATACTTTCTTGAAGCAAGCATTCGTTGGAGGAGCTGAATATGTGTATTGCCCGTGTACCCTCTGCGAGAATAACAGCTACTACAGCAAGGATATAGTGCAATATCACATTTGCAAAAACGGGTTCATGCCTAACTATTTGGTGTGGCACCGTCATGGAGAGGCCGCAGGGCAGGCCATTGAGTCGGACCATGGGGAGGATCACGACCGGATGGAAGAGATGTTGGATGATCTTGGTAGGGGGATTGAATTTAACTCCGGGGAGGGGTCACAGCCGGAGGAGGTTAAGGAATTCTATAGGCTACTTGATGCCTCGGATGAGAAGCTGCATGACTTGACCAAGCGCACGAGGAGGCTCGTGAAGCGCGAGAGGAGGCTCGTCAAGCGCGAGAAGAGTCTCGTCAAGCACGAGAGGAAGCTCGCAGATGCCGAGAAGACTCAGAATACATGAAAATGTATCTGTAGGTACAATCTCAACTTTGAACAAATCGCTCAATTGTACATTTGTGATTAAAATCTAACAAACAATCTATATGCAGCAACTGTCACAATCTCTTGGACCTAACGTGCCAGTGTTTCGCCCTCCTGTTATGCCCCAGGTAAAGATACTTAAGTTCATTCCTCTCTAATTCACTTAGCTCGTAAAATCACGTTTCTCACAAACTTGACTATTATGTCATAGGGCTCCCAGCCACCTCCCTTCTACATGTTTTCTCCGCACGTGCAGCCACCACCACAAGGAGAAGCATCACAGGGTGCTCAGCCTCCCCCGGCGTCCTTCATAAACCCTACTGGGATGCAGGCACCACCCCTAGGAGATGCACCTCAGGTTATATGAAATTCTCATGCATTCTTTATTTTTAAAAAACTATATTCTGTATACTTTATATCACAAACTATGATCCACAGAGCTCCCAGCCTCCTCATCCTTTCTACATGTTCACTCCACATATGCAGCCACCTTCTGTAGGAGAGGCACCATAGGTAAAGACGGATCGTTCAATTCGTTATTCAAAATTTGAATGAATGATTTATATGTGGCATAATGTACCTGTCTATGCCTTACAGGGCTCCCAGCCTCCAAACCCGTTCTACATGTACCCACCACCTATGCCAGGCCAAGGAATACCTATGTACTTCAACCCGTGGGCCCTGCAGCCACCTCAAACGACACCACAGGTACGGATGTCAAAAA
The DNA here is from genome assembly GCA_036346275.1 of Otatea glauca. Classification (NCBI taxonomy): domain Eukaryota; kingdom Viridiplantae; phylum Streptophyta; class Magnoliopsida; order Poales; family Poaceae; genus Otatea; species Otatea glauca. The sequence goes on from CM070730.1 coordinate 31,901,888, forward strand.
CATTCTAAGTTTGCGAAACGATCTAAGTTTGTCAATTGTGAGCCAAACCAAGTCAAATTGAGCAAATTGAGCTACCTTCACAAAACTTAGTCAATTATATCACATTTAGGCAAATAAAGGTTAATTCAGCCGAGTTGAGCGGACTTAGTCAACTTGAGCAAATTTAGCTATACGTGCAAAACTTAGTCGATTTTAGGACATTTAGGCAACTCTTTCTTAAACCTTGCACAAATTATCTCAATGTTCGTGCTTGAAAAGGTTTACTTTTGTGCTTATGAAAGTTCATTGCTGTGCTCCTGTAGATATGTGATGGTTTACCAAATTTTTAACCCATTACGTGCTATTTGATTTTTTCTTTCTGTCAATAACTTTTTGATTTGGAACCTTATATTGTGCTAACTTGTTGGAATTGAAAAGTTATCTTAAGACAACTTGTTCAATTGTAAACTTATGTTTTAAATGCTTTATATGGCATCCTTGTAGAATGTGTTGTTTGCCTATGTACAATCTGATTGTTTATCCTTGTAGAATGCTTTATATTTGTACTTTGTATACTGAACTCTTAAAATGACTACCTAAACTCTTAATTGCTTCTTTGAACTATTTTCACTATTTGTTATCTTTTGAATACTCAGTGATGCAATTAGGGTCTTTGGAAGTTGAATTAAATAATTTTAGTTGTAATCTTGGCCTTGAACTAGATGGTTAACTTTTGTTAATACTAGAGAGTATTACTTTGATGCTTCATTGACTATGAGATTGATGTTCATATGATTATCACAGCATATCTTGACTAGCTCGTAGTTGTAGTTCTTATATATAGTATCTATTCTTGTTTAGCTTGACCTATCATATTGATATTCTCATATTGTGTCTTGGTCGAATAGTACTATTCTGAACTTGTTTCACGTGAATCAGCATAATTTAGGTAAGGAAAGAGTTAAATGCCTTATTTGCTAAACTTACTCGATTCTAGCACATTTAGCAAAAACCGACGATATGTTACTTGTAACACAACCTAAGTTAATCTTGAACTTGCGGGTTTAGGTCACGCCCTCCGGCCGCGTACTAACGATTTACATCATAGAAGACATCTTCAACAGCGCCGGCGGAGGTGGTAGCGCCCACAACTCCAACAACCCCGAGGCATGGATTCCATTGTGAGCTCGATTGGTGTATTACTGTTGTACTTTATGACTTGTTGTGATAATAGATTGTGATCGACTTATTGTGATGGACTTATTATAATGGAATGTGGATTGTATCTATTGCGGTTGTAATGTGTTGTACGTCATTGCGTAGTTTACAAATTGCCGTTGGATGTGTGATTGATTATCTAAGGATCTGCTAGAATGTCTCCTTCTGGTTTGAGAGATTGATATATACATTATAACTGCAAATGTTTTTTTGTCTCACGAGTGGATGTCCTATTTACTAGAGAGGTCATGCGAAATTTTGTACATTCGGTGACTTAGTTTTAAGCCGGTTTTAAAGAGTTAAAAGGTTGGTTTCATCTTTTAGTAGAGGTAATAGGTTTGGTGTCTCGTTTGTTAATTCTTCGTTCGCTTGAACTTTGTTGTGGAGTTTGATGACCTTGGTGAGCTAGCTGCCCCTCCTTCCTTCCTCTTGCTCAAATTTAGGAACATTAGTTGCAATTTAGTCGATGTGCAATGGATGGACAGATGTACAGAGGAAATTTAGTTGATTCTTTTAGTATATATCAATCTGAGTAATCTGTTGCAATAATGATAATTTAAGTTGAAATGCATAAATCTGGATTGATGATGTTGCCATATGAGTTGCATATATATGTTTGTGATCTAGTCATTTGTATTTTTGTTTATTGCAAATATATGTTCGATCATTTTGTACATTGAGTTGTTTTATCATTTTCTTGCTTTTGTCATTTCCGACTTCTATGGCAAATGATGATATTGGGTTTTGATATGTGACTTGTTCGAATGAATGATGAAACACATTCATCTTCAAATGAGAACAAGTCATGTCAATGTAGTTTCCGTTTCGAGTTGGATCCAATTTCTGAATGCCATTGCATTCGATTGATACTTTTGCATCCAGCTCTGGAAATGGAAATGCTGCCAATGGTATATATTGCCATAAAAAATCTGATGCTAACTACTTTTCTTTTTGCTTTTAATTTGTTCTTTTGCGTTAGTGTTTCTGATCAGATTTGAACTAAATAGATGATCCTTCTTATTCTTCGCTTAGCAATTTTTAGTTTCAATTTTCTTTTTGCCTTTTCTTTTGTTCTTTAGTTGTTATATGTATTGATTGCGATGCATATGGATATATATATACATTTGTGTATAAATGACTGATAAATTCGTGAGCCATTAAAAACACACAAATTTATCTGGGCGCTCCAGATAAATTCGTCGGTTCCTTGAGCCCACGAATTTAACAATTAAATTCGTGGGTTTATTAAGCCCATGAATTTAACAGATTAACTTTGTGGGCTATATAGCCCACGAATTTAACAGATTAAATTCATGGGCTACGTCATTGCAATTTAATCTGTTAAATTAAATGGTTTCAGCGCATACAATTTAACTCAATTCGATTAAATTCGTGAGCTTGGCAGCAACCCACGAACTTAACTTAAATTCATGGGTACCCACGAATTTAATTGATTAATTTCGTTGAGTTTAATTCGTGAACTAAATTCGACGGTTTGCCCACGAATTTAACTTAAATTCGTGGGTTTTGGCCTAAATTCGTGGGTTTCTGGCCCACGAATTTTTCCCTGTTTCTTGCGGTGCAGGATTGAGGGGACGCCATCTTGTATGATGCAAGGTTAAGAGTAGGGAAGTTAAGAGATGCAAATTTAAGAGAAGGTATAAGTTAAGAGAAGCAAATTTAAGAGAAGGTAAATTAAGAGTTCTTTTGTACATACAAGGTTAAGAGAATCAATATAACTTACAAGACTGAAGATCCATTTGGAGGTCTATCCCAGGTTTGTGATGAGTATTTTGACTAAACTTGAGCTTAGTATGCTTTGGTTTGAGTTTGATTTGAATTGGAATTGAAATTTGAAGCAATTTGAGTCTTCTCTGTTTTTCCAGTGCTACCGGCCATGGTAGCCCGGTGCTATTGGGCGAGCGGTAACACCAGACCAAATGGTCGTTGTGATATTTCCAGAGAGGATGTTTTTAGAGAATTTTGCTGGGCGGTGCTACCGGCCATGGTAACCCGGTGCTACCGGACGAGCGGTAGCATCGGCCATTGGAGTGGTGCGAAAATTCCAGATGAGGTGTTTTTTCAGTTGGGTGTCCGACGGTGCTACCGGCCTGAGGGCGGTAGCACCGGTTCACTATGGGCGGTGCTACCGACCGGTCAGGATGAACAAAGTTGAATTTCGATTTGTGGACTTTGATGCATCTCTTGAATATCTTTGTGGGCAATGCTATGTAAGGTGTTTCCTTGTTTTTCATGGTTGCAGGAGTCGAGTTTTGATCATGGTGAGGCGGAGGATGACTGAGACTAGGCGAGGAGTGTCGGAGGTCCTGATGATCGAGGATCGTCGAAAGATGATCGGAGACGGATTCGGTGCAAGCCAAGAAGACAAGGAATGGATGAGATGCTAGCTAGAAGCTGCTTAGATCAATGAGGGCCATCAGATCACGTTCAAGTTGATAAGATAGCGAATCTAGTTAGTGTGCTTTGAAAACCGTGCAAGAAAATCTGGTTTGTGTGGAGGGTTTTGGGTTAGCCCTTGCATGGCTGTGTGAGTGGGTCAATCCTAGCCCTTGATAGAGTGCTCTAGGGTTTAGAGACTCATCCAAGGGTGGTAGGTCGCTCAAGAGTAGTATAAATAGAGGGGGAGGGGTGGCCTTCCTTCTCTTGAAGATTTTGTTGTTTTTGTGCTCCTTTAAGCTTTGCTCACTTGTTGTGAGGCTTTGTAAACCTCTCCTTCCAGAAATGAAAATATTTTTATCTATATTCAATTTCCCTTATGCATTTCCTCTACGCATTTAAATTCCGCATTTACTTTCGTGCAATTTACATTTACACAATTTGGATTTGCCTCCCCTCCTTCTATATGCTTACAATTCTTGTGTCGAGCATGTTGATTGTTGGATGAGTCTCTTCTTATTAGATCATATCACAATCGTCTAGGCAATCCGTGTGTTTTGTGTTCTTGGGTGAATGATCTTGTAAATTGCATTTCTTCAAGTCTCTACTTGTTCTTTTGCTTGCTGGGACATGTGGGGACTATTCATGATCATCCTGATCATCAAAACTCCATGAGCAAGTGGGTGTTCAAGAATAAGCAGAGTGAGGATGGGGTTGTCATTAGAAACAAGGCTAGGCTAGTTGCACAGGGCTTTTCTCAGGTTGAGGGTCTTGACTTTGAGGAAACCTTTGCCACTGTAGCTAGACTAGATGCATTCTCTGCAAACAAGAGCTTCAAGCTTTATCAAATGGATGAAAAGAGTGCATTCCTTAATGGCTTTATTGAGGAAGAGGTGTATATCAGGCAGCCTCCAGGATTAGAGAACCCCAAGTTTCCGAGTCACGTATACAAGCTTTCCAAAGCTTTATTTGGACTCAAGCAGGCCCTAGAGCATGGTGTGAGAGGCCCAAGTCTTATCTTCTCAGCCATGACTTCATGATGGGCATAGTAGACTAGACTTTATGTGGATGATATCATTTTTGGTGGCTCATCTCATTCTCTTGTGTCTCATTGTTCTGACGTGATGAGCACAGAGTTTGAGATGAGTATGATGGGCGAGTTGAGGTACTTCTTTGGCTTCCAAATCAAGCAGACTCGGGAGGGCACCTTCTTGCATTAAGGCAAGTACACCCGGGACCTCCTGAGGCGCTTTGACATGTCTTACGGGAAGCCAGTGATGACTCCTATGGCAACCACTGTTGTCCTTGAGTCTGATGAGGATGGTGAACCTGCTGATCAAAAGGAGTTTCGAAGCATGATCGGCTCTCTCTTGTACCTCACTGCATTGAGGCCGGACATACACTTTGTGTTAGTGTTATGCCCTTGAGGCAATCATTTAGATGATTGTAACATGACTGTGTTTATGAATAATAATATGATTATTGGTCCAATGAATGTATATCATTGTATTGATCAACAAGTATGTGACTTGCTTATGAAGCTCTTTACTTATTGATGTAATTCGATAAATATCTCTGATCGGATATTGTCGTATAGGACAACGATGAATAGATCAGCACATGTAGAGATCGATGATCATGCTTCATAGATCATGGGATATGGAGATATCATCTATACGTTGTGGACGCATGTTGAAGAACATGGGTTAGATAAACCCGCAATAGGACACTGCGAGAATGTTACATTCTTACGTATCATCAGTGTATCTCATACATAGTAGATGTATGATCCTTAGACCTGAGATTGTCATATTCCCTACATGTGTAATAGTTTTCCTTGGGGCTATCAAACACTACTTCCTAACCGGATAGTTATAAAGGTAGCTTTCATGTTTACTGTAAAACGTGCATGGCCATGCCGTGATTGAGGAGTCAATCACAACTTATTAATATATCACGTATACGAGAGATGGAGTGAATCATCAAAGGATGACATGCTTCTCGCCTTGAGTTCAATCTTCCTATACTTGGCAAAGGGATTATTACATTAGTACTTTTGATATGTTCTGTCCGATTTGATCATTAGTATGTTTGGGAGTTAGCATGCTTTGCAAGGAGCCGCTACCAACCATTGGATTGAAAAGGAGTTTTCTGAATCCATGTCCAAACGTACGTGAACCTGCAGGGTCACACACTTAATGGGCTGGGACACATTAATTTGGATTGGATCCGTAATTAATGGACCTCGTGGGCTTAGCACACTGATGGCCCCTGGTTTAGGGTTTCATCTCGTGGCTATATAAGGAGTGGAGGAGGGTGGGCTCAGGGAGTGCTTTTTCCCACGGTCTAGAAGTGTTTCACCCGAAACCCTAGCCTTCTCCTCTCGCTGCCCCTGCTGAGCGACCAGGTGCTTGCACACCGACGCACGGCATTCCATCCCTAGACGTGTGGACTACTGCGATGACGCTGCTACGACTGCGGCGTGGGAGGATGATCCACTCCATCGACGCAACGACTGCGGCGAGGACGATCCACTACATCGACGCGCGAAGGATTCCGCAACTACCCGTCTAGTGGTAATCTAATCTATGATCCCCTTCTTGCGATTAGCTTTCTGGTTATGTGGTATATTTTTAAATTTTGTGCTAGCGTAGCGTACCGCGTTCCTCTTCACTTTGCTGTGTGTATGTGCACTCGATTTCAGGCTTCTTCTCGCGCCTCTCACCGCCAAGTGGTGAAGCGCATCTTCAGATACCTTCGTGCTACAATTGATTATGGTATTTGGTACTCTTCTTCTTCTTATCTGTCCCTTAGAGCCTTTTCTGATGCAGACTTTGCTGATTGTAGGATAGATAGGAAGAGCACTTCTGGCACTTGCCAATTCATTGGCACTTCTCTTATTTCTTGGTCATCTAGAAAGCAGTCTGGAGTTGCACAGTCCACCGCTGAGACTGAGTATGTTGCTGTAGTCAGGTTCTCTGGATGAGATCGACCTTGCGGGACTTTGGGTTAGAGATAAAGAGTGTGCCACTTTTCTGTGATAACACTTCTGCTATTTGCATTGCTAAGAACCCAGTGCAGCATTCCCAGACCAAGCACATTGATATTAGATATCACTTCTTTAGAGATCATGTGGAGAAGGGTGATATCGCGATTCAGTTTGTAGAGAGTGACCTTCCGTTAGTTGATATCTTTACCAAGCCTTTGGATAGCTCCATGTATGTTGCCTTGAGGAGTGAGCTTGCAGTCGTGTGCCCTTACGGCCTATTGTGAGGGGGAGTTGGTTTGTATACTATGTATTATATGTTTTCTTCTAGTTTTTCCTTTCTCTTGTTTTGTTCTGGGTGCTTATGGGGTTTTATTCTCTAGAATTATGAGTTCACTTCACTTAGACTTCTGGCATGATGTGCGTGACCTCTCATCTTATGCTATAGGTTGCTATCACACACAATCAGCTATTCACTCTACTCTCTAGGTTGAGTTCCCTCATAGACTTATAAGTCTAGCAGGTGTTGGGCCCCCTGGGTAGACAGGGTCTGTGTGCACTCCCTAGTCTAAGATCTAGAGTCAGCTTCCCTATGTCAGTCATTGGGGAAGATAAGAGCGAGTCTGAGCTATAGTGAGTCTCTTCTATCTTTTCTATACTGTATAGCCATCCAGTTTGCAGTTTTCTAGACTTCTTCTCCTCATTTTGTATTTCTGGTTTCCATTGAGTTCATTTGGGTTTTTGCATCTAATTCTGCTAATAACTCATTTTAACCAAATTTATGCTTAAAATTGATTCACTTGTTGAGGGGAGTTTGGGAATTTGTTCATGCATTGCATATAGACTGCATTTTCTTTTTTATGAGCTTTGTCTATTATGCAAATGATTTAATCTTCATGCAATTCACCATGATACATCATTTGAAGAAAATCACTAGCTTAGATATGTCCAAGTTCATGTATTCTGCTAAGTTTGTTAAAATTTGAAAATTGAAAGCTTTGAGTGAAAACTTGATGAAACATGTTGATGTTACTTGCTAAGTTTCTTCTCTAGATGTATTTGCCATGATTTATAAAATTTTGGATATCTCTAGAGTCCCTATAGCAACTTGGGTGAAACTTACTTGATTCATACTAGAGTCCTTCATTTGCTCATGAATCAATGTGCTAAAAATAAAAATTAAGCATAAATGACTCTTTTTTGCGCGCATTAGACTTAAAACCTTACATTCACAAGACAGCTTCTAATTGCATTTGGGGTGAACATGGAATGCATCGTGTATGACAACCATCATCCTCTTAAGAGTTCTTCTTGAGATGGTCGATTGTGGCTTGAGTTAATTGCTTTAAAAAAAACAATGCAAATAACAAAAACATAAGTGGGTAAAGAATGCAAATAATGTCAAACATTTGCACCCCGCTGTCTTTTAAAGTCTTAAAGAAAAATTTGCATAAATTGAAAAATGAGCTCGAAAGACCTTGTATGCACTTCAAGATTCTCCAAAGTGTTGAGTAGGTTGAACTCTAGGTTTTCCATTTGATCCTATGAGTGGCTTTGCTTCTAGTTTTTAAACTTTTGCTAAGTTTTGCACTTGTCAAATCTTGCAAAATAGTCTAAACTAAGCTTGCTAGCAAAATGTGTTTGCTCTTGGACATGTCTTAGTTTAGTCATAATCTGAAATTGACAAGCTTGGTGTCATATCTTATCATTATGATCAATTGGATAATCTTCAAAGCTCTTTAGTTGCATTTCATACATCCATGTTAGTCAAAGGGGAGAAAATATAAAAATCTTGATGCCAATATTGCCAAAAGGGAGAGAAAATGTGGAAAAGGCATCATTAAAAAAATTGAACTGCATGCTTGTTATTACGATTTTGTTAAAAAATTGCTAATCTTAAAAATCATAAGCATTTGTGAACTCTTACTGGATTTTAGAGTTTTTGTGGAAAACTTGCTCTTTCTTAAATTTAACTCCAAAATCCAAATCCTGTTGAGTTTAGCTTTATCTCCAAAATCCCTTTCGTCAACTTGGTCATGATCTCATTTCTTTTCTTTAGACCAAGTTCGACTTTGCAACTGAAATTGCTTTCTTCTTCATTTTTCAATCTCAAAACTTATGCCTTTTCGTGTGTTTGTCAATGTAGTCATCAAGGGGGGATTGAAAGACTGTGTGGTGGTCTACCCTGGTTTGTGATGAGTATTTTGACTAAACTTGAGCTTGGAATGCTTTGGTTTGAGTTTGAATTGAATTTGAATTGAAATTTGAAGCAATTTGAGTCTTCTCTATTTTTCCGGTGCTACCAACCATGGTAGCTCGGTGCTACCAGGCGGGCGGTAGCACTAGACCAAATGGCAGGTGTGATATTTCTAGAGAGGGTGTTTTTAGGGGATTTTGCTGGGCGGTGCTACCGACCATGGTAGCCCAATTCTAACGGCGGCGGTGGCACCGCCCTTCGAAAGTGCAAAAATTCCGAGGAGGTGTTTTTACGGTTGGGTGTCGTGGTGCTCTGCGGCTGGGGCGTAGCACCGGTCCACTATGGGCGGTGCTACCGGCCTGAGGGCGGTAGCACCGGCCAGGATGAACAAAGTTAAATTTCGATTTGTGGAGTTTGATGAATCTCTTGCATATCTTTGTGGTCAATGCTATGTGAGTTGTTTACTTGTTTTTGATGGTTGCAGGACATCGGGTTTTGATCATGGTGATGCGGAGGATGACCGGGACTAGGCGAGGAGCGTCGGAGGTCCAAATGGTCGTGGATCTTCGGAAGATGATCGGAGACGGAGTCGGTGCAAGCCAAGAAGACAAGGAATGGATGAGATGCTAGCTAGAAGCTGCTTGGATCAATGAAGGCCGTCGGATCGCAGTCTAGTTGATAGGATAGCGAGTCTAGTTATTGTGCTTTGAAAACCGTGCAAGAAAACCCGGTTTGTGTGGAGGGTTTTGGGTTAGCCCTTGCATGACTGCGTGAGTGGGTCAATCCTAGCCCTTGATGGAGTGCTCTAGGGTTTAGAGACTCATCCAAGGGTGGTAGGTGGCCCAAGAGTACTATAAATAGAGGGAGAGAACATAACAACGTGGACTTTGTAGAGTGCTACAATACTATTTCCACAAATGACTTCCTTCTCACATAAGGAATCTCATCAAGGGTTCGAATTAACTCACTCACTCATACATGGGCTAACCCAAAACCCAACAATATAATGGGTTTTAACCATTTGACACTAACCTAACCAATACTCAACCCGCGAACTTTTGATCTAACGATCCTCCTTCGTTTGAGTATGTCTTAAGTTAGCATCTCATCCATCCACTCATCATCCCTGCTTGCAGCAACTCCTCGGCCTTAGTCATCGTCCGATGTCACCTTGACTATCTAGATCTCAGCTCTTCTAGCCTAGTCCCGATCTCCTCCGTCACACTATGACCTAGCTCCGAAGTCCTACAACCATCACAGACAAGCAAAACATCACATAGCATTGCATAATATAATATGCAATATTTAATTAATAGCAATATGAATTCCCAATTAAATGCATCACTCAAGCTCACTAAGAAGACTGACAGTAACCCAAAATTGCAAATTCAATTTTTCAAACCAAGACAAACTCACACAAATCGACACAGCCTATCAAATGTCAAATACTCATCACACATCTATGGGTTGACCTCCACATGGTTTCATAGAAATAAAACATTGGTGAACTAATTATGTGTATAAAGGAGCAACCATTTATACATAATTGAATTTTGATATATATGTAAAACATATTTAGGCTATCTATATACAAAACAGGATTCCAGCTTGAAAAGATAGATCTATGTCGTATCACGGTTACTTTCCACTAGTTAATTGCAAAGAGAAAGTAAAGGTGTTTTAATCCATGAATTGTTTAGTAGCACATACATAACTACTAAACTGATTAGGGTAATATAATCAACAATTTGAAAAGTGGAGAACTAAATATGTTCAGAGGATCTTTGATGTTTGTTTGCTGCCTTGAAAAAAAAGGTTAAATGTCAAACTGCAACTGGTTCAGTCTTTCTTGCCCAAATCCTAACTCTGAAAGGGAGAAACGTTGACATACACACTAATTTTCATCCTAAACAAAGGTGAAGAGTGACTAGCAGCAGTATGTTTAGGAATAAGGCTGCAGCTATTGGATCGTCTAGCAATGTTGACACTTCTACCATGAATAGCCTTTTCAGTGAAAACATACAATGCATTTCAGGGTCTACAAAAATCATTACTATGGCACATGCTGTATAGTATCAATATCTATCTGTACAACCAAAAACAGTTATCAGATCAAAGATCATTTTCTAAAGATATCACTGCATCAAATTGTCTCACTGCAGTTATATAATTGAGAAAAGGACAAACAAATTTTGAAGACTCATATCCAAGCATTGTCTCACTATAGTTATCCATATTGTTCTTACTCAACTAGAAGGACCATAAATATAGTGAGAACAATCATCAACGTCATGGCAGTCCAGATCTGTGGGGCAGCGGTTTGATGTCCAGATCTACTTGATGCAGTGGCCAGAGAGGGTGGAGGAAGAAGAAGTGGGGATTTGAGGAGGTAGGTAGGGACAAGGGTGGACCGAGGTGGTGGAGGCGGCGGGGCCTTGAGACAGAGGGCGACTGTTGTGGATGAGGTGGCGGCGGGTGGGAGAGGGGGCTCAGGATGGAGGGCCACAGTACAGGATGCGAAAGCAGCAGCCAGGCCTCAAGACAGACGTCGAGGATGAGGGAGCCAGTGAGGACGAGGATGTGACATCGTTGGCTAGATCTTGCAATGGCCCATGCAAGGATGCCTGTGGCAGCCCCCTGTGGCTAGACCTCGATGCGTGATGGCGCTTAGTAGGGTTTGGGTGCCGCGGAGAAGAGGACCACTTAGGGACAGCATGGAGTTGCAATGGATCTTGTCTGCTAGAGGTGGTGGAAGGCCACGGTCAGGGTCGGGGTAGAGGTGGAGGTAGGCTCACAGGGGAAGGCGACAGCCGGGGTCCCATTGGAGGAGGCAGCTGGTTGCAGTGAAAGGCGAAAATCGAGTCGTGGTGGAGGAGGTTGATTTGGGTGGGGAAGATGGCGTCAGTATAGAGTTGAAGGGACTTGGGAGTAGAGATTTGGGACCAGTAGGCATAGAGATTTGGACTTAGCAAATTTCTAACTTCCCCTGACTATTTTCTCTATCGATTGTACACGTAACTACCAAAGAAATTAATATTTTTCTAATGAATGTATTTTTCTAATAGTTACATGTAGAGCTAGCAGGAAATAAAGAGTTTTCTTCACAACGTTATAAACCCGTCACTAAAATTAAAATTCCTCACAGTAGTTTGTATGCCCATCAGAAAAATTAACAGCCGTTACAAAAGATGTGTCTGGTAGTGATGTGAGAAGAGCCTCTGCGAGTGGGAACTAGATGGAGGAAGGCTGGATCCATAGTACCTTAGCGCACCGATCATACCTCACTTTGTTTTAGTCCCCATTGCAGCTAGAAAAATTTTTGAGCTAGAAAAAAATAGGCAGGCCAAGCTGCCCATAAATATCTAGTTGAAAAGGGCTAAAGGAATTACATTGTTGCCTAGTTTATTTTTCTTAAAAAAAAGGTCATGATTAAGTAAGATACAAAAATTTTCGTAGATATTGTAAAGATCTTTTAACACAATGAGTGTTGTATAATTTTCTGCTAACCAAGGTGTGCTTTCTACACATGGACCTACACCATATATTATGTGTTGCAATAGAGTTTGTCTTGCAACACATGCTTCATGTGTTGTAGAGAATGTGTTGCCAAAAGCCAGTCTTGTTGTAGTGAGTTGGCAAAGAAGAATTCTAAATCCACCAAATATCATTCTCCTTCATCCAAGTGTATCAAAGCACTAACAAACATACTCATCTATGTATAGGAATTACATCACAAGTAACAACAACAGCATATCCATCCAAAGAAAATTTTACCTCCACTTATTGCGTAATTGGGTTATGTCGATACAATTATGGATTCATAGTGGTACCATCGTCAATCCTAATTTATCCACAAGCGTCATGCTCGATGAATTAATGAAACTCCCTTGGTCCATCATCATGGCACAATTGGTGTTCCTGACTCGACATCATCGAAAGAACATATCCCTTTTGCTTGGCTTCAGTAATGGATCCTCCTCACATGCGACCAATTCAAAACCAAGTTGGATGACTAGCTTCATGTCCTCCATCGATGATCTTCGTAGCAACAAATCAATAGCACCATAAGAAATGAAAGCCCTAATACAAAATAATATGGATCAACTAGTGGGAATCGCAAATTGATGCATGAGATGCCCAATCTTTCATGGTACCACACACACAATCTTGCAAACCAGTCTAAAAATATAGAATTGCAAGAACAAGATTTCAGCACAATTTGAAAAACAATTTGTTTTCAACTTGTGAAAACATCAATCTCCCTCTTCTCTCTAGATCTCTCTCCTTCACAGCAAAACAACTCCCATCAACTCGCACACACGATCATGCCCTAAGGCTTTTCTCTTTATTTCATATATCTAAATCATAACTTCAGCTTTCGAATTCTCAACTCTAAATTTTACAATAGGGGAACACAAATATATAAGGAACAAATGGGGGGTGCAGTCAAAGTAGCCGAATCCTCCTCTAATTTGACTAGAGGCCAAATCCTACTCTAACTCCTAGGCTCTATATCATATTTAAGATTGGACATTAAACAAAAAAAGGAAAAATACTATGTTAACTAATTTCGGACAACCAGAATGTTGATACTTGTCAGCTCAATTAAGCCTAAAAGGAAGAGGAATCAGAACTTGTCATAATTGAGATATATTTAGGTGATGTTCTAAGCTTTTAAACAAGTCCAAATATGCCTCAATCCAAGTTTGGATATGAAAGTTATGGCCTTTTAAACACCGGCTAGTATGGCAAGTCGAGTAGGTTTCTTTCCTTATCTATCTCCAATTCGAGTCCCTTCCTCATCGTTCTTTATTTTCCTTTTTCTTTTCCAAATCTGGACAACCTCTTTGCTTTGCCTTTCTTTCCCAAACTAAGTGCCATCTTCCCTTTTTGCCATACGGCAATTCCCTCTTTGCTTTCGATCGACTTTATTGGCAAAAAGAAGCTAACATTATTTCTTCTCTTGCTAGAGTGCCATCATTCCTTTGGATTCCGATGTGTCTAACCATCTATGCGGGTGGCTTTACCTACTATCTTGCCCACTTGACACCCATCACATAAATCTAATTCCAATATGCCCGAGCACCTTCTCCATTATACAACTGACTCAACCTACCTGATCTTACGCCGCACATCCCACAAATATAATGTGGCCAAGTCCTTTGTGTCCTCCATGTGCCGTATCTCAATTCATGCACCTGATCACACAAATTTTGTAGGGTCTCCTTTGTGTGCCCTCCTAGGCAGGTTGCATGTGCTAAGTTTTGCTTGGCTTGATTGTTTCTTTGCTCCCTTAGGCTGTCCATACATATTAGGGTTTCTTCCATCCTTCATTTGCCTTCCTCCCTCACCTTCCTTAGCCATATGCATTATTTGTTCTTTCTTACTCAAAACAACACCACCCTATTCTATGTTCTAGATTTGCACACAAGGAACAAAATCCAAAGTGGTGTTGGCAATTGGGGCCGTATCACCTTAATCTACCTGCATCCACCTCATTGTCCCAGTAGTAAAACAACCATAGTAAAGCAACCATATCTCTCAATCTAGGGACCCAAAAATATAAAAAAAATATTGAGTTCCTGGTAAACCACTACTTGCATAAAGTATTCCGCTTGCTCACCTACTTGTTCAAGGTATTCCACTCGCTAGGATCTTAGTAAATAAGCTTGCTCTAACCTTACCTTTCCTTGCTAGATTCTAGAGCAATACTACCTATAATAACACAATAAACTTATCTTACTTAGGGAACAGGCTGCCATAAAAGGACAAAAGAGAAAGAGTTACACTGGTCTAAAATCTGGAAACTACACAAAGTTTGCCACACTTTCCTAGTTGGCCAAAAATCTTGAATAATCCTTATAAACCCACCCTCCTTTTTTTACCCCGAAGACTGTTCTGTTGCATTACTGAATAAAAGGTTTAATAATTTCATAAATATATTTCTACAACATAAAAAAGGGTAAAACATACAACTTTCGGAAACTATAGAAAGTTATCTACATCTTTATTATCACTATAATTTAATTCGCTGTTTATCGGTGCTTAATTCGCAACACAAGAAAATTGCTAACATTGACAACCAAATATTGGACAACAATATTCTCAAAGCCATAATTTTCAATCTACCAAAGAAAAATAAATGATCTAGCACTCTACGAAAATCGTAGATAGAGCTAAACATCTTTTATGTCATGGAAAAGCCCTAATTTTGCCATATACTATATTTAATATATGAATTACCGCGACACTATCCAATCGCGACGATTCACTGGGTAGAGAGCTTACAAATCTCATATCTTTTATTCTATCCAAATAAATTAAGTGTTTAAGTACTTCATTGAAATATAATAAAATTATTTATAAACCTCGAGTTATTGTACAGACCTAAATCGGTCATCTTGAAGGTCTAAACCATCCAAAACCGTTTCAACACCCGATTGATGACGATCTGCGGAACATTAGATTTCCAAAGGCCACAATTTGCAATCTATCCAATGAATTTTATTGATTTTATCTTGTTAGAAATAAAAGAAACTTATATACACCCCCTTTAGTACAAAATTTTTCCTGATTCTACCCCAATACCCTTGAAAATCAATTAGATCTAAACTGCACGAAACTAGACAAAAAACCCAACAACCCTAAACAAGAATTAGCATGATCCATGGAGCTAATTCCACTCTAATTACCAAATTAATCCGCATAAAAGTTTGTCTACAAGAAAGGGTGAGGGTAGTAGAGGGTTACCCAAACATCTATTAAGATCAAATAAGAAATACACGAGAGCTCTTCTCTTTTTTTCTCAATCATTCCCTTGCTTCCCCATCCACCTCCTGGAATTGCAATGGTGCTACTCTACGCAAAGGAGGACGTGTAGCCCTAGGAGAGGCATGTCGTCTTGGGAAAGGTGGTGGCTACCCTATGGGAGAGAGATGTAATCATAGGGAAAACAGAGTCACTCACCTTTTTTTTGCCCTAAGCTCTAGTAGACTAACCCAGCAAAGCCGCTATCTCCTAATTATTATTATTATTATTATTATTATTGTATTCATAACTATAGAACTCCTTTCTCCCTCTAGAAAAAGAAAAAAATGGTTTGCATATAACTACACCAAAAGACATGTGTAAGGACATAATTGACTTATCTCAGCTCGATAACATGACGAGAGACCTTTACGGCTTTACCAGCAACTGTGAAGCTCTACGTCAGGTAAGCTACTAGTTAGGTGCCCGTGCATTGCAACGGAATATAAAAAGAAGGCGATACATATCATAAAACATTATCGTCAAGCATGATCCCAAAACAGTAATAGTTGTTTGTATCATTAAAGCTGATACATACCGTGGAGGTGAACCTGTATCTGGGCAAGGAGACATAAGAGAAGAAGATCTGGCCAAGTTCTTGAGCCAAGCCCTGTTGATGTTTCACTGGCTCTTCGGTTGACTGAAATTAAAGTAGAATGGATCAAACTTCAAATTAGGATGAAATTAAATTTGACTTGAAGTTAAGAAGAAGAACAAGGTGAAGAAAAAGAGTGCCATGTAATTCTACAAAGTTCTTGCAATCTAGAGGAAGGCAGCGAGTGATCACCTTGGAAAGACCATACTGAGGATTGCAACTAGGCCTCCTGTAGTAGCTCTTCTTATTCATGTTTACTAGTCGAAAATCACCAACAGAGGATCAAAGCTGCACAAACGATCAAAAGGAAAGCCAAGTCATGGTCGTCTCATGGACCATGCAAGACATCCCAAAGCTCAATACCAAGAGCAACAAGCCATGACAAGGTACAATGAATCATGAAGTATTTAGCTACTTTGGCAGTGGTGCCTTAGGCGGTCAGTGGTAGTTGGCCAATGAGTAGGCTGCAGCAAATACAACAACTGCAGTAGGCTGAAGACAGAAGACGTCGTGGTAGTAAATACAAAGAGGGAGGCATTAAATAGGATGTTAGAAAGATGCCCTTGCACTTGTATTTTGGTAGGTATCTGTAACTCGGAGAACTTTGAAACAGAAGTTATCTTGGACAGTACCCTACCATGTAGGGCCTGAGGATCAAGGGCTAGAGAGGGGGTTTGGCATGAGGACCAAGGCCTAGAGGATGGGGCAGCAACACAATCTTGATGATACCAAGAGACAGAAGTTATCTTGGACAGTACCCTACCAAAGCACACGAAATATGAAAAGATGGTGATACATATCATAAAATGTTATCGTCAAACGTGATCTCAAAACAATAATAGTTGTTTGTATCATTAAAGCTGATACATACCATTAAGGTGAACATGGATCTGGGCAAGGAGACATAAGAGGAGAAGATCTGGCTAGATTCTTGAGCCGAGCGAGCAGTTGTGGCTCAAGACATGATTACATCAGGCAGCTGCGGTTATCGCTCGGGTGCAGACCTAGATCCCTATCCTTCTCCTCTAATCCCTCCAACTCCTTCCACATGGTGGTGGTGAACCTGCTGTCCAACATGGGCTGAGCCAACGCATGTATGCATCATGCCAATTTAAAACTTGTTTTTAAATATAATAGAACGCCACCTATTGCATACAGAGTAATAAACTAATATGTAGAAAACATAGATATTATACTATCCAAACCACACACTACTAAAAAAGTATTAAACATAGTAGAATAATAATGACCAAAAAACCAAAAACAAAAGCATTGTTATTAATCTCCATAGGAGTATGGATAGACTGCTGCAAATGGTAACAACATATAGATAGCTTGTTCTCTCTCGCTCTTCAAATTCATATACTAAAAGATTGATAGTTAAAACACAAAATATATATGCCTCAATATTATCATGTCACAAAAAATGCATAGTTTTTAACATAATGATTGTCTATTTTAGACCATAATACCATATGAACCTACATATACACTCAAAAGGCAAAAAAGAAAGAAAGAACAGAGAAAGAAACCTTAAGAAACAGTCAACATCAGCCATTCATCAAAATGATCACTCTTAACATCTCAATTGCATCTAGACAATCTTAATGATGTTCAGTGTACATGAAAAAATCGTTTTTGCGATCAACATCCTAGTTGTATTACACAGAGAGTCATGGAACCCGGCGCGTTACCACGGACGTCAAGAAGCAACCATAAACATGCAGAATCAGCATGAACAATTTAGAATGAGTTAAATAGATGATCAAAACTATAATTAACTTTGTCAAATCAGACAACAAAAATAGGTGAACAAATTGTTTAACGGAAAAAGATGAAAAATTACAAAATTAGTGCATCTTAATTGGGTTCCACTTCTAAACACAAATAACTGGTTCTTCAAACTGCTGCACCAAGCTGTTTACATCATTGAACACCGTCACAAAATGTACTGCAAAGTTCTTTGTATCGCCGATCACCATCACCAAAATTCATGTTAAAGGTTGTTCAATCACTCTTGAAGCCATTTTTCATTGTCAACTAGTGAGCAAATTAACTGAGCGAATTAAGGTATGCATATGCTAGGACAATGAATAATAGTTGTCTTGCATAACACATTCATTCTTAAAATTTACCACAGTTTCAGACGAAATGAAGAATCCCTAAGATGCATGTAGATAATATAAATATGACAGTAGCAGTTATAGAACATTAACAATAAGGCACTTTGCTATGTCGGTTTTAGGGTTAATTGTTTTGACCAATTGTAGTTAGAAAACTAACGCATAATCTCTTATTTGCACATGAGAAATAATGGCATGGCTTCGTCAGACATTTTCCAATATAAACTGACCTTGATTTATGGCATATGTTGTTGCTTAACTGAAGGTCATGACAATAGTGGTTTCTTCAGCTTATTTTGTTTGTACTGGTACTCTTAAGAACATCTAAAAAAAGCAGCCTCAATCGAGTCGTTTTGAAATGGCATTAACCATTTCAATATTCCTGGTATAAGATGGATTATTCCAATGTTTTTTTGCACTAAAGCATCACATGGTGAAGTTATAGGTAAGCATAAACTGATTAGATTAAGCAAATAAAAAAGACAGCAATTTTAGAAATTACAATAAGTTCTAATTGCAATTGAGTTTCTTGTATAGATTGATTCATGTCAACAATTAATACATTGCATGGATGGATTCAAGTCAGCTCATAGTATAGTAAAAAAATTCTCGTATATGAGCACTTGTTTATACTGTCAGCACTCATCCCCTAAAATAGAAAATCTCCACCAAGGTCAAACATCGAAAAGATGAAAATAGGTGACCTAAGCAGCAAAAGTATTATGTTATATGTCCATAATTATAAACCACCAATTGTGTCGGTATTTTTACAATAAATATGCATCCAAACATTGATCATAAATCTAAATGCTCTACAATAGGAAATCAAACCAAATTTTTTTAGTACTTGTACAGAATAATCAAGATTTCCTACTCTCTTTCCATGAAAATCATCAATTCTTCTAGAATGCAAGCATTAGAATAAAAACAATAATTCACAATTTAGAAACCTAGCGTATGTAAAATGCACTATCCAACACCTGCAAGTTGCAAACCAAAACAAAATGAGTTTCATTAGTTAAGAGTCGATATCAAAAAGGTAAACAATGTAAAATAAGAGAAGAACAGAGAATTTACTTCTCAATAGGAGCAGAAAACATGCTGTTATATGTACTAATAGTAAGCACACCTTCATCCTGCAAAGTTTGTTGCGCATGTAGGACTATCGAAAAATTGGTTCCTAGATCACAAAATTAGCTTAGAATGTATTCTATCTTAGTAAATTTCCATAATTTATGTACGATCTTAACTTAGAACACAGTCGCTCATAATCAAATTCAACACCTTAGAATCTAGTCACTCCTAATCAAACTCAAGAACGATCCTGGTTGGAACGAACTAATCAGCAAATAATTGCCATAGAAACAACTAAACTTCCACCTTTATTTGCAAAGCATTTGGCTCAAATGGGAGGAAACGTTAACCAAATCAAACACAAGTAATAAATAAAATTGACATAAAAGTTAAGGGCGCTCACTTGTGAAGATCTCCAGATCATGAGAGTTGTCGCTAGGACCAAAAAAACAACATTGTTTGCTTACAACATCCAGCTAGGATACCAATCAAACCTGAGGAGACGCCAGTAAAAATGATGGTTGTGGGATATGAGGCAGCCCGGGAAGAGATTGAAACCTTGTGCTGTTGGTGTGGTCAGTAGCAGCACAGCATCCTCATCGCACATGTCCATCTTCACTAGTGGAGGCAGGACACCAGTGGTGGGATCTGAAGTGACCTAGCAGGAGGCAGAGGCACGCAGAGACCAAGGCTCTGAATGTGTAGAAACAAACGGAGGCCTTTGGCCATTGTGGCTCCATGGTGAGGATGACGGCCACCACAGTTGCTCCCATAAATCTTCAGAACGCTCTTCACATTTTTCACGTAATATGGTGCTCCTGTAACAAATAGAATGCATTAGCTCAACAGGTAGAAAAATGAAAGATGTCCTGATCATTTTTTATATTTAAGAGTTCAGGCTAAAAGTCCATACTACACAGAGAAGGAAACAAAGAAAAGCTGAAAGCATGTGCTGGGCAAGAAATCAACCATTACAGAACAATGAGGTATGGATGAGATTGCATTATCTCAAAATTTCAAATTGAACAAAGATATGAACTGACGAGGACATCACTCCTTTGGATACGCGCATACATCATAGTCCAATGACAAGAGCTTGTGCACGTAAATTAAATCATGAGGTGAGCTCGTTTCTCGCTGTTCATAATAATGATATTGAGGATGGGATGCTACTAAATATTTGTGATGTTTTACTACTTAGGAACATAGGAGAAGCATCACCAGGATAGCCACAAGCACTCAGTTTATTGGCACAATTCAGATTGACGCCAAGTCGAACCAACCACTTTTACTCCAAGTTGGCACAAATTCCGAAGGGCACCATCACCTCCACGCAACCACATGCCCAGCTAGACTCCACCCTTGCCACGCCAAATCAAGCTGGACTCCAAGTCCACAATTCGGGCTTTGTTTTCAGTTCGGAGTCAGCAGACAGCATTGCATTAAAACGGGCATATCTCTCTCATACGGAGTCCAATAGAGGAGTTCTTGTGCTCGTTAGAAATATAACGACGTGATCTTTCCAATGGCTCTGGTCCTAGCCGCAGATTTGTTACATATTAGCTAGAATCATCAAAACAATATGTTATATTACTGTTTTAGGCTGTTTCGGGCTTTATAAGCGTGTGGGAGCCCAAGCCAAGGTTGTGTGCGCCCCCCTGGCCACACAAACCCTAGCTCGACCCTCTCACGCCCCACCCTCTCATATACTCAGTAGCCGCTGCCTTAGACACTTGGGTTTTGCTTAGATTATAACTAGACACTCTGTCAGTTTTTCGCCGTACATCGGTTTGTGGAACCCCAACTCGTGTGCTTAATATAATTTGCAATTTCAGATTGCATCTTCTATGTTCTTGCTTGTGTTCTCGATTCGCATGCAGGGATTAGCGTTCTTGGCAAGGTCAATCGTGTTTATGCATGGTTGATAACCTACGGAGCCGTGGTGTAGCGATTACAGGGTTCGGATCAGTTTTGATTGGAAGCCAGATCGTCAACGTCGAGTTCTCCATCAATCAATTTACTACTACCTGTCGGAAGATCGGACCACCATTCGCATCAAGTGGTATCAGAGCCACTGTTGCCCGATAGGTAACCTTGTATCCCCAATTTTGTTTTGTCATCATCGTAGAGTCCAGAAAAATTGCCCCACAAAATGTTCCTCATCGATTCCACTGTCCTACAACCCCTTGTGCCTTTGCAATTTTCGTTTTCAGTTTTGCTTTGTTGAATTCGTGTCCATCGTCGTTGTCTTTTTGCTGGTTTGAAGTCATGATCCTAGTCTGTAGTTGTCACCTTACGTTGCCCTAGTTCTTGTTTGCACCGTGAGTCATCCCACCACCGCCAACCCCCAAAACCAAACCGAGTCCTACTCGGTTTGCGCCTGTCGCCGCCTTGCATTATATATGCGCTCCGCAAGCCCTAGATAGGTCACAAGCCGCCTTGTGTCAATTGCCCTTTACCGCTAGCCTCTGATTTTTAACCCATGACCCTATTGCTCGCTCAGCCCAAACCGAAAGGAAGAAGTGAAGTTCCAGGCAATTCTAGATTGTGTAGTGTTCAGTAAAACGGGCATAACATTTGCATACGAACTCCGACTGTGGCGTACATTTTTTGTTTCGAAGAGGATGACGAGGTGCATGTGAAAAAAACACAGGACTTGTGCAATTTTTTATCCTCAAAATCGGCCTGAAAGACCGAGTTTTGGGCCCTAGAAGTTTGTTGTGCTATTTTTGCCGCTTTTTCGGTCATCTGTTTAGCATTTTCTCTTGTTCCAAAACGTGAGATTTTTGTTTTTCCTTTGAGTTAAAAGAAAGGAAAAAATTCAAATGCAAAAAAAAAGAGGAGAGCCACACTGAAAAAAATCAGAGAGAACAAAAGAACCAAAAAGAGGGAAAGAGAAGAAAATAATCATAATTGCTTGCATCTTTTGAGTCCTTTGTACTTTGATATCCCTTACTTGGTTGAACTAGTCCTAGGAACACGTTTAGGCCAGCAACTGTGAAAAGTACGTTGGACATTTATTCAGCTTGCCAATCTGATTTCGATATTGCTTATTCCTTGCTACTTAACATTGTCTTCCAAGCTCCACATACTTCTTATCAGTTCAGGTTCTCTTTTGCAATCGCCTCACTCACGCTCCAATCACGGTATCACGAACCAGCCACCGGTTGTACCACCCACTACTTTGGAAAGAACATTTGTAAGAGCGTGGTAAGACACTTGAGAGTGAGTGATTCCACCTTCCACCACCTAGTTAGTTGATAGGGATAAACTCTTGTGTTGTCTTTGGTCTTCTTCTAACAATGGCAGATTCGTAAGCTGAAGCTGTGGATGGAGAGGAGTGTATTCCGGAAACGCATTTAACAGCATGCTAAATGGCATCAATACAAACATCGCAAAGATCGGTCGAGACAATGAGCATAAATTGGAGGGAATAGAGCGATTGCCAGTCTTCTTACAAGGATGGAGAACTATGAGAGACTGCCACCTCTCAATGGTGCTCGAAGAGTGGAGGAGCATGATGCAGCCCACGATCATGAAGAGTTTGTCGCAAGAGATGATGAGGATGGAGAAAACAACGATGCCTTTGCTGCTTGTGCCGCTGCACAAGATGTACAACAACAACGACGCCTGAATCACAACCGTCATGGTATGGGAGGTAATAATTTTAATCACCGCAATGGTCGTGGATATGATCATCCTTTTTCTAAAGTTAAATTTATCATACTATCTTTTTCTGGTGCATATGATACCGAAATTTATTTAGATTGGGAAATGACTGTTGAACAAAAATTTAACTCCCATTTAGTTCCTGATGTATATAGAGTCAGACAAGCTACTAGTGAGTTCAAAGAGTTTGCTATCATTTGGTGGAATGAAGTAGTAAATTCTGGCCTACAACCTGATACATGGGATAGATTAAAGCGAGCTATGCGTAGTAGATTTATTCCTTGTTATAAACGTGATTTACGTAAGAAATTGCAACGCTTGAATCAAGGTAATATATCTGTACAGGAGTACTATCAAGAGCTACAAATAGGCATGTTGCGTTGTGAGGTATTTGAGGATGAAGAAGATAAGATGGCTCATTTTTATGGGGGTTTAGGACGTGAAATTCAGGGCATCATTGATTACAAAGATTATAATGATATCAATAGATTGTTTCAGCTTACTATGTTGACAGAAAAAAATTGTAGGGAAGACAAGAAAGGTCAAGAAGCAACTAAGGTAGTACATCTATACCAAAATCGACGCCCGAGCAAGCCAAATCAACCCCGCCTTCTGCTAATCGGCCTGCTGCCCCCTCCATGAGTAGGATGCATTCAGCAGCACCGCCACCACCATCACATGCACCTGAGATGAGTAAATCTACTATTGTGCAGGCACCAACGAAGAGCTCTTCATCGGTTGCTTCCACAGGTCGTACGACTGGCATTTTGTGCCATCATTGCAAGGGAATGGGCCATGTGTTAGTGTTATGCCCTTGAGGCAATCATCTAACATGACTATGTTTATGAATAATAATATGATTATTGGTCCAATGAATGTATATCATTGTATTGATCAACAAGTATGTGACTTGCTTATGAAGCTCTTTACTTAATGATGTAATTCGATAAATATCTCTGATCGGATATCATCGTATAGGACAACGATGAATAGATCAGCACATGTAGTGATCGATGATCATGCTTCATAGATCATGGGATATGTAGATATCATCTATACATTGTGGACGCATGTTGAAGAACATGGGTTAGATAGACCCGCAATGGGACAACTGCGAGAATGTTTCATTCTTATGTGTCATCGATGTATCTCATACCTAGTAGATGTATGATCCTTAGACTGAGATTGTCATATTCCCTACATGTGTAATAGTTTTCCTTGGGGCTATCAAACACTACTTCCTAACCGGATAGTTATAAAGGTAGCTTTCATGTTTACTATGAAACGTGCGAGGGAAGTGGCGATTAAGATGGAATTTGCCACTCCAATGAAACGGAGATATATGACAAGGCCACTCGCGTGATATGATTAAGGAAGTGCATGGCCATGCCGTGATTGAGAGTCAATCACAACCTATTAATATATCACGGATACGAGAGATGGATTGAATCATCAAAGGATGACATGTTTCGCCTTGAGATCAATCTTCATATACTTGGCAAAGGATTATTACATGAGTACTTTTGATAGGTTACATTCGATTTGATCATAGTATGTTTGGGAGTTGGCATACTTTGCAAGAAGCCACTACCAACATTGGATTGAAAAGGAGTTTTCGAATCCACGTCCAAGCGTCGTGAACTGCAGGTCACACACTTAATGGGTTGGGACGCATTAATTTGGATTGGATCCGTAATTAATGAACCTCGTGGGCTTAGCACGCTGATGGGCCCTAGTTTAGGGTTTCATCTCGTGGCTATATAAGGAGGGGAGGAGAGAGGGCGCAGGGTGTGCTTTCCCACGGTTTAGGAGTGATTCACTCGAAACCCTAGCCTACTCCTCTCGCTGCCCCTGCCGAGCGACCAGGTGCTTGCACACCGACGCACGGCGTTCCATCTCTGGACGTGTGGACTACTGCGGTGACGCTGCTGTGACTGCGGCGTGGGAGGACGATCCACGGCAAGGCAAGGACGATCCACTACATCGACGCAACGACTGCGGCGAGAACGATCCACTACATCGACGCGCGAAGGATTCCGCAACTGCGCGTCTAGTGGTAATCTTATCTATGATCCCCTTCTTGCGAGTAGCTTTCTGGTTTCGCGATAGATTTTTTTTTGCTAGTGTAGCATACCGCGTTCCTCTTCACCATGTCATGAAGGATTGCCCAAGTCAGAGTGTGTACATCGCCACGGAATAAGGTGGGTCCATTAGTGCTAGTGATGTTGAGGATGAATATACTCTTGCAGCTAACCTTGCAGATAATGAAGATGACCATGAGACGAACAGTGATGGTGAGGAGATTTTAGGGACCGTTGCCATGGAGAATTACAAGACCATAATTGTGCAGCGAGTGTTGAGCGCTCAAATGGAGCAAGCGGAGAATCTACAACATCATAATTTATTTCAGATTTATCTCATCGTCCAGAACCGTCGTATTCATGTGATAATTGATGGTGGGAACTGCAATAACTTGGTGAGTTTAGATCTGGTCAACAAGCTTTGCTTGACCACATGTGCGTATTCTCATCCATACCATATTCAATGGTTCAACAACAGCAGTAAGGTGAAGGTAACATAAACTGCAAGAGTGCATTTTTCCATTGGAACATATCATGATTTTGCTGATTTCGACGTAGTGCCTATGCAAACATGTTCTCTTTTATTAGGCCGTCCATGGGAATTTGATACTGATGCAACTCATCATGGTAGAAGTAATAAATAAACTCTTATGCACAAAGGAAAGAAAATCACTTTGCATCCTATGACACCTGTTGAAATTGTGCAATGTGATAAAAAGAGATATCAAAATGATAATAAAAAGAGTGCACCAGAATCTGAAAATCAGTAAGTAGCTAAGAACGTTTTCCCACATAAGAAAGACAAGAAAGCACCTAGTTCTAAGTCCAAGGGAATTATATTGAAAGGTGGTGTTATGCTTGCTACAAAATCTGATCTTGCTAAAATTAATGAGCATGATGCACCATGCTATGCTTTAATGTGCAAAGAGGTTTTATTTTCACTTAATGATATTCTTAGCTCTTTGCCTCCTGTTGTCATTAACCTTTTGCAGGAGTATGAGGATGTGTTTTCAGCTGAGTTACCCCTGGGGCTGCCACCTATTAGAGGTATTGAGCACCAAATTGATTTGATCCTGGGAGCAACTTTACCAAACTGTGTTGCATATAGGACCAACCCAGAGGGGACTACGAAAATTCAGCGACAAGTCCAAGAGCTTTTGGACCGAGGGTACGTACGGGAAAGCTTTAGTCCATGTGTCGTTCATGTTCTTTTGGTTCCTAAGAAAGATAGTAGTTGACGTATGTGTGTTGATTGTAGAGCCATTAAGAATATCACAATAAGGTATCGTCATCCTATTCCTAGGTTAGACGACATGCTTGATGAGTTGAGTGGTTCTATTATTTTCACAAAAATTGACTTGCGTAGTGGATACCACCATAGTAGAATGAAATTGGGAGATGAGTGGAAAACAGTATTTAAAAATAACTTCAGTTTGTATGAGTGGTTAGTCATGCCTTTTGGTTTAACTAATACACCTAGCACTTTCATGTGTTTGATGAACGAAGTTTTACATGTTTTCATTGGAAAATTTGTGGTGGTATATTTTAATAATATTTTGATCTATAGCAAGTCACATAAAGAGCACATAGGACATTTGTGTGCTACTTTTAATGCTTTGAGATATGCATGTTTGTTTGGTAACTTGAGAAGTGCACCTTTTACACGGATCGAGTCTCTTTTCTTGGCTATGTTATTACTCCACAGGGAATTGAAGTAGATGAAGCAAAAATTGAAGCCATCAAGAGCTGGCCAACCCTTGAGACAGTCACATAGGTGAGAAGTTTTCATGGTATTGCAGGATTCTATAGGCGTTTCGTGAAAGATTTCAGCACCGTTGCTGTCCCGCTAAATGAGTTGACAAAGAAGGGCGTATCTTTCCAATGGGGACCAGCACAACAACAAGCTTTTAACACGCTGAAAGAGAAGCTTACACATGCACCTCTACTCCAACATCCAGATTTTAGTAAGACGTTTGAATTAGAATGTGATGCTAGCGAAATTGGAATAGGAGGTGTGCTACTACAAGAAGGTAAACATGTTGCTTACTTTAGTGATAAATTGAATGGGCCAACTTTGAATTACTCCACCTATGATAAACAAATTGTATGCTTTAGTGCGAGTATTAGAAACATGGCAACACTATCTTTGGCCAAAGGAGTTCGTTATTCATTCTGATCATGAATCTCTGAAGCATATTAGAAATCAAGCCAAACTGAATAAATGATATGCTAAATTGGTTGAATTCATAGATTCGTTTCCATATATCAATAAACGTAAGAGGAGTAAAGACAATGTAATTGCTGATGCGTTATCGAGGCGATATACAATGTTGTCTCAACTTGATCATAAGATTTTTGGTTTAGAGACAATAAAAGAGTTATATGCCACTGATTTGGACTTTATAGATGCATTTGAAAACTGTAGAGAAGGAATAACATGGAATAAATATGTGCTGAAAGATGGATTGTTATATCGTGCTAACAAGCTATGTGTTCCTACTAGCTCTATTCGTCTTTTATTTTTGCAGGAAGCGCATGGAGGTGGTTTGATGGGCCATTTTGGAGTGAAGAAAACTGAAGATGTACTAGCCACATATTTCTTTTGGCCAAAGATGAGACGCAATGTCGAGCGCTACGTGTCACGCTGCACTACGTGCAATAAAGCTAAGTCTCGCACTAATCCACATGGCCTTTATATGCCTCTTCCTGTTCTTAGCATTCCATGGGAGGATATTTCTATGGACTATATTTTAGGGTTTCCTAGAACAAAGAGGAGGAGGGATAGTATTTTGTGGTTGTGGACCGATTTTCTAAAATGGCACACTTTATACCTTGTCATAAGAGCGATGATGCTACTAATGTTGCTGATTTGTTTTTCACGGAGATTGTACGCTTACATGGAGTGCCAAATACAATTGTTTCAGATCGTGATGCTAAGTTCTTGAGTCACTTTTGGAGAAGCTTATGGAATAAGTTGGGGACAAAGCTCTTGTTTTCTACTACATGTCATCCCCAAACAGACGTACAAACGGAGGTCGTCAACCGTACGTTGTCAACCATGTTGAGGACTATTTTAAAGAAGAATTTGAAGTTGTGGGAAGAGTGTTTACCGCACGTTGAGGTTGCTTATAACAGGTTGGTACACTCTACCACCAAGGTATGTCTATTTCAGGTAGTGTATGGGTTTAATCCTCGTGCACCAATTGATCTTATGCCCTTGCCTACTTCTGAAAAGGTGAATTTAGATGCTAAGAAGCGTGCTGAATTTATTTTGAAAATGCATGAAATAACTAAGGAGAGCATAGAAAAGATGACTAAAAAGTATAAAATTGCTGGTAACCAGGATAGAAAACATTTATCTTTTGAACTGGGTGATCTTGTATGGTTACATTTGAGAAAAGATAGATTTCCAGATTTGAGAAAGTATAAATTAATGCCTCGAGCTGATGGTCCTTCTAAAATACTTGAAAAGATTAATGGTAATGCATATAAGCTTGAGTTGCCTGCAGATTTTGGGATTAGTCCCACGTTTAATATTTCAAATTTAAAGCCATACATGGGAAAAGAGGATGAGCTTGAGACAAGGACGACTCCAATTCAAGAGGGAGAAGATGATGAGGACATCACTCCTTTGGATACGCGCATACATCATGGTCCAACGACAAGAGCTCATTTCGTTGTTCATAATAATGATATTGAGGATGGGATGCTACTTAAATATTTGTGATGTTTTACTACTTAGAAACATGAGAGAAGAATCACAAGGACAGCCACAGGCACTCAGTTTGTTGGCACAATTCAGATTGACGCCAAGTCAAACCGGCCACTTCTACTCCAAGTTCGTGCACTTTCCGAAGGGCGCCATCACCTCCACGCAACCACATGCCCAGCTGAACTCTAGCCTTGCCACGCCAAATCAAGCCGGACTCCAAGTCATCCACAATTCAGGCTTTGTTTTCAGTTCAGTGTCAACAGACTGCACTCCATTAAAACGGGCATATCTCTATCATACGGAGTCTAATGGAGGAGTTCTTGTAATCGTTATAAAGATAACGATGAGGTCTTTCTAATGGATCTACTCCTACTCCCAGATTCGTTGCTGATATGCTGGAAGCATCGAAACATTGTGTTATATTACTGTTTT
This sequence comes from Otatea glauca, assembly GCA_036346275.1. NCBI lineage: Eukaryota > Viridiplantae > Streptophyta > Magnoliopsida > Poales > Poaceae > Otatea > Otatea glauca. Next base: position 31,931,158 of record CM070730.1, read on the forward strand.
GAGCTGTTTCGGGCTTTGTAAGCATGTGGGGCCCAAGCATAGGTTGTGTGCACCCCCCTGGCGACACAAACCCTAGCTCAACTGTCTCACATCCCTTCCTCTCATATACTCAATAGCTGCCACCTTAGACACTTGGGTTTTGCTTAGATTACAACTAGATACTCTGTCAGTTTTTCGCCATACATCGGTTTGTGGAATCCCAACTCGTGTGCTTAATATAATTCGCAATTTCATATTGCATCTTCTATGTTCTTGCTTGTGTTCTTGATTCGCATGCAGGGATTAGCCTTCTTAGCAAGGTCAGCCGTGTTTGTGCGTGGTTGATAACCTACGGAGCCGTAGTGTAGCGATTGCTGTGTTCGGATCAGTTCTGATTGGAAGCTGAATCGTCAACATCGAGTTCTCCATCAATCGATTTACTACTACCTATCAAAAGATCGGGCCACCGTTCGTATCATGAACTTCAATCCAACACAGGTCAAGTTATTTGACAAATAAGAGATAACAAGGTCTACCATTCATGCTACTCCAGACATAGTACATTCGTTTCTAGGACAGAATTAATTTGCTAGACTGAAATAAGCATTTCTTTAACAAAAATCATTTGTTGAGGATTGATTTAAGTTTTGACAATGTTGGGTACATTTTCATTTATCTTGAGGTTCATATATTGTCTTCCGTGTTTTGTGACTGAAGGCTATGTGCCTGCACTGTGCAAGATAGAGCAAGGATGTACCTAAAACCGAGGTCGTTATATAGAGATTCAACTAAAATCGGAGTAATGGTATTTGCACTAAGAATTTCTTTGGTACACCTAATTTGCTTCTTCAGCTTAGCCATTCCCTTGGGAGACTAACGGATGCCAACTCCATTACTGAGCTGGTTATTAAATTGATCAGCAAAACAGTTGACCAGACGAATTTCCATTTAGAGGCCTCCTAGTTTGGAGCTTCATCTAACATCCTTAACCTGTAGATAATTAGCTAAAAGCATTTGTAGCAGGTTGTGCAATTATCTCCTAAAGATAGCAGCTCAAATTTTCATTTTTTCAGATCTACTATCTCTTAGGCATGTGAAACCAAAACTGCCTTTTTGAAAGATCTTAAGCAGTAGGCATCTGAGTGAAGCACAATTGAATAGATACAGAACTAGACGCGATATGTTTATACCTGGAACTGGTTCACAGAGACTGCCTTCCCAAACTGCTTAGAATTGTAAGCCGAGTAGCACACGAGTGCGACGTACGTGCTACCTGAACTGATGCCGTAGAAGATGACATGCCGTGACCCATTCGAGAAGTCCTTGTCGACCCCGTATTGCACTGCATGAACAAGCACCTGCCCTCGATGCACTACCGCAAGAGAACCAGCACCCTCCGCAGCAACGACAGCGCGCACGGTAGCATCCGAGCGGTCACCCGTGGTGTAACATCCCAATTTTTACTTTTTATTAATTTATTGAGTTATTTGTGCATTTTTATGACTCTTCTGAATTTATTGGATTATTCTGGATTTTATTTGAATTTATTTTAAATTAAGTATATTGGCTTTTTGTGAAAACTAATTAATTATAGATAACATTAAAATAAAGTTTAGCTACATTTTTTATTTAAGTTCAAAATGACTCAAAGTATTTTTGAGATTTTTCTTGGATTTTTTCCTAGTATTTTTAATGCCTTAAACTAAATAGTTTAATTATTTGAATTATTTTAAAAAGAATATCCTGGAAAATCTACTAAAACAGTAACGGGCGAGCCCATTACTGTTCGGCCCAGTGAACCATCGAGTCGGCCTGTTTTCTGGAAGGAACGATTGTGGCCGTTAGATCGCGATCGCATGGTCATTATCAAGCCACGTGCGTATAGAAAAATAATTCGGTTAATATTTGATTTTCCCAATTTTCTGATTTTTCTGATTTTTGAATCTTTCGGGAGCCCGTTCTCTCTCACACGAGCTCCGATTGAGGTGATTCAAGTTTGTAAAAACTTTTAAAATTGAGATCTATTTAATGGTAAATTTTATTTGATTTTTGGAGTTTATTTTCTCTCTATTTTTGTGTTTATTTAATATTCTCTCTCGTTACACGTAGACGTCGAATTGCTCGGAGCATCCGAGAAAGATCTGTTGACTAAAGAGCAGATTCCAGAGCAAGACCTTTTCCAAGGCAAGTTGTCCTTTGATCATGTTGAACCTAGTTTAAAAAATTGCTATATTACTTTTACTTTATTGCATGTTATTTCATGTACGTAAATGTTTCAAATTAAATTAGGACTTAGCTATTCTACCTAATTGATGTATACCCTACCTTGTCATTTGTATGCTATGATTTATTTGTCACCCTAGATTGGTTCATTACTAGTTGGTTAATACTAAAATCAATATGGGTTGGTTAGATCGTATTAGTATGCTTAGTCATGCCACATCATCACATGTACTTAATATCAAAAGTTAATCTTGACTAATGGAATATGGAACATGATTATGAATTGGTGTGACAGTGTAAGTTCAAGCTCTATTGGTTTTGGTGATTGGTTTAATATTAATGTTTAATCATTGTTTAATGACAAATCAAATCATTATGAGACTAACATATTCTATTGAGTCTTATTCTTATTAGTCTCATACTTGGATGGAAAATGGAAAACCTAAGGTATGCACTTGTATTCATTCTATTATCAATATGCATACTTAGAATTCAAGTTAAAGTATGAACTCTTCCGTTGCTTTAGTCCAAATATGTGCATTATGTTCCTAATTCATATATACATGAATGCACACATCTAGGGGGAGTTGATAATTTAACTTGATGTTTCAATTGTATTGATCCATGTCCTCTTGTCATACAATATAAAGGATCAAGACCTTGAAACAATCTTTTGAGTATATATGACTTGTGTAGTTATATACTCATGTCAATTTAAATGAGTTTAAATTGAGTTCGATTGTCTCTCAATCAATCAAAGAACATTTCATCATGTGTTGATGGTGTTTCCTTGTTGATTAAAGACAAGCGAAAAGTTCTTGAGTATAATGAAGCATTAGTTGCATCAAAGTACTCAAGACACAATTAATCATTCAAATTGATTAGGGTTGTGCTCAATCGATCTTGGAGGCATCCATTATGTGTTAATGGAGTGCGGTGATGATTGAGACAACCGTGTTTGTTGGACTAACATCTTCCATGAGTTGTGAAGTAGGTTAAGTCCAAGATGATGAAGAATCGGGAAGAAGAAGTCATCATGTGTTGATGAGCTTCAAGAGGTGATCCCGAAGTGAAGAGAAGGGCTAGAGAAGGTTCATCATGCGTTGATGACCAAGAAGAAGAAGAAGAGGCGATCCTGGAGAGAAGATGATTGGAAATCATAAAAGCTCCGAGTGGATCGCTAGAGGCAAAGGTATAACTAGCTAGGGCTAAGGATGTGTTCCTAGTCTTTTACCGGTCTCCGTGTTTGGTTGTGAGACCGGGTTGCTTGTTAAGTGATGTACTATTAAGAGGGGTCGAGTCTTTTAGCTTGAGCTTCATCATGTGTTGATGAACTCGATCCAGTTCACTCTAGCTCACTCTCTTGTTTGATGTTTGCATGAAGCTAACCATTTGGCATGTGTTGCAAATTGGTGAAGCTTGTGAATTGGATTTTGTATGAGCTAAGTATTTGCATGTGTTGCAAATAAGGGTGCTCATACTTGCATCTTATTTGAATCTTATTTGATTTGGTTTTTGCTTGGAGCTAAGTTTTGCATGTGTCGCAAAAGGAGAGAGCTCAAGCAATTTGGTTTAAAGTGGTTGCATGGAGTTAGAGATTTGCATGTGTTGCAAATAGAGAACTCATGCACTTATATTTGTTGTGGTTGCTTGCATGGTGCTAGAGATTCGCATGTGTTGAAAATAGAGAGCTCATGTTTTGGTATTGCTTGGAGCTAGGTTTTTGCATATATTGCAAAGAACAATGCTCAAGCATAAAATTGGTTTAATGTGTATTTGCAAGTTCACAGTGCGAATAAACCGAGGTCTATGGGTCCGGAATCCGAGAGCATGTGAGTAGGGCTTGCAACGGTATTTGCAAGTTGACTGGTCTTGTGTTGACCTTCACATGGCTAGGGGATTAATCTCATAGACTCGAGTTTGATTTGCTTATCGTTTTGCAAATAGATCTTGAGTTGTTTACTGAAATGTGTTTTCGTTAGTTGGATTTGTTATTTGCAAATGCGTTTTGCAAATGAACTTTAGATTATGGGTTCCTATCCTAAAGCATGTGAATAGGGTTGGCAAATGTGTTTTGCAAATAAGTTGTACTTAATGAGATTCTTTGGAGTATGTGATTAACATATGCAAATGTGTTTTGCATAGTGTTGTGATCATGTGTTGATCCTCACATAGCTCAAAGAATTTATCTTGAATGGTTTGGAGAAAAGTTTTGTGAAAAAAGTGTTTTCTCCACGAGGCCGTCGTCTAGCACCTGTAAGGCCTGTGTAGCACCGGGTCCGGTGCTACTGCGATTTGGCGATAGCACCAAGGTCGGTGCTACCGTCTCTCTGGCCGGTGTGGAATTTCCAGAGAGGGTGTTTTTAGGCGATCAGTGGTCGGTGCTACCGCCATGGTAGGCCGGTAGCATCGGAGGTCGGTTCAACCGCTCCTCGGCGGTGTGAAAAATCCAGAGGAGGTGTTTTGAGTTGGCTGAGGCCGGTGCAACCGAGTTGAAGGCGGTGCTACTGCGAGCGGTAGCACCGCTCCCGATTGGCGGTGCTACCGGATATCCTGTAACGGCTAGTTTTGTAGCCGTTGGCGAGGAGGCCGGTGCTACCGGTCCTAGTAGGGCGGTAGCACCGGGAATTCTGGTTTTGTCCAGAATTTCCCCCCAACGGCTAGTTTTGGCTTGAAGGCTATAAAAGGAGGCCTTGGGGGGCAAGGGCAGAGTGTGGCTGTGTGCTAGAGCATTTGGGTGTTTATAGGAGTTGTGTGCATGTGTTGCCTTCTCCCATTTGCTTCTTGAGCTAGTGTGAGCCTCTAATTGCATGTGTTGCAATTAGGAGAGGATTAAGAGCCTCTTGTGCATGTGTTGCACTTGAGGAGGATCCTTGTGCATGTGTTGCACTTGGTGATCACCGGAAGCACATGAGTTGTGCTTGGTGAAGTTCAAGCGAGAGGATTCGACTTGTTACTCTTGGAGGTTGCCGACTCCTAGGCGGCGTGGGCGTCGTCTTGCGGAGCTCTCAAGGTTGTGAGAAGCCCGTGAAGTTTGTGAAGGTTCGGGTTGAGCCTACGCGAAAGCGTGAAAAACCACATCTAGTGGATTCGAGGTGGGTGCTCAATTCGTGGATCCGGTCCAATGTGTTTGGTCTAACCTCAACGTGGACTAGGGGAGACCGGCAAGTCTCCGATCACCACGGTAAAAAGTATTGTGTCTCTTGTGCTTGTCTTGTTCTCTTTATTTATATTCAAGCAATTTACATTCATAGAATTAAATTGATTGATTGCTTGTCTTTAGAATTGTTTTTGTTAGAGACATAATTAGTTAGTGCACATAGTGAGCCTAGTTGATTTAGGCTTTAATTGTCAAAACCTTAGTTTATCGCTTCCGCATTACTATTGATAGGTTTTGGCATAGGGGTAATTAGGGGTTAATTGCTTTGTAGAAATTAGTAGAGCGAAAGTTTTTTAAAAGCCGCCTATTCACCCCCCTCTAGTCGGCATCCTCGACCTTACAGACAGGTGTTTTCACACAATGATATTGAGTTGTAGTGGCGAGGGATGTCACGCAACGATGTTGACTTGTTGATAGCACGTGGTGCTTAGTAATCAACTGGGGTGGTAATCATTTAGATTGGGGCAAATGGCAAGGGGCGGTGTGCTAAGTGGACCGAATGGCAGAGGGTACGGGGAAGTCTTGCCTCGATCATCTTAAGGACTTAACCTTTCAAGCCTTTGACCTGAGTCAAACATGCAACAGCATGTTTGGAATGTGACGAACCTAGCTGATTAATTTGTAATATCTTAGCTTTAGTACTATCAGTGGTGGTGTAAGGTTCGCCTTTTTATGAACCCACATGGCGCAAGAGGGGAGCCCAAGTATGGTAACTAGTCCCATCGGTGTTGAAACCTTAGTGGGTAGTACTGGGTTAAGCCAGAGTGTTGTAAAGGCTTTATCATGATATCTCTGCGACACACCAAAGGAAATGTGTTAATATCGATTGTACAAAAAGATGTTCATATCGTGTGGGTAAAGCGCTTAACCTCTGCAGAGTGTAAAATCTATTCGGATAGCCGTGCTCGTAGTATTAGCAATGTTCGAGAATTATAGTCAATGGTTAGATTTTATAAAATAAAAATTTAGATGGGAAGGGCTGGATGCTGTTGGAAGGTTTGAAACTTGACTTAGGCTAGATGCCATGTTTACTTGAAAAATACTTAAAGTTATTATTTAGTGTTATTTGTTTTACTGTTTTACCGATCTACTTATTGCATTCATTTACAAATGCGGCTTTATTGCAAAATAACCATGATAACCGTTCCGTTGGAATAAGCCTTGCATATAGTTATGTTAGAATTGCATTCTGTGCACAACTTATTGTGCTTTAATTACTCACCCTTGCCAACAACAACATCACCAGTTGAGGAGTCTACATCAGCTTAGAGAAGTACTGCGAAGAGACGCATGTTTAGGATGCAAGCCTTGTCAGTTGCGTGTGGTATACTGAGGGGTTATCTACATTTTCATTACGCTACAATTTAATCTGATTTTTTCAGTTTGGCCTTGCAAAGCATATTCATGTAAGTTGGACCTTAAGGTCATTCAAGGAGTATTATATAATATATGATGTGTTTCATAATGTTTCTGCTAGATATGATTGTAATATTCATCTATGTTGAGCCTGTGTGCACTATCGTGATCCTAGACTAGTGTGATATACACAAAGGGTCCGGATTTACATATTCGGGTCCTAACACGTGGTGTGATCCTACGGCGAGAAACCCTAGATTTGGGCCACAGGAGGAGTGAGGCCACGGTTGGTAGCGTCGTGGGAGAAGGTTCTGGAGGATCAAAGGAGGAGGGTCGGGGGAGGAGGCTAAGAGGCGTGGGAAAGTGGAGCTCTGGTTGCGAGGGGACAATCGGATTTGGGGGTACGGCCGGTACAGGAACGCAAGGACAGCGAGCGCGGGAGGGGGGAATACCCTACGAGAGCAGAAAATGTCGGCGAAAGGGTGGAGAACGGACGTACCACTGCCAACTCCTAATTAGAAATAGTAAAGATAGATATACGTACTCTCTATTTTTTGTCAAAAAAAACTGCCCAAAATGTGCAACTCAACACCACCAAGGTTGTGCCATAGCCCACAACAATCCCCACTTTCATCATCCTTCTATCTCCACAAAAGATCGAGATAACTCTCCACTTCAGAGCTTCCGCCAAGGATTCAAATTTCGTTTTCGGATAAAATATCGCCCATGACAGAATCCAAAATTTCATTGAAATTTGGGTATTTTGCACAAATCTCGTTCGAAAATAAAAAAAAATTCAAATCCGGTTCGTTTTCTATTGAAAAAACAAAATTTTGCGGAAAAATCCTGAAATTTTGGTATATTTGTACCGGCTAAAAAGTGGCCCAAACGATTTCAAAAAATTTTAAAATTATTTTTTGAGGTTTTTGATACACCAGTGATATTGCCATAAAAATTTCATATGATTATCAAGTCTGACGAATTTTAAAAAATTCGAACATTGCTACTGTCCTCATAAAATGTTGATCGACATGTTTGAACCGAATGAAAAATTGTTCAAACCACATGATAAAATTTTGAAATTTTTTGTGCATGGTTATGACGCATCACTAATGTTCTCAAAAAAAATTCAGATGATGATCAACCTTCATAAAGTGTTAAAAATTCGAACAGTGCTACTGTCCAGTAAAAAGGCTCACCGGCAAACTTGAACAAAATGAAAAATGGTTCAAACCATGTTAGAACATTTTAAAAACATTTGTGAATGGTCCTGATATAACATTAATGTTTATATAAAATATTTAGATGATGATTATGCTTAAATAATTTTTCAAAATTCTGACGGTGCTATGTCCTGATAAAAGCGTGATGATCAATGCATATATTTGCTTTAGCAATAAAAAAAGGTTTAAATTTTTTTAAAATTTTACATAAGGGTGATAAGGAAATGCTTAAGATCTCATAAAATGTTTGAATCATGATCACACACCAGTGAATTTATAAAATTCTTACAAAGCACAATACTATTTATGTTCTTTCTCTTTTTGAGTTTTGAAATATAATATAACAAATGAAGTTCAATTCTTACATAGATTTGATTGACCAAACAAAAAAAGTTAAATTTTTTTGAAAATTTTATAGAATGGTACTGAGGCAATTCTTAATCTCTCATAAAACTTTTAGATCATGATCAAACACGAGAAAATTTATGAAACTCTGACAACGTTACTGTCCCAATTATGTTCATTCAGTTTTTGATTTTTTAAAGATAACAAATAAAGTTCAATTATTTTGAAAAATTTTCTGTATGATCCTACACTACTAAATATAGTACCATAAATTTTTTAGATCATTATTAAGCTTGTAAAATTTTATAAAAATCAGACAGTGTTTCTGCCAAAATTTTAAACAGAGAAACTAACGTACGGTATACCGTTTGTACGGTATACCATTTTGCTGTCGGTGAAACCTTTGAAACCTGCTCTGAAACTTGTGAAACCTTCTATACCGTTGAAATCAATTCCAACGGTATAGGGTTCAATAGTAGCGCTCAATTTTAAAATGTCTCAAAAATTCGGCTTTTCAGCAAATTTTCATATAAGATGACTTTCTTAAGGGTTATTGGACCAAATCTGGCCCTAAAAGTTTGAAAACAGTCCAAAAATCACGAAATTTCATCGAATAAACAAAATTTCTGTTTACCGTAACAATTTCAGTTTTTTTTATCTAATTAGTAGTTCAAATTTTATGGTGGCCCGAAAGCCAAAATTTGAGCGAGATTTGTATGGCTGGCTTCCGCACAACTAGGACCGCTCTGATCAAGTCACTGACATCGTCATCCCACAAAACAGTGGCCCCACAGAATAATGAGATGAAAATCTTTTATGAGCGTGCTCGTAGTGTTGTGAGTTCCCGCAGGGTCCTGCTTCCACGTAAAAAGTTGGAAATGCTGCGCGTCCCCACCACTGTTCGACGCTAGGAGATTGTATAAAACCCACGAATATTCTCCCACGCCACATCGCAAAATTCCATCAATTTTTTTCTCATTTTATTTTGCTTTGTTCCTTCTTCTCCAATCCTCCAATCCGATCCCCACGAGCGAGCGAGCGCACCCTTCCTTGCTCGCGATGGCCATCAACGACGACTGGATCGACGTCGCCGAGGAGTTCTGCACCAAGGAGGAGTGGGTGCTTGCTCGTCGGCGACGAGGGCGCCATGTCAGCCGTCTTCTTCGGCGGCGCGGCCGCCGGCATTGGGGATGGCGTGGCCGCGCCCATCCCCATCGCGGGGCCTGCCGACGCCGCAGCGTGCTGTCGCGGCCGCGTTCTCTTCTTCGGCGCGTGGTCGCGGTACTTCGTCTTCGATCCCTCCGCCGGCGTGCGCCACACCCTCCCTCTCCCGAGGCGTCTGCGCTCTCATGACGCCGCGATCGCCTGCGACGCCAACGACGGGTACTGGGTGGTGTGCACGTTCGATAACTTCTTCGAGATCTACGCGTCGGCGAGCGGGCAGTGGCGCGAGGTGCCCGCCCCCGCGGCTGCCGGCATCGTGCCGGGCTCTTCGGCCGCCTTCGCCGGCCGCGTCTTCTGGAAGACGTCTGCATCTGCCGGCGTCCTCGCGCTGGACGTGGCCTCGGGCACCACCCTCCAGATCGCGCCGCCCCCTGGCTCCTCCGACCCTGACGCGCTCTGGCAGCTTGGTGTTGCGGCCGGCCACCTCTGCGCTGCTGTCTGCATCGGATACGCCCTCGAGCTGTACGGACTCGCCTCAGGTGACGAGTGGAAGCTGCTTCACGCCATCTTCGGCCTCCCTTTGGACGGTGGTTGTGGGGACATGCGCCCACGACCGCTGCGCTTCGAGAGCGATCACCATGAGGTCTTGCTACGCGTGGGCGAGCGCGTCGTGGCCGTCGACATCGTGAACGAGACTGCCCGGGAGGCGCGGCTGGATGGTGCTATCCTGCCTGTGAGGAACGAGACCGTCGTGCCATGGTGCCAGGCGGCGTCCACTGTAGTGCTCTAGCTAGGGAGGGATTTGCTCAATTCATTTGGTTAGTCTGTCTGATTGTTCTGCTATGGTGCATGTAGATTGAAACGCCTTCAGAAATTCAGTTCAGATTAGTTGTTGATAGCATGGTAGCTCATGGTGGTTTTCATTGGATGGTCGATGGTAAGTAAATTGGGAAGGTAATGGCTCGTACTGCTTAGTTGTTCATATGGTAGGTGATGTCCTGTTCTCAGGAGAAACTAATGAATTCTTTGTTAAGCATGCAAGAATTCAAAATGAACTAATGAATGATTCTTATTGTTCTAGATATCCAAGTTCAATTGCAATCATATTTGACTCTGAACTCTGTTTTTGTCTGTTAAAGGCATGAAGTGAATATTGCATTTATTTCATTCTTTGTGCTCTTTCAAATTTCCCTTTCAATTAAATGCCATTTGTTTTTGCCGCTTCGATTTCGGTTTTGGGGATGTTGTGAATTTGTGGTGGAAGTCTTGATGTTGACATAATTAAATCTTCGAATTTTCTGTACTTTGTGATGTTGGATTCCTGATCAAACTATGTCATCGTTTGATTTTCTTATGTGTCTTTAGAATTTTAGTGATGTTCTTCGATAGTATAATTACTGTTTCCTTGGGGGATGCCAGACACCAAACTAAATGATCGGAACCACAAACTTTGGAGCCAGTGTAGGAAAGGAAGTATCGCTGTTTAATGAGTGTAGATGATCACTTTGTTTGTTGCTTAGGAGAGGTGCTCCAATGAGATGTTGCTTACGTGAGGGGTTCTGATGAGATGGATCTGTGGTTATGGTGAGCTGAGTCTTTAAAGAAGTGGAATGAAACGTGGCATTTACAAAAATTTATATGGGGCCATAAATTTTCAATACCCTTTCCCTATTAGATCTGAAATACAACAAGTTGGGTCAACTGCAATGTACTAAGTTAGATGTCTTACGATGGTGGAGACGACGTGCACGGTAACAGGGTTTGAAACTACATGCTGCCCGTCGGCGGTTTTCTTTGTCCTCGCTAATACTCAGTCTCGTGCCCGCTCCTCACATATGTGGGAGTAAGGCATCGCCGTCCCAGAGTTCGCGCACTCCTCATCTAGTCGTGCCCACTCTGCCTTCTTCCCCTCATAGCCGCTTGTACCGAGGTGGTGCGGGTGTGTGTTATGCCTCTGGATAGCGGTGTTCCTCTCTCACAGCTGCTTTGCCTTGGGCATACCCTTCATCCTCGTGAACTCCTCCCAAACATCAGGAGTCACAAACAGATACCTCTCGAATGGTGTACGGCCTTTTCAGCACGTACTCACTGTGCATGAGGACCCTAAAGTGCCTCAAGGCCACACCCATCCTCTTCAAGGCGTACCACCTCGCATTACTTTCATCTTCGTCTTCTATAATCCATTTGCCCTTAACCTCATCCCACAGCCGATTCTTCTACTCGGCGCTCACTTCCTTTCTCCAATCCTTAACAGTTATGGGAACTCTCTCCCTCACCAATTAGCCGAGGAATGGTATCACCCGTTGTACTTGGGAGGACCCATGCAAACCCCTCTGGCATTGAATTGGAGAACCTGGGGCATTCTTCCTGTGGCCCCTTTGTTCGGTCCTCGGGCCTTCCTCACCTTGCTCGGCCCCTCAACATTTGGAATCGTGCTCGGCCCCTTGACATTTGGAACCATGCTCGGCCCCTTAGGAGCACCTTCTACTCTGTTTGTCGATGAGCCAATGCTCTCTAATTGTGACATTTCGAATATGTGTAGATCTGACAAGGTCATATATTTGACTTGAGAGAGAGCAATTTATAGCTATTATGTAGACTTGCCAAAGAATCATATAAAGTGATGGATTAATGGATAATTCAGAGCATATAATTGTTGTAGCATATTGAAGTAAAGTAACAGATTTATAGATGATTTTAAAGAAAAGTATATCTGTTGACTAGCTAAGCACGTACCAACGATGACTCCTAATCTCTAAATAAGTTAGGTCCTAATCCCATTAGAGGATATGTGACTCGGGCCAGTTCCTAAGCCGTTGTACAACTCTAGAGAAAAATTAGGCAGCATCTCCCACTATTCTCCAGATACACGTCTCAACAACAGGTCAAGAAGGGTGTGTATCCGGAGAACACCAGGGAGATACTACCGAAATCTACTCTGGAGTTGTACAACAGCTTAGGATCTTGCCCGAACCACATATCCTTGAACTGTTTAGAAAACATGGACAATTCGAGACTGCTTGCTTATAAATATGCCATTCCAGCATATTTATAAATAAGCACTCTCGAAGGGAGACGTAGGTTACACAATCTAAACTCTAACATATGCTGAAATAAAAAACAAAAGTAATATGCTGAAAATAAACACATGTGTAAAAATAATTAATCCATGCCCAAATATTGTGAACTATATCAGCAATTTCCTGGTATGTATTATGCACGAATTAAGTATCATGTAGATTAAAAATTTTGAAAGTGCAAAGGTTAAATATTGTGAACTAAATCCAACCATTGATCGGGCTCAAAGCTCTGAGCAGAATTACTTCTAACATGAACATCTACTACTAGAACCCCAACAATTGAGTGGGTGAGAATATGAGCAATGGTCTTTAGAATGTCTTTGTTATAGGATGTTCTACAAAATTTGGTGTTCATTTGTCTTGTGAAATGCAGCCAGCCTTTCTAAAGGCACTATTGGTTGCACAAGATGCTAGACTATATTTTCTTCCTTGAATATTAGGCCTTTTACACAAGCTACTATAATCATTACAACCATGCTCTAAATTATCAACACAGGGCATGTTTTCAGTTGTCCAGTTTGCATGCTCAATGGATATTTAGGAATTCCAAACCATAAGCATCAGAGAAAGCACCACCTAAAAAATTAAATGTACACAACACAGAACTATATAGTCCTTAAGCCATCATCCTGAAAAATTGTGCTGATGGGAATAATGATATTACAGCAACAATAATTCCAAATTAACACGAGAACACTACAAAGATAATTAAATAGATGTGTGCTTGTCAAATAAAAGGTGTGAAATCTGATAGGATATACACAATTCGAGTACAATCCAAACTTTCTTCACGACATATCGAAATTACCTAGTGCAAAATTGAAGGGGTTTGAAGGAATGCTCACATTTTGAAGAAAACAACAAATTATGCAAAAACAGGGGAAATCTCTTCAAGCTAGGGCTTCAAATTTACCCTCTTAACACCCACCCTTGAGGATTTCAAATTTTCTCACCCAAGTATTGCTTCCAACCAAAATATGTATTGTTTTTTCGTGTGGCGGCGAAGAAATCTCCTCTGGAACAACAACAAAGGAGAGTTCAGCCCGAGGGGTATAAATAGCCTAGCGAGGCACATCACAATCGGTTCTCACTTAAGAAGTGATAGTCATATGCACACACATAACTATCGGTTCTCACATGAGAAGCGATAGTGATGCGATCATGCACATCACAATCGGTTCTTAAGTGAGAAGCGATAGTGACGTGCATTCTCATCACTATCGGTTCTCACATAAGAGCCGATTGTGATGTGCATGATCACATCACTATCGCTTCTCATGTGAGAATCGATAGTGATGAGTATGAATATCACTATCGCTTCTCACATAAGAACTGATGAGACCATTCTCATCCTGGATATGACCAACGCTATATCAGTTTGGCGACACTTCACAGCATCCTCTACATCGTCTACATCTACTAGGATGGCTGCATCTACATGGCTTCATCGATCCCCACCAGGGCCAGGTCGATCACACAGTTGGCCTCCTCGGCTTTTGGACATGGCGCCATCACATTCATCAGTTCGACTGCCACCTTGGCTGCCCCCATGCTTGATGGCGTATTCAAGAAAAGCGTGTCTCCACCTCTACCACATCCACAACTCAAGCAAGACACGTCGGTTCAAGGAAGGCCCACGAGAAAGCCCAACTCCACTACGAGGCCGGTTCAACCATTCAGGAGCAACAGGACTCAAAACGGAAGCCTAGACCACATCCATAATTCGTTTTTGGTGTGCGACCACTCGTTGGAAAGCTTAGGAGATAAGCTTTCGAATACATCTAGCCCCACTAACATATTCGGCCCAGAGTTCCAGGAAATTGCGTAACAAGGCGATGGGTTTACTTTTGCAGGGTGCTGTGCCACATTATTTTTGTCCAATGGGCCTTGTATCAAGTAGAGCCCGTTAGGGGTGCATCCTAGGGTTGGAGTTCGACCCCAACACCTCCTGGTTGTCCTCTACCCTTATATACCAGTAGCCATCGTCAAAAAACTTGGGTTTTGTTTCATTAGTTTAGCCAAGTGCAAACTTTGAGTCTTCGAGTTGTGCTGGACAGCCACCTTGTCAATATCTTCAATAGAACACCAGCCTGTTTGAAAGATCGAAATGGCGATTACAGGGGGGTGAATGATCCCAAATAAAATTTCCCCACTCAAAGTACTCCAAACACTTTTGCAATAAAAATCTAAAGCACCCGAAGATTTTCGTTCAAACTGGTGCTTCTCAGATTCACACACCCTCCAAAATCCAGAATAATTAGACAACTATGTGTACCCCTAGCTTGCATGGATAAAAACAATGAATCATGTGAGGGGTTTTTTAATCACAAACCTAGTTGTCAAGTGTCCAAACAAAAGAGGAATCAATTCAAAAGACTTCTTTTCTAAAAGAGATAAAGCTAAAACACCAAAGTCTCTTTTCAGAAAAGTTAAAGCAGATTTTCAAAAATTGTCCTCAGTTGGAACAGGTGGTTGGTGAGTTTTTGTTGCTCTAAAATTTTTGAGAATTTTTTTCTCTCTGATAAATTGAGTTGTGAAACACTCCACCAAAAATCACCTCAGAAAGCTTTGTAGAATAAGAATGAAAAATCAAGCAATACAGACAGTCAGGAACTTCGACCAGAAAGTTTGAGGCTCGGTTTTCACTTCATAGCTCTCAAACGGTGCAACCAGTGGACTCAAGAAATTTTCTACAGATGGATATATGAGTCCTGCACCTTCTCCAACAATAATAAGTCAAAAATGAGTTATCTATAGTTCTAGAAAAATCAAACACTAACTGCTGCGCAAAGAACAAGTTCTGGACAGATTTGCAATTTGATAAAAAACTTGATATCTAGTCTATCCAAGGGTGTAAGAAAGATGTAGAACCAAATGAACACCCTCAAGACATCCTAGAAGAACAGCATTTAGAAGGAGGGGAGGCAAATCCAAATTGCATAAATGTAAATTGCAAGAATGTAAGTGCTGAATTTAATTGCGGAATTTAAGTGCATAATGTAAATTGCGTAATTTAAATGCGTAATGTAAATGCACAAAGAAAAGAAATGATTTGAGGAAACATTTCATTTCAGGATGGAGAGGTTACAAAGCCTCACATTCCTGTGGGTAAAGCTCAAAGGAGCATCAAAAACCTCAAAACCTTCAAGGGAAGGAGGCTATCCCTCCACCCCTATTTATACTACTCTTGGGCCACCTACCACCCTTGGATGAGTCCCTCAACCCTAGAGCACTCATCTAAGGGCTAGGATTAAACCACACACACAACCATGCAAGGGCTAACCCAAAACCCACACACATACTGGGTTTTCTTGCACGGTTTTCAAAGCATACTACCTAGACCCGCTAACCTATCAACTAGACCTCAATCCGATGGCCCTCATTGATCCACGCGGCATCTAGCTAGCATCATATCCTTTCCTTGTCTTCTTGACTTGCCCGGACTCCGTCTCCGATCATCTTCTGGTGATCTTCCAACCGTCTGGACCTCCGACGCTCCTCGCTTAGTCCTGGTCATCCTCCGCCTCACCATGACCTAGCACCGTCGCCCTGCAACCATCAATACAAGGAAACTCCTCACAATGCAATGCCCACAAAGATGTGAAATAAATCCATCAAAGTACACTCATTAAAACTCATTTTTTCTCGTTCTAGCCGGTAGCACCGGGAAAACAGAGAAGACCTCAAATTGCTTCCAATTGAAAATCCAATTCAAATCAAACTCAAACAAGAGCAACCCAAGCTCAAATTTAATCAAATACTCATCACAAACATGGATGGACCTCCACATGGTCCTTCAATCCCCCCTTGATAAGTATATTGACAAACCACACAAAAGGCATAAATTTGAGTTTGAATGAGAGAAGAAGAAAGCAATTTGATTGCAAAGCCAAACTTGGTCCAGAGAGAAAGATATAAAATCATGACCAAGTTGACGAAGAGGAATTTAGATTTTAGAGTTAAATTTAAGAAAGAGCAAGTTTTCAACAAAAAACTCTAAAATCCAACTAAACATGTCAAATGTGATTATGAAATTAAGATTCAAAAGAAGTAGTAGCATAGATTTACAAAGATCATAATAACCAAATACGCATTCAATTTTTATCTTTTTAGTGATGCCTTTTCTACGTTTTCTCCCCCTTTTGGCAATATAGGCATCAAATTTTTTTTATGTATGCATGAAATGCAATCTAAAGAGCTTTGAAGATTATCCAATTGATCAAAATGAAAAGATATTACACCAAGCTTGTCAATTTCAGAATATGACTGAACTAAGACATGTCCAAGACCAATACATTTTATGAAAAAGTTGAGTTTTACAATATTTCATTTTAGCATGATTTGACAAGTGAAAAACTTAGCAAAGTTTCAAAGCTAGAAGCAAAACCACTCAAGGATCAAATGAAAAACCTAGAGTTCAACCTACTCAATACTTTGGGGAATTTTGAAGTGCGTATAAGGTCCTTCAAGCTCATTTTTCAATTTATGCAAATTTTCTTTAAGACTTTAAAAAACATAGCGGGGTGCAAATGTTTGACATTATTTGCATTCTTTACCCACTTATGTGTTTGATATTTGCATTTTTTTTAAAAATTGTCTCAAGCCTTTTTCGATTATCTCAAGAGTAACTCTTAAGAGAATGATTTTGGTCATACACAATATATTCCAAGTTCATCCCAAGTGCAATGGGAAGCAATCTCGTGAATATAAAGTGTTGAGATCAATTTTGCACAAAAGAGTCAATTTTTTTTTAATTTAGCACATATGAGCAATTCTGAAGGACTCAAATATGGATCAAACATATTTCACCCAAGTTGCTATAGGGACTATAGAGAAATCCAAAATTTCACAATTCATGGTAAAAACCCCTAGAGAAGAAACTTAGTAAGTAAAAGCAACATGTTTCGTCAAGTTTTCATTTAAAGCTTTCAAAATTTTCAGTTTTTAATAAACTTAGCATGATAAATGGACTTGGACATATCTAAGCTAGTGATTTTCTTCAAAAGATATAGCATGATGTATTTCATGAAGATTGAGTCAATTGCATAATAGACAAAGCTCATAAAACAGAAAATACAGTCTAAATGCAATGCATGAACAGATTCCCAAACTCCCCCTCAACAAATGAATCAATTTTAAGCTTAAATCTGGTTAAAGTTGAGTTATTATCAAGATTAGGCATAAAGAAAACCCGAATGAGCTCAATAACAACCAGAAAAACAAAATGAGGAGAAGGAGTCGAGAAACTGCAAAACTGGATGGCTATTGAGCATAGATAAGATAGAAGAGACTCACTACGGCTCAGACTCGCTCTTATCTTCCCAAAGGTGACATAGGGAAGCGACTCTAGATCCCAACTAAGGAGTGCACAGACCTGTCTACCCAGGAGGCCCAATACCGCTAGACTTATAAGGCTGTGAGGGAACTCAACCTAGAGAGAAGAGAGAACGACTAATCACGCATGATAGCAACCTAAAGCACAAGATAAGAGGTCCATGCAAGCATGCCAAAGTCTAAGTGAGTGAACTCAACTCAAGAAAACAAGCCCAAAGTCACCCAGAAGAAACACAAAGAAAAGAAAAGCTGGACGAAAACATATAATACAAAATATACAAACCAGCTCCCCCTCACGAAAGGCCGTAAGGGCTCACGACTCCAAGCTCACTCCTCAAGGCAACAAATCTGGAGCTATCCAAAGGCTTGGTGAAGATATCGGCTAACTGAAGGTCACTCTCTACGAACTGAAGCGCGATATCTCCCTTCTCCACATGGTCTCTAAGGAAGTGATATTTAATATCAATGTGCTTGGTCCGGGAATGTTGCACTAGGTTTTTAGCAATGCAAATAGCTGAAGTGTTGTCACAGAAAAGTGGCACACTCTCTATCTCTAACCCATAGTCCCGTAAGGTCGATCTCATCCAGAGCACTGCTCAACAATTGGTGCAAAGACAACATACTCGGCCTCGGTGGTGGGTGTGCAACCCTGCATCGCTTCCTAGATGACCAAGAAACAAGAGAAGTGCCAATGAATTGGCAAGTGCCAGAAGTGCTCTTCCTATCTATCCTACAGCCAGCAAAGTCGGCATCGGAAAAGGCTCTAAGAGATAGACAAGAAGAAGAAGAGTACCAAATACCATAATCAGTGGTACCACGAAGGTACCTGAAGATGCGCTTGACCGCCTAGCGGTGAGAGGCCCAAGGAGAAGCTTGAAATCGAGCGCACAAACACACAGCGAAATGTATATCTGGCCTCGAAGTAGTGAGGTACAAGAGGGAGCCGATCATGCTCCGAAACTCCTTTTGATCAGTAGGCTCACCATCCTCATCGGGCTCGAGGACAACAGTGGTGGCCATAGGAGTCATCACTGGCTTCCCATCAGACATATCGAAGCACCTCAGAAGGTCACGGGTATACTTGCCTTGATGCAAGAAAGTACCCTCCCGAGTCTGCTTGATTTGGAAGCCAAGAAAGTAGCTCAACTCGCCCATCTTACTCATCTCAAACTCTGTGCTCATCACCTCAGAAAACTGAGATACAAGTGAATGAGATGAGCCACCAAAAATGATATCGTCCACATAAATCTGGACGAGAAGAAAATGCGACTCATGGTGTCTGATGAACAGAGTCTTGTCTACTACGCCCATTTTGAAATCATGGCTGAGAAGATAAGACTTGAGCCTCTCATACTATGCTCTGGGGGCTTGCTTGAGTCCATACAGAGCTTTGGAGAGCTTGTATACATGAATCAAAACTTGGGGTTCTCGAATCCTGGAGGTTGTTTGACATAAACCTCCTCCTCAATATAGCCATTGAGGAATGCACTCTTGACATCCATTTGATAGAGCTTGAAGCCCCGGGATGCAGAAAATGCAAGCAGGATCCTAATAGCCTCTAGCTTAGCTACAGGGGCAAAGGTCTCCTCAAAGTCAAGACCCTCAACCTGAGAAAAGCCCTGTGCAACTAGCCTAGCCTTGTTGCGAATGACAACCCCATCCTCACTCTGCTTGTTTTTGAACACCCACTTGGTCTCAATGACATTATGACCAGATGGACGTTCTACAAGCTGCCAGACTTTGTTCCTCTCGAAGTTTTCAAGTTTCTCATGCATAGCATTAGTCCAAGACTCGTCAGATAATGCATGAGTCACATCCTTTGGCTCAAACGAGGCAACAAAGGCAGAGTGAAGGCAGAAACTGGACAAACCTGATTTTGAGCAAGTGACTCGCTCAAATAGATCGCCGATGATCTGATCAGGTGGATGAGAACGCTGAATATGACGGGGAGGTCCAGAAGCAGAAGTGGCCTCTATCTCATGCACAGAAGAGGTAGGAGCAGAGCCACTAGCTGAATGAGAGTCAGAAGGCAAGGGTTAGCCTTCCTGAGGTGCAGAAATGGAAACAGGAGGCACCTCAGGTGTAGAGGGGACTGGATCAGGTGGAACACCATCATCTCCATCATCCTCATCCTCTACAAAGATGGTCTCGGAGGAAGAAGAAGAGCCTGAAATATCGGGTCTAGCTCCTAGGCTAGCCTCATCAAAGGTCACTTCACAGGTCTCTATGATCCTATGCGTATTGCAACTCCAGACCCTATAGCTACGAGAAGAAGTCGAATAACCCAGAAAGATACCATCAGAAGAACAAGACTCAAACTTATCCAGGTTACGAGACTTCAAAATAAAACACTTGCAACCAAACACACGAAAATGAGAAACACCGGGCTTTCGCCCATACCTCAACTCGTAAGAAGTGCGGTGCAAATGTGCTCTCAAGAATACGATTAGAAACATGGCAAGCAAGAGCTATAGCCTCAGCCCAAAACTTCCTAGAGTCTTGTACTCGTCTAGCATCGTCCTGGCCATTTCTACCAGGGTCCTGTTCTTCCTTTCCACTATGCCATTTTGCTGAGGGACGTAGGAGAGGAGAACTGATGCTCTAAACCAGACTCCACACAAAAACTCTCAAAATAGGAGTTCTTGAACTCCGTGCCATTGTCACTGCGTATAGCTCGTAGGGCACCAGGGAGCTCAAAAGCAACCTATGAACCAAACCCCTAAAATGGGTAAAAGTCTCATCCTTCGAGGACATGAAGAACACCCAAGAATACCTCGAAAAATCATCAACAATGACAAGAACATACCACTTCCCTCCCATTGATCAGACTCTAGCCGACCAACGGTGTCCATATGTAAAAGCTATCTGGTGCATCACCATCACAACAATGGTGGGGATGGGAAGCAGCAACCATCTTGCCATGTCGGCAGGGAGAGCAAACTAAGTCTTTGACTATTTTGAGTTTGGGCAAACAACGAATGAGATCGTGGCTGCTAACTCGGGTCAAATGATCAAATCCAATGTGACCAAGTCTCCTATGTCAGAAGGAGAGATCACGGGACTCTGAAGCAATCAAACACCGAAGAGAGTCTCCAGAAGAAACATAAAAATCAGCACAGAAGACTCTCCCAAATCTAGAAATCCCGCAAACTAACCCTCCTGATGAATCGAGGATTCTACAGGCATTACTCTTAAAACTCACCTCGAAAGAGTCATCAATAAGCTGAGAAACAGAAAGCAAATTGTATTGCAGCTTACTTACTGAGGCAACATCTTTAAGAATGAAATTGTCATTAATGCAAATGGTACCTTTAGCAATCACTCTACCTGAGGAGGCATCCCCAAAAGTGATCAACTCATCACCGGGGGCTCGGACTAGGGAAGAGAACCATCGAGAATCTTCGGTCATATGACGAGAACAACCGGAGTCGACAATCCAAACATCTCCCTTCCCCATCCGACGAACCTGATCAAGACACAAGAGAGAAAGATGACTCAGTACTGGGATAGAGTGAAGACTTAGGAACCTAATAGTGAACCATACGACACCTCAGAGTACCAGTCATAGAAGAAGACTGGACTCGAGTGTCTTTCTGATGTTTAACCCTAACAAGATCAGTAGCAACTCTAGTAGATGATCTAGGAGCTGAAACTGGGTTGGCCTGCCGTGGTGCAAAAGCCGAACCACCCCAGTGAAGCTGCCTAAAACTCCTACCAGAAAACACCTCACGCCGCTGATATCTACCTCGATGAGAAAAACGAGGAATATCAAGAGGATGGCGGAAAGACTGACTACGAACAGCTCCAGGACTACAACTCAAAGAACTAGCATGAAAACCGAGTCCTGGACGCTGCCCAAAAACAGGCGACTCTCTAACCTGTCTAGAAGCAGTGTGTGCCTTAGGAGCACTCAAAGTCTGGGGATGATCTTGAATACCCTTAAGGGCAGCAACACGCTCACGTCGATTGATCTTGGCGCGCCTAAAGCAGAAATCTACTAGATGACCATCCTTCTTACAGAAGGTGCATGTGTACTTCGCCTTGCTAGAGGTAGAAGCAATAGGAGTAACACCCTTCTGGTCAGAAGTCTTATGGACAACCCCAGCAGATCTAAACACGGTGGTACTCACTCTGGGAGCTACCACAATCTCACCACTCTTGGAGCCGCGCACAATGGTGGGAGGATGCGCTCGAGCGTGCTCCAAGGGATCAAATCCTAGACCTTGATTGAATCTACTAATCTTGGATTGGTCTAGAATAAGATTGAGCTTCTTCTTGCCTCCAACAAACTTCTCGAGAGTGCTCATAAGATACTGGCAATCTCGAAAGAAAGAAGCACAAGAAGAACAGGGGGAAGGAGAGGAAGAAGAAGAACCAGAAAGAGAAAGAGAAAGAGAAGATCTCTCAGCACGTGCTTTTTGTTCCCTTAGCACGGCTGCCTCAATCTTGAGGGCCTCACAAGAAACGCTAGGAGCATCTGTAATCCTAAGGGTTTCATCTTTTAACTTCTTCCTACGCTCGACATGGATTTGATCCACATCATCCTTAACCCCAACACACAGCAGGCAACCAGATTTTGACTTAACTAGTAAGTCCTTAACAAGTTGATCACACTTGACATTCAAAGCATCATTGTCAAGTTTTAGTTGCCTACAGCCCTCACATGAGCTGACTGGGTCCTTAGAAGCATGCAATTCAAGTTCATCATTTCTATCAGAAAGCTTTCTAAGGTGTTCGCTCATGGCATCAATTTCGGCAAGCAATTTAGGGCAATTAACACAAAAAAGAGTAGAGTGAGCATGAAGAAAACTAGCATCTAGTGGAATAGCATCAACAGAATTATCGCTAGCATTCTTCAACTTAAGACTATCTAATTCAGTCAACACACTGTCATGCATAGTCCTTAAGTTCTCCAACTCCACAAGAATAGCATCACACAAAGAGCAATCATCAGTGACTCGGCAGGAAGAAGATCTAAGAGAAGCTAACTCCCGAGTCAAGGAACCTACTTCCTTCTCAAGCTCCGTACACCTAGCTCTAGCTCTAGCATGAAATTTTCCTAGTTTACAGAAAGCTTCATTGAGCTGGTCATAGGAGGGTACCTCGTCCGAGTCGCTGTAGAGCTCGGAGTCGCTGATGCCGTTGGTGTCGGCCATGAAGCACATGCCGGAGAAGTTGTCGCCGCCCTTCTTCTCTTGCGGTTCATCCTCGCCCTCGTCGCTCCATGTCTCCGTGTCGGAGATGTTGATGTCGTCAAGCGCGGCGAGGACGCGGTGGAAGAGCTTCTTGTTCTTGGAGAAGTTGCGGTACTTCTTCTCACGCGTTGGCTCACGAACTGGAGGCTTCTTGTTGCGGTTCTTGTCGATGTAGTCGTTCTTTGCCGAACCGCCGACATCGTTCTTAGCTTTCTCAAGTTTGGGGCAATTAGCCCGAATGTGGTTGGGGCCACCACACTCGAAGCATGTGATCATGCCACCTCTCTTTCTCTCTCTCACCCTCTTGTTTGCATGAGAAAACTTGCGAGCGAGAAGAGCAAGCTCATTTTCCGGAAATTTTCCAGTTGGTCATCGGTTAGCTCACAAAGGGCGGAAAGAGAGAAACCAATAGAAGGATCAGAAGAAGAAGATCCAATGGGATCAGTGACCAAGGCTATCGACTGAGATTTCGTCTTCCGTGAGACGACATCGATTTCATGAGTCTTAAGGCGGGAATAAAGCCCGTCAAGAGTCAGAGTCGACAAGTCGGTGGTGTCCTTGATGGTGGTCACCTTCATCTCCCAAACACGCAAATCGAGTGCGGTCAAGAAATGTCGAGCATTATCCGAGTCAGGGTATATGCAACCAACTGCTCGAAGATCGCTCAAGATCTTGGTAAAACGACCGAAGCACTCATCAAGACTCTCACCAGCGTGTTGTTCAAACTTGTTGAACTCACGGTTGAATTGGTCCTGTTGAACCATCTTGATTTGGGTAGTGCCCTCATGGTAAGCATCGAGGGTCACCCAAATCTCGTGAGCGGAACGGAGGTGAGAAATCCTATCATACTCACTACGGCTAAGACCCTGTATGAGAATTTTCCTTGCCTTAGCGTTTGCCTCAACGTCAGCCATATTGCCGACCGTGACGTTTTCATCAGCAGGAACCTCATACGGGAGTTTCACCTTCTGCTATATCAGGAAGCCCTGGGCAGTGATGTATGACTCCATTCGAGATTTCCAAAAAGGAAAATCAACTCCAGAGAAAATAGGAGGCTTGGTGGAATACTTGTCCATCGCCATGGCTCTTGAGACCGGTAAAGATCAATAGAAGAGCAAAACCGGCTCTGATACCAATTGAAAGATCGAAATGGCGATCAGAGGGGGGGTGAATGATCCCAAATAAAATTTCCCCACTCAAAGTACTCTAAACACTCATGCAATAAAAATGTAAAGCACCCAAATATCCTCCAAAATCCAGAATAATTAGACAACTATGTGTACCCCTAGCTTGCATGGATAAAAGCCATGAATCATGTAAGGGGTTTTTTAATCACAATCCTGGTTGTCAAGTGTCCAAACAAAAGAGGAATCAATTCAAAAGACTTCTTTACTAAAAGAGATAAAGCTAAAACACCAAAGTCTCTTTTCAGAAAAGTTAATGCAGATTTTCAAAAATTGTCCTCAATTGGAACAGGTGGTTGGTGAGTTTCTGTTGCTCTAAAATTTTTGAGAATTTTTTTCCTGTGAGTAGTTAAGTCGTGAAACACTCCACCAAAAATCACCTCAGAAAGCTTTGTAGAATAAGAATGAAACATCAAGCAATACAGACAGTCAGGAACTTCGACCAGAAAGTTTGAGGCTCGGTTTTCACTTCATAGCTCTCAAACGGTGCAACCAGTGGACTCAAGAAATTTTCTACAGATGGATATATGAGTCCTGCACCTTATCCAATAAGAATCACTCAAAAATGAGTTCTCTATATTTTTAGAAAAATCAAACGATGACTGCTGCGCGAAGAACAAGTTCTAGATAGATTTGCAATTTGATAAAAAACTTGATCTCTAGTCTATCCAAGGGTGTAAGAAAGATGTAGAACCAAATGAACACCCTCAAGACATCCTAGAAGAACAGCATTTAGAAGGAGGGGAGGCAAATACAAATTGCATAAATGTAAATTGCAAGAATGTAAGTGCTGAATTTAATTGCGGAATTTAAGTGCGGAATTTAAGTGCATAATGTAAATTGCGTAATTTAAATGCGTAATGTAAATGCACAAAGAAAAGAAATGATTTGAGAAAACATTTCATTTCTGGAAGGAGAGGTTACAAAGCCTCACATTCATGTGGGCAAAGCTCAAAGGAGCATCAAAAACCTCAAAACCTTTAAGGGAAGGAGGCTACCCCTCCACCCCTATTTATACTACTCTTGGGCCACCTACCACCCTTGGATGAGTACCTCAACCCTAGAGCACTCATCTAAGGGCTAGGATTAACCCACACACACAGCCATACAAGGGCTAACCCAAAACCCACACACATACCGGGTTTTCTTGCACGGTTTTCAAAGCATACTACCTAGACCCGCTAACCTATCAACTAGACCTCAATCCGACGGCCCTCATTGATCCACGCGGCATCTAGATATCATCATCTCCTTTCCTTGTCTTTTTGACTTGCCCGGACTCCGTCTCCGATCATCTTCCGGTG
Organism: Otatea glauca; assembly: GCA_036346275.1. Classification (NCBI taxonomy): domain Eukaryota; kingdom Viridiplantae; phylum Streptophyta; class Magnoliopsida; order Poales; family Poaceae; genus Otatea; species Otatea glauca. The sequence goes on from CM070730.1 coordinate 31,956,705, forward strand.
ATCTCCCAACCGTTTGTACCTCCGACGCTCCTCGCCTAGTCCCGGTCATCCTCCGCCTCACCATGACCTAGCACCGTCGCCCTACTACCATCAAAGACAAGGAAACTCCTCACATAGCAATGCCCACAAAGATGTGAAATAAATCCATCAAAGTATACTCATTAAAATTCATTTTTTCTCGTTCTAGCCGGTAGCACCGGGAAAACAGAGAAGACCACAAATTTCTTCCAATTGAAAATCCAATTCAAATTAAACTCAAACAAGAGCAACCCAAGCTCAAATTTAGTCAAATACTCATCACAAACATGGATGGACCTCCACATGGTCCTTCACTATTTTTGCCGTCATTCATATTAGCAATTTAGTTGCTTGATAATCTTGTTCTTGCTGGTTCTTCCATTGCTTGCAGGAATAAAGACCTTCGTGGTTAGGTTGATCGCGCGTCGGCGAGGTCAATAACCATTTGGAGTTGGTGTATCGGTCGCAAAGTCTTAACGTACTGGACAGTTGTAGTCGGGCCGCTAACGTTGACTATCAACAAATCAAGAGTTACCCTTCTCATCGAAAGATCTTGACCATAGTTGCTATCAAGAACCGATTGTGATATGCCCTGTGCTACATCACAATCGATTCTAACCTGAGAATCGATAGTGATTTTTATTAACACCCCTCCAAAGTCATCTGTCACAATCGTTTTTCTCTAAAAACATAAGAACCAACCCATATAAAGCAATAGTGATGTACCATTCTCTAGTAGTGACATGTGATGACATAGCATGGCTAAGCATATTAACACGGTCTAATCAACCCATGTTGATTTTGGTATTAACCAACTATTAATGACCAATCTAGGGTGATAAATAAATCATGGCGTACAAATAACAAGGTAGGGTAGTACTCAAATAGGTAGATTAGCTAAGTCCCAATTTAATTTGAAACAATTGTATACATGAAATAATATGCAATAGGATAAAACAATATAGCAATTTTATAAAGTTGGGTTTAACATGATCAAAGAACAACTTACCTTGGAAAAGGTCTTGATGTTGTTCTCGAACCTACTCATGGGTTGACAGATCTTCCTCAGATGCGTCGCATAACTCAACGTCTACGCGAAACGAGAAGAAAAACCAAATAAACACCAAAAAAGATAACAAACAAACTCCAAAAATCAAATAAAATTCAGCAATAGCATGGCATCATCGTCAGCACCGAAGTTTTTTCAGTTGAATTATTTTTCAGCGAAAAAAGTCAATTATGACGTCAGCATGGCATCATCGTCACGTCAGCGGAACCTCGAACCAAACCCGTTGCGACATGTGGCTTTGGTCCTTGCACTAGTTCACAGACCTCCTGTGGTCGACTGTGAACCCAGTGCACGGTGCTTCGGTCTCAGCACCGCCATGGCATTGGCCCCCCATGCGGCGTGATCCAATCTACCCGCCCGCGATCGGACGGTCATGGATTACGCGCAACGTGGCAGCATCCCGGCTGATCGGTTTAGATTCTATAACACATGTTACTGATGTGGTTTACTGATGATACATACACGTGGCTAGATCCTGGCAGTTCGAAGATGATCTGATGGTCAACAACTCTCGAATCCCGGCGATGGTGGTACGGTGGCAGGAGTTCACCAGGCAGCAACGAAGATGACTTGGTCGTCGGCGCTCTGATGCAGATCTGGCCAGAAGAAGGTGCGGGTCTTGTGCGGCTTGATGCGAGGAGATCAAACCTGGGCTTGAAGTCGACGAATCAGTCTCGACGACGACGTGGCTTCACAAAAACGAGTAGCAGCGCTTGCGAACAACTACGTCGAGCTTCTACGTCCTCTGTAGATCACATCGAGTGGCGACGCTTAGGGCGAAATATACGGCGGGAGACGGTGATTCTTAGGAGACCAACCGCCCCTTAAATAGCCTCAGGAAATGTGATAGGCATGGACTCCAAAATCTATACGGCAGCAGAAACCTAATCTGAGATGGTGGCGGCCTAGCAGAGACGAAGCACGCGCGCCATCCACGTGGCGCAATCTACAGCCTGATGAGCTTGGACGCGGTGCAATCCCGTCTGCACACGACAACAACAGTGGAGATCAAAAGGACTCTGAAACGCTGTGGCTAAGCTTCACCATCCAATCTGAATCCAATGGTTGCTATGCTTAGGGATTCGAATAACCACATCAACTAATTTGTACCGTTTGATCACATCTAATGGCCACGAATCGCTCTCCCAAACATTGGGCTGAACGGCGGGCCGGATCAAACCAACGGTTGCACAGTATCGAGCTAAGCCCAATACTGTTCAAACCATTTTCTAACGTTTAAAATTGGAAATAGTTTCGAAAATAAAAGTAATTCGATTAACGCAATAAAAATATTAGTAAAATTCTAGAAAAATTCTAAAAAATACTTTGAAGTAGTTTGGACTCAAATAAAATATTTTCAGCTAAACTTTATATTAATTTTATCTATAATTAATTAGTTTTCACAAAAGGCCATTATATTTAATTTGAAATAAATTCAAATAAATCCCTGAAAATTCCAATAAATCTAGAGAAATCATAGGTTACACAAATAACACAATAAATTAAATAAAATGCAAAAATTGGGATGTTATAGCACCTGATACTTAAACATAGTCAATAACTCATCACCATCAAGGATATACCTCCACATGATCTTTCATTGAGTCATGGACTCACCCTTGCTTACTTTAATGCTTTAGGTGATCATTGAAGGCGGCATACATAGGATAGGAGTAGCGTCATTGTGTCACTTCTCATATCATCTTCATAATAATTTAGAATTAGTGTTCACTCATGAAAAAAAATTGTGCTTAACTATATTTAGATGATGAAATCACATAGTTGCAATAATGGTCATGTGAACTTAGTCGGTTGTCTTTGTTAAAATTGAGAAGTATGGTTGTTTTTCTATTGGGCGTGCTTGAGCGTGTGGTTCTAAGTCTTATTATTGTTTTGTTGTTGTTTAAATGGTTATGCAAATTTATTGTTATTGACAGCTTAATAGTGATGATAATTTTTTATGTTGTATGCTGAAATTATGGTAAAAGTGAGGAAAACCTTAACCCTATTATTGTTCTTGTTTTGTTCGTTGTTAATAGTTACTTTGTCATTTCATCTAGTTAATGTTTAGTTGGTGTTTAGCAGTTAAAAGAGGTGAAGTCTTGCTGAAATGTATGTGTACAATGGTTAAGAGTTCGCGAAAAAGTATTATGAAGTGACATTCAGGGCACATGGAATGCCGGATTGTTACAGATATATATTTTGAACTCTTATGATTAGTATATATATCTCACAATGATTACCGATGAGATAATAAAACCACAACATCAAAGCATGCACTACGACTGCTAACTCCAAATCATGTGTCGGATAATCTCCTCATGCGGTCTCAATTATCTTAATGCATAAGCAACAACCTTGTCGTTCTACATCAACACATATCCAAGTCCTATTCGCGAAGCATCACAATAGACATCAAATCTATTTTGAATATCAGGCAAATCCTAAGAAAAAACATCTGGTTATCCCTGACCATAGGTACATATTCTAAAATAACAACTTTCACACTGTTAACCATCAACTGACCATCACGAATTGCAATTGTTTGAAACTTCACATTTTTCCTGTCGGGTTCTCAACTGACACGACAACCAATCTATTCCAAGGATAACATCTAGAGTCTGGGTATCCAACATGATGAGATTTGCCAAAAACTCGATCCCACCAATAAGCAACTTACACACCCAAATAACCAAGATTAGATATGGGTTTTGATCCAGAGGATTGGACTAACAACATACACTTAAGACTCATAGCATACAAACCATTTTCAACAACAGAGAATCAAGAAACAAACGAATGCAAACCTCTAGAATCAAATAAAAACTGTTGCGGGTACTTAGTTTACCAAGAATTTACCCAGAACAACATCTGACATATCCTGAGCTCCATCAGCAGTGACGTGATTAACATGACCTCTCACCGTCGCTTGTTGTGTAGCTCCAGCATGACCGGCAGCTTGAAACAATCCACGATTTGTTCCTAGCACTGACGCCTTCGCTGTTGTAGATCCGAGATTGAAATGTATTGGTGTAATATCTCAACTCTAGGGACAATTATTAGCAAAGTTTCCTTGCTCTCGAATAGCATAGGTGTCTAAATGTTTTGCCTAGATGGACACGTTGCTGGGGAAAATGTCTTGAACATAGTTTGAGTCTAAATCCAAACAAACTATTGAGGTGCAACTCTCAACCTCTATTGATTTGGACGAATTTCTTGTTGAGCCAATCTACGCTTGCGGTTATAATCCAACTCTTTGCGTTTATCCTCCAATACAAGGGCCTTGTTAACCAAGTCTTAAAAGTCTGGAAAGGTATGGGTAATCAACCCAACATGCAGTCTAGAATTCAGTCTGTTAATAAAAGAAGACTGCCTTGCTTTATCAGTAACACCTTTAGGTGCATAGCAAGCAAGCTGTGTAAACTTATTTTGATACTAAATCACAGATTGACCTCTCGGCTTTATAACCCTGATTCTTCCTTCTCAGATCCATGAACCCTTTCAGCACATGGTACTAATAGGAAGATGCAACAAACTCATTCTAGGTGATATTCTGTTCAGCTTCATGGGTAGCACAGTAATTCTCCCACTATTTAGTATCAATTCCTTCCAGTTTATGAGAAGCATAAAAAACTTGTCATTGCCCTCACACTGAGTATTGAGTAATTTCTTCTCAATGGTCCTAAGCCAATCATTTGCTCCTCGAGGCGAAACATTCCCAGAGAATGTCGACGAATGAGTCCTTATGAATTCTGACAAACTTGAGTAAGGACGGGGACCATTAGTAGGAGCTTGGGACATATTATTGATATTGGTTTGTTTTTCCATACTTTTCACTTGTTACATCGTTGTATGCATCAACTGAGTCTGAGCAACTAGGAATGCTTCAATGTTCTGCATAGCCACCTAAGGTGACAGTTGAGGAAATGACCCATCATTGGGGTTCTCACTCGGTTGAGTACCACTTCGACTAGCTGCATTATTACTATGAGTCTGAACCATCTGCTGTTCACTTCACAGGGTTAGGAAGAGTGAATAGCATAGATAAGAAAACAAGAATCTATGCGGGGAAAAACGGGTTTAACCCAACCACCAAACTTACGATTTCAACATTCTTTATTCATAACTTGGTATGATCACTTACAAGTGCCTAAGGGCTCTTGCAACACATATTGCACACACAGAAAATAAGAAAAACCAAACTCAACCTAACCAAACAAGTCTAATTCCTAAGGGGCAACACTTATATCTTAATCAAACACGACTCCCACACATCAGATTCAACTAACTAAGCTAAGTTCAATCACTCGTTGAGCGAACCAGGCTGATGCTCTCCTGGGGCATAGAATGGATGACGGGTAGGCATCACCGTAAACTGATCCCGATGACCTGTGAAGATAGGAACAGATTACTCAGAAACCTCTTGGGGTAAAGGCTTTAACTCCTCAAGTTCTTGTTTCACTTCTTCTGGATCTTCTTCTTCCTCTAGCTCTTCTTGAACTTCCACTCAGGCGCCATACAAAGATTTCTCTTGTTTTGTAATCCTTTCAATGTCCATCATGCGAGTTCCATGAAGATCCTTTCCTATAGTCTTCAAAGCTTCATAGGCCTTCTTTAGCTCCTGAGTCATACCCTTCATAGCTTACTCTTGAGTAGCTACAAACCTTGCAAGGTGGACCACCATAGTATCTTCTTCATCCTCTGCACTTGGGCAACGAATAGCATGTCCTCGGGGATGAAGTCGAAAAACGTATGCCTTAACTCTCCAGCATGCTTATTGCAGATCCTTAGTAATGCAGACGTGATGATTCTTAGATTCCAACTTTAAAAGTGAGCATTCTGACAATGAGACGAATGAGATGACTCGCCTTGGCATTCTTCCTAGCGTAGATGGTAATTATACATACCACGCCACGGTTTTTGCCATTCATTGTCCAGCAGGTCCCCTGACAATGTGACCTCTCATAACGAACTAGCACTTGCAAAACCCTCTATAGCTCAGTAGTATATCCACCAGTATGCTCGTCATAGGTGTGGAGAATCATTATCTTTTAAAAGATAGCTTAGGGTAAGAATCGAGCTTAAACCAGCAAGGGAAGAGAAAGAAATTTCAGCGAAGGGGGGAAGAATAAGGTAGATAAGTCAATAACTTATTAATATTTCAAGTTAAGTTTTCTCTTTAGAAAATATTTTTTGAATATCCTAAAGAAATGGCTAGTCTAACTAGTGTCAATACCTATAGTCAGCATGGCTCTGATGCCACATCTGTCGGGACCTGAATTGGCAAATTTGGACTCTCTGTATATACTGCACTACTCCAGTATCACGCTAGCGCACACAATGACAATATAGATGAAATATCACAATCAAACACATCGAAAACATAACAAAATAGTCTATTTATGGAGTAAAAGATATTTAATTGATCTTATATTCAACCTTACATTATTAGGTCATATAGGACTTAAATTCAAAGAAATAAAACAACAAAGGAACATAAACTTCATAGATAACCCATCAATATGTCACCTGCAACTGACAAGGGTCGCTCCTTAGTAACTCGCCTCCTCCTGGAACTCCTAACCAAAGCAGGTGTAGACTCCTCTTCAACTGATGATTTTGTTGTGGCAAGGGTGAGTACATAAAGCACTCAACAAGTTGTCCACAGAATGCAAGTCTATTATAACATATGCAAAACTTATTCTAAAGGAATGGCTTTCATGGTTATTTTCCAATAATGCAGCATTTTCAATTGAATAAAATAAATATATTGAAATGATAGTAAAATAAATAACAATAATATTAATAAAGTTTCAGGTATATCTCAAAGTAAACTGGCACACACCCTAAACCAAATTCCATAACTTCCGTTGGCACACAGCCTCCCTTCCCAAGTTTATTTTATAAAATCTAACCCTTGACTGAAATTCCTGAGCATTGTCTATAGCTGGGGACACAATTATTCGAATAGATTGACACCATGCAGAGGTCATACACTTTATCTACAAGATATGATCAATCTTATAATACCATGCATTGGCATGTTCCTATCCATGTGCGGCTAAGAAGATTATAACAAAACCTTTTGGAAACTCTATCTAAACATAAACTCTCCCGATAAGCCTGGTCACACTCTTCACCCCTCACACAGAGCAGAAGAATAAAAGGGACTCATCGTTGGACTAGGAATAATCTCTGTTCAAGATATGGAGCCACTGTAACTTCCCCAACAACACACATAGGTTGATTATCCTCCTAAGCTATCATATATCAAGACTTAGTAAGTTACTAAGGTAGGTCTGGTCTTTAACAGACATGTGGTTGTATGATTAACCCAGTTCAATGGCTTGTAAGTTTAAATCCTTAATTGATAAAGGCAAGACTTCTAATTATCTTAGTTACCAATATCAAAAGATTCACATAGAATCTTCAACCCAACTGTCACACAGACCCATCCTACCACACAGTCTCTTGCCACTTGCCTCAATCTAAAGCATTTACCACCCTAGTTGATTATTATGCAATACATGCCAACAACAACTTAATTTCATTAGGTGACATCACATGACACCCTTTTCATAAACATATTCCATATATCATTAGTCAAGTAGAATTTGCACTTCCAAAAGATATCAGTTATTCGTGGCATGGCTAAGCAAACTACTCATGATCTAACCAACCCTTGGCATATATTAGTAACCAACTAATAATTATCCATCTTAGGGTGAGCAATAAATATTGCATAGCAAATGGCAAGGTAGGAATAATTCAAATGGGTTGAATAACTAATTCTCAAACTATTTCAAAACATTATAACTTGAACTTGAGTCAACTTTTCACCTTCGTACTCTCTCGGCACTTCAATGTTTAAGCGAAATGAATGGTAAAACCTAAAATAAATATAAAACTGAAACAAGAAGAACTCCAAAAATCAAATAAAATTCACCAAATTGTAGATCTTGAATTTAGAAATTTGAACAGGCTCAATCGAAGTACGTATAAAGAAGAACAGACTCTCAAAAAATTCACCGAAGAAATAAATTAGGAAAAAGAGAAAGAAAACAGAATATTTCTGGAATATTCCTTCATGAGAGATTGACATGTGAGCCTAGCCCTTTTTTAACTAAAAATCGATTTTTTCCATATTTAATAAAAGCAACGAGGCTGACATGTTGGCCATTGGCCTATAGACCGAGTCAACAAGCTCACACCTCTAGTCCACGGTACCTAGCTCATGAATACATCTCACTGACACGTAGGCCCCACGCATTAGAGATAGGCTCACAGTAAACTAAGCCTATGCACAAATCTATTGCCCACATGGCTTCCTTCTCAGCACAACATGGCATGCCAAGTCTGTACGGACACCTATGGTCGACGGTGTCGAGAAAATGGCGGCACTCCGGCTACTTCAGGTCATCACATCTTGAAGCTCTCATCACAACACATCTGTTGATGTGAGTGCCGCGCCCAACAATAACCGGCAGCAATGAGCAAGGAAAGTGGCGGCGACACGAGCTTCACGACGATAGTGATATACGAGATCACTCTTGACGAGATGATGTGTGTACGAGGTAGAATGCAATGCGGTGAACCTAACTATGCAAACCAAGGGCTCGGAGACTCACCTATGGTGATGAATCGAAGCTTCTTCTCCCATGGTGGCACTCTTGCGACAATCCATATCCTAGCTTGACGACGGCTCCACACATCGAATGGGTCTAGGGCTTCTATTGAGGTGCTCAAGGCGATCCCGATGCGTATGTTAAATACCCCTCGGCATCCATGTAGAGCACGAGATGGCTACCTTGTCCATGGTAGATACATCTCGAACATAGTTTTCATCGCGTGCATGGAAAAGAAGGGTCTGACAGCATAGGCTGGCGCGGTTGCTAGGTTGCTAGCAGGGTTGTGCCACGTGCCCTGGCGCGTACTATGCTTGGTTGCAGCCTATAAGCTTTTCTAGTATTATATATGTTAAAAAGGCATCATCAAACAGGGATAAATGGGGAGAAATGTCAAATGTATCTTGTTTCTTATGAGCATGGTGAAAAATTGTTCTTTTACTTCGATCATAAGCAAAATTGAGATTTCTTGGATTTTTGAGCATTTGTGGACAACTTGTTCATTCTCTTGGTTTGCTCTAAATCTCATCTTGCCACTTGGTCATGATCTTGTTTTCTCTTGCATTTGGACCAAGTGATGCTTTGCAATCAAATTGCTTTCTTCCTTTTGTTTTCAAACTCAAAATCGTGCTTTTTTCGGTGATTTTCAATATACTCATCAAGAGGGAGATTGAAAGACCATGTGGAGGTCTACCTATGTGAGTGATGAATATTTGACCGTGTTTGACCTTATGGTGCTCAAAGTTGATTTTTATTTGTATTTACCTTGAATTTGGAAGCAATTTGAGGTGTTTTCAGGATTGGTGGTACTACCGGTCACTATACGGCGATAGAACTGGAGAACAGCCCTAGTGGCCTCTGGGCAGTGGTAGTGTCGGGGAGCGACACTACTGGCCTTTAGAAGGCGGTACATTTTTTCCAGAGTGGTGCTTCTCTGTGTCGAGAGTGATCAACACTACCGGTCATATGGGACGGTAGTACTGGGTGTGCGGTACTACCGGCCCCTAGGTGGCGGTAGTTATTTTCCAAGGATTGGAAAATTGGTTCGTTTGGATCGGTACTACCGACCCCAAGTTGGCAGTAGTACCGGGGTGGTACTACCGGTGTAGGAGCAGTAGTGCCGACTTTGCCAGGGAATTGTGGTGCATTCTCTGTTGATTATGTAATGTTTGTTGCATATCTTTGTGAATAGTGCTATGTGATGGTTTGGTTGTCTATGTTGGTTGTAGGGCTTCGGAGCTAGGTTATGAGGCAGAGGAGACCGAGACTAGGCTAGGAGAGCTGAGATCCGTAATGGTCAAGGGACGTTGGAAGATGACTGAGGCCGAGAAGTGGTTGCGAACCAGGAAGACAAGGAGCCAGAGCGTGAAGCATTGGTGATGGATATGGGAGGCAACAGCATGGCGTGGGACTAGGCTCAGGGAGGAGTTGAGGTCTACAATGGTCAAGGAAGCCGGTGCCATCATGGTGAAGCGGACAAGGACATGTGATGCGTGAGAGGCTTGGCGGGAAGTCATAGGGGTCACGAGGTGGACGACGAAGCAAGGATGATACTTCGAGTGGAAGGAGAAGATTGGTCGTGAGGCAAATTGGTAATTTATCCATTACTGGGGATCGAGGCGGTTTGGAAAATCGCAGCAGTGGCCTAAGTGGTTTAGGCCAAGCCGAAGCGGACATAACGCAAATTTGGGCTCGTGGAGTGAATTGGGCGTCATAAAGAAGGCCGCTTCGAGAAGCGTACTTGTGTGAGTGTAAAATCCGTTATGTGTGTTGGGTTATCGGTTTAGCCTATGTAAATATGGATGGTATCCACTTGTGTATCCAGGTTTTAAGGTTATGTTTGCCTTCTCTATGTAAGGAGATGTAGAGGGATGTGTGGCCTTAAGCCTTGAAGCCCCAAGACATTAGGTTTAGGGTTTCCACAAGATTTTGATTTTCTTGTGTGGGTGTGTGAGTACACTTTGGGAGTTTTGCCCTCAGGTGTAACATCCTAAAAATTAAAATAAATTAATAAATTAAATCTTAGAATTTAATTATATCTATTGATGCTTTTTCTGATTCTTCTTGATTTTATTGATTTTTGCTCTAATGGAGAAATCCTTTTAATACAAACTTAAGTAATAGATAAAGAGAAGAGTAAAAATATTACATCAATAAAATAATTAAAATTTTTATTAATCTCAATAAAACTCCAGAAGACCCAATTTTAAATTTTAAAAGTCATATCGAAGCAATTAAGTATGAAATGAAAGGAAATTAAGGAATCTTAACTAACAACAGTGATAGTTTCAGATTTAAATAAAAAATATCTTGATCTATATCGGGATGAAAATTTAATATTATCTTCTGGAAGTATAAATACGTCTATAACAAAAATAATAAAAATAAATAACCAATTTTGTTATATTTAAAAATTCAATTACAGAAAAGTTGAAAATCCAAGAATCAGAATGTCAGAATTTTATTAAATTAAATACAGAATATTTAGAATTCAAATTTTTACTGAAGTACCCGGTAGATAGAAAGAACTCTTACAAAATGTTTGACAAATTTTGGATGAGTTATATACTCCCATAAAATTTAAAAATAGAAAACCAAAATCTGTGCAAAGTACCTTGTCAGAATTTTTATAAATTCTATAAGGGGTATTTTGATCTCAAATTTCTACAATATTAATATCATTATCTACAAATCACTCAGAAAAATTATCAAATTATTGCGGACAAGATGGCTAACTGATTCAGTGAACCTTCTCCAACCCAGTTCGCAGCCAAATTCTCAATTTCACTTCTCCCTTCACTGCCAGTGGGTCCCGAAATCATGTTGGGCCCATTTGCCAGCCACTGCTCTGCTCTTCTTCTTCCCCAGTTCGCTGGTGACCCAAAGCAAAGCCCGATCCTCCCGTATTCCGCGTCATCTTCAGCAACTTGCAGCGACAGATCACCTAGCCTAGCACCTATCCCTATCTCAGCCATACCCTGCCGTCTGGTCACGCATTCACTGCCTCTGCCATGGCCATCTCTTCTCCTATGAGGGCGCTGGGTTCTTCTCGCCAAATTCTTAACTGAGGTCGGGCTCATCTGGTCATCCCCTTCGCCTATAAATAGCATCCCCGAGTTTGCATTTGCCTGCACTTCATTTCCCCTCTCCTCCTTCATTCTCTCTGGCCAAAGCTGCTTAATTTCATCACTTAGTCGCCATTGCCAGGAAGCTTCAAGCTCGGCACAAACAAAATTGAGACGGAATAATCAACCAAAACCAAATTGCTTTGAACTACACCATCAGTAATACTCAACAATCAAAACCCCTCAAAAATCTTTGGAACATTTTGGCTGGAAACCCACCACCACCGAGGAGCTGTCGAAGGTTAGAAAATCAACAATAAATTTATACCTTCGGGTACCTTCGGGTTAGCAGAGTTAAGCACAAAATCGGAGGGACACGATTTAGACAGGTTCGGGCCCCCTAGCGGAGTAATACCCTACTCATGTATGAATGATGTATGGAATTGATGAACAAAGTACAAAGCAATGTGTCTAGCCCTAGTTACAATGTGGATTACACCAAAGCTAAGGCTATGCTATGGCTAGAGCGTGACGAAACATGCTTCATCATCTCGTGAGCTCTATGCGCAAAAGGGACTACTTGCTTAAAAGCTCTAAATAGCTAATCTTCTGAGAATTGCTCTCCCTCCCTTTGAGGGTCCCTAGCTCAGGATTTATATAGTCGTGATAATCCTACCTCCGATCGAGTCATAGTCGGTTTGGGGTACCAGATCGTAGCCAATGAGGAGTCTATCACCACATAATCTGCATGGCATATCCAAACTGCCATCTATACCAGGCGTACTCGAGTTTGTTTCCTCGCAAGGGAAAAGCAATCGAGTCCTTCCTGATATGGAGTTATCTTTCCCGCGTATATCATATTCCTCGTAATCGGGCCTGTGATATCCGGAGTCTCTGCATATCGTTAGGACATATCCTCCACGTATCCTCTGTAGACACATACCCCACGTTTATAAATTCGACAGGAGCTTCTTCCTTAAATCCGGTCATCGGTGGTAGCCTGATTCAATTGACCTCCAACTAAGGTAAGTGGCAAAATGGATTCTCCGTGAACCCTATATGCTCAATCATCCACCAATTTGGATTGAAATGATTTCTTCTTTTCCCTAGTTGTGCCACCATTGGAGCCGCCTCTGAGCTCGCAGTTTGCAGGACGTTCTAGCCAACACTGACTGTGATCAAGCACACCAGTAGGTGTGACTCGTCGAGCTACAGTTAATCTTGCCCTCACCCGTGCTAGATTCTCACCGGAGAAGCACCGTCGGCGAGCCCTAAGCTTCCACTATTTTCGATCACTGCCCGGCGGGCCCCTGCAGTCAGCCAGAGTAAGCCACCTCCAGTTCAAACCAACGAATACACCTCTCAGCTTTCAAAACGTGTTCTATCATTTTCGAAAACGTGTTCTATCATTTTCCGAATTTCCATACCCGAAGTACTTGAAATGTGAATATCTTTCGCATTTGTTTTCCAAATAAGATGAGACAAAATTATAAATTCATCTAAAATGCAGTGCTTTCAGAATACGTAAAAATATTTTGAAAAAGAGCACTAGGTGAATTTGAAATTCAAATTTAAAGAAAAGGCTGAAAGATAGGCTATACATGAAAATTATGCAAATGAACTGGGAATGGAATGAAACCAATTTTAATGAAATCCTTATACTTCCAAAAACCTAAATATAAAAAATATTTGAATTTCACCTATGTTTGAATCATTTTCTATTAGAGGTTGTTCTCGATACATTAAGTGTTCAAGAATATATAATTTGTGCAAAAGAAATCCAAAATGAGTAGAATTGATTTCTAAATGCTATGATGACATTAGATTACCTGAGTATGTTAAAATACTTAAGAAATAATCTTGACTTGAATTGTTTCATGAATAAGAATGAGACTCTAGTGTGTGTGTGTGTATATGTGTGTGTGTGTGTGTGTGTGCATGTATATTGAGTAACTAGTAGTATTGCACATATGTACAAATGCATGTCTCAGGAGGGATCATGAAACTGAAATTAGTACTACCCAAATACTTTTGAGTGAAAAACACTAAAATGTTACATATGCACAAGTTTATTTTGCACAAAGACCATAAGCTTTGTCCATACAAAAGAATATACTCATCTATATATATACTGCAGAGTGAAGTCATGACTCATGAAGAACCAGATCCAAAATACCTAATAAAAGTCAGACTTTGCAATGCCAACAGAATCATTATAACAAATCATAGTTTATACTTAGCCGAAATATTCCATCCTATGATATACATATAGTTGAGAATCAAAAACATATGTATAAAACCTCATACATCAAGTATCAGATTAAGTAGGGCTAGTCTCAGCATATTCTTAAAGGTAAGATCATGTTAGCCAGCAAAAGGTATAAATCGGAATATAGACTGTAAAAGATTTTAATCCTCACATGCTTATAAACTATCGTGGCCAAAATAAAAATAACGTAAAACTAGTCTTTAAACCCTTCTAGGATCATACCCTACTAATACCAGAAAAATGATTGAGTAATCATGTTTAGTGTAATCGCAAACTAGGAAAACATCTCGACTAAATGCAAATTTTGTGAAGAATAGAACAAAAATGTTCTTTGGGATATGGATTACCACAATATGGGAAAATATTCTTATTACAACTTGCTTTTCATCTGAATCATGCTAGTGCAATAACCCTAAGTGTTATGGTAAAAAAAAGCTTTATCTGAATAGTTGAGCTTAACAAACCTTTAGTTAAAATAATTGTGTTGCAAGAATCCTCGTGTAACCATGTAATTACAGCTAATATCCTAATCTTGTAGACTTAACTTGTATAAATTGCTTTTATTACAAAAAGGCTTAAGGTCAAGACCTATTCATGCATAGCATACAACATAATAACTAATGTCTTAATTCTATTAATCCAAATAATTTTAGCATCTAGAATTCAAAATTATAAATACAACAATACATAATTTTAGCCACTTGAATCCATAAGACAAGAATAGATAATCCATAAAAGAAACCGCATCATTTCTTAACATAAAAGTTGCCAACAAAAAAAAAATATATATATATGTGATCAACCAAAACGGGACAACCCGAAATCATAAACCTCACCTGTTCTTATGGCAAGTCTTTATTTGGTATTCTATCTGTCTTCTTTTTGCCTATTTAAAGAATGTTATTTGCGATATTTCCGTTGAATGACGTGTAGAACCCGACGTCGCTAATACCGTCGTCATCAACGCCAGTTACAACCACGACTTCATCGTAAATGACATTTAAACAAGGCAAGCACCCCTTTGATCATATTGATCCCATTATTTAATTTTCCCTTTTTTTATCAAATCAATTTATGCATGCGCATATTTTCTTTAAATTTACTA
This sequence comes from Otatea glauca, assembly GCA_036346275.1. NCBI lineage: Eukaryota > Viridiplantae > Streptophyta > Magnoliopsida > Poales > Poaceae > Otatea > Otatea glauca. The sequence goes on from CM070730.1 coordinate 31,971,856, forward strand.
TATTGTGCTACTGGTAGATATACTTGTTATCTCATGGAACTTCCCTGATAAGTATTGATATGTGAACCTTGATAACCCTAGAATAAGGTTTGACAATTTAATAATGTCAAATGGGTATACTCGATTATATTCACACACATTTAGTCATGCTTTGGATTGGGATAACGAATGGTTGGATATGGTGTTCGTTATAAATAATGATTTTGGACATAATGGAAACTGTTGGACATGTTGGGAAATTGTGATACTGGTACTTTGATTAAAAATCCAAAATAAAACTATGGCTTTGATGCGGATGATTATTGGCAATAGCCGGTTGTGCAGATGGATTTGCACGTAGTGTTGGGAGAAGTATCACCCGCGTCAGATAAAGGACCGAGCTATGGGTTGCTTACAAGCCAAGAAAACCGTACAACCACGGGTGCTGGTATGTGACAGTATTAACCTATTAAGTTGCTTAGAACTGACTTTGCACATTGGTAGGCTGGAGTATTACAAGCATTCCGTTTAGGTTTGTTTGGAAGGGGCTTCCACACCGAGGTGTGGGTAAATGCATGTCGATACAATGGTGTACGCTTTGCTATGGGAAGAAACAGCGCCCAACTATTTTTATGATACCATGTTTTATATATATGTATTTTTACCACCATAGTGAGGGCTTAACATCACCGGGCTAGTGCAAAGTCAGGTCTATGTAATGTACCTGTTATGTTATGATCGCTATGCGACACACCAAAGGAAGTGTGCTAATGGCTTGCACAAAGAGCTGATCATTTCTTGTGGGTAAAGCTGTACACCTCTACAAAGTGTAAATTTAATTGATTATCCGCGCCCATGGACAAGGGTACTTGGTAACGTCATCATATAGTTAGCTGTTTTATTAATTTCAAAATGGCTGGATTCATCTGTTTTGCCTTGTTTTGGCAAAGAATGGTGTTGGCATGTATATATCATCTCGAAACTCACGTCATGGAGGACTGTGAGTTATTACTTATGCTTTACCTACTTTTATATCAGTCAAACTTGCTTTTACAATTCCGTTTGCGAACTACAACTTGATTTACAAATTCAATCTCACTTTATGCAAATTAACTGTAGAAACCTCCTTTGACATGACCTGCATTAATGCATTTGCAAACACTACTTAAGTCTTGTGGAGTACGAAAGTACTCAACCTTGCTTAATATGTTATTTTAGGTGGAAAGGAAAATGAGTCTTCGAAGATTACTTTTCGTCGCAGGACATGGGACTTTAAATGAAGCGATCTTTCTAGGGATTATACCTTGTCAGTTGCCTAAGGGTTGGATGGGCACACTACAAGAATTTGCTTCTTTTGGCGCTATATATATACACTCTGAGTTGTACAATATAATGTATAAACACCTTCCGCTTCAATAATATGATGTATGGTTGTGATTCCAATTGTTATAAATGTGCGTACTAGCCACTGATCATGGGACTAGTACTGTATGCACATGAGATCTCATTTTAGCATTTATGCAAAAATGGGGGTCGTTACATCAGGTGAGAGGCTTTGTAATAAACCTTCTTGATCTGAAATGAAATCAAAATTTGTGCTCAAGTCTTGCCTTTTGTTTTGATCTTCCCTTTTCTTGAGTTTTTGATCTTTCTTCATGATTTTTTCTTGTCTTGATCTTGTATTTCCAAGGATGAATGATTGATGAATGTATCCTCTGTGGATATAGGCAAGCTCTTGCGTGATCATCAAGAGATTTATCAAGAAACCGGTTTTTGTCTTAAGATGGAAGGATTTGAGGTAGATCTTGATCTTGCATGTTTGAGGCCAATTTCTTTGGAGTTCTAGCTTGCTGTGACATGCGGAAGATCATCTTGTCCATCAAAACCACACGAGCAAGCTAAGAGTGAAGTTTGGGTTTTTGACCCGATTTTGGTGCAATCTTTAGTAAATTTAAAAAAAGGTCAGAACTTTGATGTCAATCCTTTTGATTGAAGGTTGGAATAGGTTCCTGACATCCATACGAAGGTGCATACAAAGTTTCTTGGGGTTTGGATCAACCGATCAAAAGATGCACCGATTTTGGTTTTTAAATCGTGCTGATTTTACTATTCATCTGGAAGTATCGGGTTTTACATGGCGGTAGTGCTAGGTTTACTATTCATCCTGGTACTACCAGTCACTTAACTGCGGTAGAGCCGCCCAGAGGTGAAATTCTCTGAAAATTCATTTTTCTGTACTTTTTGATATAGAGAGGTTTTGGTTGGTTTCTTTGGGGATAAAATTTGTTTTGTGGTCATTCAAACCCCCCCTCTAATTGTCATTTCTGGTCCTTCAATATATACTTTTCCATTTTATAAAATATAGAAAATGCAAATGACCTCCAAATAAATAGCAAATTGGCTCAGAAAAAAATCCCAATACTTTTCATAAAATGCTTTAGAGTATATAGAACTGAAACAAAATAATTTTGGCAATTGTTCACTTGAGCATTAATCATATTAGATCCTTTTTTATTTAGAGAAAAGGCATATTAAGTTTTAATTAGAAAAAATTCTAAAAATTCTCAAAAAATGCTAAAAATACATAAAACGAATTCAAAGGTGCAAAAATTGGAATGTTACACTATGTCTACACTTATAAATTAAATTTGATTGGAGCTTACGGTGTAGATAACAAATTTCATGTTTATTGAATATGTATTACTTATGATTACATTCTTGAATTGAAATTGCATATTGCGGATAAGCTATTTTTAGGCCATGTCATGATTATTTTTAGATGAGTTTAAATGCTAGTGCTTCTATTCAGAAGGATCTATGTTGTCTACTTATTCATCTTTGTTTATGCAATCACATATATATAAACAGAGTAGCGTAGTTGAAGCATGAAAGATATCTAAAATCTTTTTGTCTACAGTACTTCAATTTGACATTGGAAATATGACATGTGCACATATAACTGAATTGAGCTATATGCCATAACCTTTAGAATGATAATCATGCGCCCATTAATTTTCAAAAGCAGAGATGACTTTTCTCTACGTGAGGCGAAATGATGTGGATATGATATATATATCAACATCATATGGTTTCCATGTACGAAACATGAGAAGTACTAACATAATTGATAGTTACATATATGATACTTATATGCCGTTTCCTATGATTGTCATCACTGATTTGACTTATATCTCCTATCACTACTACAAAAGGGGTTATATTAGACACATCATCATTGACTGGTTTTTACGAAAACCATCTGGGAAGAGGCTCAAGCACATCATAGACAGTTTGTGGTTAAAACCGTATGTGATGTTGCGCTCATCACAGACGGTTTTAGCCACAAACCATCTGCGATGAGGCAGATAACATCACATACGGTTTGTGGCTAAAACCATCTGTGATGAGGGAGAAATCACAGACGGTTTTAGCCACAAGTCGTCTGTGATAATGGGGAGAACTTCACAGATGGTTTGTGGCTAAAACCGTGTGTAGTGAGGGCAATATCATAGACGGTTTTATTCACAAACCGTATGTGATGATCAATTCTGATAAATGAAGCTGGTGAGCCCCACCTGTTAGTGAATCCTTCGAAAAAGTTAAACAAAACATGCATTTCATATAAGAACTAGCTTCTTGCATGCATCACAATATACAACAATTTCCCTACAAAAGTTCTTGATGGGAAAGCCTAGCAAGTTTGGTCCTTGTCGTCGTCGGAGTCGTCGTGTCAGAGTCGTCGCTGCAGCTATCGGGGTCGTCGCTCGAATTTGCTCTTTTTGGGTCATCCTCCAGCTCCCAGCCATCACGGTAGCCCGCCGACAAGTCAAATCTATCATCATCGCCGAAGATTGATGTTGGTTGACGCTTCTTTTCGATGACGCTTGAGGTGGAGGGAGTGGTGCCTGAGTCGGGCGACGTACTGGCTGGCAGAGGAGATCGTCAGTGTAGCGCATAAGCCGCGCCTGGCGGATTCATTGTTAGGGCACCGTGGTGTCGTAGCAATTGCCGTAGGGGCTTCAGAGGCTGAAGAGGCGAAGATGGTGGCGGTGGCGGAGGGTAAGTCAGTGGTGGAGGCGAAGGTGGTGGCGGTGGTAGAGCCGGTGTCGGAGGCGACGGTAGTGGAGTCCCACATGGGGCGGCGGAGCCGACAGAGGAGGGGACGGAGTTTGAGCTGCTCATTGCATCGGAGGCAAGCACGATGTGGAATGCGATTGATCGAGTATTTTGGGCGCCAGCGCTACCTTATATGTATATCATTGCATGTGAAAATGCTAAACCTTTGTTGGGGAAACAAAACTCCTAGAACACGAAAGGTCTTCACAGTGGAATTTTAACAGACAATTTTAATTCTCTCAGAATCGCACGCCTATCCTGATCGACTGCGTCACTTACCAGGAGTTACACAAAAAAATTTAGTTTCCCTGGATTCGAACCAGACACCTCATGTACGCAAGCCAAGCCTGTTAATTACCAACTGAGCCAAGAATACCGCTTGTGACATTTGATGCGAATTATGTATAAAAGGCTTTGGAAAGTAACATCACACACAGTTTGTGGCTAAAACCATCTGTGATGAGGGCAATATCACAAACGGTTTTATCCACAAACTGTTTGTGATGATCAATTCTGATAATTAAGAACAAAGTGCCTCAACCTCCTTTGTATTTTTAGGGTTTGCTAGATATTTCTGAGGTGGTTGCGATTGAGAGACGATATGGTGGAAAGAGACCCTAGATTTGGAGGTGTAATTGTAGATCCTCATGCTCTAGGTCATCTAAGGTTAGTAATTGCTTCAAATTTGCATTATATTTTAGATTTAGCTTGGTAAAGAGGGAAATGAAGCTGGTTTATAAATCTAGCTTGATGTAGATCCATTTGTTCTCTGTGATGTAAAGTAGTAATTGGTTCAAATTTGCATTATATTTAAGATCTAGCTTTTGGTAAAGAGGGAAATGAAGCTGGTTTCTAGATCTACCTTGGTGTAGCTCCATTTGTTCTCTGTGAAGTAAAGTAGTAATTGGTTCTAATTGTGTTATACTCAATATGTAGATAGTTACTTAAAGGAAGGTGACCTAGGCTAATAATTGGTTGTAATAGCATTGTATTGAAGGTATATACATCTAGCTTTGTAAAGAGGGAATTGAAGATGGTTTTGATATAGCTTGGTGTAGATAGTTACTTAAAGCAAGTTGAAATGTAGCCTATATGTAGCATATGTGCGCATGTGCACTCATAGTGTACTTAATTTATTATTTAATAACTATTGTTACATATGTAGCGTAGATGGACCGAAGCTAGATGTACACTAAGAACCGTGCGAGAGCTGAGTACATTAATGGAGTCTCCACTTTTAGAAGAGCTGCAGAGGAAGATATGTTGAACAAGGGGTGGAATTTATGCCTTGTCCATTGATTGACTGTGAGAATCTAAGGATGTTTCGAAACCCAGTGCAGATCGAAGCATACTTGAGTCTGCGGGGTTTCAAAAGGGGGTATACATGTTGGACCAGTCACGGTGAAGAGCAGATTATGCAGGGACCATGTAGTACTACCATCGTCGACGAAGTCAACGATACTCTAGATATCGCCAACGATACTCCGGATGATATCAATTGTGCTTTCAATAAGGATAGGTTTCACGATGATAATCTGGATCAGATGCTATGGGATGCAGAAGAGAACCGTGATGAGCGGGAGTATGTAAAATTCTGGGGCTTGATGGACGACTTAGAGAAACCTTTGTTCCCGGGTTGCAAGTCCAAATACACAAGGTTGTCATCCGTGCTGGAACTGCTGAAATTAAAGGCAAGCAACGGTTGGTTCGACAAGAGTTTCCACAGGGAAACGAGTTGCTGACAACCACCTACAAAGCTAAAAAGTTTCTTTGTCCCTTGGGAATGGAAGTAGAAAGAATACATGCCTGTCCGAACGACTATATCCTCTACCGCAAAGAGTAGCAAACATGCATTTATATTCGGTCTGCAACGCATCCCGGTACAAGCGTAAAGATAGATCGGATGATGATGACGAGGGCATGGAGGTGAAGGAAGGACCTCCCGCTAAGGTGGCGTGGTATTTGCCAATAATTCCCCGTTTGAAGCATTTGTTTCCGAGCCCAAAAGAGGCAAAATTGCTTCGGTGGCACTCGGATGAGCGTAAGAATGATGGAATGATTAGGCACCCTGTTGATTCCACGCAGTGGAGAAGCATCGATAGGAGGCTTGAAGAATTCGCAGCGGATCCAAGGAATATAAGGTTCAGATTGAGTACGGATGGAATGAATTCTTTCGGCAACATGAGAAGCCGTCATAGCACTTAGCCTGTGCATCTTTGTGTGTACAACCTTCCTCTTTGGTTGTCTATGAAGCGAAAGTACATATTGATGTTTATACTCATTCAAGGCCGGAAGCAACCTGGGAACGATATTGATGTGTATCTAGCACCATTGGTCAAAGATCTGAACACATTGTGGGCTCTTGGGGTGTAGGTATGGGATGTTCACAAACCAGAGTAATTCACTTTGCGCTGCCTATTGTTCTGCACCATAAATGATTATCCTGCCCTTGCTAACCTGTCGAGGCAGAGTAAAAAAGGAGCCAAAGCATGTACTCACTGCTTGGATGATACCGATAGTGTGTGGCTAATCACTCGCACAAAACTGTGTACATGCGTCATCGTAGGTTCCTTCTGAGGAATCACCCATACCGCAAGATGAAGAAACAATTCGACGGCACGACCGAAGACAGTTTAGTTCCAAAGCCTTTATGCGGGACATACATTCTTTATATGGTTAAGAACTTGGATGTTGCGCTTGGAAAGGGACGTAAATCGAGGACCCATGAGAAGAGCATGTGGAAGAAGAGATCAATATTTTAGGACCTACCTTATGGGAGCACCTAGAAGTTCAGCACTGTATCAATGTGATGCACGTAGAGAAGAATGTCTGTGATAGGTTGATTGGTCTCTTACTGAACATTAAGGGTAAAATAAAGGACTGTATCAACGCACGGCTTGACTTGGTTGATATGGGATCAGACCTCAATTAGCACAAAAAGAGATCAATAAAGGCCAAACATATAGCGAACCTGCTTGTTACACACTGTCCAAGGCCGAGAGAACCAAACTATGCCAGTGCTTACATGGTGTGAAAGTTCCATCCGGTTACTCGTCCAACATGAAGAGACTTGTTTCGATGCAAGATTTGAGTTTAACTGGCATGAAGTCTCATGATTGCTATGTGCTTATGACACAGATGCTCCCTGTGGTAATTAGAAGTATTTTACCGAGCAAGGTCCAGGAGACAATCACAAGACGGTGTTATTTCTTTAACACAATTACTCAGAAGGTCATCGATCATGAAGGACTAGATGCTCTGCAGGGCGAGGTGGTCATAACTCTATGTAATCTTGAGATATATTTCCCTCCATCGTTTTTTGATATCATGGTCCATCTCATTGTTCACCTTGTGAGAGAGATAAAGATGTGTGGGCCTGTGTTCGTACGTAGCATGTACCCGTTCGAGAGGTATATGGGAATTCTCAAGTCCTACGTACGAAATCGATCTTGACCGGAGGGTAGCATTATCGAAGGTTATGCAACCGAAGAGGTCATCAAATCCCGCCATGAGGGGAGGCTCCAGTGCATCTGGACCATCGGAAGGAAAGCAATCACGCCTGATCCGATTGCGTGCGCTAAAGCTCATTTCACAGTTTTGCAACACATGGCTGTTGTAGCCCCGTATATGGACGAGCACAAAAACTGGCTACAGCAAGAGAATCCGCCGCGACAGGAGTACTAGATCATCAGACAACATAACCTTCATTTCAACATATGGTTTAAGGAGCAACAACCCATCACTGGAAGCTTGTCAGGTGATATGCTGACATGGTTGGCAAAAGGGCCAGCATTTACAGTTGTAACATAGAAAGGATACGACTTAAATGGGTACACATTTTACACGAGAGATCAGGACATGAAGAGCACAAATCAGAACAGTAGTGTTCTCATTCATGCGCTGAATACCGCTAGATCGACGAGGAGCTCGTACTATGAGTTCATTGAGGAAATTTGGGAACTCGACTACGTACTATTCAAGATCCCCTTATTTCAATGTCGTTGGGTTAACTTGCAGCACGTGAAGGTTGATAAGTACGACGTCACAACTGTGGACCTCGAACGTATCGGATACCAAGACGAACCATTTGTTCTTGCTAACCAAGTTGTTCAAGTCTTTTATGTAACCGACCAGTCCAACAAGAAGCGCCACATTGTTCTTCAGGGAAAAATAAGGATTGTTAAAGTCGAGAATGTGATAGATGAGGAAGAATACAATCAGTTTTACGAGTTACCTCCTATTGGTACCGGCGTCATGGTCCAGGAAGACCAACCTGAGGAAGCTAGCTACACACGTGTTGATCGTCGTGAAGGGCTAATTTTTATACAAAAGAATAAGCAAGTGGAGTTGTGATGAAGTCGTTTTGTTTATTTCAAGTGTTCCTATATTATAATTAATGAGATGTGCATTAATTATAATTAGTGAGATGTATTGACTAAAATTAATGAGATGTGCATTAATTATAATTAGGGAGATGTATTGATTAATGAGATGTATGTATTATATTAAATGAGATGTATGTATTATAATTAATGAAAAAAACTGGCTCATCCCAGACGGTTTTGGGCTTGAACCATCTGGGATGACTTTATCCCAGATGATTCAAGCCCAGAACCATCTAGGATGGGTCGACCCCCTTGCTGCGCCAAGCCCACTACCGCGCTAAGCCCCTTGCCGCGCCAATCCCCTTGGCCCTCGGTGTTGCCATGCCCAAGCCCTCATCACTATGTCCTGCACACTCACTGCCCTCACGCTTGCCATTCACCAAGTCCCACACACTCAGTTTGCAGCCCTAGCTAGCGCCCGTGGCCTTCTCCGGTGACACCCTCCCCACGCCCCCCTCGGCGAAACCCTCCCCGCTTTGTGGCGACTCCCGACTGTGCCTTCCACCCTCAACAGCGCCCTCCCCGTCAGTGGTGTCTCCCCTCGTCCACGCCCTCGCCCTTGGTGGTGTCCTCCTCCCTCTCCTATGCCCTCCCACTCGGCGGCGCCCTCCCCGCTTGGAGGCGACTCCCGGCCGCGCCCTCCCCATCGGTGGTGTCTCCCCTCAACTGCACCCTCGCCCTCGTTGGTGCCCTCCTCCCTCCCTCAGGCCCTCCCTCGCGGCGGTGCCCTCCCAGCTTGGTGGCAACCCCCCTCGGCTGCACCCTCCCCCTTGGTGGTTTCTCCCCTCTGCTGCACCCTCGCCCTCGGTGGTGCCCTCCTCCCTCCCGTGTGCCCTCACCCCTCGGCTTGGAGGTATGTATGCAACAATATTTACCATATTGATTCCCTACTGTAATTCGTGCTTTCTTGATGTTTAGTTAATCTTCGCATATTACTAACTAGGACTGTTTCTATGGTACTAGATGACATAGTGACAACCAAATATTTGATTCACTTTATGCCATTCTGTTTCATTTTTTGCTATGCTTGAGTCCAAACAAAAAATAAGAACACACATGATTTATTCAATTGCCTTTATGTTCAGCCATTAAAATCCTTCAAGTTGCTTAATTTGCAGTTATGGAAAGATAAAGTGATAAAACATCATTGAAGTGGTATCACTGGCATATTTGTTCAACAAAGCAGATGACAACCATGAGATTGCGTTGTCTTAAATCTGTCGTCCTAGTTGTGACCTTCAAACAGAATCTCTTAGTCTAGTTATTTTTCATTTTGTACCTTTTCTATTTATGTCATGGAAACTCCACCTTGCTGCCTTCTCATTGCTCGATGAGGATAATGGATGAAGTAATGATCATAACAGTTAATTTTGCGGGTTTGGCCTTGAACCGGTAGACTTGCATGCTAATAAGTATTGATTCGTATTTAATATAATCAACACTAATTTTTAATTTTTAATTTAAATGGCTTCAAAATTCGAATGTAGACATTGATTCTCAATGAAAGTTGAAAGCATATATTAGCCTTTGGCCTTGCATGTTAGTCATCAGATTGGAGGAGTAATCTTTGCATTATTATTTTATTCCATCTTTCCATATTGAGGGCATAACCTTCTACTTGTTCTAAATATAATAAACTTTATTTCTGTAGTCTTAGCACTATGGGCTTCCATGATCCAGTATAACACTATGCAATGTTTAAACACAATACCATTCCATCTGTGCTTGCATGCTACAAAGTTTGGCTAAGATTTCAATTCTTTAATGTGCATGATAAGGTGGTAAGGGTTCAAGGCCATATTTGCTTAATTGATTGTTTAGCCCATTTGTGTTTGAGATTGAAGATTCAAAATCTTAAAACTTGTCCGATTTCTGAGAGCACCACAAAAAAATTTACATCTTGCTCGTATTATCGCACTTTGTTGAACAATATTGATTGGTCCTGTAAGCAATATTGATTCTCTTAACTTTGTATGTACAAAACAACTCTTAACTTACCTTCTCTTAAATTTGCTTATCTTAACTTACCTTCTCTTAAATTTGCTTCTCTTAACTTACCTACTCTTAACCTTGCAACATACAAGATGGTGTCTCCTCAATCTTCGTTGCCGAATGGATCTGATGAGGTGCCCGACATAGGAGGAAAGAGGTGCGGTCCAAGAGGGCTTAGTAAAATGCCTTAGAGACGGTACACCATAACGGCCGTCGATCTGTGCGATGGGACCCGTATCGCGCCTCCAAAGGTTGCGGCAACTTTCTGGACCATGTGCGGGATCATTGGGCATGAAAGGGTCCTCATCACCTATCCATCATGGAAGACGCTGACAAATGAGGAGTGCGATAACCTGGTAACAGAAATATTCACGTTAGCTTCCACAAGACGCCATGCCCGCACTGCGATGGTACGCGTTGCTAGTGGCGGGAAAGGCATGGAAGAACATCAAGAGTGTCCTCGTCACTAATTACGTGAACAAGAAAATAACTCTATTCTAGAAGTACGGGTTCATCACTAAAGATGTCTAGGGACGATTTGTTGACTTGAAGACAACGAAAGAGTTCGTGCGTGAAAGTGCGGCGCACAAGACCATCTAGTCAACAAACACCCACCCACGCATACTCAGCTCAACTGGGTATGTGGGCAAGATCGTGCAATGGGTGAGGGAGGACGACGAGGCAGTCCAGAAGGAGGTCGCACCGCCGTTTGCCTCGATCGTGGATCCGTGTGCCCGAAACTGGGTAAGAGCGAGGTCACATCCCACATCTTCGGGCTATGTGTCCTTTGCAAACCGTTGATGAGGAAGTGTCCCAACGCCTAATATCGTTGAGCACGGAATCATCCCTGGGCTCTTTCACTTCGGACAGAGAGAAAGTTATACTCTCCACGGCTTTGGGAAACAAGGAGGACCCGGGTCGCACCCGAGGCCTAGGTGTTTTCATTCCCTGGAAAATGGGATTTGCACATGACTCTGACACGTATCAGAGTAGGAAGAGAAGTAAAGCCGAGCGTGAGGAATTGCTAGTAGCCCTGATTGAGGAAGGGGTTGAGGAAAGGCTCAGAGCGTAGTTCGATACTCAGCTACAAAGCTTTGAGGAAAGGATCCAGCAGAGAGAGGCTGCGGAGAGTCAGGCACTGAATGTGCAAGCCCAAGAAGCACAGGCGTAGTTCAGCCCAACCAACCGTCGGAGGGTATCATTGTATATGGGAATTCTCAAGTCCTACGTATGGAATCGATCTCGGCCGGAGGGTAGCATTGTCGAAGGTTATGCAACCAAAGAGGTCGTTGATTTTTGCATCGATTACATGGCTCAGGTCGAACCAATAGGTGTGCCTAGATCTCGTCATGAGGGTAGACTCCAGGGCATCGGGACTATCATGCTGATCCGGTTGCCTATGCTCAAGCTCATTTCATGGTTTTGCAACACATGGCTATAGTGTCCCCGTACATCGACGAGCATAAGCACTAGTCTAATATTCCAGCTTTAATTTGGAGAGAAAATCTGAATTTTAGGGGTTTTCCAGGTTACGGGCCAAACTTTGGGCCAGCAGGCCAGGTTTTAGTCCTGTGAGAGGTCCTATTTCCATCCCCAAACCCTAGCCACTGAATACCTCATTCCCCTAGCCCCCAGCAGCCTCTCCTCCTCCTCTTCTCAGCCCCCAGCAGCCCCTTCCTCTCCCTCCTATGCGTAGCCCCCTGGAGACTTCTCCATGCGTAGTCCCTGGAGGCTCCTTCTTGTGAAGCCCTGTTGACTCCTCCCAGCTCCTCCCATTACTTCCCCAGCACTGTTGCTGCTGTTAGTGGAGGATTGGTGGAAAGGAGGAGCAGGGATCATGCGAACCACAGGGAAGGAACCATCGACGTTGTTATCCATCGATTCTTCCGAGGGAAGGTATATTTCTAGGGGGTTTGTGATGGCTTTGGTTCTGAATTTTGCAGTTTCCTTGGTAGTTCTACTAGGTTAGGGTGCAGCCATTGATGGTAGATGAGGTTTGGTTGCACACCGATTTATTTTTGGTAAACTTTGTGTTAGGGCAGTTCTGGATCTGATATTCAGATCGCGTTTTGGGGCCCTTATGTTCAGTTCCAGATGGGTTGAATGTTGTGAAAAATGTATATAATTGTCTTAAGTTTTATTAGACACCAAGAACACTAAATTTGGTTAAGTAGTTTAAAAGTTATGGCCATTTGAATCCCTCCTGTCTAGAATCTGTTTCTGTTGGAAGCAGCCATGGTAATTTTCTTATTAGTGCTATCTAGAGGCCGAATTAAATAATTTTAAAAACTATAGATAGCTAGGATTTTTCCTGTAGATTCAAAAAATTTCATCGTTTGCTTAATTTAGAGTTTTATAAAAATAGTTAGGATATTATGAATTCTGCTATCCAGGTTGATGACAGATCGCTTTTCTGGCTCGAATTTGAGGGATTAGATTTAGTCATTAAAAAAGATGGATAACTAGAATATTGTAGGTATTCTTTTGTAGTTTTTATAAGGTGTATGTGTTCCTATTTTTGGTCTTTTGAGATAAAAATTATGGTATTGTGACTGATAAGACAGCAAGGGGTTAGTTGGTTGTCGAGAATGATAGTTTAACTTGGGGTTGGTGCGTAGTTGCGCTATGGTTATATTTGGCGTATATACTATTGTGTTATCTTTTTTAGGAGGTTTGTTTGCTATAGGTGGTGTGATTCCAGGTGTGGCCTCAAGTTTACACCACTCCGCTTCATGTGGTAAAGAGGCAAGTATATAGTACGAACGAAGATGATTGAGATGAAATTCTATGATCGAGATGTTTATATGATGGTTTAATGCAGGTTGTGTATGGTCATTTGTTAATATGGTTTCATGGCAAATAAAAAATTGGAATAATATGTTGCATCACTTGCATTCATGAAATGAAAAGAATTCGAGCCAGGTCGGTGAGAAAGTTATATGAGGTCATATGACTAATCTGGAGTGCTCTTTTGTAAGACCTACCAAGTAGTCCCATCACGGGGATTGATAGGAGTGAGACCTACTTGTAGGCCCCTCCACAAGGATGGTAGGGAATGAATGGGTGCGACACCGATGGGTGTGCACTCAAGCTATACCGGTATAAGCTATGAAGGGTGCATTTAAGCATGAAAGCATATTGCATTGCTAATGGGAATGATAACTAATGTGATGAAGGGTTAAGCCATTGAGTTGTGGACTCATCCAAAGATGATCAATGAGTTGAATTTGATAAATGGATATGTTATTACTGTTTTATGTACATGCTGATTTTAAATAAGAAAAAGGGTTATGTTATTGTTTTCAATATGATAAATGGTTATGATATTGTTCTATGATATGGTTTGCTGAGTCTTAGGCTCATGCTTGTTTATGTAATGTTTTAGGTACAATGAGGCCGGCCTGCATGGAAGGGGTAGTAGCATATTTTCAACAAACGTTACCACACTACCCTCTCAATGATGTTTACCTTTTGTTCATGCTTAACTCATTGGATTAATTAGACAGTGTCAGTCATACGGTAATTTTAGCATAACCAATCTTGTAAGAAGTTTATTGGTTATGTTGTTGTTAAATAATATGGTGGCATTTGGCTATGTCATGTTAATGAGTATTGTGGTCTATGTTTTGGTCATGAGACAAGCAAGTTTAGATTTGATGTTGTTACCTTTCACTGTCTTTCCTTGTGAATATCTTTTAGTTGTTATTTAGCGTTTAAATGTTTAATAATGTGTTGCTGAAATTATTGTTGTAATTGCCTATTTAGTTGTTAGAAATGCTTTTGCCAGTAACATTCAGGGCACATAGTGTGTCGGGGTGTTACAGTTGGTATCAAAGCGGGCTTTAGGTCCGTGGTTCATGAATTTAGAAACTAATCCTATAGTAAATTAAAATTTTGACTTAGAAAAATTAGAAACATGGCTAGGTATAAACTCATTAAAATATTGCAATAGGATAACAACCTTAAAATTTGGCACACTTTGGTGCACAATAGGAAGGGTATGGGTAATCATTGCATTACGCTTTAATGCTTTATTTGAGCTTTGATAAAGAATGTCGAATGTGATGATACATGATGTTATGATGGCGTATATTGCGATGATATTGAAAGAGTTGATTGAATAATTGTGTTTACGTAAAATAGTGGTGCCGAAGGGTTTCGGTCATGTTCTTTTCGGCCATGGTAAGTGCCGTGTTTGTCGGTGTGGTCAGGTAGAGCCACCACCGGAGATTTATGAACTTCTCGTAGGGGAGAGTTGTTGTTGAAACATGTCTTAGATTGGAGAGTTTGTTGAGAAGGTTGTTTTGTTAAGTCTTCGATGGTCGGAGACAAAGAAAAAGAGTGTAGTGATGAGAATTTATTGGTTGCTAATACTACATTTCTAGAGATTGGTTTTGTTGGTCACTTTGCAGGGAAAATTATTACCTTTTTCTTGTTGTTGAAACATGTCTTAGATTGGAGAGTTATTTGAAGTTTTTGTGCTAGACTTAAGTTGTGTGGATTTATATTTTTTGGCTTAACTAGAAACGGCATCACGGTACAGGAAGAATAACCCGAGGAAGCTAGCTACACACGCGTCGATCATCGTGAAGGGCTAATTTTTATACAAAAGAATAAGCAAGTGGAGTTATGATTTTAAGTGTACTCTCCAACATAATAGAGGTGTTTTTAATGAGACCTCGGAATTCGAAACATCTTTTTGTATGCATCTGATTTATTTAATAAGTTCCCTTACTTTTACTAATGTTGGTTCATCTACAATTCCATATACATTATGCAATTCCTTCACTCAACGTTGATCTACAATTCCATTTACATTATGCAATGGGTGCTAGTCCCATCTACATCATAGACAGTTCTATTTTTGAATCGTCTGTGATAAGAAACATCACAAATAGTTCTAGTTTGGAACCGTCTATGATGACAAACATCACAGACGGTTATAAAACAAAACCGTCTGTGATAATAAACTATCATAGAAGGTTCTAAAATAGAACCGTCTGTGATAATAAACTATCACAGACGGTTCTAGTTTGTAACCGTCTGTGATGTGTAATATCACAGACGGTTCTAAAATAGAAGCGTTTGTGATACAAGCTCTATAAATAGGTCCCTCGTGCAGATCGTACAGTTACCACTCTCCAGCGCTTGAAACCCTAGCTTTTCTCACAACGCTTCGTCTCCCGTTGCGGCGCCTCCCCCCGACCACGCCAATGCCCCTGGCCTCACCGCCTCCCTGGTCGGTGTCTCCCCCCGCTACGCCTCAGCCCCAGTGTCTCCCTATGCACGGCGCGTCCCGTAGGTCGCTGACGCCGCCCCTGCTCACCGATGCCCCCTCTGCCTCCGAGTCACCGGGTCTCCCTCCACGTTGACCGGGTCTCCCTCCACACTGAGAAAGTCTCCCTCCACGCTGTCGCCCACTCGGCATCCAGTGCCCCCTCCCATGGTCTCCCTCCAAGCCGCTGACCCATTCCCCCTCCACACCAAAGGTAAACCCTAGCTCACCTGTATTTGCGGTGTGGGTGTTTATGGTGTCGTATGGCAGTAAACCCTACCTCACCTTGAGGCCGCAAAATTTGGCATCCAATGAAATAGCATGTGGTCCTAAGAGCTACTTTGGAGGTCATCATCTTTAATTATTGATGGTATTGCAATAGAAGTTCCAAAATAATTTTGGCAAATTCAGATTCAGATGCAGGTTTTGTTCGTATTGTGCATTTGTGGTCCTTAGGAGGTGATTGCTGAAAAGATACTTGTACACTGAATCAATGCTTTATATTATGCTACAAACCTATGAGGATGCAATCTGTGTCTAGTTTTGATGTTTTGCCTTAATAACTTGTCTATCTCTAGTCTAAACCTCCTAACACATGATGTTGAGTCACCAACATCAGGTTGTTACATGAGAAGAAAGCTTTGAATATCTAGTCATGCAAAAATAACAAGCTGATTTTAGTTCATTTAAGTAACTGGTTAGTAGTATCAATGGGCTGAAACCCAGTGAAAACTTACAAGATTTATATGGAAGACGTACTGAATTAGTGAAAACTTACAAGGCTTTGATCTTGTTAGGACATACATCATTTTTTTCTATGGAAGACATACTGAATTAGTGAACGTGATTATTTGGACCATCAATCACCAATGTATGCTAGAATTTGTTCAAAGTCAGTTTTAATTTGTGAGAGAAAGGATCCTAACCATGTTCAACATGAAATAAAGATATATTGTTTTCAAATGCGCAGTCACGTTTGTACTACTATTCATCGATTGGTTGGTTTGTAAAATGAAACCACTGTGCAGAAAACCCGTTCCAACCAGTAATTGGGTAGGAACCGGCACTGGCTGTGGTGTGTGATTTTTTAAATAACCAATTGTATAATCCTTGCTCTCAGTTACTACGATGCCTGTTATGGTTTTCCTAGCAATATTAGAGGTTTTTTAATCTACATGATTTATATATTAATGCAACGAACATGCATATGTAGGTTTGGCATAGTGTGCTAGACAATATAAGTGAACATGAAGAGTAAGGAACATATAATATGAGTTGTAGAGGCACTGAGGGCTGAGGTAGAATCAAGTAAAGTTATGAATGGGCAGAAGATAGGAATGAGTTGTAGAAGTTATGAATGTGCTTCAACTTAATTATCCAAACTTCTAAAGGACTGACTTAATTTTACTTCAAACTCTTCTGTTATCTCTGCATCTATAGTGCACTTATTATATATTCATATATGTTCAAATTTCTCTTCTACTTTCCTAGTATGTAAAAATATACCCTCATATAATAAATATACTTAAGGGTCTAATATATATAATATCTTTGTACCCATCACATAAAAGCATTCATCAATTGGTAGCCTTCCTTGCTTGATTTTTTTTCTTTCGTGTTGAGCTATGAAAACCAGGCTAGATTGCAAGATGGAATCCCCTCATTCGTCGTCTCAAGGATGTGATGAGCCATTGAAAAAAAAGACTCATTGAGGTCTAAGAGGAGCAAATAAAAGGCCCATAGACCGATATACCATCACGGCGGTTGATCCAAAGGATGGGGCCCCTACCGAACCAAGAAAGGCAGCGACAATATTTAGGACATTGTGCGGGATAGCCACACGGAACTGGTCCCCATCACCTATCCATCCTGGAAGTCACTGACTGACGAGAACCGCAATGACTTGGTGATAGAAATTCTGTCTTTATTTGAGATCACAGAAGACTGTGTGCGCTTAGTGCAACGGTATACACTGCTAGTGGCAGGAAAGGCGTGCAAGAACTTCAAGAGCGCGCTTGTCAAAGAATATGTCAATAAGGATAGGACTCCCTTCTCTAAGTATGGGTTCATTGCTGAGGACGTATGGCGAAGTTTTGTTGAGGCGAGGACGACGGACGAATTCATGCATCAAAGTGAAGCCTACAAGGCCCTACAGGCAAGGAACACCCACCCCCATAGACTTGGCACTGCTGGGTACGTGGGGAAGAGGGCACAATAGGAGAGGGAGGGAGAGGAGACTTGGCACCGCTGGGTCCGCGCCATTTGCGTCGATCGTTGACCAGCATGCTAGAGACTGGTTGAGAGCGTAGTCATGTGCCACGTCTTCTGGCACCGTCTCCTTCACAAACCCCATGGACGACGAAGTCTGCCAATGCCTGGTAAGATATCCGACTACCAATTCTGTATGTAATTAGTCCATAACTTCGTAAGTAAAATAACTTATCGGGATCTTGCAGGTAGCTTTGAGTACACAATCTTCCAAGGGCACTTTTTTGCTAGACAGGGAGAAAGATGTACTCTCCACAACATTGGGAAACAAGGAACACCGTGGTCGCACACGAGGCAATGGGGTTTTTGTTCCTTGGGCAATGGGATTCCCAGACGACTGACAAATACTGGAGTAGGAGGAGAACCAAAGCTGAGCAAGAGGAACGACTGGTACAAAAGATTGAGGAAAGACTAAGACAAGAATTCAATAATAAGATAAAAAGCCTCAAGGAAATGCTTAATAATCAGGACTACAGACAGCCCGCGTAAGTCCCAGATGTATGTGTGCAAATCTGCCCCACTACCAAAAAAAGCAGTTTCGCGTCCGCCACTCCCTCAGATAAATATGGAAAATTTCCTATCTATGACATCATGGTACTTATATATCTCTGTTGAATGCTCCATACATATAGCTGTTGGACACATTAGCTAATTGTGTACCGTTATGTAGGTGGCCACGCGGTGCACTCTCCAAGTGAGACTTGCCCATGTCTCCATTCCTCTTCCGGCTGCTTGAGGGCTCGCGTATCTGTCCACTAAAGGGGTGCTGCTGCATGGTACCCTGGTGGTGCTGGGTTTCACCAAGGTTAATGTGGTCGGTGTACATGATAGTTTCAAGACCGTCCCACTACCGATGCCCCCAAACGACGAGAACGTGACACTAGGGGATGCCATTCGCACTTTCATCCAGTGGCCTAGCAGCGACATCTCCCTGGACGTCGGTCCTCCATCACCAGAGCTCTCCAATTGCCTGAGTCATCTGCTGCACCTCAGCAGGCCACCAAATTGGCTCCCGTGCCCCTTGCATCAAAGGACTTTCAGTGGGATGGTGCCCACTCATCTCCCGTGAAGACTCCCTATGGCAGAAAGCAAGTCAAGGGCAAAGCGATGAAGATTACGAAGGAATTGGACTATCCGATTGCCCCGCTGGCCCAATTATACCAGCTAGGAGAGCCTTTAGTAATAGGAGAGCGCCTTGAGAACCTTTCTATAGCTTGCGTTAGATTGCATAATTGGTACCTGGAACAAAATAAAAAGCTAGTGCAAGACCGCATAACGAGTATCTCGGTCAGCTTCATGCCTAAGCATCTGTTCAACGAGTCATCGATGGACTTCTTCGTAGTCGACTTCAAGGACCTGTTTGACGTACCTTGACGCCCTCGACACCGTGCTCTTGAGATGCTGGACATTGTAAGTGTGTACAATCATAGTCTACATTCGTGTAATACCGATAAATGTCATATATATATAACTCATTGCTTTTGCATATATAGATACATGATCCGTGAAGCGAGAGAGAACAAACAATCGGTGGGTTTCCTAGACCCACAGATAGTCTCCAAGCATAAAATGGACAAAGATTTACAATTTGTCAATGAATACGTCGAACAGGCCTAGTGGCTCAAAAGGATAAAGATTTCATACTTTTACCCCACAACCCAAGGTAAGTGCTACACTACTTGCTATACTTTGATTTGTATTGTGCACACAACTCTGTTTTGTTAATTGACCATGCCGAGATACATGTGTAGGTTTTACTGGGTTCTCATTGTAATTAATTCAGCCACGAATTGGGTCATTTACCTTGATTCCTTACAGAGTGGTAGCCACAACTTAAATCCTATCGCGAAATTACTCACCAGGTAATCATGTTTCCTGCATAGATAACATGGTCATGTAGGTTTTTCATGTGTACGTTGCTCATAGAATAGCTGAGGCTAACCAACCTTTTGCAATCACAAAGGACATTCAGAGTGTACAGATTTTATGGAGGGCATTCTGGCAAGGATGGGCCGAAGCTGAAGACGATTTTAAGTTTTCGGTATCCGTTATACACAATAATCCTATATAAACTATGTAATAATGACTCTGGAACTAACCAATTCTATATTTACAATGGCACCAGTAGGGAAAGGGAAATAACCATTGTGGATTTTATGTTTTCCACAACTTGCAAGTCCTCGTCAATAATGAAAAGACCAGTCAGGTAATAATTGCATTGGAAGAGGCCGATTTGATGCGAATTCGAGGATAGCTTTGTTCCTTCTTGCTCAGTCAAGTCTTAAATTCAGAAGGTGAGTTCCACGCTGCCTAACTTCAGGAGTTGTGTTTTTTCTGAATTACCTTCTGGGTTAATTTGTCAAACTTGTGCTGTGGATTTGTAAATTGTAGTTGTGCATTCAATTAATTAGTTAATAATATTGAGTTCCATTGGTAAATATATCTGAGTTCATTTCTGAAATGGATGTGCCGTGCAATATTAATCTATACGTAATCTGCTTGCACTGTGATGTAATCTGAGTTGATTGCTGAAATGGATGTAATATTCGTAATCTGAAATGGATGTAATGCTTGTCATCTAAAATGGATGTAATGCTTATAATTTGAGTAGAGTTAATCTGTAATCTGCTTTTTTTAGAGGGTATAGTTAGCATTTCCTGAGGCTAGCCAATAAACAAAAAAAGGCTTGTCTGTAGGAAGACTTATCATAAACAGTTTTTAATTAAAAACCGTCTATGATGTTACTATATCACAGACGATCCTAGTTAAAAATCATCTGTGATATCTTCTATCATAAACGGTTCAGAAACCGTCTGTGATATGCCATAACATCACTGACACATGGTTACAAAAGGTTCAGAAAACCGTCTATGATGACCTTTTCTATAGTAGTGTATTCATCAAGAGAGTGCGCAAGTTATCCTTGATCCTATGTCATGAAGATCGGCTCCCCATATCAACCGAACTACTATGTTGTTTTCAAGCCTATACATCAGCACAACCACAAGTGTAATATCTCGGAATAACTTCTAGGTTGAAGAAAAATTCAGTTGTGGGATGGGTCGGTTTGTCATACTATTTTGGCCTTATGGGTTTGATTTTGGGCTGTCGTTGAGCTTTGTGGGGATGGAGTGGGCCGTCCTTAGGCCAAGGGGGAACCCTAGCCCCCTTTTCTCCCCTCCTGGCAGCCCCTCCCTACTCCCCCATCCAGCCACCCCCATTCTGTACTCCTACAACACACCTCTTGCCCTTCCCCCTGCAGTGCGCCTCTTGTCCTTCCCCCTGTAGTGCGCCAGCTTGCCTTTCCCCTGTCGTGCTCCCCCTGCCTCCCCCATTGTTGCCCCAACGATCCTACCTCCCCTGTACCTCTTGCCTTCCTCCGCTGTGAAGATCTTGATAAGTTCTGCCCCAGTGGAGTTGGATTGCGAGGAGGGGCGGAGTTCGGGGAAAGAGATGTATTCATCGTTGATTCTTTGATTCTTCGAGCAAAGGTACAATTTTAGGTTGTTTATGGTGATATGGGTACTGTATTTGGGTGGTGCCATGGTGGTTTTCCTTGTTTTAGCGCTGTGATTGGGTTGGATTTGGGGGATAATCTGTTTGGGGTAGTCTCTGTTCTAAAGTAGATCTGACTGCGAATTTCAAATCGAGTTTTTGGGAACCTATGCTCATTTCTAGAGGGTTTGAATGTTGTAAAAATCGTAGATATTTGTCTTAAGTTTCAGTACAGATCAAGAATGCGAATTTTGGTTAAGCGGATTAAAAGTTATGACCTATGGAAGCAGTCTGTATAGATTCTGATTGCGACTAGAGACAGTCTCGATATTTTTCAGATTAGGGCTGTTTAGAGCCCGAATTAAAATATTTCAATAACTAAAGAAAGCTAGATAATTTTCTTTAGTTTTCAGAAATGTCCTATTTTGCTTTATTTGGAGTTTTATAATATTAGTTATGATATTTTGAAGTCTGCTGTCCAGTGTGGCAGTAGATTGGTTTTCAGGGAAAGATATGAAAGGCTAGGTGCTTTAATAGAGAAAGTTGGTTAACTAGAAATTTTTGAGTAATCTTTAATAGTTTTCATAAATTTCATGGTTGCATTTGTTTGGGCTCTTGGGGTAGAACTTATAGCCTTTAGACTACTGGGATAACATAGGGGTGGATTTGTCTGTCAGTTGAGAAAGTTAAAAAATTGGGGTTGGGCATAAGTACGATGTAGCTATGTTTGTTGCCTATGCTGTGATTGTATTATTTTGAGATGAATACAATTTATTTCAGGAGGTGTGACTTCAGTAGTGGCATCAACCTCACGCCACTCCGCTCCTCGTGGGTAAAAGCAAGTGCATCATATATGGTGATGGATAGAGTTGGTTCGATGTTTTGAATAATGATTGCTACCTAGCTATCCTAAATGTTTGAGATGCCTTATTACCACTGTTATGTGCATGTCATGCTATGTTTATCTTTATGCATATGTTAATGTTTACGTTTATGGTTATGTTAATGTTGGAAAAGATACAACTTGCAAAGTATTCATGTCATTTGCATATGTGTATTCATGATAGAAGAGGTGACCGTGTGGGAATCTTTATCCCACTTGTGGTGGGCACAAAGTCGTACTGCTGTAGGCCACTCCACGGGATGTGGATGGGAGTAAGACCTACTTTGTAGGCACCTCCACCAGGATGGAAGGGAGAGTGCGACACCGACGGGTGTGCACTCAGCTATACCGGTATAAGCAAAGAGAAAAAGAGAATCATTTGAGCATAAAGCATGATGCACTGCATGGATAACATGAATGAAGAGATTTAAATTGATGAGTTCACCTTTTGTATTGATAACATTACATGAAGTATTTTACTCAATGGTTATTTTCATGTGTTGATATTGTTGTATGACGTACTTTGTTGAGTCTTGGACTCACGCTTGTTTGCTTAATGTTTTAATTACTTTCAGGCCGACTTGATGAGATGGGAAATAGCTGATGAGGACTCACACCTAGTTGGACCAACTCCAACACGTCATCCATGGGCCAAGAAGAGAGAGATCAAATCCATCACGTTCTGGAATCCAATTCGGCCTCCGGATACCAGCTTGAAGTAAAACAAGCATAACATTGACATACAATGTCTGATTAGAGAATTCTTGTACTTGATTGAAAGCTTACAACAAGACCTTTCAATGGGTCTGGTCCCAGCCCCAGATTCATCGTGGCTCAGCCGAAATCAATGAAACAATCTACTATAATACTATTTTGGACTGTTTCGGACCTTCTAAGCGTGTGGGGGCCCAAGCCAAAGTTGTGTGCACCCCCCTGGCTGCACACAACCCTAGGACAACCATCTCATATCCCTCCCTCTTATTTACTCAGTAGCGGCAACCTTAGACACTTGGATTTTTGTTGAGCATAGTTTTAGCCTAGGGCCAAACTACATTTTCCTCTAGACGTGTCGAACGTCCGCCTTTTGAGACTTCTTCACAGAACCCCATCTTTTGATCTATATATTCATGAACCTCAATTCTTATTGAAATTTCAGATTGCTTCTACTATTGTTCTTGCTTGTTCTTCAGTTGCTTGCAGGAATTGAACCTCATGTTCAGGTTGATCGTGCCCAGGCAAGATCAATAACCCTCCGAAGTTGGTATAGCGATTGGTAAGGCACATCGTCGTCGTACATTGTAGTCAGATCGTCAAAGTCAGTTCCACCAAATTAAAGTTATCGCTCTCATCGAAAGATCGGGACACAGTCTTACATCAAGTGGTATTAGAGAGCTAGTTTGCTTAGTGAGAATTTTAGTATCCTAGATTAGTTTTTGTCTTCTAACCTAAATTGAAAATTACTCAACAAAAATTGAATCTTTAGATTCAATCTGGTATTTTAGTGTGTTTTGTTTGTTTTTGATCCATTAGAGTCCTTGTTTTAGTTGATGATCGTTTTTCTTTTGCGTAGCTTTTATTTCAATCTATCCAGTACATTGTTTTGTTCATAACTTTCGCATATGAGATCGGATTCAAGTGTTCTTGTACTTTCTTGAAACCATGGAACGAGTTCTACAAAAACCTAGTTGGGCACGAACTCTAATTACGGATCCAAGTTTGTTTAATCTGGACGTCAAAGTTGGTGAAACAAGTTCTACTTCCAATCTAGATCGGTTCGGTATTTTGATCATAATTCTCACGTCCAAACTCCGTTGAAAAGTTTTTATACTTTCTTGAATCCTTGAAGAGTCCTCTACAAAAACATTTTTGAGTGTCCTTTGTGATTCGGACTCTTCAAACCGAATTTGATTCGGTTTCGGATTTGGTCAGATAGGCTGAATTTAGGTCAAATCTGTGCACCTCGGTGTTTTGGCTATAACTTCTATATACCAGCTCCAAATTGTGTGTTTGTATACTTGTTTTAAATCATAGAACATTGCCTTCAATTTGTTACATTGTGAGCAAACTAGATTCGGCCATTTTCATACTTTAATTGTGGCGATAATTTTGCTGCACTGTTCTGGTGAATTTGGGTTTCTTACTTCAATTCGTGTTCTAGCTTTGTTCCTTTGAGTTGGTTGAGTTCAGTAGTATCCACAATGCATAAAACCCTAAAAATATCAAGACATATACCTTTGGGAATCAATTCATCCTTCGAATACTTTGATCCCAATTGAGAATAGCTATTTGATATTGCTTAGGGCTGCTCTACTTGATACATTGCATAATCTTGAATTATCATATCATACTATCTAGTGACATCGAGTTAGGGATTTCAAAACTTTGTTCATACTAGTGGAAAAGAGAAGAAAGAGCCAAAAGGCCAAAAAAAGAAAAAGAAAAAAAAAGAAAAGAAAATAGAATAGTGGTCGGCAGCACTACATTGAGCAAAACCCCAATTTATGTTCATTATTTTCATATTGTGCAATTGTATTAATTAGTGAGCAATCTTATGCCTTTTACCTTTTCTGAAGCAATTAGCTAGCGTCTCTCCATAACTTATGCAACACGAGCTTTGGTGCTGAAATTATTCTTATTTAGCTCATTCCATTAGTTGCATTAAGTTCTATTATCTTTGCATGTGAGTTGTCTTAAAATTCGCTTATATCTTTGAGATTGGCAACTTGGACTTGTGAATTCTAGTTTGGGTCATTACTTATCAGTACAATAACTAGAATTATCAGATTGCTTAGAAAATAAGTATAGCCTACCTAGCTCCACATGTTCTACCTAATACGTTTGTTCGGTCCCTTGGCAATCGCTTTATCCATGCTTCGGAGAACTTTTGACACCACCAACAACCGACAACACCTGCTGCATGGTAAGAACTTGTAAGAGTTTGGTTAAATCTTGAGAGTTGACCGACTTTTCACCACATCCTAGTAGTTGGTAGGGATATATCCTTGTGATTTGTTTCTTGTCTTCACTAACAATGGCAGGTTCTCAACGTCGTTGTGCTTGGGCCAACAACATCCTAGGAGAAGAGGTAGTTCACACTATGAGATATGAAGAGTGTACGAGCATAGCTTCACCACCACGGGAGGTACAACGGCATAGCACACGTATCAAAAATAAATCCATCGTACCCATTTTTAGTGGTAAATATGATCGTGATGATTATCTTACTTGGGAACTAGTACTAGAACAATCATTTGATAAATATGGAATTCTGAGCATGATAAGGTTAGGGTTGTTACTAGTGGATTTACTAATTATGTTGCTCTTTGGTGGAATGATTATATGCGTAAAAATCAGGACATCCCTAGCACATGGATTCAATTGAAGAAAATTATGAGAGCTAGATTTGTTCCTTCATATGTTGCTCGTCAATTAAGGAATAAATTGCAATGTCTAGAACAAGGTAGTAAAACTATGAATGAGTACTACCATGAATTTCAGAGTAGATCTTTGCGTTGTGGGTTAGAAGAGACCGAAAAGACTCGGATGAACAACTTTTATTGTGGAATTGATTTTGATATTCAGATCATGATATCTTGTAACGAATTCAATTCTATGTCATGTTTGCTTAGTCTTTCATTGGAAGCTGAAAGAAAAATACAGAGAAGACAATCAACCACGGTTCAAGTTACTATAGAGATAAATGCTACACCTGTTGCATACACTGCACCAAACCTTAATGAGAGCATACACCCCGAGCATGCAAAAGAAATACTAGTAAATTCGAGTGAAGTAGAGGATAGAACACATGAGGATGATTCTACTAACATAATCCAATCTACTTCTATTACTTCTGTTGTTGTTGTTCCATGTAATATGCAGGTTACTTCTGAAGAAGGGAAGCTACAAGCTAAAAAACTTGCGTTATCAAGTGAAAGTTTTGAGGTACCTACTTCTTCTGAGGAGGACGCTAATGACCATGGTACAGATCTGATTTTACAGCAAGAAATTGAGCAAATTTGTGAGTATATTCCTGCTATACATAATTCTAGTGAGTTGCCACCTTGTGACATAATTGTAGAATCATGTGATGAATTGCATGCTTATAATTTTGATCATGTGGTGCTGATTACGCATAAGGAAGTGATAGCTAGAATATTCCCTACCACTATTTTGTGCCATATCATGTTGAATGAGCCTGTTAGCTTAAATTGTGCTATAGATAAGATTTCTGAAATTTCATCTGTTAAGTCTTTATCTAGCACCTATACCTAATATTTTAAATTCAATTTATTTGGGGATTATAACATAGATGGCAAGTTTCTTGTTTATAGAATATACATAACTTGTGATGAACTTGTCGAATTGAAGCTTGCTGTTTTGGGCAATTCTAATTGTATACAACAGCTTGTTTCATGTGTGGTACCATCAAATTTTCTTAATATGTATGATACTCATAGCTTGCTACCTCATTGTTCGAATTTTAGTGCATTGACTTGTATTACAAATCAACATGTCTTAGTTGATGAGTGGAAGCCCAGTAAAATTGTGTCACCGTTGTTGGAATTGTTTGATATTGCTTGTTTACAATCCGATGATATGAATGAGCTATGTTTGTTGCCAAAACTTGTAGTTTTGCCCCTCTATGTTATTGAACAAGGCTTACAAAATATGAGTATTCTTTATCTAAGGACAGGGATATATATGTGCTTTACTTATATTTGCAAAATAAGTTGCAATCTGAATCATGTTAATATTTATGTTATATGCTTCACTTATAATCCCAAATTGAGTTGCAAAATTGTGAGGAAAGGTGCTTTGTTTAATTTGATTTCCTCATTTGCTGTTATGTAAATAGCATTACGCGAAAACAAAAGAACAATGAAATATGGGATATATACATATATGATGCGTACACATTGTTCTTTTTGTTGTTTGTTTTTTCTCCAGCTTGTCCAATATCGAGAATGGTTTTTCTTCAAGGAGGGGAGGAAGCATCCAAGAGTGCAAGCTTTCATCATACCTTTATACGTTGTAAAGAAGTGTTGAGCTATGTGGATGATTGTTAGGTGAATCCTTTGAATGTCTTTCTCATGTTTCAAATATATAAAGAGGCAGAGCTACTATTTTATTTAATTAAATGTAGGGCCAATATGAAGATGTTTTGTGTTGAGGATGAGCTAAAAGGTGAGCATGAGTCGAGGATGACTCAAATTCAAGAAGGGGAGGATGATGAGGACATCACTACTACGGATACGACCACACCTGGTTGGCCCAACTCCAACATGTCATCCATGGGCCAAGAAGAGAGATATATCAAATCCATCATATTCTGCATCCAATTCGGCCACCAGATACGAGCCTAAAGTAAAACGAGCATAACTTTCGTATACCACATCTGATTGGAGAATTCTTATACTTGATTGAAAGCTTATAACGAGACCTTTTCAATGGGTTTGGTCCTAGCCCCAGATTCATCGTGGATTAGTCGTAATCAATGAAACAATATACTACAATACTATTTAGGCTGTTTCGGGCATTGTAAGCGTGTGGGGGCCCATGCCCATGTTGTGTGCTCCTCTGGCTGCACACAACCCTAGGACGACCCTCTCACATCCCTCCCTCTTATATACTCAGTAGCCGCAGCCTTATACACTTGGGTTTTTGTTGAGCATAGTTTTGGCCTAGGGCCAAACTACATTGTCCTTCTAGACGTGTCGTATGACCGCTTTTTGAGACTTCTTCGCAGAACCCCACCTTTTGATCTATATATTCGTGAACCTCAATTCTTATTTGCAATATCAGATTACTTCTACTATTGTTCTTGCTTGTTCTTCGGTTGCTTGCAGGAATTAAACCTCGTGTTCAAGTTGATCGTGCCCACGGCAAGATCAATAACCCTCCGGAGTTGGTTTAGCAATTGCTAAGGTGCATTGTCATTGTACATTGTAGTCGAATCATCAAAGTTTGTTCCACCAAATCGAAGTTATCAGTCTCATCGAAAGATCGGGACACAATCTTACATCAATAGCACAGACACGACACTTATCACCACTCTACCCTTATGATGTTATTCAACACTTTGAGCATACTTAGCTTTTGAATAAATAGGTAGACTCAGTCATGAAATAATTCAGTGGATACAATCTTGTATGGATTTAATCGAGTTAGTTAAATTATGTTTGTGGTGTGTTATTATAACTTTTGTATGCTCTTCATGGGTAGCCTTGCCGAATGTAAGTTAGAGGTAAGGTTGTATCTTCAATGCATGCATGGGCTCCAAGTAAAGTAGTGTACGTGGTTATTAGTGTGGTTGAGGTCGTTATTATTTCTGTCTCCAACCCTTGTTTATAACTTGTAGTTGGTGCTTATTGTCTAAAGTTAAAATTAGGTGTTTTGTTGAAATTGTGATATAAAATGGCTATATGTTATTGTTGTTATGTTGTTCAATGTCACTCCTTGTTGTAATACTTAAGGGGAGTTGTCTTGTGTCCCAAATTGCAACAATGTTGTTGCTGAAATTTTAATTGAGATTGTTAAAATATTGGAGTAGTAGTTTGCTGGGGTGACATTCCGGGCACGCGAAGTGCTGGGGTGTTACAACAAGTGCTATTATGGGGTGGCCATCGCATATTAAGTTGTCCAGGTTTAGCTTTACACAATGAAAGGCTATAGTAGTACGGGCATTCCTGGTAGGTTTGCTCGAAGGATTGCCCACACCACACTTTGAGAATAACGCTTACC
The DNA here is from genome assembly GCA_036346275.1 of Otatea glauca. NCBI lineage: Eukaryota > Viridiplantae > Streptophyta > Magnoliopsida > Poales > Poaceae > Otatea > Otatea glauca. The sequence continues at coordinate 32,000,990 of CM070730.1, forward strand.
AATATAACAGTGTGTGCCTCACTAGTGTAAAGTTAGTTCTAGATGATATAACGGTTCTTATCACGATCTCTCTGCCACACACGGTTCTTACCATGATCTCTCTGCCACATACCAAAGTAAGTGTAAAAATAACAGTAACAAGAGTTGATCATATTTTGTGGGTAAAAATTGTATACCTTTGCAGAGTTAAATCTTTTCGAAAAGCCATGTCCGCGGTTAAAGGCGGCTCTTGTAACATCATCAATTAGTTAGTCTTGAATCTTTCACAACACTTTTATTTGAAAAATACTGTATAGCCTTCTTTTCAGATGATATGTGACGACGACACGAAATGGATCAGTGGTCACAATCAAGGATAATTGTGAGTTCCTCATATTTATGTTACATACTACATACTTGTCAAACTACTCTTTACAAATTCTATTTGCTATCTACTATTGTTATTGCTGATTGAATTTTGCTTTATGCAAAAGAATATTGTAGGATAGCCATCTCCTTTGACTTAGCCAAGCATTTACTTATAATTGTGATACACTACAACTCTTGCTGAGTACAAATGTACTCACCCTTCCTTGTAGATATTCAAAGGTTGAGGAAACTGCGACCCCCAACGATTCTTACTTTACCGTAGGATTTGGGGAGTACGACGACGAGCTTTTCTAGAGCTTTAACCTTGTCGGTTGCTTATGAATATTGTAGGTCAAAGCATACCGCTAGGCTTGACTTTTATTCCACTAATTTCTGTTGCATTATATCTGGCTAGTGGCCCCTATAAGAACCAGATATTCTATGTATATATGATATATGGTTTAATGATGTGTATGGATATGATAACAATGTTATAAATGTATGTACTAGTCACTGATCATAGGACTAATATGAAATACACATGATGCCATTGGTATCCCATGCCCGAGTAAGGGTCTCAACAGAAAATACACATGATATTTGATTTTCCGTTGAAACGTGAGTGCACCTTACGAGTTAATATAAATAGATTAGATTATTGTAAGGGTTAATGGCCTATTTGGTTCAGCATCAATTATTTCATTAACCCTGTATCTAAATTCCTTTCACACATGACTACTTTTCCTGTGAGCGTTTAGATGACTTGTTTACTGCCAGCGCCCGATGCCAGCGGACGCCATATATCAATGCTGGTAAGCTGTCCTGTTAGTCGAATAATAGTAAAAAGAAAAATTGGTTGGTCGCGACAATTTAGCCTGACTAAATAGGATGGGTTCATTTAGTTGGGATATACTGAGATGATGCAATTAAGGGATGCTTGGTTCGTTGCAAGCATAGTAGTAACACACGATAGCTTTTTTTCTTTTGAAAACCATCTTATTAGAACATGTCTTAGAATCATCTTAAAAAAAAGAAAATATATAGTTTTAGAATTTATATGGTCAAATTTTTTAATCTGATTATCAATATACATAGAAGTATATAGACTTGTCATGAAAAATGCTGTTAGTAGATTTGTCATAAAAAATATTCCGATATCATTACATTTTTGATAATTTTACTAATATATATTTTTATTTTGAGAAAATAGTCAAATGTATTTCTGAGTTCCATTTTTAGCTTCAGAAGGATGTGCAGTGCATTTCAGATCCGTCTGATTTGTACGGTTGCAGGCTCAACTGTAGACCAGATTGAAATGTTCAGCGTCACTGCAACTAACAGTGCAACTACAAAATTAGTGTGCAATACTGAACTACAGATCACAACACCACACCAAATCAACATACCCAACCTCTCTTAATTACCAAAATCCTATTTACTATGATAAAAATCTACAGAGAATGTCACCTCACATGTTCTGAAGAACAAGCCACAAGTATTTAGCACTCGTAGTTATCACTCGCGCACACTACAGCTCCGCAATACCGCTCACTCATGGAAAACGAGATAGTAGAATAGTAATACATCTTAGCACGCATACAACTAGCAGGCTGAGCAGATGAATAGTAGCTAGCGGTGGCATCACACGATGGTGCAAGCGTTTGGGTTCTCGTCGCTGAACTCCTCTGGCACCGGCGCCGGCGCTGGCGGGTATGGGTACACGTACTCGACGTAGTACCGGACGGGCGGCCAGACCTCGAACTTCTTGAGCTCGTCGGCGGCGTCAGCGTCGGCCTTCTTCTCCTCTTCCTTCTTCTCGTCTGGCTTCTTCTCTTCCTCCTCTGGCTTCTTCTCCTCCTCCGGCTTCTTCGCCTCTTCGACGATAACCGCCGGCCTCCTCGTCTTCCGCTGGATATTGTCGACGAGCACGGCAGGCTTCATGACGCCTTTCACGATCACCTGGTCGTTGGGGAGATCAGTCACGACGGACTCCACACCTGCTTAGACAAAAACTATGGTTAATTGGCAGTGTTGTTTAGTAGAGTTAGTTCAGTAGTAAATTGCCATTTACTCTGGCCTTATTTCTAGCATAAGCGATTGCAGTACTTCACCTGAATTACAGACTACTACATAAGCTGAACAATCTGCCTTGATATATAGCAGTTCTAATTACTGACGACTAGAACATCTCTTGCTTCGTAATGGTTTATTTGCCTGGTAAAATTCAGGCAAATATTTTGCTTGATAAAACAAAAAGTCTGTGGTGTATTATCCAAAAAAAAAAAAAGTACGTGGCATATAAAGTCTTCAAAAGGCTAAGCAAACACTACCATCTATCTTGTTTATACGCTTCTGTAGAAGCTGCGCGCAAGCGTCGCAATGCATTTGGATCTTCAGGATGACAGTTATCGTCTTCAGTGGCTGCAAAATTTGATTAGATCATGTCAACAAAAAATTTGGATGGTCGCAACTCTGAAATATTTGTACTGCAAAACCTAGATCACTATAAGATTGTGTCTTGCTCTTGTTCAGTAGTCATGTTAAGTTGACAAGTTACTTGATCTTAAGCAGCACGTTTCACAAATGATGAATGGCATTGTTGCAAAGCAATCACATGTACCTCCTCTTTCTTTTCTTCTGGAGGTGGTGGTGGAGTTTCCTCCTCCACTGGAGGTGGAGGAAGAGGGGAAATCAGCTCAACCCTTCTCTTGGTCTTCTTCTGGACCCTCTCGCAGACCTTCGCAGGATCCGCCGTCCTGCTCTTCACCACTACCGTCTTCGATCGACTGTTGGCCTTCACGTTTTCAACGCCTGTTTTCAGTTATCAACATTATTCAGTTCAATTTTTTTTTTGTTGGGATGCCATATTTGAACATAGGAGTGGAGATGCAGATAACTACGCTATAGTCATACCTGAATACGAAATCAAATTGGAGATGCTGTGAAATGTTACATACCTTCAAATCTTAAGAGGGATTTCTCGACCTTCTTTGCGCATCCTTCGCAGTGCATCTCGACTTTGAGCACAATCTCTTGGGATTCCTCTGGCTTCTTCTCCTCTCCTGCCTCCTTTTTCTTCTCAGCCTGCTCTTCTTTCACAGGGTCCTTTTGTTCCTTTGGCACCAACAAACAGGTCTCACTCTCAGTGGATGTTATGGTACCATTACAATTTAGCAAAAGTTGAAAACTACTGTGATAACAAACTGAGGAACCAGACTGATACTGAAAGTACAGTAAGTAAACTTCATTTTAGGTACTTGTTTAAAAAAAATCTTCAGTTTAGATTCAGATTTTACTATAAATCATTTCTTTGGTAAGTTGAGACACCATCTCGATTAAAAATCTAAAGTTCATCGACACTCAAGTACTCAACAGTGACAATTGTAGATTAAGAAGTACTTACTTTACCCATTTCTTGGCTGATGTGCACAATAATATAGCTCTGTTTTGAACCTCTCAGTAAGGAGGGAAAAGCTGTGTGTGTTTTGTGTTATGACTTCCTACTTGTACTCTTTTGGCTTCTACTTCTGATTCCTGGCTTCACCAGCATTGGGTTTATATAGGAAGCCAAAGCAGATTCTGCTATTGCCATGTCGTCGAGTCTTTTGTAGTTGTGGATGAGAATTGCTTCATGTCAGCTTTCAGAATGTACGTTTGTGTTGAACCTTTCTTTCTTTCCAAAAACAAAGTGATGGTAATAGATTCTGTCACGCTTGTGGTGTACAGTAACAAATTTAACTGCAATTTGACACCTGTCTCGTAGATTTTATGTGTAATATATCACCAGATGCCCTAGAAAAGTATCTTAAATCACAAGGAATCACTGTTGCACAGCCAGCCAATCTCCAAACTGCTCATTAGCCTTAGAGCATCACCAATGAAGAAGTTCATCGATGGCTGATTAAGGGGAAAGAATATTATACATGCACCTCCTTATAGGCAGATTTAGATGCCTTTATAAGCAAAGAGAACTGATAAACCCATGGAGATTTAGATGTCCTTATAAGCGAATACTGCTTTCTTCTGCATCTTTATGAAAGTGCTTAATCTTTACATCAGAAGCCTTAAAAAAACAACCTGTTGGTCCTAACATACCTTGTTTGTTATGATAATTGTTAGAAACCTTGTTATACTTTCTTCAAAGAGAGTTTCTTTTCATAAAGCGAAGAAGCACTGCTTGTTTCTTCCAGATCAGGCATACCGTCATCAACATATCTTTCCAGCCTCTTGCATCATATATATGATCATCCTATCTAGGATTTGTTACCGTTTGGACACATAATGGTATGTAGTTCAGAAGATGTACTGATGAGGACATCACAACCAAGGATACAACCACTGCCCCTTCTTCTTCTGCGATCGCTACTTCGTCCCCGATCGTCGCTGTTTCGGCCGCTACTTCGTCTACGACGTCTGGAGGTCTTAATCCGGAAGCAAGTCCTTTCCATCCACCTTTGCTGGACCAGCACGCCAAGTACATCCACCGAGGACAGCCCACGCGCCAGGAAAGGCCCAAGATAAAGCCCAATTCGTCGCCGAGTCCGGTTCGGCCATCCAAGAGCAGCAGTACTTCAAACGGACGCCACGGCCACATCCGAACTCCGTTTTCGACGTGCAACAACTCGTTTGAAAGCTATCGAGATAACCTTTCCAATGGATCTAATCCCGAGGCCAAATTCTTCATGGAGCGAAGGAAAATCACAGAACAATTTCACGAGATAGAAATTCCAGGTGCTGCGCCACCTTTCTTTTGGGCCCAAGGCCCATGTACTTTTAGGGTTCCACCCCTCCTTTGGCCGACGCCCCTTTCCTAGCTGTCGCACCCCTCTTGGGCGCCCCCCTTGTGTGGGTACCCCTTTATATTGGGTTCTCACCCCTGTTCTTCAGTTTTTAAGTTTTGTTGTGTTTTGGTAGACCCCGTGTGCGTCCCTCCTCGTGTTTGTGCGTGTCGACTATACCGCCCGAGCCGAGAAACAGAACCTCAACTTGTTCTCTTTGTTTGATTTCAATACTACCTTTTCGGTTTGCTTCATACTTTGTTCTTGCGGGTTCTCGTTTTCTTGCAGGAACTACTGATCATTGGATCTTGTATCTGTGTGGATTTGGCATTGTGATTGCGAAGCTCCCAACCTGTTTGGTAGGAAGCCCTAAATTCGGTGCCATCAACACCTCCAAATCGACGTATCATCATCTCACCGAAAGATCGGGATCGCCGTCCCCATCAAGTTGGTATCAGAGCTCAAGGTTGCTCGGTGAGATTTTCCATCATATTTCGTTTTCTACCTAGAGTCCAGAAAATTTGCCCCACAAAAAAAAAGATTTGTCCCTTTGTCCAAGCTAATTTGTGCCCTAACTTTTACTACTTGTTCTTGGTTTGTTGAATCGTCAGTTGCATATTCGTGTCTTTGCTGGTTTTAGAGTCTAGTCCCGTTAGAGTTTCGAGTTCGAGTCACGTTTTGGTCACAATTCGGGTCCCCTCCGGACACCCTGCACGAAAACTGCCATAACTTTTGCATACGGTCTCCGATTGGGCTGTTCGAGTACTCAAAACGACCGGAACGAAAAGCTACATCCGAAAATCGATAAGCCCAGCTCTAATTGGATTCCCGAGGCCCCAAAAAATTCGTTCGACCCCAAAAAAATATCGTTTAGGGCCTCAAAACGCCCCCAGAAGTTCGGAAAAATTCTGCTGTCTCCGTTTTAGCTGAAATTTTTGCTGTTGGTGATTAGGCTCGCGTCTCTAGTACGGTCTAGCCTAGGACCAGCACTATACTGATTTTGAACGACTTTTCAGCTTACTTTGGTTCAGTGGTACTAGTTCCTCCTTTGCTACATATTATTGCCTGTCCAAGCTCCACCATCTTCTAACCACACAGGTTCCGGACTTTGCAATCGCTTGCCACATCGAGAACTTGTAAGAACTTGGTAGAAGCGTGAGCGTGTGTGAGGCTTACCACTTCATACGACCTAGTAGTTTATAGGAGCTTTCATATCTGTGTGAATTTTCTTTGTTTCTACTAACTATGGCAGGTAGTCCAAGCAATCGTGGGAGTAACGTCGGCAGTGGGAGTGAACATGAGGACCGCCTCACGCCAAAAGAACGGCGTTGGGTCACTCATTTCGAGAGGATGCACCATCAGCATGAGATGCGAACTCGTGACACTCTTGATGCGATTCAGACGCGATTGGCACCCCTCACTGAGCTTCAAGCACAGCTAGCACAAACTTCTTCAAGGTGCTGCCCCCAACAATGGTGCCACTGGTCATGCTTTGGGCCAACGCGGCGCTCCACCGGTTGTCCCTGTTATTTTAAACGGGGTGGCTCAAGAGGAGAACAACTACGCCGCCGATACCGAGGATGACTACAGGGTAAATGTGAACAACGACCGACCTCATCGTCGACTCCGCAATAACAGGCAAGGTATGGCTAGAAATCAACATGATCAAAGGGAAGAACGTGATGATTCTATGGCAAAAATGAAATTTACTATGCTTCCTTTTGATGGTGCTTATAATCCTGATGTCTATCTAGATTGGGAGTTGGCGGTAGATCAAAAATTTTGCTATGACTTCTCTGAGCGTAGAAGGGTGCACGCTGCCACTAGTGAATTTACTGGTTTTGCATCTATTTGGTGGAAAGAACTTTGTAGAGCCAACCGTGATGTACCTACAACTTGGGATGGGTTGAAGCGTGTCATGAGGGCTAGATTTGTTCCTACATGCTATGCTCGTGATTTATTGAATAAAATGCAGCGCTTTAATCAAGGTGATAAAACGGTTGAGGAATATTATCAGGCATTGCAAATTGGCATGTTGCGCTGTGGGTTAGAAGAGGGTGAAGATGCAAAAATGGCTAGGTTCTTGGGTGGGCTTAACCGAGAGACACAGGATATACTTGACTATAAAGAATACAATTCTATCACTCGTTTGTACCATCTTGCTTTGAAAGCATAAAAGGAAGTGCAGGGTCGACGATCGACAACGCGAGGTAATATTGGAGGCTCTTCCACGTCCAAGTCAGTCCAGATCCATACCAAGGCATCATCTTCCATACCTGGACGAGTACCTACACCCGCTGTTCCAACTACTTCGACGTCATCACGCACTTCGGAGGCAAACAAGTCAGTCACACTTCAAGCACTCGCCAAGAGTGCTTCCTCAGTTGCCTCCACCGGTCGAACGTGGGAAACACAATGTTTTCGATGCAAAGGAATGGGGCACGTGATGCGAGACTGTCCTAATCAACGTGCTCTAATAATCAGAGAAAATGGTGAGTACACTAGTGATAGTGACATTGTTGAAATTGAATATGCTCTTGTTGCCACTAATACTGCAGAGCCAGCAGAAGAGATTATCACTTCGCGAAGATCGATAAATATCCGCTCTTGTTGTTGCGTGTAAGCGCCTGACCGCACGCGATGAACAAAATCAACGCCATAATATCTTTCAGACAAGGTGTGTGGTGAATGAGCGCGCTGTGCATGTCGTTGTTGATGGAGGTAGCTGCAACAATTTTGCGAGTGTAGACATGGTCGAGAAGCTTGGCTTAACCACAAATCCACTTCCTCAACAGTATGAAATTGAATGGCTAAATTCCACTTGTAAGGTTCAGGTAACAAAAACCGTTCAAGTACCTATCTCGATTGGTTCTTATCATGATAATGTTGTTTGTGATGTTGTACCCATGGATGCTTGCTCTCTTTTATTGGGTAGACCGTGGATCTATGATATGGATGCTACACATCATGGTAGAACCAATGAGTATAGTTTCTTGTATAAGGAAAATAAAATTATTTTGAAACCCATAAGCCCTACAGAACTAAGAAACATTGATGTTAAAAGAGCTCAAAGAGAAAAAGAAGAGAGTGGAATTAAAAGTGTAGCTAGTAAATCAACCCATCCAACTACACCAGTTGCTCAAAAACCTGATCTGAAGTTGAAGGGTAAGGTACTATTGGCTGCAAAAGTTCTCTCACAAGATAACATGGATAGTATAGAACCATTGCCATTCTCTGTTGCTTTGTCTTCTGTTATTACTAATACTTTGAAGGATAATGAGATGGAGTCGAGGACGACTCCAATTCAAGAAGGGGAGAATGATGAGGATATCCCAACCAAGGATACAACCGCTGCCCCTTCTTCTTCTGCGACCGCTACTTCGTCCCCGACCGTCGTTATTTCGCCCGCTACTTCGTCTACGACGTATGGAGGGCTTAATCCGGAAGCAAATCCTTTCCATCCACCTTTGCTGGACCAGCACGCCAAGTACATCCACCGAGGACAGCCCACGCACCAAGGAAGGCCCAAGATAAAGCCCAATTCGTCGCCGAGTCCGGTTCGGCCATCTAGGAGCAGCAGTACTTCAAACGGACGCCACGGCCACATCCAAACTCCGTTCTCGACGTTCGACAACTCGTTTGAAAGGTATCGAGATAAACTTTCCAATGGATCTAATCCCGAGGCCAAATGCCTCTTGGAGCAAATGAAAATCACAGAACAATCTCACGGGATAGAAATTTCAAGTGCTGCGCCACCTTTCTTTTGGGCCCAAGGCCCATGTACTTTTAGGGTTCCACCCCTACTTTGGCCGACGCCCCTTTCCTGGCTGCCGCAGCCCTCTTGGGCGCCCCCCTTGTGTGGGTACCCCTTTATATTGGATTCTCACCCCTGTTCTTCAGTTTTTAGGTTTTGTTGTGTTTTGGTAGACCCCGTGTGCGTCCCTCCTCGTGTTTGCGCGTGTCGACTAGACCGCCCGAGCCGAGAAACAGAACCTCAACTTGTTTTCTTTGCTTGATTTCAATACTACCTTTTCGGTTTGCTTCATACTTTGTTCTTGCGGGTTCTCGTTTTCTTGCAGGAACTACTGATCATTGGATCTTGTATCTGTGTAGATTTGGCATTGTGATTGCGAAGCTCCCAACCTGTTTGGTAGGAAGCCCTAAATTCGGTGCCATCAACACCTCCAAATCGATGTATCATCATCTCACCGAAAGATCGGGATCGCCGTCCCCATCATGTACGCAACAGGATAGCTGATAAGAAAGAAGTGAAAGCCCTATCTTCAATTATGAAAAAAAAGTGTAGTTGGAAGAAAACTATCATGCTTTTGGGCCACCTGCACTACATGTTCATCAAAAGGCCAGAGTGTTAATTCCATTTGCGAAACATATAAATGTGATGATTAATTTGACAACAATATAATATATGAGTGATGATATATGAAACAACAATATTTGTTATGGAACAAGGTACTGTGAGAGGTTGTTTTATTTGTGACAGGAGAAGCAGCGCAGGCAACAGAAAGTGCAACGCAGGGACGCGAGATGCACATTGCAGCGTAGACGGACGCAAATGAACGTACACTGCAAGTCGAGGAGAATTCGTGCAGGTGGCACGTAGCCCGAGAGCAGCGCACGCGAATGTCGTAGAGGTGCAGGCGTAGCACGCGAGGTCGCAGAGGTGCAGGTGGCACGCGAGATCGCAGGTGCAGGAGGCGCAGCACGCGAATGACGCAGGTGCAGCGAGACGAGACGTGTAGAGGTCTACGCAGATGGACGATGCAGTGTGGCGGCCAGTGGGCCGTGCAGGTGAGCAAGTCATGCGAGAGCGGCAGGTGGGCTGTACGCATGTATGTGTGAGTTTTGGGTATATACATGTATTGGGTCATGAGTAATTGGGTCAGATGGATATACATACATATAGATTATTAAGGTTTGCTGAGTATAAATAGGAGGAGCCTGGTTTTTTTTGGGTGTCGCACAGAGAAAACAGAAAAAATAGCGACGGCGCGAGCGTAAAAAGACGTGAGGCGGCGCAGAAAAAAAAAACAGAGTTTGGCGCAAGCGAAGAGTATGGTTGCAGGTTTGCATCGAAGCCAGACGTGAGCAGGCGGGAATCTCATTAAATCTACTAGCGCCTGTAAGCACAGGACAAGGTCAAATCTTACTCCCAAGAAAAAGCAAGGTAGCTGGTAGAAGTAATGTAATACTGCTTGTTGATTAGAGAGAGTCTAGTCTACTTAAGTGTTACAGGATAAACGATTGAGTATTACTTTCTTGTTTGCATATTTAATTCACTTTTAGTTCATGCTCATAGATTAATTGTCCCGGATTGACTTGTTCAGTTTAGTCATTATTTTGTTAATTTCCAGAATTGGTAAAAACACAGAAAATTAGTTTTTAGTGTTAGTTTGCACCAATTCACCCCCCTTTTGGTGCGTCTTGATCCTATAATTGGTATCAGAGCGGGTTTGCTTTAGATTTAATTTAACAATTAAAAAGCATGGCGCAAGTTGCATCTTTTTCTTTGTCTAAACCTCCTGTTTTTAGTGGTGATGATTACCCTTATTGGAAAGTTCGCATTGAGTCGTTTTTAAAATCTCAAGGGTATGAATTTTGGGAAATTGTAGCTAAGAAATATGTAAAACCTGAAAATATTATCACTAAGGAAGAAAAAGAGCTTTACACCTTGAATCAAAAAGCTATGAGTTATTTTTATGGTGCATTGTCTAGAGATGAGTTTAATAGAATTTCTACATTGACAACTGCTCATGAAATTTGGCATTCTTTAGAAATCATTCATGAAGGTACTAATGAAGTTAAAAATGCTAAAACTGAATTGTACATACCTGAGTATGAGTTATTCAAGATGAATCCTAGGGAGACGATTAAAGATTTTGGTACTCGCTTTAATGAACTTGTTAATAAACTTTCTGCCCTTGGAAAAGTGCTCTTACAGGAAGATCAATGTAGAAAATTGCTTAGGTTTCTAGATCAAAAAATTTGTCATGTTAAAGTGACTTGAATAAATGAGTCTAAGGAATTGAGCTCTTTGAAACTAGATTCTTTAATTGGTTCATTGATGACATATGAGATGAGTATGAGTCAATTTAATAATGATGCTTCTAATGATACTTCCATTGCATTGGCCACTGTTGAGAAAGAAAAAGACATTGATAATATGGATTTTGATGAGCTCTCACTTCTGTCTAAAAGAGTAAACAAAGCCTTAAGAACAAAATTTTCAAAGAATAAAGAAAAAGGTTTTCGAAAAGGAAGAAGTGATCTTAGTGAAATACAATGCTTTGAGTGTGATGAATTTGTTCATTATAAAAGTGATTGTCCCAAGCTTGCTAACAAAAAGTCTAGCTCTTTTCGCAAAAGTAAATTTTCAGGAAAGAAGATGAAGCATGTACTTCATAAGGCATTATTGAAGATGGCGGAGGAGATTGATCTCTCAAGTGATAGTGATGAGGATGATCCATTAGCATGTCTTGGAAAGGATGATGATGATATTGCAGATCTTTGTCTCATGGGGAGGAATATAGATAATGAGGACGACGACGATGAGGACACCGACGACGATAATGAGGTAACAAAGTCTGAAATTTTTGAAGCTTTTCGGGCACAAGAAAGAATTTCAAAAGCATTGATTAAGAAGTATAAAGCATTAAAATTGGAATATGATGTGCTTCTTTCTTCCGCTAATAAAAAGGATGATATCTGTGACTCTTGTGTAGAACTGAAAAAGAAAATTGATATTCCCTGTAAATCATGTGAAATTTTGAAAAATAAAATTTTTGATTTTGAGAATGCTTCTTGTGAGTCATGTGAATTTTATAGGAGTGAGAATGCATTGCTGAAATCTAGTTCTTTAACATGTGACAATTGTCTTATCTTGCAAAAAGAGGTAGATTCCTTGAAAAATTCTTTGGTAAAAAATTTCTCTAATTTAGAGAATGATGTAAATAAGTTAGCAAAAGAATTTTCTTGTGAGGACCTTGCTAGAATTAGGAGAAAATTAATTGAACTTGAAAAGCGTCCTTACACATTTTTATGCAATAGATGTCCTGATCTTGCTAAAGAAAACAACTACTTGAAAATGTCTTTGGAAAAAATGACAAATGGTGAGAAAAACTTGAATTTAATTCTTGATACATCAAAATGTTCATTTAAAAAGGAAGGGTTAGGCTTTGATAAAAATTCTGTCTTACAACCAAACACGTCAAAGGTTATTTAAAAAACGCATGACTTTCAAAATGGCATTTGTATGAAAAAGATTCAAAATGAAATTGTGAAAAAATGTTTTAATTGTGGAAAACTTTGACATATTAAAACCAATTGTTATATTAATTTAGGTTCAAAATTTTGGGATAATTTTCATAATTTTAATTGCTATAATTGTGGTAGGGTTGGTCATATTGCTAGAAATTGTTTTGAGCATCCTACACATTGTTTTGAGGCTAATAAAAAAATGTTTATTTTGATCCTAAAACTTCTCAAAAACAGCAAGCAACTTTGGGAATTCTACCTTTATATAATATATATCGAACTAGAAGCCCGATTGAGTCAAATAGTGCTAAAACATTGTGGGTTCCCAAGAATTCTTTTAAAAACAGCAAAGTAAGAAAAGTGTGGGTTCCTAAACATCTTCTCTCATTTTAGAATAAAGATAAAGGACTTGAAAAATGGTGGTTAATTGTTTTGGATTGCACATGACATATGACATGAGATAAAAAAAATGGTTTTCAAGTCTAGAAATTGTGAAGAATGATGGTAATATGTTTAATGTTGAGACTAACTGACTCGAGGTGCCGTATGATATTTCTTTTGATGATTCTAGGCCCTATGCTAGAACTGTTTTACAAAGTGCAGGTTTGCAGATGACAAAAAGAGATGATGACCTACACTAACAACAAATTTTGAACATGTAGTTGATTCAAATGTGAATGGAGAACCATGAATTCAACAAGGTATATGTGCTTTTGGCCTATAGTACTCTCATGACTCTCATTTAGAACTTGTTGGTTATTCTTATGCTGATTTCGATAATGATAAAATAGATATATGGTATCATTTTATTCGAGATGATGTGGAGAAAGGTACCATTGCAATTGTTTTATGAAAAAAAGGATTTTTATTAAACCTTTGGCATATTTTGAATTTGCAAGATTAACAAGAGAATTTGTTATCATTCATTCAAATAATATACTACATATGCAACAATTGAGGGGGAACATATTCATTTGTGTTGAAATAGATACATTTATTTAGAAGTATTGTGAGCAATATCTTTTAAAAATCTATATATATGTAAATATCCATCGACATCTGTTCTTGGTAGTGGTATGTAGCAAGTTACTTTAGACTATCTAGTCCCCATTGGTTCATGACCGAGTTCCTTACTTATTGAATGTTGGGATTTTTTGTTCTTTACTGAGCAGTATTGGAGACTTGCTAAAATCACATTTAATAATACCATAAGTGTTCACTAGTACTCAAATTTAGTGTGTTATGCTACATGTAAGTTATTCCGTTACTTTCTAATACCATGGTAGTAGTCGACATATGCCCAAGATAACATGTTCCTATGTCAAGCCTATGACTATAAACTCGAAAAATCGGGGTAGTCAAATTAAAAAAAAGGGGCTTCCTCAAAGTGGATGCGAAAGGAAAAAGAAAAAAAAAGTACCTCAAAGTGGTACAAGTGAACAAATATTGTGGGCATACTAGACAAATACCTATGGTGTGAGTGACTGGATGGAGTAAAATGATTATGTATAGCCATCTAAAATCTTGAAGAAAGGTTCTTGCTTATGCTACACAAAAATTTATTATGCAGTCATGACATTTGCTCGTGTGTGAATGAAATGCTTACTTTGATTTGTGAGTTGAAATGAGGTGTGATCTAGTGGACGGTTTCTAGATGTTTAAATGTTCCTTTCTACTACTTACTATTGGAGTAGATGTTGCATGGGTATTTGTATTTTTTTATTTAACTCGATTGCTCATGATATATTCTAAGTGCATGGATTTATTTTAATTATTTATTGCTCCAATAACATTTTTTATTCATCCTTGATGTGTGTTTTGCCAAAGGGGGAGAAATAATATGCTAAAATGTGCTTAAATTGAGATAATTAAGGGGGAGTTATTGAATGATAATTAAGGAGAAGATTGTTGATAAAAATTATGGATTATTTGCATGTTGTCAAATCACTCATCAAGGGGAGATTGTTAATTCCATTTGCGAAACATATAAATGTGATGATTAATTTGACAACAATATAATATATGTGTGATGATATATGTGACAACAATATTTGTTACGGAACAAGGTACTGTGAGAGGTTGTTTTATTTGTGATAGGAGAAGCAGCGTAGGCAACAGAAAGTGCAACGCAGGGACGTGAGATGCACATTACAGCGTAGGCGGATGCAGATGAACGTACACTTCAAGTCGAGGAGAATCCGTGCAGGTGGCACGTAGCCCGAGAGCAGCGCACGCGAATGTCGTAGAGGTGCAGGCGCAGCACGCGAGGTCGCAGAGGTGCAGGTGGCACGCGAGATCGCAGGTGCAGGAGGCGCAGCACGCGAATGACGCAGGTGCAGCGAGACGAGACGTGTAGAGGTCTACGCAGATGGACGATGCAGTGTGGTGGCCAGTGGGCCGTGAAGGTGAACAAGTCATGCGAGAGCGGCAGGTGGGCTGTACGCATGTATGTGTGAGTTTTGGGTATATGCATGTATTGGGTCATGAGTAATTGGGTCAGATGGATATACATACATATAGATTATTAAGGTTTGCTGAGTATAAATAGAAGGAGATGTCTCCTGGTTTTTTTGGGTGTCGCACAGAGAAAACAGAAGAAATAGCGACGGCGCGAGCGTAAAAAGACGTGAGGCGGCGCAGAAAAAAAAACAGAGTTTGGCGCAAGCGAAGAGTATGGTTGCAGGTTTGCATCGAAGCCAGACGTGAGCAGGCGGGAATCTCATTAAATCTACTAGCGCCTGTAAGCACAGGACAAGGTCAAATCTTACTCCCAACAAAAAGCAAGGTAGCTGGTAGAAGTAATGTAGTACTGCTTGTTGATTAGAGAGAGTCTAGTCTACTTAAGTGTTACAGGATAAATGATTGAGTATTACTTTCTAGTTTGCATATTTAATTCACTTTTAGTTCATGCTCATAGATTAATTGTCCCGGATTGACTTGTTCAGTTTAGTCATTATTTTTTTAATTTCCAGAATTAATAAAAACACAAAAAATTAGTTTTTAGTGTTAGTTTGCACCAATTCACCCCCTCTTGGTGCTTCTTGATCCTACACAGAGATTGAAATGAGCCAAATAGACGAAGATAGACTGAGATGACCAAACGAAATGAGAATATCAAGTTACAGCTTGGGATGGAATAAATATGTGCAAGATTTTGATTCTTCGACTTTCTCTCTCAGTACATGTGAAATTTATGACCACTCTATTTGACTCGGTAGACTTCAAGTCGCTGACAGGATCTGGAGGGGGTTTCTGGTAACGGCTTCCTGTGGGGGCTTCCGGCTAGCTTGGGCGATGATTTCAAGCAAGTCAGACAGAGACACAGAATGAGAATTTTTTTTAATAATACATTTTCTAAAAGGAATTGCGACATTAATACGTGAAACAGAAAAATTGTAAAATTAATTCTCCATCGCCAAACGGTATGACGAAATAGGGGTAGTCGCCAGCGGGATGGACGAAGTCCCTATTGTTGCCATATGGTATGGCGACAACTCCTTAATCCCACGTTTGGCCACAGAGGAATAAGGAATTGTCGACATACGGTGTGGCAACAACTCCTTAATCCCACGTTTGACGCTATACCGTATGGGATTAAGGAGTTGTCGCCATACGGTATGGGGATAATAGGATATTCGTCTAGTCCGCTAACGACTACTCCTATTTCACCGTACCGTTTGACGACGGGGTATTATTTTTGAAATTTTTCTGTTTGGTCTCTATAGTCCTTCTTACCTCTATAATTGACTATCAATGCAACCTCCACATTATGGCACGTTGTCCTTTAATTATTTCTCAATTAGCCGAGCGCTGTCAATCCAACATGTTGGACCTAGGAATAAAACCTGAAAATCCTCCGTGTATCCTGTATTACTTCAGGAAAAATTAGTACACACAACAAATATGATATCACGACATATCAAATGCACTTTGTTAATAATCACAGTTTACAATAAGAGTGACTTGCAGGCTGAACAAAATAATACACCTTAAGTAAAATAAAACAGTAGAAGAGCTCAATAGAACTGCCAAAGGAAATTGACTGGGGAAGCTGTCGGCCTAGTCCTCCAGGTCCTCACCATCGACATATAACTTCTTTAAAACAACAGAACAAACAACAGTCATGTCAACCCTGATTTTGAATTTTAAAATATTTCTTTTCTTTTTTGATTTTTTCTTTTTCTTTTCTTTTTTCCTTCCTTCTCTTGCTCCACATGCTGGCTCTCTCTAGTCGAGCGCGCCAGATCGAGGTCAGTGCAACAGGGGGCGGCGTAGGGGCGGCGTGGGGCACTACACTGGCGCTAACTAGCTCGGTGGTGGTGGAAAAGAGGCGGCGGCCGGTAGGAGCAAAACACAAAATTCAGCGAATGGAGAGGGAATACCGAGGAATGGAGAGTGGGGAGAAGGAAGAAGACGACAAGGCGCACCTCGTGACACAGTTGGCTAGGGAAATGGAGCTTCAGGGCGTCGATGGTGGGACCGCGGCGGCTGGACTTGGAGAAGACGACCAAGGCTCACCGCATTCCAGGCAAATGAAGAAGAGAAAGAGCTCGGGAGTTGGCAACTGGATTGCTCGAGGAAATGCTAATTCGGGGGTGGTGCTGAGGACATCACTTCTTCGGGTACGCCCACAGCATCTACTACCACAACTCCTCAGCCTATGCAAGGACCGATCACTTGAGCTCGTGCACGTAAACTAAATTATCAGGTACTTTTGTTTCTTTGTACATCTAATGACTTCAAGAACTATATGATGCTGCCTGAAACAGATTGTTTTATTCTTTTAAAGAATGAAGGTCCAAACTCGATGATGGTGAAGGAGTTCTCCAGTTGACCACAAGACCCTGAAGTCTCCATGATTTCGGCGGCAAGGAGAGGAGGTACTGCGTCACCTATAAAATGGCCCTTACCATGTAATAAAGTCTTTTAATTAGAGATAAGAATAATAGGAAGGAGGGCTAGCTAAAGATAGAAAGGAATAGGAGAGAAGGTCTGATTTTCAGCCACAAATCAAGGCTTGGTCGAACAACCCTCTCGCCCCCTACTTCTTTTTATACCAAGGCTGAGCTCCAAAGTACTCGGATTTCATTGAGTTTAGGTTTAGCTCTTTTGCAAACTTATGTTCTTCAGTTGTGTCGGTCGACCACCTGTAAAGACAGCTTAATAGGAATCCCACCTTTGCTATTCAGATTGCTTTTCTTGTTATTCTTGCTAGTTCTTCGATTGCTCACAGGGATTGAACTTCATGTTCAGGTTGACCGCACCTTCGGCAAAGTCAATAAACATTTGTAGTTGGTTCAGTGATTGCTTAGTCGCAAACGACGTCATGCGGTTGTAGTCGGATCGTGAGGGTCAATTCCACCAAATCGATATTTATCTACCTCATGAAAAGATCGGGCACCCTTCTTTACATCAGGTGGTATCGGAGCTTCGGGTTGCTCGGTGATAGATTTCCAGTTTTCATTAGTAGTAGATTGATTCATCCCTAAAGTCCAGAAAAGGCCACAAAAAAATAGTAGTAGATCATCCGCTGTCCAAACCAATCTAAGCTGTGCAATTTTTCCTTTTAGTATTTGTGCTTTGAATTTTCGGTTGTTTTGTCAAGTCTACTTGTTGATTTCGAGTTCTAGCCGGCGTCTAGTTTGTCCTTCTCTAGTACACCTTGATCTTTTCGGCAATTCACTTCAGTGTATTCCGCAGCACTACCTCCATGTCGTGGTAGCTAGCCAACCCTCGAGGTTCTGTTTCCTAGCAGAGAAGATCACCTTTTTTAGTTGTTTAGGCCAGGAAAAAGGAAAGGTCAGGATTCGAAGAACAAAAAAAAGAGACAAAAAAATCGAGAAGAGAAGATCACTTTCCCTAGTTTGGGTTCGGTTTCAGGAGATAAGGAAGGTATAGATTGTTTTGTTTCAGTTTGGAAAAGTCAGAGGGAAGGAAAGTCCAGCCTTGTATTGCTTCGTTTTGGCTTGGATAAGAAGGTGTAACCCTCTCCTCTCTGGATTTGGATTCAGCATCTTTTTTTAAGTGGATTCGAAAACCCTCCGGATACCCTGTAGGAAAACAGCCATAACTTTTGCATACGACCTCCGATTGGGCTGTTCGAGTACTCAAAATGACCGGAACAAAAAGTTACATCTAAAAATCATTTGGGTTTCTGAGGCTCCAAAAAATTTGTTCGACCCAAAAAAACATCGTTTAGGGCCTCAAAATGCCCCCGAAAGTTCGGAAAATTTCAACCTTCTCTGTTTCAGCTGGAATTTTTGCTGCTGTGTCCTGGGTTTGTGTACACCATTGCCTCACAGACGGTTTGCCGATTCAAGTTTTCAAACTCCCGGTAGATCGCTGCCTTTCTCTACCATAGCACTCCATTTTAAGCCTTTGTGCCATTGATTAGCTTTTCGTCGGTTTGGGCAAGGATCAGCAACATTGACTAGTACTTTGAACAAATTTTCAACATGCATTGCTGTTTGAATTATTGCTAATCCTTGCTACATATTGAAAACTTGTCCTAGCTCCACCACTTCTACACCGTGCAGGCTTTTTGTTCCACTTGGCAATCGCTTTACTCAATCTCTGGAGAGACTTTTGACACCGCTGTTGGCCGCTCAACCCTCGCTTGTTGGGTGAGAACTGGTAAGAATTTGATTAAAAGCTTGAGAGTCGAGCGACTTGTCACCACATCCTAGTAGTAGATAAGGACTCTATACTTGTGATTTTGCTGCTTGTTTTCCACTAACAATGTCAGGTAATAATGAGTCTTCGATGAACCACTCCACGCACCAAAGGGATCATTTCGCATTTCGAACGTCTTATGACGCTTACGACAGACGGACTTACCGAGGATGTGCGGCTAACCAATGAACGACTGGCTCAACTTGAGGAGTCCCAGGAAGATAGACTCAAGGCCATCAAGACAGCACAAGAAACTACTAATACTACCCTTACAACAATTCTGGCTCGTCTTGATGGACTTGCAGGTGCACGCCCAGTAGCCCCTGTTGCTGCCCAACAGATGCCTACCATCCGAGCTCATCATGCTCAACGCGTTCCTCTTGCTGCTCCATTTTTCCCAGCACCTCCTGCAGCAGCTGCCAACAACGCTGGTGCCCCCATCAGCACTAAACTGAAACCGTGGCCTCGGGTGCTGACATGGACTACGATGACATTAACAACTATGAGCACTATGCTGGTGACACCGAGGATGATCATGCTGCTGGCCACAACAATGACCGTGTTCACCGACAGTTGCGCTTCAACCGACAAGGTATGAGGCGAGATCCCCCGCGCCGTGAGGTATGTGACCGTGACCATTCGCATGCTAAGATTAAGTTCATTGTGCCCCCTTTCAATGTGAAATATGATCCTGATGGTTATCTCACTTGGGAGCTGCTAGTTGATCAAAAATTTGAATGCCATGATTTTCCCGAGGAGGGACGAGTTAGGGCTACTACTAGTGAATTTACCGATTTCACTTCTGTTTAGTGGAGAGAACATTGCTGTAATCATGCTGCTAACATACGCACCACTTGGGAAGCTTTGAAATTACTTATTAGGTATAGGTTTGTTCCATCTTATTATGCTTGTGAATTGTTAAATAGGATGCAACGCTTACAACAAGGTAACAGTTCTGTGGAAGAGTACTATCAAGAGTTACAGATTGGCATGTTGCGTTGTGGGATAGTAGAGAATGAGGAGGCATCTATGTGGATAGGTTTTTGGGAGGGTTGAATCATGAAATTCAAGACATTCTTGATTATAAAGATTACAACTCCATTACTAGGTTATTCCACCTTGCTTGCAAAGCTGAACATGAAGTGCAAGGCCGCAACACGAGGACACGAGCTAGTTTTTCTGCAGGTCGTACAGGTTCATGGACATCACACACCCCCGCTGCCCCGTTCACCCGTTCGTCTGCACCTTCATCCTCCAACAACAAACAGCGCCCCACTACTTCAAATACAGCACCACGAGTTTCTGAAGCAACCAAATCAGTACCGTATGCTCCCGCAAAAAGTTCTTCATCGGTTGCTTCAACAGGACTAACCAAGGATGTACAATACCACCGATTTAAAGGCGATGGACACATAATGCGGGACTATCCCAGCAAGAGAGTTTTGATTATATGCGACGATGGTGAGTACTCATGAAACATACGCTATGCTTGCAACTGACCCTACAGGGCTAGACAATGAACCTGAACACGAGGTGGAACAAGTTGGAGCTAAAGATGTAGACAAGTATTTGAGCATTATAGTACAACGCGTACTTAGTGCTCAAGTTCCTCACACTAAGAAAAATCAGCGCCATAATCTGTTCCAAATCAAAGGAGTCGTCAACGAGCATTCGGTTCGCATCATTGTTGATGGGGGAGTTGCAACAATTTGGCGAGTATGGATATGGTAGAGAAGCTTGTTTTGTCGACTAGACCTCATCCCTACCCGTACCATATTCAATAGTTCAACAACAGCGGTAAATTAAAGGTAACTCGTACGGTAAGGGTACGTTTTGCTATGGGTTCATATCATGATTATGTTGATTGCAATGTTGTTCCTATGTAAGCTTGTTCAATGTTACTAGGACGACCTTGGCAATATGATATCGATTGGTGTGCATCATGGTAGGACCAACCAATACTCTCTCATGTTTAAAGGAAAGAAAATTGTGCTGCATCCTATCAGTCATGAACAAATCGTTAAAGATGAACTTGCTAGAGTTAGTAGAGAGAAGAATCAGGAGCCTTCTACAAATGAGAACCAAATTGTGGCTAAAGAATTCGTGCAACAAACTAAAGGAAAACCTCGGGCTGATACGAATGAAATTAAATTGAACGGGTCAGTTTTGCTATCTAGTAAAACTGATTTGGATGCATTAGAAACTCCTGATTCTGTTTGCTATGCTCTTGTTTGCACGAAGACCTTGTTTTCATTCGACAACATACCTTCTTCTTTGCCTCCTGCTGTCACTCACATTTTGCAGGAGTATTCAGATCTCTTTCCGAAAGAAGTACCGCCAGGATTGCCACCAATTCGAGGGATAGAACACCAAATTGACCTCATCCCCGGTGCTTCGCTGCCCAACCGTGCGCCATACCGTACTAACCCTAAAGAGACGAAGGAGATTCAGCAACAAGTTCAAGAGCTGCTTGTTAAAGGGTATGTGTGTGAATCTCCTAGCCCCTGTGCTGTTCCGGTAATTTTAGTACCCAAGAAGGATGGTTCGTGGCGCATGTGTGTTGATTGTCAGGCCATTAATAATATTATCGTTCGATATCGTCATCATAATTCTAGGTTAGATGATATGCTTGATGAATTAAGTGGTGCTATTGTTTTCTCTAAAGTTGATTTGTGTAGTGGGTACCATCAAATTCGCATGAAGCTAGGAAATGAGTCAAAAACAGCATTCAAAACTTAGTTCGGTTTATATGAGTGGTTAGTTATGCCGTTTGGTTTAACTAACGCTCCTAGCACTTTCATGAGACTAATGAACGAAGTTTTGAGGGCTTTCATTGGCAAAGTTGTGGTAGTTTACTTTGATGATATATTGGTCTACAGCAAATCATTGGAAGAACATTTGGACCATTTACGTGCTGTTTTTGATGTTCTGCGTAATACACGTTTGTTTGGTAACCTTGAGAAGTGCACCTTCTGCACTGATCGAGTCTCATTTCTTGGTTATGTTGTTACTCCACAGGGCATCGAAGTTGATCACGCCAAGATAGAGGCAATTCAGAGTTGGCCGACTCCTAACACGGTCACACAAGTAAGAAGCTTCCTTGGACTCGCTGGTTTCTATCGGTGATTCATTCGCCACTTCAGCATATCGCTGCTCCACTGAACGAGCTCACAAAGAAAGGCGTTCCATTTGCTTGGGCACCAGCTCAAGAAGAAGCCTTCATGATTTTAAAAGATAAGTTGACACACGCCCCATTGCTTCAACTTCCTAATTTTACTAAGATGTTTGAGCTCAAATGTGATTCTAGTGGAGTTGGTTTGGGTGGTGTGTTATTACAAGAAGGCAAACCAGTAGCTTATTTTAGCAAGAAATTAAGCGGGCCTACTTTGAACTATTCGACTTATGACAAAGAATTATATGCTTTAGTTCGGACCCTTCAAACATGGCAACATTATTTATGGCCTAAAGAATTTGTTATTCACTCAGACCATGAATCGCTTAAGCATATTAGAAGTCAATCAAATCTGAACCATAGAAATGCGAAATGGGTGGAATTCATTGAATCTTTTCCTTATGTCATTAAGCACAAGAAAGGAAAAGAAAATGTGATTGCTGATGCCTTGTCTAGTCGATACACTATGCTTTCACAACTTGACTTTAAGATTTTTGGTTTGAAAAGTCTCAAAGAACAGTATGTGCATGATGCTGATTTCAGAGATATATTGTTGAATTGCAAACAAGGGAGAACATGGAACAAGTATGTTATCAATGATGGATTTGTGTTCCGCACTAACAAGCTATGCATTCCCGCTAGCTCTGTTCGACTTTTGTTATTACAAGAGGCGCACAGTGGTGGTTTGATGGGACACTTCGGTGCGAAGAAGACGGAGGATATACTTACAGATCATTTCTTTTGGCCGAAAATGCGATGGGACGTTGAGCGGTTCATTGCCCACTGCCCTACATGTCAATGAGCTAAGTCACGACTTAATCCTCATGGTTTATACATGTCTCTTCCTGTTCCTAGCAATCCGTGGGAGGATATTTCGATGAATTTTGTTTTAGGATTGGCTAGAACAAAGAAGGGGAGGGATAGTATATTTGTGGTTGTTGTCAGATTTTCTAAGATAGCACATTTCATTCCATGTCACGAGAGCGATGATGCTTCCAACGTTGCTGATTTATTCTTTTGTGAAATTGTTCGCTTGCATGGTGTGCCTAATACAATAATTTCAGATCGTAATGAAAAATTCCTTAGTCACTTTTGGCGAACTTTGTGGAATAAATTGGGGACTAAATTAATGTTTAGCGCTACCTGTCATCCCCAAACCGATGGCCAAACTGAAGTGGTTAATAGAACTTTATCTACCATGCTTAGGGCTGTTTTGAAAAAGAATTTAAAAATGTGGGAAGAATGTTTGCCTCATATTGAATTTGCTTATAATCGTTCTGTACATTCTACCACGGAGATGTGTCCTTTTCAGATTGTGTATGGGTTTATTCCTCATGCACCAATTGATTTGTTACCCATTCCTTCTTCCGAGAGAGTAAATTTGGATGCTAAACAACACACTGAGTTGATTTTGAAAGTACATGAGCTGACTAAAGACAACATCGAGCGCATGAATGATAAGTATAAAATTGCTGGTAGTTAGGGGAGGAAGCATGTTACTTTTGAACCGGGTGATCTTGTTTGGTTACACTTGAGAAAGTATCGGTTCCCAGATTTACGCAAGTCGAAATTGATGCCTCGCGCTGATGGACCATTCAAGGTAATTGCAAAGATTAATGATAATGCATATGAGCTTGATTTACCTGCAACTTTCGGGGTTAGTCCTACATTTAACGTGGCGAACTTGAAGCCCTACTTGGGAGAAGAAGAGGAGCTCGAGTCGAGGACGACTCAAATACAAGAAGGGGAGGATGATGAGGACATCACTTCTTCGGGTACGCGCACAGCACCTACTGCCACAACTCCTTAGCCTATACAAGGACCGATCACTCGAGCTCGTGCACGTAAACTAAATTATCAAGAACTTTTGTTTCTTGGTACATCTAATGACTTCAAGAGCTATATGATGCTGCCTAAAATAGATTGTTTTGTTCTTTTAAAGAATGAAGGTCCAAACTCGATGATGGTGAAGGGACACGATGATGTTGAAGGAGTTGTCAAGTTGACCACAAGACCCTGAAGTTTCCATGATTTCGGCAGCAAGGACAGGAGATGTTGCGTGACCTAAAGAGTGTCCCTTACCATGTAATAAAGTCTTTTAATTAGAGATAAGAATAATAGGAAGGAGGTTTAGCTAAAGATAGAAAGGAATTGGAGGGAAAGTCTGATTTTCGGTCACAAATCAAGGCTTGGCCGAACAACTCTGTCGCCCCTACTTCTTTTTATACCAAGGCTAGCCTCCAAAGTACTTGTATTTCATTGAGTTTAGGTTTAGCCCTTGTGCAAACTTCTGTTCTTCAGTTGTGTCGGTCGATCACCTGTAAAGACAGCTTAATAGGAATCCCACCTTTGCTATTCAGATTGCTTTTCATATTATTCTTGCTAGTTCTTCGATTGCTCGCAGGGACTGAACTTCGTGTTCAGGTTGACCACACCTTCGGCAAAGTCAATAACCATTTGGAGTTGGTTCAGCGATTGCTAAGGCGCAAACGACGTCGTGTGGTTGTAGTCGGATCATGAGGGTCAATTCCACCAAATCGATATTTATCTACCTCATCGAAAGATCGGGCACCCTTCTTTACATCAGGTGGCTTTTATAGCCTTGGAGAGGATTGGATAAGGGAGAAATCAGCATGGAGATGATGGCGGCTGCTGCTCAAAAATGGGTGCGGGGAAGGTTGGATTGGCCGGTGAAGGGGATAAGGAAGGTCAGGACTTGGTGAGGGTTTAGTTGCACGTGAAATTAGAGATAAATTGTTTGCGAAATCGGTGAAATTTGAAGCTCTTTTGGTTGCCAATGGAGGAACGAGAGAGAAGAGGGCTCTCTGGAGGTTGAAAAAGCTCGAAACAAGTGGGGTCTGGTCCCACCTATCAGTGAGAGGGATTCTTTTTTAAATTTAGAGGTTAAAATAAAAGCTTTTTAGAAAATAGCAAATGAGTTCAAAAATTCTGAAAAAACATCTCAAGACTACCTTGAGATATTTTGAACTTAATAAAATTATTTTCAGCACAATTTGAGTTTTAATTTTCTCAAATAAATTATTTATTTTAATCTGAAAATAGCTAAAATCATTTATGAAATGCTGAAAATTCAGGAAAAATCTCAGAAAATTAGAAATAAATGCTTTAATAATAATTTTCAAATTTTAGGGTGTTACAGAACTCAATCAAACAATTAAATCCCCCAACATAGCAACCGCTACACAACCTGCAATGGCTCCGTCATGCCGTTCTTTCGAATGAGCCTCTTCGCGTTTCGCCGCCGCTGACTGCTGACGACGTCACAATCTCATTTTATTAGCCTGCAACTGTTGGTCGCCATTCCCCAAACACATGCATGGTTTTTGTCATGTCGGCACCTATGCATTCCCTTCATTGCCCATTCTTTTGATCCCTTCGGCAAGAACTACAGGTAGATGAACGGTTCAGAGAAACTAACATCGTCATCGTTCTGTTCCCAGAGAGAAGCGACCATCGACACCATCGCTAGGTCAGCTGCCTCGAGTAGATGCTGAAGCTTGAGGCATTACCATTCATCGCACCCTCAGATTCTGTGGTTGAGAAGATGACTGCAATATCAATTACGTCTTCTCATCGACCGAAAGAGCTCCGGCCGACGAGTTCGCAAAAAAGGCTCCAAGGCAACTGAGCTCCGCATTACAGACCTGCACTGCGGTATTTGGTGCTGTGTTTTCTGAGGTTTGGTCACCTCTTTGCAAAGTTTGTACTCGCAATATTTTTCTTAGTGTCCACAAGAATTGATTATTTCACTAAGTGCTGTAAGGAATATAGTGAGATGTAATTTTCATAGATAATAGTTTATATAAAGATCTTAAGCTTCATGGAAGATGTCATTTCGGAATTTTCATCATAAAGATTTCTTTTATTTTTAAGGAGAGTTCAAATGGAGGTACGTTGCTCGGTTTTAGTTAAACACTACTACAAGATTGAACATCAGAATCGGTTCTTTTTTGTCATTACAGTTGGTTCTAATAGAGATACAAAGTCTTTAGATAGTGATGAGGAGGAGCGATCACAGTTGATTTTGGCCCGATTGTGATAGAGCCTCATCACAATCGATTCTTGCCGAGAACCGATTCTACTGACCCTATCATCAGAATCTGATGATTATCATCAGAATCGGTTCTTATGTGGAACCGATTCTGATGACCATATCATCACAATCGATTTCTTCGAAGAAACGATTCTGATGAGGGCTCATCAGTCAGAATCGGTTTATTAAAAGAACCGATTGTGATGATAGGGTCATCAGAATCGGTTCCACGTAAGAACCGATTCTGATGACATAATCATCAAAATCGGTTCCTTCAAAAAACCGATTCTGTTGAGGTATATAAGAACTGATTCTGTTGATGTGGTTATCAGAATCGGTTCCACATAAGAACCGATTCTGATGACCCTCATAGGGGTGTGCCATTTTTGCATATTCTCAAAAATAGCACATATTAACAGTATGTATGTATATATATATATATCACATTCATAGTACAGAACACAGAATGCACATATTACATTCACAGAACACAAACACTTTAATTACAATACATATATTCCATTCGTTCACAATATACAACACAAACATGCTTAACAATCAGTACACATAGATATATATATCACATTGACATATATAATTAATATTGTGTACATATGGACTAGTAGGACGCTTCAGGATCTCTAAACCTACCGTCCTCCGATATAACTTCTAATTAGTACCACTGGCATAAGTGGTCTCGTAAATTGTTGAGTGCTTTGCTGTCTAAGCCCCTCTAGGGGATATTGATCTTCTGCAAAATAAAAATGAGTGCACTAATTTAAGTTTCAAAATTTGTATGTAAAAGGCCAAGTATATTATTATGCATGTACATATATACCTTAGGAAAAAGGTGTGAGCCACCGACCACAACAGCATGTGTTGCATGACATAGAAGCCACACAGGTCTTCGCTGCCTTGTTGATGAGACTGGGAAGAGAGGAAAATAAATTACCACATGAAGATTAGGTGTCAGAAAAAATTAATCGTATATATGCTAGGCACTTGTACCTTTAATCGCTTATACTCCAGTGTCTTGCCCTTTTTGTTATCGTGCGACCCTCCTTCATCGAAGTAGTCCGAGAAACCCCTACATACATTGGAGAGATGCCATTGAGTCAAAAAAAAATGTAGTTAAATTCAGAAAGTGTTAGGTTACAGTAATGTACTTACTTCTGCAAAGGAGGCTTGATCGCATAGGTCATCGATCTCTTCTCAATCAAGTTAAAAGTGTAGACTGTGTTTTCACTCAGAACGAGGACGA
This sequence comes from Otatea glauca, assembly GCA_036346275.1. NCBI lineage: Eukaryota > Viridiplantae > Streptophyta > Magnoliopsida > Poales > Poaceae > Otatea > Otatea glauca. Next base: position 32,028,547 of record CM070730.1, read on the forward strand.
GTAGAACCCAATGATTGCTTATTAAATGGAATGTAGTGCAAGAAAATAAGTTCGCATACGGTTTAAGTGCGTACAAGTAATTGAAGGGTAAAGTACTATTTACTCCTCGTGGTACGGTAATATAACGAAGTTCTTCTTCGACTCAGCATGGAATGCCTGCATCCCCTTGATGTAGCAAGCAACAAACACCGGATGAAGCCTAGCCATGGTCGCAGACACAAGCTCGGGGTTGATGAACCCAACTTGGTTTTGATTCGTCACGGCTCGCTGTCTTATTGCCCTGCAACTCGTGTTGAATGTTACAAAACATAATGCGAAATCCTATAATAGTCATCAGCTCATGCTGTATGGTGCGATACTCACAGCATCCAGGATCGTAAAGTAGATATATCGACGGCTATCAATTGGTACACACGGAACAAATCCTCAAAACTAATTGGGAATGTCCCATTCTCGTCACGGCGGAAATGTACCCTTTTATACATCACATTGAAGTTAACTCGACGCTCTTCCTCATTCACCTTATCAATGTACCATCCATGGAGCATGCGAGTCCATCTACCTAGATTATTCAGTTCGCTAGATGCAATCAGGGGCTTTCCATGTACGTAGGCCTTAAAATCATAAGGGGTGTCTGTGGACTATGCTGACTTCCCTTTCTGGGCCGAAGGAGTCTTCGAGGTCGGGGAAGTGGGCTTTTCAGGTACCTCAAGGGGCACTGTGGCCTCTGTCAGCTTTGCCTTCTTGGTGGAAGGAGTCTCAGAGGCCTCCTGTGTTTCTGTGGGTATCGTGCTTATTCTTTTACACATTAGCTCTGCACTCTGTGTAGGACTCATCACAGTGGTGGGAGCAGAAGTAGGAGCAGCAGCAGCAGCAGGCGCAGGTATAGTACTACTAGAATGGTAGAGAAGATGTGGGGGATTTTTACCTTGACTAGTACGACACCTGTCATGGGTCAGTTTATGAATGACATGCGTGCTTGCCCGAGAGTGGTGATATCTTCGTTGGGGGATCTCGAGCACATGTGATAAGAAGTCTTCGTAGACATAGTCCACCTTCACCCTCATGTAGCCCTTCCCTAAAGGCTGACCGTGCCCAATATCGGTCTCCTTGCATGGAAATGCAACCCCACGTGTAGCCTCGATGGGAAATCTATCCTCCGTCAGGGTGGTGAGCTGGCACTTGGCAGGCGCATCTTGAGGAAAAACATTGCGGGAGTTACACTCGTAGCTTTAAGTCAGGAAAAAATTTATTATTACCTTCAATTGGGGACTGGTCTTATCATTTTTGGAATCACAGCTGCTGCGTCGGGGCACGGGCTTCTCTATGAGAGGCGAGGGCATCTGGCTCTGACTCTGGGAAATCATCGCCATCATCTCAGCCTTCAGGTGCTCCTCATATGCCATCATCTCCTCCTCATGTGCCATCATCTCCTCCCTCATCTCCTCCTTGATCTCCTCCCTCAGCTGCTCCCTGAGCTTGTCCTTGAGGCGCTCCGCACGTGCCTCCCATGATCTTGATGTGGCACTCGCAGTGTCATCTTGGAAGTAGGACTTCTTCGTGTGCCCTGCCCCTGCGGCAAGCACCCGGCCGTTATGGTCGGACTTCCCGATCGTAGACGACAGGATGGCCTTCGACCCTTGGCTCTGAAAGGTCCTCTACTCTTTCCGCTGGCTTACCTCCTCCTGCAAGAAGCGAGTACGAATTAGATTTGAAATACAACAAGTTGGGTCAACTGCAATGTACTAAGTTAGGTGTCTCACGATGGTGGAGACGACGTGCACGGTAGCGGGGTTTGCAACTACAAGCTGCCCGTCGACTGTTTTCTTTATCCTCGCTAATACCCAGTTGCATGTCCGCTCCTCACATATGTGGGAGTAAGGCATCACCGTGCTGGAGTTCGCGCACTCCTCAGCTAGTCGTGCCCACTCTGCCATCTTCCCCTCATAGCCGCCTATACCGAGGTGGTGCGGGTGCGTGTTATGCCTCTAGATAGCGGTGTTCCTCTCTCTCAGCTGCTCTGCCACGGGCTACTCTTCATCCTCGTGAACTCCTCCCAAACATCAGGAGTTATGAACGGATACATCTTGAATGGTGTCGGCCTTTCAGCATGTACTCAATGTGCAAGAGGACCCTGAAGTGCCTCAAGGCTACACCCATCCTCTAAAGGCTTACCGCCTAGCATTGCTTTCATCTTCGTCTTCTATAATCCATTTGCTCTTAACCTCGTCCCATAGCTGATTCTTCTGCTCGGCACTGACTTCCTTTCTCCAATCATTAACCATTATAGGAACTCTCTCCCTCACTAATTGGCCAAGGAATGACCACCGGTAGCACCCATTCTACTTTGGAGGACCTGTGCAAACCCCTGTAGCATTGAAGTGCAGAACCTGCGGCGTTCTCCCTGTGGCCCCTTTGTTTGGTCCTCGGGCCTTTCTCACCTTGCCCGGCCCATCAACATTTGGAACTGTACTCGGCCCCTCAGCAGCACCTTCTACTCTATCTGGTGATGAGCTGATGCTCTATAATTACGACATTTTGACTTTTTTTATCTAGCATGGTCATCTATTTGACATGAGAGAAAGCAATTCGTAGCTATTATGTGAACTTAACAATAAATCATGTGAAGCAATAGATGAATGGATAATTCATAGTATTTAATTGTTCTAGCATATTGTAGTAGAGTAACTGATGAACAAATGATTTTCAAGAAAAGTATATCTATTGACTAACTAAATACATACCAACGATGACTCTTAATCTCTAAATAGGTTACGTCCTAATTCTATTCGAGGATATGTGGTTCAGGCAAGTTCCTAAGCCGTTATACAACTCTAGAGAAAATTTCGACAGCATCTCCCCACTGTTCTCCAGATACAAATCTCGATAACAGGTCAAGAGGGGTGTCTATCCAGAGAACACCAGGGAGACACTACCGAAATCTACTCTGGAGTTGTACAATAGCTCAGGAACTTGCCCAGACCACATATCCTCGAACTGTCCAAAAAACATGGACAATCCAAGACTGCTTGCTTATAAATATGCCATTTCGATCAGCATATTTATAAATAAGCAGCCTCGAACAGGAGACGTAGGTTCTGCAGCCTAAACTCTAACATCATGCTGAGATAAAAAATAAAAGTAATATGCCAAAAATAAACACATGTAATATACCAAAAATAAAAGTACTATGCCAAAAATAAAAGTACTATGCCCAAAATAAACACATGTATAACAATTATAGGTGAGTACATGGGCAAATAAACCATATAAGAACAGGATCAACACATTTCCAAATGCAAATGAGCTAAATGCAGTTCTTGCTGTAGCTTCAACAAGTTGCAGGGTGTTACAATCATATGTACATTTATTTTGTGTTTCCAAAATTGAAGATGAAACCAAATTTGCACGTTCACCTATCAACCTTCCTTTTCAACGCATGTAAACAAAATCATTAGGTGTATACTGTGTATCAGGAAAATGGTCTAATGCTGACCGCTTGAACATTGATTTACCCTAATATTGCAGAATCACACATTTGCATTAATTGTTCTGCAGGAATAATTACATGAAAGTAACTGAAAAAACTAGGAAGTCAACCATTTCATTGCAACCTTTTCAATTTAACAACTGTTTCATGCTCAACAGGCAACAGCTCAAGGGAAGGCACTGAGCTCACCAGAATGACCACATATACTGATATAATAAAAAGATCAAGAATCAGTAATGTCAGATGCCATGGGACGAGAATGGGACAATGGTATTGGACTATTGGTAGTGCTAAATGGTAAGCATATATTATCCTGAAAAAAACCAGTTCCTAATAACTGACATATATTTCAAGGACATGCTAGTGCCTTTAACATACTCTTGAGCAAATGAACACACAAATTGGACAGCTGCAATTGCATCTTTTTTTTAACTCAGTACATCCATTGATAGCATCTAGTGATTACAACTTCATCCTAGAAGGAACTTTTGACTATAGCCGGTATACTTCAAATAGCAGTTCACTTGTCACGGTTTAAACGAAAGAAGACAGAAAGTGTAAGCGCATTGTGCATAACTGTTAAATTCAACCATTGGATATATCAACTGAAAACTGCCCAATGCCAACACTCAATGCTCTAACATTTTCATGCCACAACCATGTTTGTGCTGGTCAGACCCAGCAGCCCACAAAAAATAGCTAGCATGGTGACATGAATGGAACATGGGCAGAACAGATTCTTCAATGTAATCACACTGCAAGAAAAATTCATCAGCATGGCACTGAAGACTAAATACTTGCCAATACTGGGTGGGGGAGGCGACCAGCCTTGGGGGGAGGTGATCAGCGGTGGGCGGAGGCAACCGGCGTCGGGGGAGGTGACCGCCGGTGGTGAAGCCGCTGGTGCAGGGGAGGTCCACAGGTGCGGCGGAGGGAGAACGGCGCGGTGCAGATCCAGCCGGCGTTGGTGAAGCCGTTAGTGCGAGGGAGGTCGATCGGTGTATTTGATAGCACCAAACATGCAAAACCTGGTGCTATTAGCCGATCCTATGCCATCGGCTCCATCTCTTACCATGGTGCCAACCAAGCCTACTATAGTATTGCCACAAGATCCTCATACAAGTGGGGTTGTGTATTATCAAGCATGTACCGATGTCACTAAGTTGGATGCACCAGTCAACTTACCACCATCGATTCTGTTTTACACTTTCCCCAATCAGTTCCACAACCGATTGAAACCCCTAGGCACCCACAGTACACCGAGCCACTTCCGCAGAGGCATATGGCAACATACAAAGTTGTGACGTACTCGAAACCCTTTGTTCTAGTACCAGAGCCAATTGCTAGGAGAACCAACGTAAGCTATGATCGGCCTCATCAGCCTTCATCGGCTCAAGCGACCTATCAACTCGAGCTTACGCTCGGGGGGTAGAATGCCGGTTACAAACGTAATTGGCAAACTTCTAACACTTTATCGGCCAATACAGTGAATTGGGCTGATCAAATATCAACCGTATTGCGAGACCAATTCAGCATAGAACTCAAAGGATGGTTACAGGCTATCGGATGTCGTACCCTCATTATATTGATCGGATGCATTATCCTGATAACTTCAAAGTTTCTAATTTTGCAAAATTCTTATGGGATGACTCCATCACCACCTGGAGCACGTCGGACATTTCATCGCCCAATACGGTGAAGCTGCTCAGATAGATGGATTAAAAATTAGGTTGTTCTTGCTATCTTTGTTAGGATCTGCTTTTATATGGTTCACAAGCTTACCCTCGAATTCGGTAAATTTCTGGTTCGATTTGGAAAGCCGGTTCCACAGTACTTGTTCTTAGGAAGCTTAGAACTTAGGATTTCTGAAGGATCAAAATGGCGATCAAAGGGGGGTGAATGATCCCAAAATAAAATTTTCTCGCACTCAAAATAGTCCAACCAACAACCTCTGATCATCAAAGAAGAGCGGAGATAGCGAAAAACCCAAAAATCTCAGCCATAGGCCGGCACTACCGCTCATAGGCCCAGCAGTGCTGGATGAATAGTAGCTCAGCACTACCGGGGGTACTATAGTGGTACTGCCTGGGTTCTGTAGCTACAGGAAAAACAACACTGTGAACAATAATTTCAGCCCAAGTTCAAAATGAAAAATTGAGGTATCTTTTGACCGACTGATCCAAACTCAGTGAAACTTTATGGACACCTTCCTATGGATGTCAGGAACCTATTCTAACCATCGATTGCAAGAATCAACATCAAAGTTATGACATTTCTCAATTTTATGGAAGGGTGCACAAGAACGGGTTCAAGAACAAAAACTTGGCCCTTAGCTAGCTCGTGGGTTCTTGATGAACAAGATGATCCTAGATGGCTTCCCACATGTCATAGCAAGCTAGAACTCAAGGCAAGAACACCAAAAACCCGATCGTCGAAGAATGATTCTCTCAAGACTAAAAGATCGGTTTCTTTCAAGAAGAAAAACAAGATTTGCCTAGATGATTGGGATATGGTCTGAAGAAGACTCGTCCATCAATCATTCATCTTTAGCAAAAGATCCAAAAGCATTTAGAAAGAGGGGAGGCAAATCCAACTTGCATGAATGTAAATTGCTGAATTTAAAGACATAATGTACATGCGGAAAGTAAATTCAGAATTGAGAGGAATAGATTTTCATTTCTGGAAGGGAGGTTTACAAAGCCATAGAACCAAGAGGGCAAAGTTCAAAAGAGCATCAAAACCTCTAAAACCTTCAAGAGGAGGAAGGTTACCCCTACCCTTCTATTTATACTACTCTTGAGTTATCCTCCACCCTTGGATGAGTTCCTTCTACCCTAAGGATCACCATCAAGGGCTAGAATTGACTCACTCACTCATACATGGGCTAACCCGAAACCCAACAACAAAACGGGTTTTGCACTCTTTTTCAAAGCATACTAACTAGACCCGCTGCTCTATCACCTACACCGCGATCCAACGACCCTCCTTGATCCAAGTAGCTCCTATCTAGCATCTCATCCATTCCTTGTCTTCTAGGTTCACAGCGACTCCGTCTCCGATCATCTTCCAGCGATCCTCGATCATCTAGACCTCCGGCACTCCTCGCCTAGTCCCGGTCATCCTTCGTCTCACCATGACCTAGCACCGTCGTCCTGCAACCATCAAAAACAAGGAAAACCCATCACATAGTAATGTTCAACAAAGATATGCAATAATCATCCAAAAACGAAATTCAAATATCCAACTCGATCAAGAGGTTGACACTACCGCCTATACCAGGCCAGTAGTGTTGCCTAGCCGGCACTACCGCTCCCCAAAGTCGGTAGTGCCGCTCGCCATAACTCAGAGAAAACCCACTTTCTGGAAAATAACTACCGCTCCACTGGGTCGGTACTGCCGCTCAGCTAGCAGTACCGCTCCTACTAGGCCTGTAGTGCCACTCAAGGCCAACACCACTCAAATTACTTCATTTTGAAAATCTAATTCAAATCAAACTCAAACCAGTGCTACCAGCTCAAATTTAGTCAAATACTCATCACAAACATGGGTAGACCTCCACATGGTCTTTCAATTTCCAATTTAAATTAATTACAGATTATAGTAAAAGGTTTAAGGAGTGTGAAATAGGTGTTTTAGTGTCACTTTGCTAGATAATCAATTAGCCAATTTAGCCTTCTAGAGGTTAATTCTCCAGCTAAAGGAAAAATTTGGCGGCCAGGAATTTACCAATTTGAGTCATCTGTTGCATAGGGTATGGGCTCAAAATGGTCGTTTTACCAATAATAGAGGTTTTAGGTATGAGTTTAAAAATAATAACAATAATAAGAATAAAGACAAAGCGTCAACCTCGTCGAGTACGGCTCGAGTGATTCATTTGAAAACAACGAGTCTGAAGTAAATATAGCTGAAAGGTTTAAGTGGTCTAAAAAGTCTTTAGTCTATTACTGGCTCAAGCTGACTAATAATATGTCAAAAGTAAAATATGCTTTTGATGTTTCTAAATGTGACTGTATCATTAATACTAATAATTGCAATATTTTTGGATAGCAGATACAATTGGCTATAGAAGAAGGCCGACTCAAGTTTGTAGAAGAGCAGACGATGCAGTTGGATGCTAATCCCTTTCCAACCAATTTGGTCCATGCTCTGAAAAAGGAAAAGAGCCCATAGAAGATACGGGGTCAAAAGTTGCACATCATGTTGACATTCAGTCGAGCTCTAGCAGCTAGGACACCCTGAAGATCACGGTTAGTTCACTGCAAATATAAACCGACTGAGAAGGTAGGAATTCAAGGACCATCAAGCCAATAGGAGATTTTCAGGTCGGCAAGTGGTACAAAACTGAGAAAGCATTGCCACCATGAAAGACGATTCACAAGCGAAAGCCAACTTTCTCCCAGCTATTGGAAAAGTATGAAAGAAGAAACAACAGGCCACGTTATTTTGCACGTCGGCCAGATAATATGTATTGGCTTGACAACCTGGAAAAGGTTCACCAACGATGCCCCTTTTGGAAGTTATGTCGGGAAAGACGGTCAGCTCTGTTGTCACCATATACATGTCCAATGGAACATTATCCGCACCAAGGTGACTAAGTGATGCAGGGCCATCGTGAAGAGATCCATAGAGGATCGATACATGAGAGGATTTCCAGGTCCATCCAATCGCAGATGCGAGTGTAACGACCCCTATTTTCACATAAATGCAAAAAATCGGAATCTCACTTCTTGCTCAAGTAAGCACCCGACATACCAATTCATTATCCTTGGGGCTCGCGATTGAGACTTGAACTAGACTTTCATAGAGAAAGGGATCTAAAGTCCAGTCTTCACAAGAAGGCAAACCTTGTACGTTGATCGAATCTTCTTTCGCATCCAGAAAACCTAAAGAAAAAGGCAATGTGTGTATTGCTTGCCATACATGAACACCGTCTCTCTTCTTCGGGCCCTGTATTGGGAACCATTCTTTTCTCGGTTCATGTTTCTTGGATTATTTACAAGCGGTATTCGTCGGAGCTAATCATGCAAAGCTAGCGTAGCGCCAGCCTTCGAAGTGAATGAATTTGAAAGAACGCATACAGTACTAGTCCCATGATCAGTGGCTAGTACGCACATTTACAACAATTGGAATCACAACCATACATCATATTGTTTAAGCAAAAGCTAATTATACAATGTATTCATACAATTCAGAGTATAAATGTAGCGGCAGAAGAAGCAAGGTCTTGTAGTGTACCCATTCAACCTTCAGGCAACTAACAAGGCATAATCCCTAGAAAGATCGTATCATTGAAATTCCCGCATCCTGCGACGAAAAGTAATCTTTAGAGCTTCGTTTTCTTATCCACCTAAAATAATACATTAAGCAAGGTTGAGTACTTTCGTACTCCGCAAGACTTAAGGTGGTATTTGCAAATGCAATAATGGAGGCTATATCAAATGAGGCTTCTAGGTTAATTTTCATAAAGCAAGATTTATTTTGTAAATCAAGTTGTAATTTCAAATGGAATTTGTAAGAGCAAGTTTGACTGATAAGAAATAAGTAAAGCATAAGTAATACTCACAGACCTTTGTGAGTAACGAATCATCCAATTCCTGCCAACACGTGGCATAACCACAATCTTTGCCAAAACAAAGCACATCAGGTGAAAATCATCCCATTTTGGAAATAATAAAACATCTAACTATGCGATGACATTACCAAGTGCCTTTGACCATAGGTGCGGCTAACCTATTAGATTTACACTTTGCAGAGGTGTACAGCTTTACCCACAAGAAATGATCGTCTCTTTGTGCAGCGCTATTGACACACTTCCTTTGGTGTGCCGTAAAGAGATCATAACATAACCGTTACATTACCTAGACCCAACTTTGCACCATCCCGGTGACGATAACGCTTGCTATGGAGAAGAAACAAGAAATATGGTAGTAATTCCCTGTCATTGAAATAGTAACATGAGCAGTAAATCCCTGCAATAATGGTTTCTTCTCATAACAAATCGTACACCGTTGTACCGATATGCATTTACCCAAAACGAGGTGTGGAAGCCCCTCACAAGCAAACCTAACTAGAATGCTCCTGCTATCTCCCGCCTTCCAATGTGCAAAGCCAGACCAAAGCAACTTAATAGATTAAGGCTGTCCCACACCAGCACTCGTGGTTCTATGGATTTCTTGGCTTGTAAGCAACCCATAGCTCGGTTCTTAATCCGACATGGGCAAACTTCTCCCTACACTACTTACATGTCCATCCCTTGCACAACCGGCTATTGCCAATAATTGGCCGCATTTAAACCATAGTTTTATTTTGGGTTTTTAGTCAAAACACCAACAACCGACATCATGTCATCACCAACATTTTTAAATTCTCAAGAAGCAGTTTTGATTTGATCATCTACTTCGTTGTTAATTAAGCATGGCTAAGCATGATTAATAATCATATATACCCAAGTTGACATCACGTATTGTCTAACCCTTTTCTATGGTAATCAAGGTTCACTTGTCCATAGTTATCAAGGAAGTTCCATGAGATAATAGGTATATCTACCGGTACCACAAAATAGCGAATTTACAGAATATAAGCGCATGCATGAAACATTTTGATAAACAAAATGAAAATTAAATATTGTGATCAATATGATCAAAGAGGTGCTTGCCTTGCTTATTTGTCATTCACAACGATGTCGTGGTCTTAGCTGATGGTGTGGACGATGGAGTTAATGATGTCAAGTTATACACGTCGTTCCAACGAAAATATAGCAAACAACCAACTTTAATAAGGGCAAAAAGAAGACAGACAGTAATCAAAGAAAAACTTTCCATAGAAACAGGCGAGGTTTAATATTTTGGGTTCTCGTGAATTAGTCGAATATATATATTTACATACATAGATATTGTTAACGACTTTTAGTTTGTGCGATGCACGGTTTCTTTTATAGATTATCTATTTTTATTTTGACAAATTCAAGAGACTAAAATTATGTATTCTAGTATTTATAATTTCAAATTCTAGATGCTAAAATTATTTGGATTAATAGAATTAAGACATTAGTCAATTTATTGCATGTTTTGTATGAGTAGTACTTAATCCTTAACTGATTTTGCATAAGTAGTTTTGAATATATATATATACTAGATTTGTTAGGTTGGGCTACTAGTTACATATTCTAGTTTTTAAGAAGGTTTTGGTGACACAAATATCTTAATTATTAATCTTTCTATTATTATTAAGTTTGTTTACTTGTATTACGGATTTCAGAGATCATAATACTTAGGGTTCTTTTGCTAATAAGATTTATATGCAGAGCAAGATGAAATGAGATTATATCTTTAGAATGTGGTAGTCTTTAATTTGGGGAGCATTCTTAAGTTGATTTCATAAATTTTATGATTTAGACAAGATGTTCTATTCATTGCTAAATTAGCTTATATAGTATTAGAGTTTACGTTATAAGGAGTTAGATGTGTTTTGCGTGCAAAGTGATTTATACATGATGGTGTTGGGTTATGGGTAGGCTACTCTAACGAAAAATCAAAATTTTCTACCATGTAACCAAGGAACCACGGCAAGTTATAGATAACAGAATTACCACTAGATGCGCAAACCCGTAGCGAAAATAGAGTCGATGTAGCACGGTGGTACAGATGTAGTCGTACTAGCCTCGTGCCTCCTCCAACAGCTTCTTGTGACCGTTGCAGGTTGCAGATCATTCTAGCGTTGAAGCTTCGCAACAACGTCTCCAAGGTATCCACACGTACGGGGCAGAAACACCACGTGCAGGAGTGCTAGCGCCGGCGACGTGATTCTGGGTGGAGAAGCGGTGGCAGCTAGGGTTTCAGGAATTTCGAATTCCTATTGTGTTATTCACGTTCATTTTCAAAGCTAGCACCTCCTCCCTTTATATAGACGTCCTATAACGGGTTTCAACCTTTGAGCCTATTAGGAACTCTAAGACCATTACAACTCGGATCCCTATCCGAATTGGTTACAGCCCCTTAAGTGTGCAACCCTAAAGGTTCACATGCACTTGGACATGGTCCGAGTATTCCTACTCGACTAGACATGGCTCGAGTACTCCAACTCGACCAAACATAGCTCGAGTACCCTTATTCGACCAATCATGGCTCGAGTACTCCTACTCGACCAGACATAGCTTGAATACTCTTACTCGACCAATAACCGGTAGTGGCCCCAAGCAGGATGTACTAATTCCCATGTACATGTAAAGATTGGATGAACCTCAACAATGTCCTATATGCATTTCTTTTTGCCTCACGATATCGGTCAAACCCAAGGCGAGTTGTTATAATGCTTGTTTGGATGGCTCGACCACTCTTTCTCGATACCGTGACTCGGATTCCCCGAATTCATCGATGACTCGAGTAACTCTTTACTCGATGACCATGGCCATGCATTTTTCGGAATCTGACCACTCGAGAGGCCTAGAGATATCTCTCCCGTTTTATGGAGGGGCAAATCCTATCTTGATCGACAACGCATCGCAGCATATTTTATGACAAACCTGAAAGCCATCTTTATAACTAACCAGTTATGGAGTAGCATTTGATGACCCCTAAGTAAGCCATTACGCATCTTTAGAACATATGACAGTCTGAAGTCGAAGGATATAGCATACACATCGTATATGAGACCAACTGATGACATGAAAGAATACAACATTCTCGCAGTGTCTCAAGGTGGGTCGATCCAACTCCATGTTCTCCAACATGTGTTCATATTACTGGATTGATATCTCCATATCTATGACCTATGAAACATGGTCATCAACCAATACATATGCTAGTCTATTCATATTTGTCCTCATATGTTTATCGACTAGGGATAACTTTTAGAATGAACATCATAAAGATGAATATAGAGTTTCACAAACAAGTCACGTACTTATTAATCAATATCCATGATGTTATTCAAAGAACAATATCATAGTTTATGAACATTTATGAAAATATAATCATCTCTATGATTGCCTCTAGGGCATATTTCCAATAGATGGGATCTACAAAATAAGGCTACTAGCTGCATTTACATAATCACACAATGATTCTTGTGGCACAAGTATTTTTGCTAAAGGTTTCTTGAGCTCAACTCTTCATATAATGGGCTTTAGCTACTATAACGCTTAGGGTTATTGTACTAGTAGGATTTAGATGAAGAGCAAGATGCACAAAAAATATTTTTCTAGATTATGGTAGACCATATCTTAAGGAACATTACTGGGCTGATCTTCACAAAATTCGCCTTTAGACGAGATGCTTTGAGAACTGCCGAAAAGGCTTAAATGGTCATAAAGCTGATGTTATAAAGATTCGGATTTCATTTTAATTTTGCGACTATAATATACATGATTATCTACTCATTTTTCTGGCATTAGTAGGGGACGATCCTAGAAGTGTTTTAAAACTGGTTTTGCGTTATTTTGATTTTAGCCATGATGATTTATAAGCATATGAAGATTAAAGTCTTTCATAGAGGTAAAGCTTATGGTTTTCATGCCAATTAAGTTTTTGCATAAGCAAACTATTATTGTTGTTATTCAAACATTTCAATACTTAATAAATTACTCATTCTGATACATATTCCTATCTTTGTACAGCTATCAGATTCTTTATATAAGCACATATATATATATACTACCATAGATTATTATATGCACATATATTTACATTTGGGTCATATTCCATTCATATGGCTTATTCCAAATCAAGTTCATTTCTTAAACCTTTTGTTGTTGTATTCAAAACATTTCAACAGAATTAAATCAGCTTCATGGTCATTCTGGAATATATGCATGTATACAGATATTACTGCTAGTTATTCCTTATATGCATATACATATCTTTTACACTAGGGTCTTGTTCTTATTCATGAAACAATTCAAGTCAAGATTATTTCTGTCGAATATCTAAACATATGGTTCTGCGTATATGCAAAATAGACGAAGGATATGTTCTAACGACATACATAAACTTCGGATATCACAGGCCCGATTCTATGGGATAAGATATACGTGGAGGAGATATTTCCATATTAGGAAGGACTCGATCACTTTCCCGTTACGAGGAAACCGACGTGAGTACGCCTAGTATCCAGGGAAGTTTGGATATGCTGCAAAGATCATGCAACAATGGACTCATCATCGGCTACGATATGGTAGTCCAAACTGACTACAACTCAACTTGAGGCCGAGCTAACTTGACTATATAAGGCCAGGGGTTAGGGATCCTCAAGACAAGACTTCCAGACCAGAGAAGAGGAGAAGGCTTTTTAGAGCTTTCAGAAGACACAAGGCAGCCAGGAGCCAACGAACCACGCTTCGTCAACCTCCAGCCATAGTTTAGCCTTGCATAGATCTGATCTTTTTTTAACTAGGGCTAGATACATTGCTTTGTACTTCAGATTCCAGATACGTACATCATCAGAACAGGATGTAGGGTGTTATTCCATCGGGGGGCCTGAACCTGTATACTTCGTGTGCCTCCTTTTTCGTGCTGACTTCGTGTGCCTCCTTTTTCGGAGCTAGCAACGGTGCTACTGCCAACAACTCCCAAGAAAGGAATCCAAGGGTAGAAACCATAGGGGGTCAGAGACACCAAATCCCTCCATACACCCCTCAAGATCCTGCAGTGGTGGCAACTGTAGCCTGGGCGACCGCAAACGCTCCCAATACTGTAGATCATCGGTGAGATCTAATAGTGGCGGCCACAACTAGAATCATGGCTAACCTGTCGAAGTAACTTGATCCAACGACACCCCACCCGTGGGCGCGTGACCTTTAGGGACATCAGATCCCTCGATAGTGCGACCACATTGGTTGGCCCGGCCACTCCCCGAGAGCAGCATCCCAACAGAGCCACAACAGCGATATCTTCAGCATCCTTGAGGCAAATTCCAATGCGCTCACATGTTGTTGAAATCCCTTCCGCCACTGGATCCAAGCAACCCGATGACTCCAGTGTTCGATCAGATAAAAATGCTACTCGATGCAGCACAAGCTCAGACCGCTCAAGTAGTCAACTTGAGGTTTAGACGTCCTAGCCAGCCGGGCACCAGAAGCCAGCTATCTGGACAATCGCACGATTGTCATCGAGCAGCAAGATCGGCGATGGATAGCTCTAACCACCATACTTCCAAGACTGTTCGTTCTAACCCCCATCGGAGACGTCCCGAGGATCTTCGAGATCGTATTCCTCATGATCGACGGGATTTGCGGGACATCTGTCGAATAACTAAACATGGGGTATGTGTCCATAGGATACGTGAAGGATATGTACTAACAACATGCTGAGATTCCAGATATCACGGGCCTAGTTCAATGGGATAAGATATGTGCGAAAAGGATGACTCCATATTAGGAAGGACATGATGAGACCACGTCGGCCCAGCAAGCCATGCTTCTATCTCAAGCCAAGACAAGGGCCCAACAACTTCTGATGCCCCAAGCCTAGCCCAAGATCAAGCCCAATTCGTTCACGAGTCCGGTTCGGCCCCCAAGAGTAGTCCAACTAAAAATAACTATATCTGGGTCATATGAAGTCCATTTGAGGTGTTCTTGGACTCTACGGAGAAGCCCACGACGAGAGCTTTCCAACGGAAGTGGTTTCACATCCAAACTCCTTCTGTATCGATGGGAATCATCAAATCCATATGACGAGCAGAATCTTCTAGGTGCTGCGCCACCTCCACTTGGACCCAAAGGCCTTGTACGACCTAGGGTTGCACGTCCGACCCCTTGGCCGCCTCCCTTGCCCTCTTTCTCATATATATATATTCAGTAGCTGTTGCTAGAATAGATGGGTTTTGCTTAGATTACAACTAAACACTTTGTCAGTTTTTCGCTATTCATCGGTTTGTGGAACCCCAACTCGTGTGCTTAATATTATTCGCAATTTTTAGATTGCATCTTCTACGTTCTTACTTGTGTTCTAGATTCGCATGCTGGGATAAGCCTTCTTAGCGAGGTCAACTGTGTTTGTGTGTGGTTGATAACCAAAAGAGCCGTGGTGTAGCAATTGCAGGGTCGAATCCATTCTTATTGGAAGTCGGATCGTCAACGTCGAGTTCTCTACCAATCGACTACTACCTATCGGAAGATCGGGCCACAGTCCCCATCAAGTGGTATCAGATCCTCGGTTGCCCGATAGGTAATTCTTGTATCCACACTTTTATTTTGCCATCGTCCTAGAGTCCAGAAAAATTGCCCCACAAAAAGTTCATGATCGATTCCCCTGTCCTACAAACGCTTGTGCAATTGCAATTTTTGTTTTAGTTTCAGTTTGTTGAATTTGTGTCGACCATCATCGTCTTGTTTCTAGTTTAAGGTCGTGATCCTAGTTCTTGCTTCAGTTCCTGCTTTGCACCGATAGTCATTCCACCACTGCCAACCCAGAACCGATCTGAATTCTACTAGGTTTGCTCTTGCTGCTGCTCTGCATTATATTTTTCCTCTTCGCACACCCTAGATAGGTCGCAAGCCCCTTTGTGTCAATTGCCCTGCACCGCTGGCCACCCTTGTTCACCCGCGATTCTATTGCTATTTTAGCCCTAACCGAAAGAAAGAAGTAATTTGACCCTCAAAATCGACCTCTAAGACCGAGTTCTAGACCCCAGAAGTTTGATGTGCTATTTTTACCGATTTTTTGGTCATATGTTTAACGATCTCTCTCATTCCAAAATGTGAGATTTTTGTTTTGCCTTTAAGTTAAAGAAAGGAAAACAAAATGCAAGTGCAAAAAAAAGAAAAACCGCACTGAAAAAAATCAGAAAGAAGAAAAGAAGCAAAAAGAGAGAAAGCGAAGCAGATATTCAGAATTGCTTGCATCCTTTGAGTCCTATATGCTTTGATATATCCCTTGCTAGGTTGAACTAGTTCTAGGAACACGTTTAGGCCAGCAACTGTGATAAGTACGTTGGACATTTATTCAGCTTGCTAATCTGACTTCGAAATTGCTTATTTCTTGCTACTAAATATTGCCTTCCGTGCTCCGCATGCTTATCAATTCAGGTTCTCCTTTCCAATTGCTTCGCTCACGCCCTCACGGTATCACAAACTAGCCACCGGCCGTACCACCTGTTGCGTTGGTAAGAACATTTGTAAGGGTGTGGTAAGACGCGTGAGAGTTTGTGATCCCACTGTCCAGTACCTAGTAGTTGATAGGGCTAATACTTTGTGCTATCTTCTGTTTTCTACTAGCAATTGTAGGGGTACCAGAGGACCAGGACGGTAACTAGTGTGTTCTTCATAACAAGCTCCGAGAGATGCTGCGAGAGATGAATGAGACTATGAACAAGCAAATTCAAAACATGGAGAATGCACTTGACAGAAAAGAGCGTAAGCACCAACCCAACTTTAGTCTATCTCCTTCTACCAGTAAAGGTAAGAATTTTCCAGTTCTTCCTTCTTATAGCGGATTTGGTGTTGATTCTTATATTGATTGGGAAATAGAGGTACATAAAATTCTTTCAAAACATAACCTCTGTAATAAACGAAAAATTAGAATTGCCGCTAGTACTTTAATGCGCTGTGCATCAATTTGGTTGGATGATTTTTGTACTTATAATACAGTACCACAAACATGGAAAGGTATGAAACAACTTATGAGATGAATTTATTCCTGCTTATCATTCTAAAAAGTTACTTTATGAATTGCAATGTTTACAACAATGTGATAAAATTGTCAAGGAATATTACGAGGAATTAGAAACTTTGTTATTGCGTTATGGTTTAGATGAATCTGAAGAAGCTAAGGAAATAAGATTCTTAAATGGACTTGACAAGAAAATTCAGCATATTCTTGTTGATAGGGAATAAAATTCTCTCTCTAGTTTATTTAATATTGCTTGTGAGGTTGAAACTTAAATTGAACATGAAAGACATCTTGCTGAAATTAATGTCTATAATTGCCAAAGTGAAAAATTTTCTTTGGAAGAACGACATCTTGTCGAGTTTCCACTTGCTACTAATTTTTCACAGGACATTGAGAACAAGAAGGAAAACACGCAAGAGAAGGAGGAGCAGGAGATACTTGCTTTACCATGCATGCCTCAAGAATGTACAGATCATGATATGCCTAAATCGGCTGAGATAGAAAACAAAGGTAACGACATAGGTGCTATTTTCACACGAGGAGAGAATTATGTTGATGTGCTAAATTTGGCCACTGCTAGTGCTATGCTAGAACAGTAGTTAGTGGACACTCAAACTGAGTCATGTTTGTCACAATATGACTGTCTTGCTGTCCCTGGTGATAAAGAAGAGTTGTGTGATAATATCTCATTTATATCCATGCCTCAACTATTGAATGAACATGTCAATTTTATTTCTGATCTAAACACATGTGTTGAAAATAAACATGTTATTCACCTTGCTAATGAAAAGGATGAGATTAAACTGTTGTCTTTCTTAAATACTTTAGAGGAGAGATTTTCTATGCCTCCTAATTTTGCATGGTCCTCCGGTGTTAGTTTTCATGCTATTGGCAAACATAATGATAAAGGAAAGTACATAGTGCATCGAGTTTATATTTGTACCATTTTGAAATTTTCTTTTAATGTGCCACACTATCAACAATCAAAGAATATGTTGGTTTCTTTGCCGCCTCTTGTTACTAACCTTTTGCAGGCCAATGAGCTTGAGTCAAGGACGACTCAAAATCAAGAAGGGGAGGATGATGAGACCATGCCGGCCCAGCAAGCCATGCTTCTATCTCAAGCCAAGACAAAGGTCCAACAACTTTCGATGCTCCAAGCCCAGCCCAAGATCAAGCCCAATTCATTCACGAGTCTAGTTCGGCCCACAAGAGCAGTCCAACTAAAAAATGACCATATCTGGGTCATACGAAGTCCATTTGAGGTGTTCTTGGACTCTACAAAGAAGCCCACGACGAGAGCATTCCAACGGAAGTGGTTTCACATCCAAACTACTTCTAGATCAATGGGAATCATCAAATCAATATGATGAACAGAATCTTTCAGGTGCTGCGCCACCTCCACTTTGGCCCAAAGGCCTTGTATGACCTATGGTTGCACGTCCAACACCTTGGCTGCCTCCCTTGCCCTCTTTCTCATATATATTCAGTAGCCGTCGCTAGAATAGATGGGTTTTGCTTAGATTACAACTAGACACTTTGTCAGTTTTTCATCATTCATCGGTTTGTCGAACCCCAACTCGTGTGCTTAATATTATTCGCAATTTCAGACTGCATCTTCTACGTTCTTGCTTGTGTTCTCGATTTGCATGCAGGGATAAGCGTTCTTGGTGAGGTCAACTGTTTTTGTGCGTGGTTGATAACCAAAGGAGCCATGGTTTAGCGATTGCAGGGTTCGAATCCATTCTGATTGGAAGCCAGATCGTCAACGTCGAGTTCTCCACCAATCGACTTGCTACTACCTGTCGGAAGATCGGAAGCTTAGATGACAACATGGTAGCGTATCTGAACGAGGTTCGCAAGTTGAAGCACAAGTTCGAAGGGCTCGAGGTAAGGCATGACAGGCGTTGTGACAATTCTACAGCCAACGAACTTGCCAGGCTCGCTTCGTCTCGTTCGCCCACGCCAACAGTATTCTTCATCAAGAAACTCCTTAAACAGTCTATTTCCCCCGTACGGGAAGCAGATGCTACCCAACTCGATCAGCAGCCTGGTCGAGTCAGCGAGGTAGAAATCGCAGACAAAGAAGTTGCACTACTCAAACGCGAGCTGACTTGGATGACTCCATTACAAGCCTATCTGAAAGCACGATAACTCCATGACGATGATGCCGTAGCAGAAAAAATTGCACGAAAGTTCAAGCTATACGCATTGTTAGACGGCAAGCTCTACTGAAAGGGGAGTAACGGAATCTTGATGAAGTGCATCACTCAGGAAGAGGGCAATAAAATATTGCTCGATGTCCATGGAGGCATCTGCGGCAACCATGAGTCCTATCGCACCTTGGTCGGGAAAGTTTTTCGACAAGGGTTCTATTGGCCGACTGCCCTGCTGGATGCTTGCGAACTGGTGAAAAAGTGCGAGAGCTGCCAATTCTCTGGCAAACAAACCACCCGACTAGCCCAAGCACTGCAAACTATTCCTTCGTCTTGGCCCTTCTCTGTCTCAGGCTTGGATATCTTGGGATCGTTCCCAAGAGCCCAAGGAGGTTACAAGTTTCTATTCGTGGCTATCGACACGTTCACTAAGTGGATCGAGACCGAACCCGTCAGGAACATCACCTCAGAAGCAGCTAAGAAATTCATGAGGACCATTGTTACTCGATTTGGCATCCCTAATCGAGTAATCAGAGAAAATGGTAGCCAGTTCAAAAGCAATGCTTTCATAGTCTTTTGCGAAGAACTGGGTATCAAACTCTGCTTCGATTGCATGGCTCATCCTAAAAATAACAGTTAGGTCGAATGAGCCAATGGCTTAATCTTGCAGGGGATCAAGACTCGCGTGTTCCATAGGCTCAAGGCTTACTCGACCTGGTGGGCGAAGGAACTCCCCTCGGTGCTATGGGCTGTTCGTATATCGAAGTGTCGAGCCATCGGTGAAACACCGTTTTTCTTGGTTTACGGAGCAGAAGCCGTGCTTCTAACTGAGTTAACGTTCAAGTCACCCCGAGTGGATAAATACTTAGAAGAGGAACAAGAGCAAGTGCGAGCAGATGAGGTAAATCTACTCGAAGAGTATCGGGATCAAGCGTCCATTCGAGCAGCTAAGTATCAGCAGGCCTTGCATAGATATCATAACCAAAGAATCCAGGAACAAGCACTAGCTGCTGGGGACTTAGTACTACGAAAGGTAAAGAAGCATGACAAACGCAATAAGCTATTTCCTAAGTGGGAAGGTCCCTACGTGGTGGTCGAAGTGACTCGACTAGGATCTGTGCAGCTATCGACATCAGAAGGGGTGATACTTGAAAACTCATGGAATATCGACCAGTTGAGAAAATTTCATACATAAATGAAGAAGACATTGCATTGCAGCTGAAATTCAAGTAAATATGATTTCATTACATTTTTTACTAATAAAAGCTATCCTATTACATCTTAATATAGGTACACTATTACTACTTGTCCTCAGAAGCATCACACCGCCGCCCCTCCATCCACGGGGACTGGAAAAGGATGGTCCCCGGGATGGGTTTGCACCCTCTGTACGGACCAGAGGAGGATGTGATGACCCAGCCGCCAGTTGATGGGAAAGGAGACCTCCGAGCACCGCGATGGCTTGGAGGGCGAGCAAGCGCTTGGCCGATGAAGCTGTCTTGAGCTTCACCACCTTCCCCAGCACCGTGGCTTCATCTTCTTCTCCTCGTGTGTTAGCGGAGGCATATGCTCTCGCGAAAGGAGGAGAGGTGGCATCGTCTCCTTCGGTGATGACCCTCAGCTTGCTGGTGACTTCGTCCTCCTCTTCCGGCCAAACCTTCTTCTCAATAGTCTCCCAATCAATCTCGTCCTCCTCATCGGAGGAGATGATGATCCTCCCTGGAGAAACTACGGCTAGTGGCGTAGGGGGAGGGGATTGGCCAAGGATGTCAAAGAGGGAGGCGACGATGGAGGATAAGCCATGGATGTGGTGGAAGGACTAAGGCGCTGTGAGAAAAGGACAAGAGAAAAGATGAGTAGTGACAGGTGACTACAGGTCCCGTCTATTTATAGCTCAGGGAACAAGTCGCACTGTAACCACAATCCGACTAGATTCGTGTCAGTCCCAATCCACGAGACGTCGATCACGCTTCCACACAAGTGTGCAAACCGAAGAGACGCCACTTTATGGTGCGACGCATGGAAGCTGAAAGACGTGAAAAACTGTAACATAGTTCAATCATTGCAATGAAGTTATATTGTTCATCTACTTCGTCCGTTTGGATCCTAATTCGACCAATATGCTCGGGGGCTCATGCTTCTGTGTGTAAGGGTTGCAATTGATGCCTAGCTCTACCTTCTCCTCGATATAGCCATCGAGTGGAGGGGCGGGGGCTACATCATGCATTTTATCGATGCATATGCTCTACTGTCTGCTTGATGCAGTCATCGAGTAAACGGTCGGGGGCTACATCACTCGATTTTTTCTTTATCTAGCTCCACTCTCGGGTCAATGTATCTATCGAATAAGAGGTTCGGAGTTGCAACAGGTATTGGTGATGCTAACGCCTCACTTTTTTGGCTCGATCCAGCTATCTTGTAAAGTGTCAAGGGCTACATCAAGATATTATGCTTGCGTCACTCTACTCCCTACCCAATGACACATCATCGAGTAAGGGGTCGCGGGCTCCAGGTAACCTTGTACCTTATTTTCTCTCTATTTTTCGGTCGATACAGTTATCGACTAGGCTATAGTAAGCACAGTCTTCTCTTTATCTTTGGAACATGCAATTTTTTGCATGCATTTACTCTATTGCGCACTTAGCATATCAGTAAACAAAAGTAAAGTGTGGCCATGACTGGATCTGACAATGAGTAATTCTATCCTACGTGCATACGAGCATCAGATTGTCAGACATCTAATGCTCAGCGGCTGGCAGATGGCTGGATAAATTCAAGCCAGGCTCTATCGAGAATTACTCAGTTAAGATCAACCACATCGAGTGGCTGCAAATTTATACATCAGTCATGGGGCAGCCAGAGGAAGTGAGAAGGTAATGGCCAATTACTTGCTGACCACCTTGGATGGTGCAGTGAGATCCTGTTTACTCAACGTCCCACCTCAATCGATATCATCAAGGGCAGAGTTGCGGGTCCAGTTCATCGCCAAATTTTAAGGCATGTATGAATACCCCAGAACGCGTAGCGACTTGTATCGGGTAATACAGAAGCCGGTGGAGTCACTTCACAGCTTCATCCGATGCTTCAGCCACAAGCGCAACTTGATCCCTAACATCTCAGATGAGGCGGTCATAGTCGCCTTTGAGAACGGTGTCCAGGATAGGGAGTTGAAGGGAAGACTCACCACTCGAAAGATCAGAACTACCAAGGAGCTTTTCGAGTTGGTGGATAAGTATGCCATACGTACCGAAGCCCGAGACCATATCGACGACCCCAAGTCTGGCAACGACAAGCCTGAGTCATCCAAGTAGGGGGCGAAGAGGAATAAAAACCACGGGGAGAAACGCAAAGGCGACTCCACCGTGGTGGCAACAAGGGTCGAAGCCGTGGAGGAGAAAAATACTATCCAGTCCATCACACAGACAAACACGACTTCGACAAATGCCAGATGATCAACAAGAAGGTCCAGGATAATCTCAAAGCTGCCCTCATCGAGCGTAGGATCGAGCAGGACAAAAGAAGCCACAAGACGATGAACCCGAATACCGCGGGGCTAATCACAAGCTAGCACACATCTTTGGGTGATCTGCCACGTATGAGTCTAAAAGACAGTACAAGGCAGTCGAACGGGAGGTCAACCTGGCCACACCGGCTCCCTCCAGATTTCTCAAGTGGTCGGAAGTACTGATCACCTTCGGCCAATTAGATCACCTAGCTGTGATCCCACATCCGGGTGGATACCACGTGGTGGTCGAACCCACCATCGTCAACGTTAAGTTCGCTCGAACCTTGATCGATGGAGGTAGTTCGTTGAACCTTGTCTTCGCAAAAATGCTCGACAACATGGGGAATCCCCGGACAGAGATCTAGGCTGAAGCAAAGCTGTTCCATGGCATAACTCCACGTTCATCATCAATGCCCCTTGGCTAGATCGAGCTGCCCGTCTGAAGGATCGAGATGGCGATTAGAGGGGGTGAATTATCCCAATTTAAATTTAATCCCCCAAACATGATCACAAATTCAATTTTTCACCCAAAGAAACCAAGCCAATATACTTAGGTATCAAATGGAGGCAGAAAAATCAGTTTTCAGAACTTTCAGCCTGAGGCCGGTGAAAGCATCTAGGCCCCCAGGTTCTATTGGTTTTGGTAATTAATGACAATTACAGTTAAAGGACTAACATTTCCCATTTGAGTATTTTGAGAATAGGTTGGTCCAAGTTTCGATGATTATGAAAGCATGAAGTTGATGAAGAGAAGATCAACGCGTCAAGACAAAATGGCTAAGGTATAAATATTTAAGGACCTTTTCTGCGCCTTTACCAATCTCGAAGTTTAGAGAAAAGATCGGATTACTAGAATTAGGGCCGTACTATTAAGAGGGGTCTTAACAATTATCTTGATGTCATCTAGGGTTTAAAGGCTCAAATTCCATGTTTAAGATCATGCATTGTGTTAACTTCAGATTCCAATTGAAAAATTCTATAGACTTTAAAAAGAAGCATCTGGAAGTCCGGTGCTACCGCCCATGGTAGCCCGGTGCTACCGAGGAAGCAGTAGCACCGGTCCCAGAGCGTTGTTTAAAAACCCGAGAAGGGTATTTTTGGGGGATCAGGCAGGGCGGTGCTATTGCCAATGGTAGCATGGTGCTACTGGGCGAGCGGCAGCATCGGCCCCTCTGGCTAGTGCTAAAATTGCAAAGGGCTTGTTTTTGGGCAGTTGGGCGGTCCAGTACTATCGCCCATGGTAGCGCGGTGCTACCGAGCGAGCGGTAGCACCGGTCCCTCAGCCCTGTGTGAAAATTCTAGAGGGCTTGTTTTTGGGAAGTCGGGCGGTCTGGTACAACTGGGCAAGCGGTAGCACCGGGTCCTCAGCCCGGTGCAAAAATTCCAGAGAAGCCCCTTCTGGCAGACCAAAAATAAAAAGAGCCCGGTGCTACCAGTCCCAGTTGGGTGGCAGCATCGGACCCTCTGCACAACGGTCTCTGGAAGTGCATTTAATGCACTGTTCCATCCGTTGAGTTGGAGCTTGGTGCTACCAGTCCTACACAGGTAGTAACACCGGAAATCCTGATTTCAGCACATTCCGAGCTCCAACGGCTAGAAAAGTTTGTGGGGGCTATAAATACACCCTCGCCTGCACTCTAGAGCAACTCTTGGTCCTCATTGATGATATTTGAGCTCTAGCAAGTCTTCTTGTCTCCTAAAGTGCATTCAGTTTTCATTTGAGAGAGTGAAGAGCAAAATTGCAGTGTTGCATTTAGTTTGAGCCTTTAGAAATTCAAATTTGACCTCAAGCAAGCATCAAGATTTATTACTCTTGGAGGTTGCCACCTCCTAGATGGCTTGGAGGCGATTGTGCGCGGTGAGCTTCTCAACGGAGGTTGTGAGAAGCCCTGACAAGTTGTGAAGGCCGGAGTTCGGCTACCCGGAGTGGGGAAGAACAACCTTAGTGATCAAGGAAGGCTCAAGCGGGTGGATTCGGCTTGAAGTTGTTCAAGTTAATTAC
The DNA here is from genome assembly GCA_036346275.1 of Otatea glauca. Lineage (NCBI taxonomy): Eukaryota > Viridiplantae > Streptophyta > Magnoliopsida > Poales > Poaceae > Otatea > Otatea glauca. The sequence goes on from CM070730.1 coordinate 32,053,304, forward strand.
CTCAATGTGGAGTAGGGGAGACCGGCAAGTCTTCGAGACCACGTGTCAAAAATCTCGTCTCTTGCTCTCTTGTGATTTGCATTTACTCTTCTATTGTTTAGTTCAATCTTTTAGAATTTCAAGTATATTATTTATGCTTAGCTTTCTACTTTATTCATACTTGAATTGCTAGAATACTTGTTATTTTCTATAGAACTTAGTTGCAAAATTGAAGGAGATCGCATTTCTTACCTAGTGTTTTAATTATTTGAATTTAGAATCGAAAAATTTAGAAACCTCCTATTCACCCCCCTCTAGTCGGTTATCCTTGATCCTACAAGTAGTATCAGAGCATAGACTCTCTTTTGGGGTTTCACCGCCTAGAGAGTAAGGATAGCTAGCGATGGGGTGTCAATAGACAAGGCTCTATTTTTCGATGCCACAAATTATGCATACTGGAAAATTCACATGACCGTTTATCTAAAGACCATGAGCCCAAGCATATGGAGAATTGTATTTGAGGGTTTCGCTCCAGGAGTTAATCCCACACTCACAATGGAACAAGAAGAGCAAAACACTCATCTCAATGCTCAAGCTATGAATGCTCTCTTTGGTGCTTTGAACGCGAATGAGTTCAATCGAGTGAGCAACCTTGAAACTGCTCATGAGATTTGGACAACCCTCTCGGAAATTCATGAGGGGACATCCTCAGTTAAAGAAGCCAAATTGCATATGCTTCAGATCAAATATGAGAGTTTTATTATGTTGCCCCATGAAAACATAAATGAAATGTATTCATGGTTGAACAACATAGTAAATGAGCTCAAGGGCCTTGGGGCGTCACTAACCAACTTCGATGTTGTTCGTAAGATGCTTAGGGCTCTTTCGGACAAATATGAGACTTTGGTGACGTTGTTTCTAAACTCACTAGAGTTGCCAAGGATGACGCCAACGAGACTTCTTAAAAATCTCATTACAAATGAGCTTTACAAAAGGGACAAAGAAGAGCTTTTGGAACAAAGCTCTTCGTAGAAAAAGAATATCGCCTTCAAGATGAAGGTGGAGTCAAGCGATGAGGCGCTTGATGACTCCGATGATGATGAAAACACTGAGAAGGAAATGGCCCTCCTTGTAAGAAGAATGAGAAGATTAATGAAGATGCGCTCAAGCACAAGCACTCCTAAACAATTCAAGAAGGGACAATACTCAAGCACCAATCGATATGCAAATATCCGATGCTATGAGTGTGATGAAAAGGGACACATTGCTTCTCATTATCCCAAGAAGAAGGATGATAAGAACAAGTCGCCTAAGAAGAAGAAGTTCTTTCATGGAAAGAAGAAGCTCTTCAAAAGCTTAACAAGGATGGAAAAGGCGAGGCTCACATTGGAGAGTGGAATTCCGAAGAAGAATATTCGGACTCCGACTCTTCCGAGGATGATACACTTTCAAAGAAGTGTCTAGCCGACATCGCTATCAAGGAGGCTTCCTCACCATTCGTCACTCCTTTGTGTCTCATGGCAAAAGGAGATTTTAAGGTAAAATCAAATGACGATGATAAACCCTCCTATGATGAGCTAATGGATATGCTTGAGGACTTGAATGAGTACCTTGGCAAAGAAAAGTCGAAACATAAGGCTTTGAGAAAAGAATATCTTTCTCTCAAAGACACTTATGAGGAGCTAAAGGAAGCTTATGAGACTCTCCTTGCCAAGGGCTATTCAAAGCCACAAAATGATGTAGGCATTAGTTGCAAGATTATTAATGATATGCTAGTTTAGAAATTGATTCATATTGTGTAGCAAAAACTAGCATATCTACTTGTGATGATTTAATTGATGTGCCTTCTTCATATGCTAGCTCAATTTATTGCCATGAAAATTTAATGGTAGAAAATAATGAACCTAAAGAACAAGTGGATAAACTTGGCAAGAGTTTAGATAGGTGCTTTAAGGGCAAGGATACTCTAAATAAAATCTTGAATAGTCAAAGATGTTCCTACAATAAAGGTCTTGGGTATGTTCCTAAGAAGGGTAGGAAAATTAGTAACAAAGCTCATAAGTTTGTAAAATCAAATCGGAAGCTTTGTTATAAATTTCATGATGTAGGCCATCTATCAAATGATTGCCATTTAGGCAATGCGTCCAAAAATAACATTTATGATTCTTGCTATGTGCTTAAGAAAAATAGTTTTGGTGAAATTATTGCTAAGTTTGTTGGCACTCCTATACTTGGCCGTAGAAAGAATGCCATTTGGGTGCCCAAAGCCTTAGTTACTAACCTCCAAGGACCCAAACAAATTTGGGTACCTAAAAAGGCTTGATTTTCTTTTGTAGGTGAACTACAAGACCGGCGGACGGCATTGGGTGTTGGATAGTGGATGCACTCAACATATGACCGGCGACCGGAAAATATTCATCACATTTGAATCGGGGAGTGGCCAACATGACAAGATCACTTTTGGTGACAATAGCAAAGGAAAGATATTAGGATTGGGTAAAATAGCTATCTCAAATGACCTTTCTATTTCAAATGTCTCCTTAGTTGAAACTTTGAATTTTAATTTTCTATCCGTTGCTCAAATTTGTGATCTTGGTCGCACTTGCATGTTTTCTAAGAATGGAGTAGTGATTTGTAAAGAAAATGATAACTCTTTGATATTCAAAGGCTTTAGATTTGGAAATTTGTATTTAGTTGATTTCTCCTCAAATGAGTCATATCTTCAAACTTGTTTAATTGCTAAAACCTCCTTGGGTTGGTTGTGGCATAGAAGACTCGCTCATGTAGGAATAATTCAACTTAAAAAGCTTTTTAAAAATGATTTAGTTATGGGCTTGAAAGATGTGAAGTTTGAGAAAAATAGACTTTGTAGTGCTTGCCAAAGGCGGCAAGCAAGTGGCTAGTTCTTATCCTTCAAAAAGTATCATGTCCACATCTAAGCCGTTAGAACTCTTACATATGGATTTGTTTGGCCCGACAACCTATAAGAGCATCGGAGGCAATTCTTATTGTTTAGTCATTGTTGATGATTATTCAAGGTATACTTGGGCTTTCTTCTTAAATGATAAATCCGAAGCCTCCGAAATTTTCAAAAGATTTGCAAAAAGGGCACAAAATGAATTTGATTTTAAATTAAAGAAAATTCATAGTGATAATGGTTTCGAGTTCAAAAATACAATAATTGAAGATTATTGTGATGAACTTGGAATAAAACACGAGCTTTCCGCCACCTACACTCTCGAACAAAATGGAGTTGTAGAACGAAAAAATCGAACATTAATTGAAATCACAAGAACAATGCTTGATGAATATGGCACTTCCGATAGTTTTTGGGCAGAAGCCTACCGCTTGTCATGCAACGAATAGGCTTTATTTGCATCGTCTTTTGAAAAAGACTTCCTATGAGCTTCTCATTGGAAGAAGGCCGAACATTTCTTACTTTCGAGTTTTTGGTTGTAAATGTTATATTTTGAAAAAGGTTGTTCGTCTCTCAAAATTTCAAAGTCGTTGTGATGAAGGTTTCTTGCTCGGCTACTCTTCAAATAGTAAAGCTTATTGTATTTTTAATAAAAACAAAGGTTTTGTTGAAGAGACTTGTGATGTTGAATTTGATGAAACTAATGTCTCTCAAGAAGAGCAAGAAAATTTGGATGATGTAGGTAATGAAGGCTTAAGAGAAGCAATGAAAAATATGACACTTGAAGATGTGAAGCCGGAAGTGAACAAAGAAGATCAACCCTCATCCACTTAAGTTGAACCTCTACTTCCACAACGCCATGTCAAACTCAACCAATTGATGTGGATGAGAAGTAGAGCGATCAACATGTTCAACCCCTACCTCAAAGAGTCCATAATGGACTCTCTAAGGATCATCCAATAGATCAAATATTGGGTGATGTTAGTAAGGGAGTTCTAACTTGATCTCGTATCACTTCCTTTTGTGAACATTACTCTTTTGTGTCCTCTCTTCAAACTTCTTATGTAGTGAAGCTTTAGATGATCCGGATTGGGCGAACTCAATGCAAGAAGAGCTAAATAATTTCGCTTGAAATGTGTATAGACACTAGTCCAAAGACACAAGTATCAAAATGCCATTGGCACAAAATAGGTATTTCAAAACAAGCAAGATGAGAATGGTATTATGGTAAGAAATAAGGCAAGATTAGTGGCGCAAGGTTTTACATAAATCGAAGGACTAGATTTTGGTGAAATTTTTGCACCCGTAGCTAGATTTGAATCTATTCGAATCTTGCTTGCATTTGCATCTTGCTTTGATATTAAGTTATTTCAAATGGATGTGAAGAGTGAATTTCTAAATGGACAAATATCCGAATTGGTATTTGTTGAACAACCTTCCGATTTTGAAAGCTCTAAATATCCAAACCATGTTTACAAACTCTACTTTCAAAAGGTTTCAAAATTGGGAAGGTTGACACAACACTCTTTACTAAAGTAATAGTGGAGATTTCTTTGTTTGTCAAATTTATTTTGATGATATCATATTTGGTTCAACTAATGAAGACTTTTGCAAAGAATTTGGTAATATGATGTCTAGGGGGTTTGAAATGTCAACGATTGGAGAATTGAGTTTCTTCCTTTGACTTCAAATCAAGCAACTCAAGAATGGGACATTGTGAGCCAAGGCAAGTACATAAAGGATCTACTCAAAAGGTTTGGAATGGAGGATACAAAGCCCATCAAGACTCCAATGGCATCAAACGGGCATCTATACCTCAATGAGGGAGGTAAACCGGTAGATTTAAAGCTTTATCCTTCTATGATTGGTAGTTTGCTTTATCTTACCGCATCTAGGCCCGATATTATATTTAGTGTTCGCATGTGTGCTCGTTTTCAAGATTCTCCTAAAGAATGTCATTTCGTAGCCGTTAAGAGAATTGTAAGATATTTAAAGCATTCCTCAAATATAGGGTTATGGTATCCTAAAGGTGCTAAATTTGATTTAGTTGGATATTCGTACTCGGATTATGCGAGTTGCAAAGTGGATAGAAAGAGCACCTCTGGGAGTTGCCAATTGTTGGGAAGGTCCCTAGTTTCATGGTTCTCCAAGAAACAAAATTCCGTAGCTCTATCAACTGTCGAAGTCGAATACATTTCCACCGGTAGTTGTTGTGCTCAATTATTGTGCATGAGGCAAACCTCAATGGATTATAGAATAAATTTTAAAAATGTGCCTATATTATGTGATAATGAAAGTGCCGTTAAAATAGCCAACAACCCGGTTCAACACTCAAGAACTAAACATATAGAAATCCGCCATCATTTCTTGAGAGATCATGTTAACAAAGGAGATATTGTGATTAGTCACATTAGAACCGAAGATCAATTAGAGGATATCCTAACCAAGCTCTTAGATGAAGCTCGTTTTTGTAAATTGAGGAATGAGTTAAATGTCATAGATATCTCAAATATGGTTTGAATGTTTGCACCTTAATTGATCTCTTCAATTTGGTGGTTATTGGATTTTAATCGAGTTTTGGTTTGTTTAGATGAGAAACACATTAAAGGGAAGTATTTTACATCTCATATGTATTCTACATACCTAAAATGTGAAAATACCAAAATTAGTGCTATTATTTTTCAAAAGATGATTTTAGACCATGTTAGGTCAAAATACTTGAAATTATTCTACTTTAAATTTTTAAAAGAGAAAACTTTCTTGAAATCTTCATTTTCAATCTATCATTTTATAAAACTCATCTCTTGGAATACCTATCCTAATGTATTCTATCTATATTGAAAATTAACCTAAAATGTCTTTTGATAAAATCATGATTTTTCACCAAATTACCATCAATCAAAATCTTGATCTATATTGATCAATCTAATGCACATAGTGAGTTTTTCTCCTTTGGAACTAGAATCACATAGTTTCTAGTCCTCCAGAAGTTATTTTTCAACTCATACATGTAAATGAACCTCTTTTTGCTTATCAAGTAATTATTTTCAAAAGAGGTTTCCTAACTAAGTCAAAAGAGTATAACTTCAATTCAAACTATTTGAAAAGTTGATTTCTTGATCTCTTTATCAAGTTGGAATGCTCATATATGTTTTTCATCAAAAATTGCAAACATATGAGCTATTTCAACTCATTTGGATCCTTTTGGACTAAATTTCAGCCTGTTAGGCTGTCAGGTCTGGTAGCACTGCCCCTACATGGGCGTTAGCACCGGAGCCCGGTACTACCAGCCTGGGAGCTGTAGCACCGGATTTATCGGGTTTGGGGGGTTAAGTCATGCGCAGTGCAACTTCTCCTTTCACTTCCTTCTGAGACCAAAGCTTTCTTTTCTTCTCTCTCATTCCTTTCCCCATTTCATTTTCCACTCAAATATCTCAAAATCTTGCGGTGAATTCAAGATTTCCCTAAATCTTCCTGTTCCTCTCTAGATCCTCTACTCCAAGGTACCTTTATTCTTCAAAATGTCTATTTTTCTCATGCCCTTGGTCTCCTTTTCTAGTTTCTAGGGTTATTGTGAAATGTGGTGAAATTTGTGCATTTTTTGATGAAACTTATGGTTAGATTGAGTAATATAGTGACATATAATGTCATTGCATTCCATTCCATGGATCAAATTGCTCAAAATCACAAAATTCATCATTCTAGAGATTAAACTCCGTGCGGCCAGTGCTACCAGCATCTGTGCGGTAGCACCGTCCCAAGCCCGGTGCGACGGTGCTACATCATCATGAGCGGTAGCACCGGGATTGCTGGCAAATAAAGCACAAATCACCATTTTTCAAAAGAAATCTTATCACTAGGGCATTATTCCTTTGATCTCATCCTTTGTAATCATTTTTCATTCAGCAATCATGCTAAAAACCAGAGTTGTTGCCAGTCCTCGTGGTAGTGGCACTCGCCGAAAGGTGCCGGCAAATAGAGGACCTCCTCCTCCTCCTCCTCCTCCATCTTCATGAGCGCATCCGAGATCTTCTCCGTTTTTGGTACTTGATGCCAAAGAGGGAAAAATGTAAAAAGTTGAAGTCGATGGAAAATTGCTGAAGATTAGCTTACACTTCTACTTTATATATGTGTAGCTAAATGTGCCCTAAACTTGTGGCTGATCTTTTGGATGTGATGAATGCTAGGATGTTTAAACTTTTGGATGTGTTGAATGCCGTGGATGTTTAAATGATTGTGTTTGGTTTAACTCTCTCATGAATTTTTTTGCATATATCATATATTTTGTTTGTTCATCCACGAATTAAAATATTTAAATGAAACTACGTCAAAATTTTCAATTTTCCTCATATGTGCAAATCTTCATTCTCTATGTATACACACAAATTTAGGGGGAGCTCTTTCGTTTTAATTATTGCTGGTTAAATGATGGAACCAAAGCCTTTGAGTTTACATCTTGTTTTCCAAATTGTATACGCAAAGATCAAACTCAACTTCAAAATTCATACATGTGGATTGTCATCAATTACCAAAAAGGGGGAGATTGAAAACATCTAGGCCCCAGATTCGATTTGGTTTTGGTAATTAATGACAATTACGGTTAAAGGACTAACATTTCCCATTTGAGCATTTTGAGAATAGGTTGTTCAAAGTTTCGATGATTATGACAGCATGAAGTTGAAGAAGAGAAGATCAACACGTCAAGACAAAATGGCTAAGGTGTAAATATTTAAGGACCTTTTCTTTGCTTTTACCGATCTCGAAGTTTGGAGAAAAGATCGGATTGCTAGAATTAGGGCCGTACTATTAAGAGGGGTCTTAACGATTATCTTGATGTCATCTAGGTTTTAAAGGCTCAAATTCCATGTTTAAGATCATGCATTGTGTAAAGTTCAGATTCTAATTGAAAAATTCTATAGACATTAAAAAGAAGCATCTGGAAGTCCGGTGCTACCACCCATGGTAGCTCGGTGCTACCAGTTAAGCGGTAGCACTGGCCCTAGTTGGGCGGTAGCACTAGACGCTCTGCATAACGGTCTCCAGCAGTGCATTTAATGCACTGTTCCATCCGTTGGGTTGGAGCCCGGTGCTACCGGTCCTACATGGACGGTAGCACAAGAAATCCTGATTTCAGCATATTTCGAGCTCCAACGGCTAGGAAAGTTGGTGGGGGCTATAAATACACTCTCACCTGCACTCTAGAGCAACTCTTGGTCCTCATTGATGATATTTGAGCTCTAGCAAGTCTTCTTCTCTCCTAAAGAGCATTCAATTTTCATTTGAGAGAGTGAAGAGCAAAATTTGAGTGTTGCATTTAGTTTGAGCCGTTAGACACTCAAATTTTACATCAAACAAGCGTCAAGGTTTATTACTCTTGGAGATTGCCGCCTCCTAGATGGCTTAGAGGCGATTGTGCGCAGTGAGCATCTTAACGGAGGGTGTGAGAAGCCCCAGCAAGTTGTGAAGGCCGGAGTTCGCCTACCCGGAGCGGGGAAAAACTACCTTAGTGTTATTGAGGAAGGTTCAAGCGGGTGGAGCCGGCTTCAAGTTTTTCATGTTACCTCATCGTGGAGTAGGGGAGACCAGCAAGTCTCCGAGACCACGGGTCAAAAATCTTATCTCTTGCTCTCTTGTGATTTGCATTTACTCTTCTAGTGTTTAGTTCAATCTTTTAGCATTTCAAGTACATTATTTGTGCTTAGCTTTCTACTTTATTCATACTTGAATTGCTAGAGTACTTGACATTTTCTAGAGAACTTAGTTACAAAATTGATGGAAATCGCCATTCTTGCCTAGTGTTTTAATTATTTGAATTTAGAATCTAAAAATTTAGAAACCTCCTATTCACCCCCACTCTAGTCGGTTATCCTTGATCCTACAACTGGAATTACCGCCCATGTAGGGGCCTTACTACTGGATGTACTGTAGCTACAGTAAAAAACAGGTATATGAACAGCGATTTCAGCTCGAGTTCAAAAAGAAAAGTCGAGGAATCTTTTGATCCACTGATCCAAACTCAATAAAACTTTGTTGACACCTTCCTATGGATGTCAAGAACATATTCCAACTGTTGATTGCAAGAATCAACGTAAAAGTTCTGATCTTTTTTGAATCTACGGAAGAGTGCACAAGAACAAGTTCAAGAATAAAAACTTGGCCCTTAGGTAGCTCATGGGTTCTTGATGATCAAGATGATCCTAGATGGCTACCCACATGTCATGGCAAGCTAGAACACAAGTCAAGAACACCAAAAACCCAATCTTCCAAGAATCATCCTCTCAAGAACAAAAAATCGATTTCTTGCAAAGAAGAACACAAGATTTGCCTAGATGATTGGGATATGGTTTGAGGAAAACTCATCCATCAATCATACATTCTCAGCACAAGATCCACAAGCATTTAAGAGGGGAGGCAAATCCAAAATGTGCAACAAGTAAATTGCAAGAATGTAAATTGCAGAATTTAAAGACTGAATTTAAAGCCTAACGTAAATGAGGAAAGTAAATTTAGAATTGAGAGGAATAGATTTTCATTTCTGGAAGGGAGGTTCACAAAGCCTCACAACAAGGTGGGCAAAGCTCAAAGTAGCACAAAAACGTCAAAACCTTCAAGAGGAGGAAGGCTACCCCTACCCATCTATTTATACTACTCTTGAGTCATCCTGCACCCTTGGATGAGTTTCTTCTACCCTAAGGAACACCATCAAGGGTTAGGATTGACTCACTCACTCATACATGGGCTAACCCGAAACCCACTAATATAACGGGTTTTGCATGCTTCTCAAAGCATACTAACTAGTCCCACTACTCTATCACTAGACCACGATCCAATGGCCCTCCTTGATCTGAGTAGCTCCAGTTAGCATCTCGTCCGTTCCTTGTCTTCTAAGTTCACAGCAACTCCGTCTCCAATTATCTTCCGACAATCCCCGACCGTTTGAACCTCCGGCGTCCTCGCCTAGTCCCAGACATCCTCCGCCTCACAATGATCGAGCACCGTCGTCTTGCAACCATCAAAAACAAGGAAACATATCACATAGCAATGTCCAAATTGATATGCAATAAACCTCAAAATTTCAAACTCAAAATTCTCTCAATAGGCCGGCACTACCGCTCCCTAGGGCCTATAGTACCGCTCGACCGACACTACTGCCCCAGCATGGCCGGTAGTGCCGCTCCCCTGAAGAACCAGTGAATACCCTCTCTGGAAAATAACTACCGCTCCTCAAGCCGGTAGTGCCGCCCCCTGGCTGGCAGTACCTCCCTCCTGAGGCCAGTAGTGCCGCTCTGGGCAGACTCAACTCAAATTGCATCACTTTGAAAATCCAATTCAAATCAAACTCAGACTCAAGCTCCTCATGCTTTAGCCACAGTCAATAACTCATCACCAACAAGGTTAGACCTCCACATGGTCTTTCACTGTCAAGTTTGGCACACTAGACAATTTCTGCACTGAAAAGATTCTCTTCGACGTGGCAGACTTTGAGACTGCCTACAATGTGATCCTAGGCCGCCCAATACTAGCCAAGTTCATCGTAGTGGTGCACTATGCGTACCAGACCGTCAAGATGCTGGCGCTAAAAGGAGTCCTTACGATTAAGGGAGACCAGCGCGCGGCAGTCAGGTGTGATAAGAAGAGCCTGGAGTTGGTCGAGCATCTCTACGGATCGGTAGCCAATGCCAACGGCGAGGGAGCTAAGCACCAAGAATCCAAGAGCATCAACAAAGCTCCTGTATCCAACAGCGCCGCCAAGGACCTAGTCGACGATGGCAAGAAGGATAAGAAGACCGATGGGGGCATCAAGACAGTGGTGCCCTTATACCCGTCAGAACCTTCAAAGACAGTTAAGGTAGGTGTTGACCTTGACCCTAAATAGGAACTCAAGCTCATCACTTTTCTTCGGGCAAATTCGCGACGTGTTTGCGTGGCAACCGTTCAACATGCCCGGGGTCCCCAAGGAGGTGATCGAGCATCGACTAGTTATAGAACCAAGCGACAGACCTATGGTGCAGAAGCTGTGTTGATTTGCGAAAGACAGGAAGCATGCCATATAAGAGGTGATCGGCAAACTCCTGAAGGCTGGCTTCATCCGAGAAGTCCGTCACCCGACGTGGCTGGCGAATCCTATCCTTATCAAGAAACCCAATGACAAGTGGAGGATGTGCGTCGACTACATCAACCACAAGAAGGCTTGCCCTAAAGACCCTTTTCCTCTTCCCCACATCGACCAAATAGTGGATTCTATTGCGGGTTGTGAACTGCTAAGTTTTCTAGATGCCTACTCGGGGTATCACCAAATTAGTATGTCAGCAGAGGATGAGGAAAAAACTGCTTCTACTACTCCCTTCGGTGTATTCTATTACATTAAGATGCATTTTGGTTCGAAGTGTGCCGGTGCTACGTATCAACGCTGTATCCAAAATTGCTTGAAATCCCAAATTGGGCGCAACGTGAAAGCGTACGTTGATGATATCATAGTTAAGTCGAAAACCAGGAACACTTTAATCAGCGACCTCGAGGAGACATTCGATAACCTCAAGAAGTATCGCATGATGCCTAACACCGATAAGTGTACGTTCGGCGTTTCGTCTGGCAAACTTCTCGGTTTCCTAGTTTCCAGTCGAGGTATTGAGTCCAACCAGCAGAAAATTGAGGCCATCAACCAAATGCGTTCTCCGCGGACGCTGAGGAAGTACAGAAACTCATAGGTTGCATCGCAGCCATTAGCCGATTCATCTCTCAGATGGGCGAACGAGGGCTACACTTCTTCAAATTACTCAAGAAGCAGGACACTTTCGAGTGGACCAAGGTGGCAGAAGAAGCTTTTCGGGATTTGAAAAGGTACTTATCGTCTCCATCTGTTTTAACCTCGCCTAACAAAAAAGAAAAGCTCTTGTTGTACATTGCAGCTACCCCTCAAGTAGTAAGCACAATCCTGGTGGTCGAGCAGGATTACCCCAAGAAAAAGGCCAAGGTCCAAAAGCCAGAGTACTATGTGAGCGAGGTCTTGCATGATGCCATGCTATGATACCCTCAAGTGCAGAAGATGTTGTACGCCGTTCTAATGACTTCCCAAAAGCTACGACACTACTTCCAGGCGCACAAGATTATGATCATGACGACATATCTGCTCATGGAGGTAATACGCAACCGTGAGGCGACGGGGCGAATCGCATAGAGGGCGGTCGAACTCAATGAGTTTGAGGTCGATTTCACACCACAGACCAGCATCAAGTCAGGAGCCGTGTTGGACTTCATTGCGGAATGGACGCACGTCGAAGAAAAGGAGCACAAGACGGTCGATGACCACTGGACTATGTTCTTCTCACGCTTCAGGGCTCGGGGTCTGGCATCGTGCTCAATCCCTGATAGGTAATGAGCTTAACTATGTTATCCATCTTGATTTTCAAGCCTCAAATAATGTTGCAAAATACGAAGGACAGATTAACGGGCTCTGCATAGCTGCATCACTTGGGATCAGATGATTACGCGTGAAAGGGGACTCACAGCTAGTCGTAAACCAAGTGTAGAAGGAATACCAGTGCTCGGATGACAACATGGCAGCATATTTGAACAAGGTTCACAAGCTAGAGCACAAGTTCGAACGACTTGAGGTAAGGCATTTTAGGCGAAGTGACAACTCCGCCGCCAATGAACTTTCCAAGCTCTCTTCGTCCCGTTCGCCTACGCCCATAGGAGTCTTCGTTGAGAAACTCCTCAAACCAACCCTCTCCCCTATACAGGAGACATATGCTGGCCAACTCAACCAGCAGTCTGGTCGAGTGAGCGAGGCAGAATTCGCAAACACGAAAGTTGCACTACTCGAACACAAGCTGACTTGGATGACTCCATTCCAAGCCTATCTTGAAGGTCAGGAGATCTCTAACGATGATGCCTCAGTCGAGAAAATTGCACGTAAGTCCAAGCTATACGCATTGGTAGACAGCAAGCTCTACCGAAAGGGGAGTAATGGAATCTTGATGAAGTGCATCGCTCAGGAAGAGGACAATAAGATCTTGCTCAATGTCCATTGAGGCATCTGTGGCAACTATGCGTCTATCACACCTTAGTCGGAAAGGTTTTTCGGCAAGGGTTCTGTTGGCCAACTGTCGTCCAGGATGCTTGCGAGCTTGTGAAAAAGTGCGAGAGCAGCCAATTTTACGGCAAGCAAAACACCCGACTAGCCCAAGCCCTACAAACTATTCCTGTCTTGGCCTTTCTCCGTCTAAGGCATGGATATCTTGGGACCATTCCCAAGAGCCAAAGAGGTTACAAGTTCTTGCTCCTGCCGATCAACACGTTCACTAAGTGGATCGAAGCCGAACACGTCAGGAACATCACCTCAGAAGCGGCTAAGAAGTTCATCAGGAGCATCGTAACTCGATTCGGCATCCCTAATCGAGTAATCACAAACAATGGTAGCCAGTTCAAAAGCAATGCTTTTATAGCCTTTTGCGAAGAATTGGGTATCAAACTTTCTTTCGCTTCCGTAGCTCACACTCAGAATAACGGACAGGTCGAACGTGCAAATGGCATAATCGTGAAGGGGATCAAGACTCACGTGTTCGATAGGCTCAAGGCTTACTCAACTCGGTGGGCGAAAGAACTCCCCTCGGTGCTGTGGGCTGTTCATACATCGACTAGTCGAGCCACTAGTGAAACGCTGTTTTTCTTGGTCTATGGAGCAGAAGGTATGCTTTCGACTGAGTTAACATTTAGGTCACCTCGTGTGGACAACTACTCGGAAGGGGAACAGGAGCAGGTGCGAGCAGATGATGTAAATCTACTCAAGTAGTACACGGATCGCGCCTCCATTCGAGCGTCGAGTATTAACAAGCCTTGCGTCGATACCATAGCTATAAAATCCAGGAAAGAGCACTCATCGCTGGGGAGTTAGTACTACAAAAGGTGTAGAAGCAAGATAACCGTAATAAGCTATATCCTAGATGTGAAGGTCCCTACGTAGTTGTCGAAGTAACTCGATCCGGATCAGTACGATTATCGACGACCGAAGGAGCGGTGTTTGACAACTCATGGAACATCAACCAGTTGAGAAAATTTCATGCATGAATAATGAAGACCGTGCACCATAACTAGAATTCAGGTAAGTGCGAGTTTATTAAAATTTACTAACAAAAGTTATCCTATTACATTTGAGGCAGGTACTCAATTACTACTTGTCCTTGGAGGCATCGCAGCACCTTTTCTACACCCACGGGGACTGAAAGAGGATGGTCCCCGAGATGGGCCTTCGCCCTTCGTAAGGGCCAAAAGAGGATGAGAAGACCCGGCCACTTGTTGATGGAGAGGTGGCGTCGTCCTCTTTGATGTCGACATTCAGTTTGCTGCTAACCTCATCTTCCTCCTCCGGCCAAACCTCCCTCTCAATGGCCTCCCAGTTGATCTCCTCCTCATCGGAGGAGATGATGACCCGTCCTGAAGAAACTACGGCCAACAGCGTAGGGGGAGGGGACTCTCCAAGGATCTCCATGGACGGGGATGATGGTTGAGTAGATGCCATGGGTGAGGTTGAAGAGCTAAAGCGCTACGAGAAGAAATAAAACGGGGTGTGACAAACGACTACCAGTCCCGTCTATTTATAGCTCTAGGAACGAGTCGCGCTGTAGCAATGGCTCTGTCAAGATCTGCTTCGGTCCCAATCCACGAGGTGTCTGTCGCACTTTCACATAAGCACGGAAACCGAAGAGACGCCAAGTTACGATGTTGACTGGATGACGCACTACGTGAAGCCGAAAGGGCGCGAAGGATGGAACAGTACACAACTGTTGGAATGGGTTTTTACTCCGACCGCCCTGAATGTATGGTCGGGGGCTACCATTATCAATGCATACGCTCTACTCCCTTCTCGATACGATTATCGAGCAGAGAGTTCGGGGCTACATCATGCAGTTTTGACACATATGCCCTTTCATCTACTCGACGCACTCATCGAGTAGAGGGTCAGGGGCTACGTCTCTCGATCTTTCCTTTACTTGGCTCCACTCTCGGGTCGATACATCTATCGAATAAAGGGTTCGAAGTCACAACAGGTATCTGGGATGCTAATGCTTCACTTTTTTTGGTTTGATCCGGCTATCGGGCAAAGAGTTGGGGGCTACATCATGACATTATGCTTATGTCACTCTACTCCCTACTGATGATATCAAGTAAGGAGTCAGGGGCTACAGGTAACTCGATACCATGTTCTATTTCCTAGTTGATACTGTTATCAAGCTGGGCGCTGTAGGAACCATTTCTTTAATTCTTTTACATGCGATCTTTTGCACGCATTTACTCGATCGCGTACTTAGCATGTCAGCAAACAAAAACAAAGGGTAGCCATGCCTGAACCCAACGACGAGCAATTCTGTCCTGCGCGCATACGAGCACTAAATTGTCAGACATCTAACGCTCAGCGGACGACGGGAGATGAGGCCTCTAATCGATTCTACATACGCTGCTCAGCAAGTTCATGTTTGCTACAGAGTCTAAGCTGTATGGTCGATGAAGACTTGCAAAAATCATGTAGTTTCGCTTCAACATATTAGGGTTTATGTTATATTCGGCCTCTCTAAGTATGCACTCGAGGGCTAAGTCATTTAATGAATGTTTTCAAAGTCTTGTGTGCAGATGCAATCAGGCATGCACTTGGTAACGAAGCTACTTATTGAGGGTCTATGAGTGCTAAGTCGGATTTGCATGTACTTGTGCTACTCTATTTCATTGACAAGGAAATAGCAAGCAAAGCATAATAGAGAAGCAGATTAATTGGCGTTATCATTAAAGACTACAGTAACAACATTACATAAAGCATGTTCAGGTCGAAGGACTCTAGCTAGCGTCATCATCGTCGTTGGCAAGGGATAGCTCCAACTGGGCCACGAACCTCTCAGCAAGGTCTCCAAAGGACTCGATATAGCCAGCGGCTTCGCTCGCCTCACACATGAATCCTTCATCTAGTATCGAGTGTTCCAGGCCAGGATGGTGGCTCTTCACCAGGCCGAGCACATGGGAAGTCGCAAGACGGGCAGATGAAGTCATGTGCTCGAGTGTCTCCGACTGCAGAGTGGCAAGTGCCGCATCCACTGCAGCCTTTTTGACCTCGACCACCTTCCTGCTCGCCTCCGCCTTGTCTCAATTGACCATGCCTTGAGCCACACAGCATCGACAGCAGCTTTCTCAGCATTTAGCTTCTCTTCCTTCGCCCTCAGCTTCTTCGCCTCCCCCTTCTGTTTCTCTACCTTCGCCTTCAGCTTTTTCGCCTCTCCCTTCTGCTTCTCGGTCTCAGCTTTGGCAGTTTTTAGGTCGGCCCTGATTGCCTCCAGCTCGACGTCTTTCATCCTGACTATTTGCTGATTGGCAGCCAAGAGCCGCTTCGATTGTTGATGGGCTTGCTCGCAAAAAATTTCTGGTTTGAGCAAGGTATCTGCAACGTGCTATGGAATGAAGCCAAGAGGTGTCAAAAGGTGAAGCAGAGGATGAAACATAATATAGGAAAAAGATTGGTCGTGGTAACATACCCGAATCTGAGGCTTTAGGGCAGACCAATACTTCGGAGGTGCCTGAGAAGTTGGAAGGGGTAGAGCTATTGTTGTGACAGGAGCCACCAATGAGGGAGCTACGATGGTGGCAACCGTGCCGAGGGATGATGAAGCAGCTGCGGCGATGTCATCGACTGTGCCGCTGGGCGCAACATTCTTACAGGGGATTCTTAACTTGACATCTTCGGAACAAGCAGATGGAATCGTAAAAAAGGAAAGGTAACGTACTTCACCAAATGAAACTTCGCCTACACATTTTTCTTCTACGGAGTGGTTTTCGCCACAACTGGTCTAGTCCTGTCTTTTGGCTTCTAGATTGGCGCAGCCAGTGGAGGATATGGCACCAGCAGATCAGTGGTCAACGGTGGAACCTGCAAACATTGCCAAAGATGAGTACGACAAGAGCTGCTCTATAGTTGTATTACCTGCTCGACCACCTTGGTATATGGAGATCCCGTTTGAGGAGACATTTTCATAGGAGCTGCCGACTTCCGCACATCGGCCTCCTAGGCGGCCCGTTGGTTATCCAGCATCTGTTGGATTATAAATGTGGTGGAATAGATTGAGGCTAGGCTCGATGCCCAGATAAACCTCACAAAGATGGACAAACACATTGAGTATCGTGATCAAATTGGGGCTCAAATGGAAAAGTTGGATCTTGTAGAAGTCAACAACTGAGAGCAAGAACAGAGAAGGGGAAAAGTTGAGTCCACAGCGGAAGAAGGCCTCAAAAACAACAGTCTCATCCTCATTTTTGGGGGTGGGGTATAGCTCACCTTGTGACGGCCTCCAATGGAAGAATTCCCAAGGAGGAACGAAGCCATCCTTCGCCAATTCGGCAAGACGCTTCTCCGACAACATCGACTTTTGCCACGCCCTTTGCAGGCCCTCATCTTCAAAAATCGATTCGCCACTGTGGAAAGAAGGTGCGGCCATCTCAGGTTTCTTCTTCGGTAACGGGACAACTCCGCCACTAGCTAAAGAGTTGGACGCCATTGAGAGATGGAGCATAAATTTTTCGAAGTTGGTGGCGCTAGGTTTTAAGGAGCGCGATGGAGGCTTCGAGAATAAGACTGGAGGCAAAAAGGAGGGGAATGGCTACAGTTTTGGATCCAGGAATTTATAAGCCAAAATCTTCTCTCCAAGCGAACGGTTCATTCCCCGCAGCACGGCGCCTCAATCGGCGAGAAAGGAGGGTTGATGGTACTGCACCAATCTTGGCGTTGCAAACGAGAGCAATAAATGCTCAGCTGCCCAACATTTAGATTTTTTTTATTTTTTCCCCACTCTGCTCAGAGTAAAGTTGATAGGTCGACATCGAGTAACTCGCGGCTGCCCTAAGGACTCGATTTGGGCTGATGACAGGGCGCTCGACCCAGCATCATCCTTACTTGATAATTGGCGACTCCCAATCTACTCGAATCTTTCGACTGCAAGCCGGCGTGGCATTACTCGACCAAGTTAGAACTTGGCAGTAATCGACCAAGCGCTTGAATTGACCTTTCGCTGGGCAGAGTTAGGGGCTACTGTTGAATATCTAAACATGGGGTATGCGTACATGCAGGATAGACGAAGGATATGTTCTAACGACATATAGAAACTCCGAATATCACGAGCCCGATTCTATGGGATAAGATATATGCGGAGGAGATATTTCCATATTAGGAAGGACTTGATCACTTTCCCGTTACGAGGAAACCGACTCGAGTACGCTTAGTATCCAGGGAAGTTTGGATATGCTGCAAAGATCTTGCGACGATGGACTCCTCATCGGCTATGATCTTGTAGTCCAAACCGACTACAACTCAACCTGAGGATGGGCTACCCTGACGATATAAGGCCAAGGGTAGGGATCCTCAAGGCAAGACTTCTAGACCAGAGAAGAAGAGAAGATCTTTCAGAAGACATAGAGCAGCCAGGAGCCGACAAACCATGCTTCGTCAACCTCCAGCCATAGTTTAGCCCTTGCCTAGGTCTGATCTTTTTTGTAACTAGGGTTAGACACATTGCTTTGTACTCGAGATTCCAGATACGTACATCATCAGCACAGGACGTAGGGTGTTACTCTTCCGGGGGGCCTGAACCTGTATACTTCGTGTGCCTCTAATTTCGTGCTTGACTTTGCTAAACTGAAGGTACCTGTAACTATAAGTTTATTGTCGATTTCTAACCGTCGATAATTTCTTAAGTATTTTAGCATACTCTAATAAACTACTGGCATAATAGCATTTAGAAATCAATTCTACTCATTTTGGATTGCTTCTGCACAAAGTATACATTCTTGAATATTTAATGCAATGAGAACAACCTTTAATAGAAAATAATTCAAAAAAGTTAAAATTAAGTATTTTATATATTTGGGTTTCTGGAAGTCTAAGGATTCCAATAAAATTGGTTTCATTCAATTCTCAATTCATTTGCATCATTTTTATGTATAGCCTATCTTTTAGCCTTTTCGGTAAATTTGAAATTCAAATTTACTCAGTGCTCTTTTGAAAAATATTTTTACATATTAAGAAAGTACTTGATTTTAGATGAATTTAGAATTTTTTTCATCTTATTTAGATTATAGATGCAGAAGATATAACCAAATGAAGTTGGCTCGGTTATGAAAGTCCAGTGAAAATAGAAAATAAGCTTTCAACATATTGAAAGCGGCTTCTCATTTTTTTCGCAGGATTTCTTTGAGGTCAGCCGACTACCGCATGGGCCCATCCGGTTAGTGAGATGGAGTGGTTGTGTGAGGCCAAGAGGCTGACACGGGGGTCCCGCCGATCAGAGACCAAAGGTGGGGCAGGTGATTCTGATGGCTGCCGATGGCGGAGGGACACCGGAGACGGCGAGCCGTCGGTGCGGTGAGCATCATCGAACCTGTGCACACCCAGGGGTGGTACCGATTTGGTCTATGGTGGGCCGGGGTGTGCTGCCACCGAGAGGAGGCGGCGGCGGCCCTGGAGATCAAGCTGCGCCGGCGATGGAAGGCTGATCGGACTTGATCGGTTCCAGATTAAGCTTCTACAGGTCCATAGCATTCCATTTTACCTACTACTAGTCGGAGGGATTGATCAGTTCCAGATTAAGCTTCTATGGGTCCTTAGCCTTGGCTCCGTGCGCCGTGCTTGGGGAAGAAGGGTCAAAGAGGTGGCGGAGCTATGGTTGATAATTCCTGAAAATGAGTAAGGAATTTTGATCGAGGCGACTCACTGAAGCTAATGCGTAAAGAAATTTGAGAATGAAACCTTACACAAACTCAATTTGAGTTCGATCTCTTTTCTAGGGTTCTTCAGCCAAAATGAAAGAAATTTAAATTGAAGGTTGTTCTGTGGATGGGAGTAGATGATATGTGAGGGGAAATGAAGTGCAGGCTAATGCGAGCTTAGGGGTGATATTTATAGATGAAGAAAAAACCAGATGAGCCTGCCTCGGTCAAGAACTCGATGAGGAGAATCGGCATCCGCATAGGGGGAGGTATGGCGGCACAGCGGAAAACATGGAGGAGGTGGCCGCGTGGCGGAGCCGTGGAGGGCAAGTATTGGACGGGTGGCGCAAATTGCAGGAGCTGACGTGAGCCATAGTGGATGGCGGTTACTACAGGCGGTGCACCAATTCTTCTCTGCTCCGGGGCTTCAGCGATCGAAGGGAGAAGAAAGCCTGCGCGTCTCTCTACTGTGGGGGCCTAAACAAGAGTTTGGCCCCACATGGTAGTGAAAGGAGCGGTGAAGCAATAACCTTTTGGAGTTGGTTCAGCGATTGCTAAGGCGCAAACGTTGTCCTGCGGTTGTAGTCGGATCGTGAGGGTCAATTCCACCGAATCGATAATTATCTACCTCATCGAAAGATCGGGCATCCTTTTTCACATCTGGTGGTATCAGAGCTTCGGGTTGCCCGTTGAGAGATTTCCTGTTTTCATTAGTAGTAGATTGTTTCATCCCTATAGTCCAGAAAAGTCCACAAAAGAAAAAAAATATAGTAGTAGGTCATCCGCTGTCCAAAACCATCTGTGCGTCGCATTTTTCCTTTCATTAATTGCGCTTTGAATCTTCGGTTGCATTGTCAAGTCTAGTTGCTGATTTCTAGTTCTAGTCGGTGTCTAGTTCATCCCCTTCTGGATCCTTTCAACCTTTCACATCAGTTTTGTTCTTCATATCTTGTGTTTTCCGCAACCTACCTAGGGCATCCATGCCGTGGTAGCCAACCGTCGTTGCTTTGTTTCCTAGCAGAGAAGATCACCCTCTTTATTTGTTTCGGCCAGGAAAGAAAGGGTAGGATTCGTTGAAAAAAAGAGAAAAAAAGAGGAAAAAAAGAAGAAAAAAAAGAGAAAAAAATCTGAGAAAAGATCTCTTTCCCTAGTTGGGTTCGGTTGGCATGAGATAAGGAAGGTATATGTTTCGGTTTAAGAAAAGATCAAAGGGAAGGAAAGTGTAGCTTTATTTTGCTTAGATCTGGCTTTGAAAGGAAGGTATAGGCCACCCCTCTCTGGTTTTGGATCCAACTTTCCTTTTTGGGGTCAGCAACATTGACTAGTACTTTGAACGAATGTTCAACTTGCATTGCTGATTTGAATTATTGCTAATCCTTGCTACATACTGAAGCTTGTCCTAGCTCCACCATTTCTACACCGTGCAGACTTTTCGTTCCACCTGGCAATCGCTTTACTCAATCTCCGGAAAGATATTTGACACCGCCGTTGGCCGTTCACCCCTGCTTGCTAGGTGAGAATTGGTAAGAATTTGAGTAAAGCTTGAGAGTTGAGCGACTTGTCACCACATCCTATAAGTTGATAGGGACTCAACTTTTAATTTTGCTGCTTGTTTTTCCAACTAACAATGTTAGGTAATAACGAGTCTTCGATGATGTGGGCCCCGGATTTGCTATCCAGAATCCCCTGTGTATTTCTGTACTAGTCCCAGATCAACGCTAGTACACACAGTTCACAGTGATGAATCATAACCGAAAAGCACGAATTAAAATGATAAATACTAAGTACAGGCCGAAAAGCCATTATTACAAGACCAGGTCACATGACCTTAAGTTTACAACAGCGGAAATAAGAAACAAAATGGTAAAGCCAATAAACACCACAGGCAGTCGACTAAAAGAAATATGCGCCAAGCTCTCTGGATTGTCTTCATCGTACTCCACATCGTAGAACTCACCGTCATTCGTAGCATCTTGGAAAGCTTCTGACGAAAGAATTTATTGTAGCATGTGAGTACAAACGTACTCAGCAAGTCTAAGAAATATGCAGGATGCAAGGCTTTCCAAAGATGGCTTAATATGGTTCTTTTCAACAAAGGCAGATTTAACAAACATTATTAATAATAATTTTCACAAAGTAGTTTTAACAATTATTTGTACAATTGAAATTATTTATAACTCTAGTGAAGGTTCCAACCACCAACACTAGTATACAGGCTCTATCCGCCCAATTAAAAGATCATGTTTAACCATCACATGACTCCATCCGTCATGATTCAAAACAGGTTCCAACCACCTAACTGGCTCCAGCCGCCATGAATACATCCGGAAGTTCTAACCACTCCCAGATCCCAAAACATCAGTTTTTAAAACCAAAAACAAAGTCTACCAATATGAAAGCATTCTATGCTTACCCTTGACCGTAGGCACGGCTATTCGAATAGTTTTACACTCTACAGAGGTGTATAGCTTTACCCACAAGACATGATCGTCTCTTGTTGCCATGCGCAATAAGCACACTTCCTTTGGTGTGTTGGCAGAGAGATCATGACAAGGCCTTTACAATGCAATAATCTAACACGACTCCACCCGCTGAGGTTTCACCGCTGTTAGGGTTCCATCCACCTGTTAGTGCTATGCCCTTGAGGCAATCATTTAGATGATTGTAACATGACTATGTTTATGAATAATAATATCATTATTGGTCCAATGAATGTATATCATTGTATTGATCAACAAGTATGTGACTTGCTTAAGAAGCTCTTTACTTATTGATATAATTCGATAAATATCTCTGATCGGATATCATCGTATAGGACAACGATGAATAGATCAGCACATGGAGTGATCGATGATCATGCTTCATAGATCATGGGCTATAGAGATATCATCTATACATTGTGGACGCATGTTGAAGAACATGGGTTAGATAGACCCGCAATTGGACACTGCGAGAATGTTTCATTCTTATGTGTCATCAGTGTATCTCATACCTAGTAGATGTATGATCCTTAGACCTGAGATTGTCATATTCCCTACATGTGTAATAGTTTTCCTTTGGGCTATCAAACACTACTTCCTAACCGGATAGTTATAAAGGTAGCTTTCATGTTTACTATGAAACGTGCAGAGGGAAGTGAGCAGTCAAGATGGAATTTGCCTATCCAATGAAACAGAGATATATGACAAGGCCACTCGTGTGATATGATTAAGGAAGTGCATGGCCATGCCGTGATTGAGGAGTCAATCATAACTTATTAATATATCACGGATACGAGAGATGGATTGAATCATCAAAGGATGACATACTTTTTCGAATCCATGTACAAACGTACGTGAACCTGCAGGGTCACACACTTAATGGGCTGGGACGCATTAATTTGGATTGGATCCACAATTAATGGACATCGTGGGTTTAACACGCTGATGGGCCTTGGTTTAGGGTTTCATCTCTTGGCTATATAAGGAGGGGAGGAGGGTGGGCGCAGGGTGTGCTTTCCCACGGTTTAGAAGTGATTCACTCGAAACCCTAGCCACCTCTTCTCGTTGCACCTGCCGAGCGACCAGGTGCTTGCACACCGACGCACGGCGTTCCATCCATGGACGTGTGGACTACTGTGGTGACGCTGCTGTGACTGCGGCGTGGGAGGACGATCCGCTTCATCGATGCAACGACTGCGGCGAGGACGATCCACTACATCGACGCGCGAAGGATTCCACAACTGCGCTTCTAGTGGTAATCTTATCTGTGATCCCCTTCTTGCGAGTAGCTTTCTGGTTACGCGGTAGATTTTTTTTTTGTGCTAGTGTAGCATATCGCGTTCCTCTTCAGTGGTATCAGAGCCATCTCTTATAGTTTTGTGATCTGGATGTTGCACATATGATGTGTGAGGTTAGTAGATTGGATCTATTATATGTTCGGCCGGTTCATGTGATGAATTGGTGACGGTAGCCATCGATGATATCGATTGGTTTAGGGTTTGAGGAAAGTGCAAACCAACTCAATCTTGATTTGGGTGAGTCCGTTCATGGTACGACGTTACCCTTACCGGTCGGGTTACCGCCATCAGGGTTTCTGAAACTTATCCATATGGGACCAAGCCAATCAGATTGAGTTGGATTGGGTCAATCTAGTTGATTCATGGTAAGCGCAAACCGATTCAATATTGATTTGGGTGAGTCCGTTCATGGTACGACGTTACCCTTACCGGTCGGGTTACCGCCATCAGGGTTTCTGAAATGTATCCATATGGGAACAAGCCAATCAGATTAGATCGGATTGGGTCAATTTGGTTGATCCGTGGAAATTTTGAGGTGTTTTCCTTTAATGTAAGACATGCCTCTAAAATTTTTTCCAAGGCGCCGCCTTGACCCCTTGGGCGCCGCCCGTCGATTCGGAGTAGTAGTGTTGCTTTTGTTTAACCTGTTTTGCAGGAATTTTGTGAAATAGTATGGCCTATGTGTATGTGATGCATGTAATTTCCACATGGCCTGCGTGCCATGTCAAGCCATAAGGCTATTTAAATTGTATAACGACCTGCGTGTCGACTTATGATGCTTCAAACCCTCATGTAAAATTCATTATCAAAAGTTGTAAGGTGTTGCATCCATAATGATGAAGACGATGGTTTCAAGCAAGGTGGCTAGGTGAACAAATCAAGCAAGGTGGCAAGGTGAACAAACAAGCATGATGATGGAGATCTTAATGCTAAGGGCCATGCTATTTCACAGCTTATTTTGATTTTCTGTGGATGTGTGTTTAATCCTTGCTATTTTCTTTATGCTCATTGCATGTGATGTCATGTTCTTAGTAGATTTTGTTCATCCGTATAGTTATAATTTTAAATCAAAATGTCCATCCAATTGTTGCACCTATCAAGAATTTAGATCGTTATTAATATGACTGCTAAAGTAGTATATCAATGGCTATCTTAATAGATGATAGGGATGTGTTGGACACATCACGCATAACAATGGTAGATTTAATCAAGCTATCAAAACGGTTTTGGGCTTGAGGACATAAGTGGTTGGTATTTGATTTCAGTAATGAAGGAACCTATACAAGACAATTGGTGTCTAGGAAAACACACATGAGGCAGGTTTCTTAATTGGCACCCGAATACGGGAAGTGCTCCCTCCCTCATGTAAGCCCTAGGGGCAGGTTGACCTGGCCATGAGTCAAGTTGACGGAGGCATTCATTACTTGTTTTCATACTCAACAAACAAGAGTTACATAATATGTAATTAGCAAAGGTGTTGCTTACCTATGTCATTAAATTTCTAGCAATGATGCCAAAGCTCACTAGTGTTTGATGAATATGGATCTTGAATACTCACTATGTGTCTATAAAAGAGACATAAAATAGGAGTGTCTTTTATTAAAATGTTTAATAAAATTTTGACATAAACATAGTGCTTAGAATCTTTGCATGTTTTTGTTGTAGTTCAATGGCACCTTCTCCTACTCCTGCTACACCTGGTTTTGCTTTGAGATCAGTTTTGGAAAGGGAAAAACTTAATGGAACTAATTATGTTGATTGGTATCGCAACCTGAGAATTGTTCTCAAGCATGAAAAGAAGGACTACGTTCTAGAGAATCCAATTCCTGATGAACCAGCCGAAAATGCTCCTCGCAATTTGAAGGTTGAATATGAAAAGCATGTTAATGCTTCAGAGAGTCGGTGTCTCATACTAGTCACCATGGACTCGAGCTCCAAAAGCAATATGAGGACCAGGATGCTTACAATATGATTGTGGGCTTGAAGGGCATGTTTGGGAATCAAGCAAGAGCTGAGAGGTATGGTATCTCAAAGTTTTTATTTGCTTGTAAGTCGGTCAAGGCAGTCCGGTCAACCTCATGTGATCAAGATGATTGGTTACATTGGGAGATTGGAAAACTTGAGTTTCCCTTAGCCTCGGTTTGGCCACAGATGTTATTCTCCGGTTTCTGCCTCAGAGCTTTGAGCCATTCATTATGAATTTTCATATGAATAGCATGGAGAAGAGCCTAACCGAGCTACATGGGATGCTCAAGGCTGCCGAGGAAAGCATTAAGAAAAAACCCAATCATGTGATGATGGTTCAGAAAACAACTGCATTCAAAAAGAGGAAGGCTAAGGCTGGGGGAACGGGAAAGAGCAAGGGCAAGGGCAAGGGCAAGGCTCAAGATGAGATCGCAAGCCTCAAAAATAAGCTTCAGAAGCTTAAAGTTGGCCCTCAACCTGATACCCAATGCTTCTATTGCAAGAAATCAGGATATTGGAAACGGAACTGCGAAAAGTACCTGGCAGATAAGAAGAATGGAAATGTGGTTTCCACTTCAGGTATTAATGTTATAGAAATTAATCTTGCTACTTCTTCACTCAGCTCATGGGTATATGATACCGGTTCGGTTGCTCACATTTGCAATTCGATGTCAATGATAAAGAGTAGAGACTTAGCAAAAGGAGAAATGGATCTTCGCGTGGGGAATAAAGCAAGAGTTGTTGGTCTTGCTGCTGGCACATACCCATTGCATTTGCCTTCGTGGATTAGTTTTAGAACTCAATAATTGTTATTTTGTTCCATCTTTGAGTAGAAATATTATTTCATCTTCTTGTTTGGAACATGAAGGTTATGATTTCATAATAAAGAACTTTGTTTGTTCAATATTTTTGAATGATATGTATTATGGTCGTTGCCCCATGGTGGATGGGTTGTACGCCTTTGAACTCAAGAGAAACACATCTATAACATTAATGTAAAAGGCATCGCCTAATGATTTGAACCCTACCTTTTATGGCATTGTCGCTAGGTCATATAAATGAGAAGCGCATGAAGAAGCTCCATGGTGATGGACTTCTAACCTCATTTGATTTTGAATCATTTGAAATATGTGAATCTTGTTTACTTGGCAAGATGACAAAAGCCCCTTTCACAGGTTGTAGTGAGAGAACGAGTGAGTTATTGGCCCTAATACATACATATGTATGTGGAACAATGAGCTCGACTGCTAGGGGTGGGTTTCAGTACTTTGTAACTTTTACCGATGACTTTAGTAGATATGGATATATCTATTTAATGAGGCATAAATCTGAAACTTTTGAAAGGTTCAAAGAGTTTCAAAATGATGTACAAAATCAACTTGGCAAATTAATAATACACTTACGATCAGATCGTGGTGGCGAATACTTGAGCCAAGAGTTTGGTGATCATCTAAAGCAATGTGGAATCGTTCCACAACTTACTCCGCCAGGAACGCCTCAATGGAATGGCGTGTCCGAACGACGAAACCGAACTTTATTAGATATGGTTTGGTCAATGATGAGCCAAACAGATCTGCCATTATCCTTCCGGGTTTCGCTCTAGAGACAGCTATGCTCACTTTGAATAGGGTCCCATCAAAATCTGCTGAGAAGACGCCATATGAGATATGGATCGAGAAGTCCCTTGTTGTCATTTCTCAAGATATGGGGATGTGAGGCTTATGTAAAACGTTTACAATCAGATAAACTCGCACCTAAATCAGAAAAATGCTTTTTTGTGGGGTATCCTAAAGAAATGAAAGGATATTACTTTTACAAAAGAAATGAGAACAAAGTTTTTGTTGCTCGAAATGGTGTCTTTTTGGATAAAGAGTTTCTTTCAAAAGAATTCAGTAGGAGTGATGTGTATCTTGATGAAGTTCGAGAATCACATGAATATGTTCAAGCTACCACTGAACCTTCACAAGATGTACAAAGTGTTGTACAACCTGTCGAAGAGACTTCAGCCCCACGTAGGTCGGGGAGGCCACGTCATGTACCTATAAGATATGGGAATGACAAATTATTGTTGGACATTGATGAGCCCACGACTTATGAAGAAGCAATGATGGACCCAAACTCCGAAAAATGGCTTGAAGCCATGAGATCCGAAATTCAATCCATGCATGACAATCAAGTTTGGAACTTGGTCGATTCTCGTGATGGTGTAAAAACCATTGAATGCAAATGGATTTTCAAGAAGAAGATAGACGAGATGGAAATGTTCAGATCTATAAGGCACTTGGTGGCAAAGGGTTTCAAACAAGTTCAAGGAGTTGACTATGATGAAACCTTCTCACCGTAGCCATGCTCAAGTCCGTCTCGATCATTTTAGCTATTGTCGCATATTTTGATTATGAAATATGGCGATGGATGTCAAAACAGCCTTCCTTAATGGGAATCTTTCTAAGGATGTATACATGATACAACCTGGAAGGTTTTGTTGATCCTAAATATGCTAAAAGGGTATGCAAGCTTCAAAGATCCATTTAGGGGTTAAAGCAGGAATCTCGAGTTGGAATATTCGTTTTGATGAAGTAGTCAAAGGTTTGACTTTATCAAAATGAAGAAGAGCCTTGTGTTTACAAGAAGGCTAGTGGGAGCGCACTTGTATTTTTGATTTTGTATGTGGATGACATATTATTGATCGGGAATGATATTCCTATGCTTGAAGATGTTAAGACCTCATTGAAAAGAAGTTTCTCAATGAAGGACTTGGGAGAAGCATGCTATATCTTGGGCATAAAAATCTATAGAGATAGATCAAAAAGGTTAATTGGATTAAGTCAGGAAACGTACATTGACAAGATATTGAAAAGGTTCAATATGCATGAATCCAAGAGAGGTTTCATGCCAATGTCACATGGCATTAGTCTCTGCAAGAATCAGTGTCCTTCGACATCTGATGAGCGAGACAGGATGAGCAAGATTCCATATGCTTCTGCTATTGGGTCTATTATGTATGCCATAATCTGCATACGCATGCATGTCTCATATGCTCTAAGTGTCACAAGCGATTCCAAGCGGATCCCGTGATGGTCATTGGATAGCCGTAAAAAATATCCTGAAGTACTTGAGAAGAACTAAGGGTATGTTCCTTGTTTTTGGAGGTGAGGAAGATCTGGTTGCAAAGGGTTACACCGATGCAAGCTTCCAAACTAACAAAGATGATATTCGATCGCAATCCGGGCTTGTGTTTACGCTTAAGGGAGGAGCAGTAAGCTGGAAGAGTTCCAAGAAAAACACGGTGGCCGACTTTACGACAGAAGCGGAGTACATTGCGGCTTCGGAGGCCGCAAAAGAAGCTATGTGGATTAAGAAGTTTATCACAGAGCTTGGTGCGGTCGCTAGTGCCTCTAGTCCAATGGACATCTATTGTGATAATAGTGGTGCCATTGCACAGGCAAAAGAGCCTAGATCACATCAGAAGTCTAAACACATACTCCGGCGCTTTCACCTTATTCGCGAGATTGTGGATAGGGGTGATGTGAGAATATGCAAAGTACATACGGAAGCCAATGGGGCCGATCCGTTGACAAAGCCACTGCCACAGCCTAAGCATGAGGCACACACGAGGTCTATTGGTATTAGATACTTAATTGATTGACTCAAGTGCAAGTGGGAGATTGTTAGTGCTATGCCCTTGAGGCAATCATTTAAATGATTGTAACATGACTATGTTTATGAATAATAATATGATTATTGGTCCAATGAATGTATATCATTGTATTGATCAACAAGTATGTGACTTGCTTATGAAGCTCTTTACTTATTGATATAATTCGATAAATATCTCTGATCGGATATCATCGTATAGGACAACGATGAATAGATCAGCACATGTAGTGATCGATGATCATGCTCCATAGATCATGGGATATAGAGATATCATCTATACATGTGGACGCATGTTGAAGAACATGGGTTAGATAGACCCGCAATTGGACACTGCGAGAATGTTTCATTCTTATGTGTCATCTGTGTATCTCATACCTAGTAGATGTATGATCCTTAGACCTGAGATTGTCATATTCCCTACATGTGTAATAGTTTTCCTTGGGGCTATCAAACACTACTTCCTAACCGGATAGTTATAAAGGTAGCTTTCATGTTTACTATGAAACGTGCAGAGGGAAGTGAGCAGTCAAGATGGAATTTGCCACTCCAATGAAACGGAGATATATGACAAGGCCACTCGTGTGATATGATTAAGGAAGTGCATGGCCATGCCGTGATTGTGGAGTCAATCACAACTTATTAATATATCACGGATACGAGAGATGGATTGAATCATCAAAGGATGACATACTTCTCGCCTTGAATTCAATCTTCATATACTTGGCAAAGGGATTATTACATGAGTACTTTTGGTAGGTTCTGTCTGACTTGATCATAGTATGTTTGGGAGTTGGCATAATTTGCAAGGAGCCGCTACCAACTATTGGATTGAAAAGGAGTTTTTCGAATCCATGTCCAAACGTACGTGAACCTGCAGGGTCACACACTTAATGGGCTGGGACGCATTAATTTGGATTGGATCCACAATTAATGGACATCGTGGGCTTAGCACGTTGATGGGCCTTGGTTTAGGGTTTCATCTCGTGGCTATATAAGGAGGGGAGGAGGGTGGGCGCAGGGTGTGCTTTCCCAAGGTTTAGAAGTGATTCACTCGAAACCCTAGCCTCCTCTTCTCGTTGCCCCTGCCGAGCGACCAGGTGCTTGCACACCGACGCACGGCATTCCATCCCTGGACGTGTGGACTCATCGCGTGACGCTGCTGCGGATCGCGGCGTGGGAGGACGATCCACGGCGAGGCGAGGACGATCCGCTCCATCGACGCAACGACTGCGGTGAGGATGATCCACTACATCGACGTGCAAAGGATTCCGCAACTGCGCGTCTAGTGGTAATCTTATCTGTGATCCCCTTCTTGCGAGTAGCTTTCTAGTTACGCGGTAGATTTTTTTTTTGTGCTAGTGTAGCATATCGCGTTCCTCTTCACCACCCAGTACAGAATCCCCCTCTTGCGCCGTGTGGGAAAAATAAACTTGTCTCAGTCTGGCACCCACATTCCACCATCTGGCGAGTCTAAGTTAAATTATTACAAATTATTCAGCCTGGTCGTACCTATTTAGACATGTGGTTGTACGGTTGTGCTTAGAATGGACAATCACAAGCGTCGGTCTTTAATTGACTTGGGCGGCACAAACACAACAAAACCAAAGCTCCATCCGCACTCCGCTTGACCAAACCGATCCGCCCAAGTCTAAATTATTTTCATTATTATTTTGCAAATACAGCGGCATACATATTGCCACAACTTTTCAAATTCGTAATTTTTCATAGTTTCAAAGTAACCCATCCATAGGTATTTGATCGACTTTGCATTTAAGCACATCTAGCGCACTAAACAAAATATATCATAACATATTATTATTATGACATATCACAGCAACCTAGGGTACAACAGTCAAGGATTTCAATATCAAGGTGGTAATAACAATTGGGATTAACTACCAACCTCAATTTAACATCATCTTTTAAATAAATAGCGATGCAAATTGTAAAACATTGTAAAGAATTTATAAAACATGGGATCAACATGCGTCATGGAGACTTGCCTTCGTTGATGAGGAGGGAAGGATCGCTCGGCAGATCGGCACTTTCTTCGGCGACGGCGACAGCTTCTTCGACTACGCGCAAAACGGAGCGACCAATAAATAAAAAAAAACAAATTAAATATAAAAATTATAAAATTAGTACTGGCAAAAAGAGCTTGAATTTATTGAATTTAGGAAGAAGAATGAGGTCAATCGGACTTAAGATGACAGAGATCGGATATTTTGAATTCAAAATTTGACCTTTCGCCGGGCTTAGAAAAGAAATGGTTGTCGATGGAGCTCCTATGAGAATTTTTAAAATATGATTTTACCAGATGTAAAGGGCACTTAGAGGAAGCTCCAGTAAAAATTTGAGGACAAATGGAGGTCGGGAGCAGCCGGGAGAGCTCACCGAAAGTTCGCCGGAGTTCGGAAAGAATGGCTTGCACAGGGAGATCTGGTGGATGGATTGTAACAAATCTAAGCTGAGGATGTCAGGAATGAGAATGGGAACTGGGGTTCAATTTATAGGACACTCAGACTAGCGGATCATCGAGAAACGCTCGCTGAAGTTTTCACCGGAATAGTAACCGAGATCGGCGGAGTAAATGAGTGAAACGGATGAATTGAATACGGGCCGGATACTGTAGCAACGGGCGTACCATAGCTGACGGGGAAGTAAAATGGATCGGGTTATAATAAACAGTCCCCGAAATTATTAATTCGGAAATTAATTAATTTTTCACTGAAAATTCATATTAAATCCGAAAATTAGCAAATAAATTTTATTAAATATGGGAATTTGAAGAGATACTGGTTTCAGAAATAAAAGCATAAATAAATATTTTTAAATAATATCAAATTAATATTTATAGCACAATAATTAATTTTTAAATGTTGAAAATTAAATAGGCTTGGAAAAAATAGTAAAAACGTTCTGAAAATTCTGGAAAAATCTCAAAAATACTTTAGAATATTTGTAACCTAATAAAATTGGTTTCGGAATTTTTAAAGAAATCTGGAATTGGTTTTGAATTTTGCATATCCGGATGAAAATGGAATTTTCGGACGCGAATGGAATAAATTCCATTTTTGGATGGAAATGAATGCCAGGTTAACTAAAATTCTAAAGAAAACCCAAATCTTTGAATTAATTAATTTAAATTAATTTTTAACAAAAAAAACCGAAAATGGGATGTTACAAACCTACCACTCTTAGAGAGAATCTCGACCACGAGAATCGGTCGGAGAAAGAAAAAGATCGGGGAACTCGACTCTAAGATCCTCTTCTCGCTCCCAGGTTGCTTCCTTCTCGGAATGATTGCTCCACTGAACTTTGCAAAACTTGATCACACGGCTTCGGGTTCTGCGCACCGCTTCATCCAAGATTCTGACTGGATACTCGGGATAAGAGAGATCTTCCTTCGCCCATCTCTTCAATGGCAAATGCTCTTCGTGCACTCAAGGCATTTTTGAGCTGAGAAACATGGAAGACATCATGCACATCTGACAACTGCGAAGGAAGTTTTAATTTATAAGCAACTTCTCCTCTTCTGGCAACAATTGGGAATGGACCGATATAGCGAGGTGCAAGCTTCCCGCTGACTCTGAAACGGCACATTCCCTTTAGGGGTGAAACTTTCAGATACACATGATCACCAGGTGCAAAGCTCAAATCCCGACGACGATTATCAGCATAACTTTTCTGCCTTGACTGAGCTGTTTTTAAATTCTGACGAATCACTCTGACTTGCTCTTATGCTTCTGTGGAATATAAGAACCCGGGTACCCTCATGACAGGCCCAAGAGGGAGGCCAGAAGATACTCCCTCACAAAGCCCCACGCCGCTGGCGCAAGGGGACATATCCTAAAGGAAGTTGAACTTATATTTAGATATGATAGATACGGTTGTAATCTGAGTCGTTAATAGGGTAGATAAAGATGTAAACTCTATCCTGTAACCGACTAGAATCTTGTAACCGATTGGAATCTCCAAACCGATCAGGACTCTATAAGCCGCCCCACCCCCGCTATATAAGGGAGAGGGCGAGCAACAGCATAAGGGCCGATCATCCAAGCCTAGAGCAATCAAGTCATAGAGCATAACACACCTCATATCGCCCAGAGCATATTGCGCTTTGAGCAACCCTAGATCCAAGAGGTCAGCATAATTCCAGCACACAGGATTAGGGTATTACCTCCATTGTTGAGGGCCTGAACCTGTCTAAAATCCCTGTCTTGTGTGACCATCGAGTTTTGAGATCCAGCGCCTACCCCATAATTTATTGCCGACTACAAAAGTCGACAGTTGGCGCGCCAGGTAGTGGGAGCGCTATAATCTTTTCCTACAGACTTGATGGCAGCGATCGGCGGAATCACCACCACCTTCATCTCCGGCCAGGCTTTCCGCTTCGGGAGCCTGGACTTCGTGGCAGATGTGCGCGGAGAACTTGTCCGCATAGACTTGAACCAGATCCAATCTGCTAAAGATCAGGCTAACTCATTTCAGGTATGTCACTTTGACTTGGCCGGCAAACCAGTCGGCGTCGCGAGGAATTGTTGCGATCGTCGTGGCGTCTTCGCGATAGAAGAGCAGAAGACCCGATCTCCAACGCCAACAAGAACAAGAAGCTGCGGGGGAAGATCGTCTTCGTAAGGGTAAGGAGGTGTAGGTGCGATCGCTTCGATCTCGTGGCCGCAATGACCGCGAGGACATCCTACAATCCAGGTTGGGAGATCAAGTCGTCTTCCACACGCCAATGCAAAACGTCGTCGCCTCCAAGACGCTTCTCGACAAACCGGGCCCGATGATTGCATCGATAGCCAGGTGGACCCGATCGTGGCCCAGATCAAGGCCATGGTGACGGCGGCCGCAACTCAGGAAAATTAGGAAAAGCCGGTAGGTGAAGCGCAATCGCGCTCCCACGCGGTTTTCTGCACGGCCACGAGCCACGCCTGCGCCCCGAGGACCACTTTCGGCACGGCCATGAGCCACGCCTGCGCCCCGGGCGCCATTTTTGGCACGGCCATGAGCCTACGCCTGCGCCCCGAGCGACACCTTCGGAACGGCCATGAGCCACGCCTGCGCCCCGAGCGCCACTTTTGGCACGGCCACGAGCCTACGCCTACGCCCTGAGCGCCATTTTCGTCACGGCCACGAGCCTACGCCTACGCCCCGAGCACCACTTTCGGCACGGCCACGAGTGAAGAGGAACGCGATATGCTACACTAGCACAAAAAAAAACTACCGCGTAACTAGAAAGCTACTCACAAGAAGGGGATCACAGATAAGATTACCACTAGACGCGCAGTTGCGGAATCCTTCACGCGTCGATGTAGTGGATCGTCCTCGCCGCAGTCGTTGCGTCAATGGATCGGATCGTCCTCGCCTCACCGTGGATCGTCCTCTCACACCGCAGTCGCAGCAACGTCACCGCAGTAGTCCACACGTCCAGGGATGGAACGCCGTGCGTCGGTGTGCAAGCACCTGGTCGGTCGGCAGGGGCAACGAGAAGAGGAGGCTAGGGTTTCGAGTGAATCACTTCTAAACCGTGGGAAAGCACACCCTGCACCCACCCTCCTCCCCTCCCTATATAGCCACGAGATGAAACCCTAAACCAAGGCCCATCAGCGTGCTAAACCCACGATGTCCATTAATTATGGATCCAATCCAAATTAATGCGCCCCACCATTAAGTGTGTGACCTGCAGTTCACATACGCTTGGACATGGATTCAAAACTCCTTTTCAATCCAAAGAGTTGGTAGCGGCTCCTTGCAAAGTATGCCAACTCCCAAACATACTATGATCAAATCGGACAAAACCTATCAAAAGTACTCATGTAATAATCCCTTTGCCAAGTATATGAAGATTGAACTCAAGGCAAGAAGTATGTCATCCTTTGATGATTCAATCCATCTCTCGTATTCGTGATATATTAATAAGTTGTGATTGACTTCTCAATCACGGCATGGCCATGCACTTCCTTAATCATATCACACGAGTGGCCTTGTCATATATCTCCGCTTCATTGGAGTGGCAAATTCCATCTTGATCGCATTTCTTCTCGCACGCTTCATAGTAAACATGAAAGCTACCTTTATAACTATCCGGTTAGGAAGTAGTGTTTGATAGCCCCAAGGAAAACTATTACACATGTAGGGAATATGACAATCTCGTGTCTAAGGATCATACATCTACTAGGTATGAGATACATCGATGACACATAAGAATGAAACATTCTCGCAGTGTCCAATTGGGGGTCTATCTAACCCATGTTCTTCAACATGCGTCCACAATGTATAGATGATATCTCTATATCTCATGATCTATGAAGCATGATCATCGATCACTACATGTGCTGATCTATTCATCGTTGTCCTATACGATGATATCCGATCAGAGATATTTATCGAATTATATCAATAAGTAAAGAGCTTCATAAGCAAGTCACATACTTGTTGATCAATACAATGATATACATTCATTGGGCCAATAATCATATTATTATTCATAAACATAGTCATGTTACAATCATCTAAATGATTACCTCAAGGGCATAGCACCAACAACGAGCCACGCCTGCGCCCCGAGCGTCACCTTCGGCACGGCCACGAGCCACGCCTACGCCCCGAGCGCCACCTTCGGCACGGCCACGAGCGACGACTGCGCCCCGAGCGCCGCCTACAGCTCCTCTACGAGCCTACGCCTGCGCCCCGAGCGCCACTTTCGGCATGGCCACGAGCCACTCCCGCGCCCCGAGCGACACCTTCGGCACGGCCACGAGCTACGCCCGCGCCCCGAGCGCCACCTTCAGTATGGCCACGAGCCACACCTGCGCCCCGAGCGCCACTTTCGGCACGGCCACGAGCCACGCCTGTTCCCCGAGTGCCATTTTCAGCACGGCCACGAGCCTACGCTGCGCTTCGAAGCGCCACCTTCGACGGCCACGAGCCACGCCGCGCCGCGAGAGCCACCTTCGGCACGGCCACGAGCCACGCCTGCGCCCCGAGCGCCACCTTCGGCAAGGCCTCGAGCCACGCCTGCGCCCCGAGTGCCTCCTTCGGCACGGCCACGAGCCTACGGCTGCGCCCCGAGCGCAACCTTCGACACGGCCACGAGCCTACGCCTACGCCACGAGCAAAGATGGCATGATCGTCAGCAACACATGGAGCATAAAGTAGCTAAGTCACTTTTTACTCAATTATGTCATTATAAATAAAATTGTTGACTTTCCTGATATGTTACTTAGTTGACCCACAACTAAGCAGTAAGTCGGGGGCTACACCTAATAGTGTGCGCATGCGCACATCTTTTTCTAAGTTGTATTTTTCTTCTTTTGCTTAACGATTGCAAGTGAATCCGAGTGCGATAACTCCGAGTTATGAAGCTCTGACCACATGAACGGCGAAGTTTAGTCACCCAAAACACGTGCCTAGGAAAAAGAGCCATGAGCCGACTCCCAACGCTCGGGGGCTAGACTAGTCGGGTAGAGTGCTTAAACAAAAAGAGTCAAACCACTCGGATGAATTCAAAATCAATAAGGAAAAAGAGTAAAAAAACTCTAAAATTATATATACACCAGTCGGACATCACATCCGAGTGAATTGTTTTACATTGCCTAAGTTCTGCATATACATGATTTCAGGGCTACTAAATTTCGATGCGACGCGTGTGAGCTAACGCTTCAACGATTTACATCAAGAACTTCGCGATTTAATAAATTTAAAGGAGCGGCGCTGAATTTTGCCTTTAGCGGAAAAGCGTTTTGACTTCGCATATCGTTTGGGATACAAGATGTCCCAAGATGAGACGATCGCTAGAATTCCAATAATGGGGCTAGGAACCACTCGGAAAGTTTAACGCGTGGAGGTCTATTGAGTTCTTCACGATCTCTTTGTCTACAACAGGGCACTCGGCTATAAAGGAAAACTAGTCGGAAGTCGCATCAAGAATCGAAGCACTCGGCGTGAAGCATGACTCACTTGGCCGCAACCAGAAGGCGCAACTCGATCGCAAAGGACTCGGGGCTACTGTGGAATATAAGAACCTGTGTACCTCATGACAGCCCAAGAGGGAGGCCGTAAGATACTCCTCGTCGGCCCCACGCCGCGCAAGGGGACATATCCTAAAGGAAGTTGAACTTATATTTAGATATGATAGATACGGTTGTAATCCGAGTCGTTAATAAGGTAGATAAAGATGTAAACTCTATCCTGTAACCGACTAGAATCTTGTAACCGATCGGAATCTCCAAACTGATCAGGACTCTATAAGCCGCCCCACCCCCGCTATATAAGGGAGAGGGCGGGCAACAACATAAGGGCCGATCATCGAAGCCTAGAGCAATCAAGTCATAGAGCATGACACACCTCATATCGCCCAGAGCATATTGCGATTTGAGCAACCCCAGATCTAAGAGGTCAGCATAATTCTAGCACACAGGAATAGGGTATTACCTCCATTGCTGAGGGCCTGAACCTGTCTAAAATCCCTGTCTTGTGTGACCATCGAGTTTGAGATCCAGCGCCTACCCCATAATTTATTGTCGACTACAAAAGTCGACAGCTTCCTTCAGAATATCGGGCCCGATTACTTGTGCACCCTCTATCTCTTTCCAATACAACGGTGTTCGGCATTTTCTTCCATAAAGAGCTTCAAAAGGTGCCATCTTTAAACTTGACTGATAACTGTTGTTGTATGAGAATTCTGCATACGGCAAATTCTGATCCCACGAGGCACTGTACGTCAACGCACAAGCTCTCAGCATATCTTCTAGAATTTGATTTATCCTTTCTGTTTGAGGATGGTAAGCAGTACTAAAATTCAGATTTGTGCCCAATACTTCATGCAATTTCTGCCAGAACCTCGAGGTAAACTGGGACCCTCGATCTGACACAATCTTCTTTGGCACTCCATGTAAACATACTATTTTAGACATGTACAATTCTGCAAGTTTATCGCCAGAATAGGTGGTCTTCACCGGGATAAAATGTGCAACTTTTGTCAACCTATCCACAATGACCCAAATTGAATCATATCCAGACTTAGTTCTGGGAAGTCCAGTAATGAAATCCATTCCAATTTCTTCCCATTTCAAAACTGGAATCTGCAAGGGTTGTAACAATCCTGCTGGTCTCTGATGCTCTGCTTTAACTAACTTGCAAATATCACAACGATCCACGAATTCAGCAATTTTTCTTTTCATATTCGACCACCAATATTTTTCTTTCAAATCCGAGTATATTTTCGTACTTCCCGGATGAATAGAATAAATTGAATCATGAGCCTCCTTTAAAATCACATCCTTGATTTCGTTTTGGTTAGGAACTACAATTCTTTTTCCAAACCAAATGGTACCTTTCTCATCCTCAGAAAATTCATAAGCTTTTCCATTCTCCAGATCATTCTTTATGTCTGCAATACCGCTGTCATCCTTTTGAGCTTCTCTAATATGATCATCCAAGGTTTAGTGCGCTTCCACATTGAAAATACAACCCTCATTCACTAATTCCAAATTGAGACATTGGAATTCTTCATGAAGTGCTGGCTGACTTTTTAAAACCATAATATTGTTGCAATAACTTTCCTACTCAAAGTATCTGCAACAACATTAGCTTTCGCTGGATGATAATGAATGCCGACGTCATAGTCTTTAATCTACTCCAACCATCTTCTTTGCCTTAAATTGAGATCAGACTGCGTGAAAATGTACTTCAAACTCTTATGATCCGAGTAGATCTCGCATCGATTACCAATAAGATAATGTCTCCAAAGATTGAGTGCATGAACAACTGCAGCTAACTCCAAATCATGAGTTGGGTAGTTTTCCTCATGGGGTCGTAGCTGTTTTGAAGCATACGCTATAACTTTTCCTTCCTGCATCAGAACACAACCAAGACCTAGCTTTGAAGCATCACAGAAAACTTCAAAATCCTTCCAAATATCTCGCGTATCAAGCACAAAATGAAGTTAACCTCTTCTTCAATTCCCAAAACTCTGCTCACAAGATTTTGTCCATTCAAACTTCTTCTCCTTCTTCAAGAGTTGAGTGAGAGGTCTGGCTATCTTGGAGAAACCTTCAATGAAACGCCTTGCCTGCTAGGCCAAGAAAAGTTCTGACATCTGGAACTGACTTAGGTTGCTTCCAATCTAAAACATCCTTCACTTTTGCAGATCTACACTCCTCCTCCAGTGAGAAATGACATGACCCAAGAACGCAACTTCTTTCAACCAAAAATCACACTTGCTTGAACTTAGCATAAAGTCGATGCTCTCTTAATTTCTCCGTAACTATACTCGATGATCCTCATGTTCCTTCATACTTTGAAATAGATAAGAATGTCATCAATGAAGACAACCACAAACTTATCCAACAACTCCATGAACACCTTGTTCATCGATTCATGAAATAGGAAGGTGCATTTGTTAATCCAAAGGACATCACTCAGTAAACTCACACACCCATACCGGTCGTGAAAGTCTGTCTTAGGAATATCTTCCTTCCTTATCTTAAGCTGATGATATCCCGATCTCAAATCAATTTTTGAGAAAACCTGGGCTCCCTTCAACTGATCAAACAGATCATCTATCCTTGGCAAAGGATACTTGTTCTTAATTGTAACCTCATTTAGAGATCTGCAATCTATACACATTCTCAAACTACCATCCTTCTTCTTAACAAAGATTACTGGTGATCCCCAAGGTGAAGAACTTGGTCTTATAAATCCTTTCTCTTGCAGTTCTTCAATCTGCTACTTCATTTCTGCTAACTCATTGGCGGGTAGCCTATAAGGTCTTTTTGATATAGGAGTTGTACCAGGTACAAGCACAATTATGAACTCAATGTCCCGGTCTGGTGGCATACCAGGCAAATCTTCTGGGAATACATCTGGGTATTCATTTACTATAGGCACATTTTCCAAAGTTGTACCTTTCAAACTGTTCAGGGTACTACCCTTCTTTGAGGAAAGATCAGACAAGAATTCTACACGAATTCCATCAAGACTGGTAAGGGAGATAGATCAATTAGCACAGTCTATCTGTCCTTTAAACTTGGTTACCCAATCCATCCCAAGGATTACCTCTATTCCCTTGGTATTCAATAATATTAAGTTCGCTAGGAACTTTACCCCATTTATAACTATATCCGATTTTGGACAAACAGCAGTAGTTTTTAATTCTTTTCCAGGAGATTGAACTAGTAAAGGGTTTCTAAGCTGAACTGTACCCCAACCATGATTTCTGACCAAATACTCTGATATGAAAGAATGCGTAGCACCAGAATCGAACAATACTGAAGTAGGTACTGAGTTGACAAAGAACTTACCATACACCACATCAAAAGGCCCCGAACTTCTTTAGCAAAGGACGTGATTAACACGCCCTCTTCCAACAAAGACGAGGTGTACGCGGGTCCGCGTCTTTGCTCTTCCTTGAGCCGATGCAGTGCACGGCCGGTGTGGTCCCTGTGTTGAAACGAATCGGGTCATGGCTTGGCGCTTCGAGGACAATTACTAGCATAATGTCCCAATTCTCTGCAGTTAAAACACTGGACATTTGCTGTAGCTGTGTTGCTCTTCTAAACTTGACCTCCTGGGTTGCTAGCAGAATCTTGAGCAAACTGTCGCGGCCCGACACCGA
Source organism: Otatea glauca (assembly GCA_036346275.1). Classification (NCBI taxonomy): domain Eukaryota; kingdom Viridiplantae; phylum Streptophyta; class Magnoliopsida; order Poales; family Poaceae; genus Otatea; species Otatea glauca. The sequence continues at coordinate 32,093,963 of CM070730.1, forward strand.
GTTCGCGCACTAGACGCCGGTCCGCCGGATCAATGAAAGAAACGAGGTCTAGAGCTGCTAGCACCACACTGGGCTTGAAACACCATCTTCCTTTTTCTTGACTCAAAGAGCTGACGCTGAGCATCCTCCTGAATCAAAGCTTTGTTCACCATGTGCTGGAAGGTGGGAAAGTCATTAGAGACCAACTGCACTTTGAGGTTAGGGTCAAGACCCTCCATGAAACGCCAGATCTTCGCCTCATCAGTTGAGACATCCTCTGTAGCATATCTGGATAGTTGAGTGAATCTGTTCAGATATTCTGACATTGAGAGATTTCCTTGTTGCAACTTATGGAACTCCCTCCTCTTCATTTCCATAATTCCCTGAGGTATATGGGTGGCGCGAAAGGCTTCAATGAACTCATCCTAGGTAATGTTCTAAGCTTCTTCGTGGGCTGCACAATAGTTCTCCCACCAACTCACAGTTGTTCCTTTAAGTTGGTGCGTAGCAAACCGCACACTTTCTACCTCATCGCACTGGGCCAGGTAAAGTTTCTTCTCTACTTCCTTTAGCCAGTCATCAGCCTCCAAAGGATCGGCTGACCCAGCAAAAGTCGGAGGTCTGGTCCTCATGAACTCCCCATACTTGGATTGGGGTGACTGAGCTGCGACCTGCACTGGGGCGGCTTGAGGTGGATTCAGAATGTTCTGCGCTAAGGCCTGCAGAATCTGAAGCTGCATGGTCATCATCTGTTCCATGCTTGGTGGTTGATTTGGGGGTGGCGGTGGCACTTGATCCTACTGACCCTGTGGCACCTGATCTTGCTGGATCGGGGACGGTGGCACTTGATGCTCTTGCTGTTCTTGTGGCGCTACCCGGCCACGTCCATGACCACGTCCTCTTACACGACCAGCTCCACGTCCTCTTCCTTGACCTTCCATCTGAAGCAACGGCCAGGGACAGGTTAGCAATAGATGAGAGGGAAAGAGAAAAAGATGAGAAGACTAGGAAGGTAGCCATTCCAAGACCAAACAAGCAATAAAACTCCAAAAGAAAGGTGGCTGCAACACAATGCTAGGGCAAGTGTACAACACACCCAACAAACAAGCAACAAAAATCCTAATACACCCAGACTATACGTTGCTAAACTAAAAAGGGATGATATGCTCCAACAATATTGAGCACTATAAACTATCTTATATGGGAGTTCTTTTCGAGCACTCTTTTGACAACTTGATCTTTCCAGCAGACCTCCATTAGTCTTGAAAAGATAATGGATCATCATCTTCCTCGATTTGGATTCTTGCAGAAGACTCGAGGCTTTAAGAAGTTTTAAGAGATAAGATCAAATTAAAAATTTTAAAATAATATTTTAGCAAAGGAAACGAGAAAGAACCTAAGAATGAGATGAGAGGAGATAATCTATTTCATAGCAATTCGTTGGTTTGATTTAGAAAATAATTTTGAAGTTCCAGCTAAGAAGACAGACTACTAGGAATGCGACCTATAGTCGATATGGCTCTAATACCACCGCTGTGGGACCCCGGATTTGCTATCCAGAATCCCCTGAGTATTTCTGTACTAGTCCCAGATCAACGCTAGTACACACAGTTCACAGTGATGAATCATAACCGAAAAGCACGAATTAAAATGATAAATACTGAGTACAGGCCGAAAAGCCATTATTACAAAACCAGTCACATGACCTTAAGTTTACAAAGAATGAAATAAGAAGCAAAATGGTAAAGCCAATAAACACCACAGCAATGATCAAAGAAACGTGCGCCTAGCTCTCGGATTGTCTTCATCGTACTCCACATCGTAGAACTCACCGTCATTCGTAGTATCTTGGAAAGCTTCGATTTAAAGAATTTATTGTAGCATGAGTACAAACGCATCAAGAAGTCTAGGAAATATGCAGGATGCAAGGCCTTCCAAAGATGGCTTAATATGGTTCTTTCCACAAATCCAGGATTAACAAACATTATTAATAATAATTTTCACAAAGCAGTTTTAACAATTATTTGTACAATTGAAATTATTTATAACTCTAGTGAAGGTTCCAACCACCAACACTAGTATACAGGCTCTATCCGCCCAATTAAAAGATCTTGTTTAACCATCACATGACTCCATCCGTCATGATTCAAAACAGGTTCCAACCACAGACCGCTCCACCGCCAGAATACATCCTAAGTTCTAACCACTCCCAGATCCCAAAACATCAGTTTTTAAAACCAAAAACAAAGTCTACCAATATGAAATCATTCTATGCTTGCCCTTGACCGTAAGCACGGCTATTCGAATAGTTTTACACTCTGCAGAGGTGTACAGCTTTACCCACAAGACATGATCGTCTCTTGTAGCCATGCGCAATAAGCACACTTCCTTTGGTGTGTTGGCAGAGAGATCATGACAAGGCTTTTACATTGCAATAATCTAACCCGACTCCACCCGCTGAGGTTTCACCGCTGTTAAGGTTCCATCCACCCAGTACAGAAGCCCCCTCTTGCGCCGTGTGGGAAAAACAAACTTGCCTCCATCTGGCACCCACATTCTACTATCTGGCGAGTCTAAGTTAAATTATTAGAAATTATTCAGCCAGGTCGTACCCATTTAGACCTGTGGTTGTACGGTTGTGCTTAGAATGGACAATCGCAAGCGTCGGTCCTTAATTGACTTGGGCGGCACAAACACAACAAAAACCAGTGCTCCATCTACACCCGCCAGACAAACCGATCCGCCTAAGTCTAAATTATTTTCCTTTTTTTTGCAAATACAGTGGCATACATATTGCCACAACTTTTCAAATTCATAATTTTTTATAGTTTCAAAGTAACCCATCCATAGGTATTTGATCGACTTTGCATTTAAGCACATCTAGCGCACTAAACAAAATATATTATAACATATTATTATTATGACATATCACAGCAACCTAGGGTTACAACAGTCAAGGATTTCAATATCAAGGTGGTAATAACAATTGGGATTAACTACCAACCTCAATTTAACATCATCTTTTAAATAAATAGCGATGCAAATTGTAAAACATTGTAAAGCATTTATAAAACATGGGATCAACATGCGTCATGGAGACTTGCCTTCGTTGATGAAGAGGGAAGGGTCGCTAGGCAGGTCGGCACTTTCTTCGGCGACGGCGACAGCTTCTTCGACTACGCGCAAAACGAAGCGACCAATAAATAAAAAAACAAATTAAATCTAAAAATTATAAAATTAGTACTGGCAGAAAGTGCTTGAATTTAGATGAATTTAGGAAGTAGAATGAGGTCAATCGGACTTAAGATGACAGAGATAGGATATTTTTAATTCAACATTTGACCTTTCGCCGGGCTTAGAGAAGAAATGGTTGCCGACGGAGCTCCTACGAGAATTTTTAAAATTAATTTTACTAGATGTAAATGGCACTTATAGGAAGCTCCAGTAAAAATTTATGGACAAATGGAGGTCGGGAGCAGCCGGGAGAGCTCACCGAAAGTTCGCCGGTGTTCGGAAAGAATGGCTTGCACAGGGAGATCTAGTGGATGGATTGTAACAACTCTAAGCTGAGGATGTCAGGAATGAGAATGGTAACTGGGGGTTCAATTTATAGGACAATCGGACCAGCAGATCGTCGGGAAACGCTCGCTGAAATTTTCGTTCGAATAATAACGGAGATATGCGGAGTAAATGAGTGAAACGCATGAATTGAATACGGGTCGGATACTGTAGCAACGGGTGTACTGTAGCTGATGGGGAAGTGAAACGGATCGGGTTATAATGAACAGTACCCAAAATTATTAATTCCGAAAATAATTAATTTTTTCACTGAAAATTCATATTAAATCCGAAAATTAGCAAGTAAATTTTATTACATATGGGAATTTGAAAAGATACCGTTTTCAGCAATAAAAGCATAAATAAATATTTTTAAATAATATAAAATTACTATTTATAGCACAATAATTAATTTTTACATGGTGAAAAATAAATAGGCTTGGGAAAAATAGTAAAAACGTTCTGAAAATTCTGGGAAAATTTCAAAAATACTTTACAATATTTGTAACCTAATAAAATTAGTTTCAGAATTTTTAGAGAAATCTAGAATTGGTTTTGAATTTTGGATATCCGGATGAAAATGGAATTTTCGGACGCGAATGGAATAAATTCCATTTTTGGATGGAAATGAATGCCAGGTTAACTAAAATTCCAAAGAAAAACCAAATCCATGAATTAATTAATTTAAATTAATTTTTAACAAAAAACCGAAAATGGGATGTTACAGATGAACCACTCACGACGCACCAAGTGGATCATTTCACATTTCGAGCGCTTTGTGACACTTACGACGGACGGACTCACAGAGGATGTGCGGCTAACCAATGAGCGACTGGATCAACTTGAGAAGTCACAGGAAGATAGATTCAAGGCCATCGAGAGGGCACAAGAAACTACTAACACGACCCTTGCCACAATCTTGCCTCGTCTTGATGGACTTGCAGGTGCACGCCCAGCAGCCCCTGTTGTTGCTCCACAGATGCCGGCCATACGAGTTCATCGTGTTATTGTTATGCCCTTGAGGCAATCATTTAGATGATTGTAGCATGACTATGTTTATGAATAATAATATGATTATTGGTCCAATGAATGTATATCATTGTATTGATCAACAAGTATGTGACTTGCTTATGAAGCTCTTTACTTATTGATATAATTCGATAAATATCTCTGATCGGAAATCATCGTATAGGACAACGATGAATAGATCAGCACATGCAGTGATCGATGATCATGCTTCATAGATCATGTGATATGGAGATATCATCTATACATTGTGGATGCATGTTGAAGAACATGGGTTAGATAGACCCGCCATGGGACACTGCGAGAATGTTTCATTCTTATGTGTCATCATTGTATCTCATTCATAGTAGATGTATGATCCTAAGACCTGAGATTGTCATATTCCCAACATGTGTAATAGTTTTCCTTGGGGCTATCAAACACTACTTCCTAACCGGAAAGTTATAAAGGTAGCTTTCATGTTTACTACGAAACGTGTAGAGGGAAGTGAGCAGTCAAGATGGAATTTGCCACTCCAATGAAACGGAGATATATGACAAGGCCACTCGTGTGATATGATTAAGGAAGTGCATGGCCATGCCGTGATTGAGGAGTCAATCACAACTTATTAATATATCACGGATACGAGAGATGGATTGAATCATCAAAGGATGACATGCTTCTCGCCTTGAGTTCAATCTTCATATACTTGGCAAAGGGATTATTACATGAGTACTTTTGATAGGTTCTGTCCGATTTGATCATAGTATGTTTGGGAGTTGGCATACTTTGGAAGGAGCCGCTACCAACTATTGGATTGAAAAGGAGTTTTTCGAATCCATGTCCAAACGTACGTGAACCTGCAGGGTCACACACTTAATGGGCTGGGATGCATTAATTTGGATTGGATCCGTAATTAATGGACCTCGTGGGCTTAGCACGCTGATGGGCCCTGGTTTAGGGTTTCATCTCGTGGCTATATAAGGAGGGGAGGAGGGTGGGCACAGGGTGTGCTTTTCCACGGTTTAGAAGTGATTCACCCGAAACCCTAGCCTCCTCCTCTCGCCGCCCTCGCCGAGCGACTGTGTGCTTGCACACCAATGCACGTTCCCATCCTCGGACGTGTGGACTGCTGCGGTGACACTGCTGCGACTGCGGCGTGGGAGGACGATCCATGGCGAGGCGAGGACGGTCCACTCCATCGACGCAACGACTGCGGCGAGGATGATCCACTACATCGACGCGCGAAGGATTCCACAATTGCGCGTCTAGTGGTAATCTAAACTATGATCCCCTTCTTGCGAGTAGCTTTCTGGTTATGCGGAAGTTTTTTTTGTGCTAGTGTAGCATACTGCGTTCCTCTTCAGTGGTATCAGAGCCATCTCGTATAGTTTTGTGATCTGGATGTTGCACATATGATGTGTGAGGTTAGTAGATTGGATCTATTACATGTTCAGTTGGTTCATATGATGAATTGGTGACAGCAGCCATCGATGAGATCGATCGATTTAGGGTTTGAGGAAAGTGCAAACCGACTCAATCTTGATTTGGGTGAGTCCATTCATGGTACGACGTTACCCTTACCGGTCGGGTTACCGCCATCAGGGTTTCTGAAACGTATCCATATGGGACCAAGCCAATCAGATTGCGTTGGATTGGGTCAATCTGGTTGATCCATGGTAAGTGCAAACCGATTCAATATTGATTTGGGTGAGTCCGTTTATGGTACGACGTTGCCCTTACCGGTCGGGTTACCGCCATCAGGGTTTCTGAAATGTAACCATATGGGACCAAGCCAATCATATTAGATCGGATTGGGTCAATCTGGTTGATCCGTGAAAATTTTGAGGGTGTTTTCACATGACAAAAGACATGCCTCTAAAAAATTTTTCCAAGGGCACTAGGGGCTCTACCCCTTGGACCCCGCCAGGGGTGCTGCCCCTCAGACCCCGGAGTCGTAGGGTTGCTTTTGTTTAACTCGTTTGTGCAGGAAATTATGTGAAATAGTATGGCCTATGTGTGTGTGATGCATGTAATTTCCACATGGCATGCGTGCCGTGTCAAGCCATAAGGCTATTTAAATTGTATAATGACCTGCGTGTCGACTTGTGATGCTTCAAACCCTCATGTAAATTTCATTATCAAAAGTTGTAAGGTGTTGCATCCATAATGATGAAGACGGTGGCTAGATGAACAAATCAAGCAAGGTGGCAAGGTGAACAAACAAGCATGATGATGGAGATAATAATGCTAAGGGCCATGCTATTTCATAGCTTATTTTGATTTTCTGTGGATGTGTGTTTAATCCTTGCTATTTTCTTTATGCTCATTGCATGTGATGCCATGTTCTTAGTAGATATTGTTCATCACTATAGTTAAAATTTTAAATCAAAATGTCCATCTAATTTTTGCACCTCTCAAGAATTTAGATCGTTATTGATATGACTGCTAAAGTAGTATATCAATGGCTATCTTAATAGATGATAGGGATGTGTTGGGCACATCACGCATAACAATGGTAGATTTAATCAAGCTATCAAAACGGTTTTGGGCTTGAGGACATAAGTGGTTGGGACTTAATTTCAGTAATGAAGGAACCTATACAATAAAATTGGTGTCTAGGAAAACACACATGAGGCAGGTTTCTTAATTGGCACCCGAAAATGGGAAGTGCTCCCTCCCTCATTGATGGGAACGGTGCCCCGATCTTTCGACAGGTAACAGTAAGTCGATTGCTGGAGAACTCGACGTTGACGATCCGGCTTCCAATCAGAACAGATTCGAACCCAGCAATCGCTACACCACGGCTCCTTTGGTTATCAACCACACACAAACACGGTTGACCTCGCCAAGAAGGCTTATCCCTGAATGCGAATCGAGAACACAAGCAAGAACGTAGAAGATGCAATCTGAAATTGCGAATAATATTAAGCATACGAGTTGGGGTTCCACAAACTGATGAACGGCGAAAAACTGACAAAGTGTCTAGTTGTAATCTAAGCAAAACCCATCTATTCTAGCGACGGCTACTGAATATATATGAGGAAGAGGGCAAGGGAAGTGTCCAAGGGGGTGGCCGTGAACCCTAGGCCGTACAAGGCCTTTGGGCCCAAGTGGAGGTGGCGCAGCACCTGGCAGATTATGTTCATCATATTGATTTGACGATTCCCGTTGATACAGAAGGATTTTGGACCTGAAACAACTTCCGTTGGAAAGTTCTCGTCGTGGGCTTCTCCGTAGAGTCCAAGAACGCCTCAATTGAACTTCGTATGACCTAGATATGGTTATTTTATTGATGTGCTGTCCTGGGGCCGAACTGGACTCGTGAACGAATTGGACTTGATCTTGGGCTGGGATTGGAGCATCAGAAGTTGTTGGACCCTTGTCTTGGCTTAAGATAGAACCATGGCTTGCTGGGCCGTCATCATCTTATCATCCTCCCCTTCTTGATTTTGAGACGTCCTCGACTCAATCTCATTGGCCTGCAAAAGGTTAGTAACTGAAGGACCATGTGGAGGTCCATCCATATTTGTGATGAGTATTTGACTTTATTTGAGCAAGGTGTGCTCAAGTTTGAGTTTGATTTGGATTGATTTTCAAAATGAAGCAATTTGAGTTGTCTTTGCCAGGAATGGCAGTACCGGTCATATGGACGCGGTAGTGATGAGTTGGATGGTTTATTACACATCTTTGTGGGCATTGCTATGTGAGGAGTTTCCTTGTTTTTGATGGTTGCAGGACGACGGTGCTAGGTCATGGTGAGGCGAAGGATGACCGGGACTAGGCGAGGAGCGTCGGAGGTCCAGACGGTTGGGAGATTGCCGGAAGATGATCGGAGACGGAGTCCGGGCAAGTCAAGAAGACAAGGAAAGGAGTTGATGCTAGCTAGATGCCGCGTGGATCAATGAGGGCCGTCGGATTGAGGTCTAGCTGATAGGTTAGCGGGTCTAGGTAGTATGCTTTGAAAACCGTGCAAGAAAACCCGGTATGTGTGTGGATTTTGGGTTAGCCCTTGCATGGCTGTGTGTGTGGGTTAATCCTAGCTATTAGATGAGTGTTCTAGGGTTGAGGGACTCATCCAAGGGTGGTAGGTGGCCCAAGAGTAGTATAAATAGGGGTGGAGGGGTAGCCTCCTTACCTTGAAGGTGTTGAGGTTTTTGATGCTCATTTGAGCTTTGCCCACATGAATGTGAGGCTTTGTAACCTCCCCTTCCAGAAATGAAAGTTTTATCCATCCACCTCTGAATTTATTTTGCGCATTTACATTATGTCTTTACTTTACGCAATTTAAATTCAGCATTTACTTTCCCGCAATTACATTCCCGCAATTTACTTTCAAGTAATTCGGATTTGCCTCCCCTCCTTCTAAATGCTGCTGATCTTGGATGTTTTGAGTGTGTTCATATGGTTTTACATCTCTTTTGCACTCTTGGATTGAGTAGAGAACATCTTTTCTTTCAAGTTCCAACTTTGTTCAGAACTTGTTCTTCGCGCAGCAGTCAGTGTTTGATTTTTGTAAAAATATAGAAAAGTCGTTTTTGAGTGATTCTTCTTGGAGGAGGTGCGGGACTCTGATATACACCTGCAGAAATATTTTGGAGTTCACTTGTTGCACCGTTTGGGCGCCATGAGGTGAAAACCGAGCCCCAAACTTTCTGCTCGAAATTCTTGAGCATACTGTGTTCTTAGATTTTTCCTGTTTTTTATGTAAGGATTTTTGAGGAGAAATTTGGTGCAGTTATTCACGACTCTGATGCTCATAGGGAGAAAAATTCTCAGAATTTTGTGAGCTGTAGAATCCCACCAATCTCCTGTGCAAATTTGAGAACAAGTTCTGGAAATTCTGCTTTTGCTTTTCTGAAAGTGACTTTTGTGATTTGAATTGATGTACTTTCTAAAAGCAAGAGTTTGAATTGATTCCTCTTTATCTTGGACACTAGACAACAAGGATTGTGACTCAAAAATCCCCACATATTTTATGGTACTTATCCATGCAAGCTTGGGGTACACATAGTTGTCTAGTTTTTCGGGTTTTTCACAATTTCCTTTGAGTGATCTTGTCGAGGTTTTTGTTGGAGTATTTTGGGGGAATTTTTATTTGCGACCATTCACCCCCCCCCCCTCTGTTCGCCATCTCGGTCCTTCAGTAACAAGAGGCGGCAAAGAAAGGAACATATTCTTTGGTTGTTGATAGAATGGCACATTAGAAGAAGATTTCAAAATGGTACAAATATAAACTCGATGCACCATGTACTTTTGTTTATCATTATATTTGCCAATAGAATGAAAACTAACACTGGATGACCATGACAAATTAGCAAGTATAGAAAATCTCTCCTCTAAACAATTGAGATCACATATGACGTCAAATTCAATGTAACCCAAAGTATTAAAGGAAGACAACAGTTTAATCTCATCCTTTTCATTAGCAAGGTGAATAACATGATTATTTTCAGCACACGTGTTTAGATTAGAAATAAAACTGACATGTTCATTCACTAGTTGAGGCATGGATGGGATAGCAAGTATCTCCTGTCCCTCCTTCTCTTGCGTGTTTTCCTTCTCGTTCTTTTTCTTAATGTTCTGTGAAAAGTTAGTAGCAAGTGGAAACTCGACAAGATGCTGTTCTTCCAAAGAAAATTCTTCACTTTGGCAATTATAGACATTAATTTCAGCAAGATGTCTTTCATGTTCAATTTGATTTTCAATCTCACAAGCAAGATTAAATAAACTAGAGAGAGAACTATATTCCTTATCAACAAGAATACCTTGAATTTTCATATCAAGTCCATTTAAGAATTTTATTTCCTTACCTTCTTCAGATTCATCTAAACGACAACGCAATAACAAAGTTTCTAATTCCTCATAATATGACTCAGTTTTATCACATTGTTGTAGACATTGCAATTCATAAAGTAACTTTTCAGAATGATAAGCAGGAACAAATTCATCTCTCATAAGTCGTTTCATATGTTTCCATGTTTGTGGTACTGGCTTATAAGTACAAAAATCATTCCACCAAATTGATGCACAGAGAGTTAAAGCACTAGCGGCAACTTTAATTTTTTGTTTATTACAAAGGTTACATTGCGAAAGAATTTTATCTACCTCTATTTCCCAATCAATATAAGCATCAACACCAAATCCATTATAAGAAGGAAGAACTGGAAAATTCTTACCTTTACCAGCAGAAGGAGATGAATTAAAGTTTGGTTGGTGCTTATGCTCTTTTCAGTCAAGTGCATTCTCCATGTTTTGAATTTGCTTGTTCATAGTCTCGCTCATCTCTAACAAGATCTCTCGGAGCTCGTTATGAAGAACACATTGGTTACTATCCCGATCCTCCTGTTCCCCTGCAATTGTTAGTAGAGAACAGAAGATAGCACAAAGTATTATCCCTATCAACTACTAGGTACTGGACAGTGGGATCACAAACTCTCACGCGTCTTACCACACCCTTACAAATGTTCTTACCAAAGCAGCAGGTGGTACAACCGATGGCTGGTTCGTGATACCGTGAATGGAGCGTGAGTGAGGCGATTGCAAAGGAGAACCTGAACTGATAAGAAGTATGTGGAGCTCAGAAGGTAATATTTAGTAGAAAGGAATAAGCAATATCGAAATCAGATTAGCAAGCTGAATAAATGTCCAACGTACTTGTCACAGATGCTGGCCTAAACGTGTCCCTAGAACTAGTTCAACCAAGCAAGGGATATATCAAAGCACATAGGACTCAAAGGATGCAAGCAATTCTGATTATCTGCTTCTTTTTCCCTTTTTTTTGCTTCTTTTCTTCTCTCTAAATTTTTTCAGTGCGGCTTTTTTTTTGCACTTGCCTTTTGTTTTCCTTTCTTTTAACTCAAAGGCAAAACAAAAATCTCACGTTTTGGAACAAGAGAAAACGTTAAATAGATGACCGAAAAATTGGCAAAAACAGCACAGGTTCATTCTACGGCTCGGAACGCAGTCTTAGGAGCTGATTTTGAGCATCAAGTGCAGGTCTTTGACCTAAAAACTTTTCAGATGCGCGTCGTTGTCCTCTTCGAAACAAAATAAAGTACGCTCCAAACGGAGTTCGTATGCAAATGTTATGCCAGTTTTACTGAACACTGCACAATTGTCTGCGACTTCACTTCTTTCTTCCGGTTAGGGCTAAAATAGCAATAGGATCGCAGGTGAACAAGGGTGGCCAGCAGTGCAGGGCGATTGGTACAAAAGTGGCTCGCAACCTATCTAGGGCTTGTGGAGCAGAAAATATAAGAGCGGCGGCAATGGCAAACAGTTCGGTTTTAGGGTTGGCGGTGGTGGGATGACTAATGGTGCAAAACAAGAACTAGGGCAACGGAAAAGGACCACTAGAAACTAGGATCATAACCTCCAACCAGCAACACGACGACGACGATGGACATAAACTCAACAAGCGAAACTAAAAAACGAAAATTGCAAAGGCACAAGGGGTTGTAGGACAGCGGAACCGATGAAGAACTTTTTGTAGGGCAATTTTTTTTTCTGGACTCTAGGACGATGGCAAAACAAAAGTGGGGATACAAGAATTACCTATGGGGCAACCGAAGCTCTGATACCACTTGATGGGAACGGTGGCCCGATCTTCCGACAGGTAATAGTAAGTCGATTGGTGGAGAACTCGACGTTGACGATCCGACTTCCAATTAGAATAGATTCGAACCCAGCAATCGCTACACCACGGCTCCTTTGGTTATCAACCAAGCACAAACACGGTTGACCTCGCCAAGAAGGCTTATCCCTGCATGCGAATCGAGAACACAAGCAAGAACGTAGAAGATGCAATCTGAAATTGCGAATAATATTAAGTATACGAGTTGGGGTTCCACAAACCGATGAACGGCGACGAAAAACTGACAAAGTGTCTAGTTGTAATCTAAGCAAAACCCATCTATTCTAGCGACGGCTACTGAATATATATGAGGAAGAGGGCAAGGGAGGTTGCCAAGGGGGTAGCCGTGAAACCCTAGGTCGTACAAGGCCTTTGGGCCCAAGTGGAGGTGGCGCAACACCTGGCAGATTCTATTTGTTATATTGATTTGACGACTCCTGTTGATACAGAAGGAGTTTGGACTTGAAACCACTTCCGTTGGAAATCTCTCGTCGTGGGCTTCTCCGTAGAGTCCAAGAACACCTCAATTGGACTTTGTATGACCTAGATATGGTTTTTTTATTGACGTGCTATCCTGGGGGCCGAACTGGACTAGTGAACGAATTGGGCTTGATCTTGGGCTGGGATTGAAGCATCAGAAGTTGTTGGGCCCTTGTCTTGGCTTGAGATAGAACCATGGCTTGCTGGGCCATCATGGTCTTATCACTCATGTGAGCCCTTGGGGCAGGTTGACCTGGCCATGAGTCAAGTTGACGGAGGCATTCATTACTTGTTTTCATACTCAACAAACAAGAGTTACATAAGATGTAATTAGCAAAGGTGTTGCTTACCTATATCATTAAATTTCTAGCAGTGATGCCAAAGCTCACTTGTGTTTGATGAATATGGATCTTGAATACTCACTATGTGTTTATAATAGGGACATAAAATAGGAGTGTCTTTTATTAAAATGTTTAATAAATTTTTTACATAAACATAGTGCTTAGAATCTTTGCATGTCTTTGTTGTAGTTCAATGGCACCTTCTCCTACTCCTGCTACACCTGGTTTTGCTTTGAGATCGGTTTTGAAAAGGGAAAAACATGATGGAACTAATTTGGTTGATTGGTATCGCAACTTCAGAATTGTTCTCAAGCATGAAAAGAAGGATTATGTTCTAGAGAATCCAATTCCTGATGAACCAGCCGAAAATGCTCCTCGCAATTTGAAGGTTGAATACGAAAAACATGTTAATGCTTTTGTAGAGGTCAGCAATCTCATGCTTGTCACCATGGACTCTGAGCTCCAAAAGCAATATGAGGACCAGGATGCTTACAATATGATTGTGGGCTTGAAGGGCATGTTTGGGAATCAAGCAAGAGCTGAGAGGTATGGTATCTCAAAGCTTTTATTTGCTTGTAAGCTGGTAGAAGACAGTCCGGTCAGCCCTCATGTGATCAAGATGATTGGTTATATCGGGAGATTGGAGAAAATTGAGTTTCCCCTTAGCCTCGGTTTGGCCTCAGATGTTATTCTACAGTCTCTGCCACAGAGCTTTGAGCCATTCATTATGAATTTTCATATGAGTAGCATGGAGAAGAGTCTAACCGAGCTACATTGGATGCTCAAGGCTGCCGAGGAAAGCATTAAGAAAAAACTCAATCATGTGATGATGGTTCAGAAAACAACGGCATTCAAAAAGAGGAAGGCTAAGGCTGAGGGAACGGGAAAGAGCAAGGGCAAGGGCAAGGGCAAGGGCAAGGGCAAGGGCAAGGCTCAAGATGAGATCGCAAGCCTCAAAACTAAGCTTCAGAAGTTTAAAGTTGGCCCTCAACATAATACCCAATGCTTCTATTGCAAGAAATCAGGACATTAGAAACGGAACTGCGAAAAGTACCTGGCAGATAAGAAGAATGGAAATGTGGTTTCCACTTCAGGAATTAATGTTATAGAAATTAATCTTGCTACTTCTTCACTCAGCTCATGGGTATATGATACCGGTTCGGTTCCTCACATTTGGAATTCGATGCAGGGGCTGATAAAGCGTAGAGACTTGGTAAAAGGAGAAGTGGATCTTCACGTGGGGAATAAAGCAAGAGTTGCTGGTCTTGTCGTTGGCACATACCCATTGCATTTGCCTTCAGGATTAGTTTTAGAACTCAATAATTGTTATTTTGTTCCATCTTTGAGTAGAAACATTATTTCATCTTCTTGTTTGGAACATGAAGGTTATGATTTCAGAATAAAGAACTTTGTTTGTTCAATATTTTTGAATGATATGTATTATGGTCATTGCCCCATGTTGGATGGGTTGTACGTCCTTGAACTCGAAGGGAAACCTGTCTAAAAAATTAATGTAAAAAGGCATCGGCCTAATGATTTGAACCCTGCCTTTTTATGGCATTGTCGCTTAGGTCATATAAATGAGAAGCGCATGAAGAAGCTCCATGGTGATGGACTTCTAACCTCATTTGATTTTGAATCATTTGAAATATGTGAATCTTGTTTACTTGGCAAGATGACAAAAGCCCCTTTCACAGGTTTTAGTGAGAGAGCGAGTGAGTTATTGGTCCTAGTACATACAGATGTATGTGGACCAATGAGCTCGACTGCTAGGGGTGGGTTTCAATACTTTGTAACTTTTACCAATGACTTTAGTAGATATGGATATATCTATTTAATGAGGCAAAAATTTGAAACTTTTGAAAGGTTCAAAGAGTTTCAAAACGAAGTACAAAATCAACTTGGCAAATCAATAAAACACTTACGATCATATCGTGGTGGCGAATACTTCAGCCAAGAGTTTGGTGATCATCTAAAGCAATGTGGAATCGTTCCGCAACTTACTCCGCCAGGAACGCCTCAATGGAATGGCGTGTCCGAACGACGAAACCGAACTTTATTAGATATGGTTCGGTTAATGATGAGCCAAACAGATCTGCCATTATCCTTCTGGGGTTTCGCTCTAGAGACAGCTGCGTTCACTTTGAATAGGGTCCCATCAAAATCCGTTGAGAAGACGCCATATGAGATATGGATGGGAGAAGACCCATGTTGCCATTTCTCAAGATTTGGGGATGTGAGGCTTATGTAAAACATTTACAATCAGATAAACTCGCACCTAAATCAGAAAAATATTTTTTTGTAGGGTATCCTAAAGAAACAAAAGGATATTACTTTTACAAAAGAAACGAGAACAAAGTTTTTGTTGCTCGAAATGGTGTCTTTTTGGAGAAAGAGTTTCTTTCAAAAGAATTCAGTAGGAGTGATGTGTATCTTGATGAAGTTCGAGAATCACATGAATATGTTCAAGCTACCACTAAACCTTCACAAGATGTACAAAGTGTTGTACAACCTGTGGAAGAGACTCCAGCCCCACGTAGGTCGGGGAGGCCACGTCATGTACCTATAAGATATGGGAATGACATATTATTGTTGGACAATGATGAGCCCACGACTTATGAAGAAGCAATGATGGACCCAAACTCTGAAAAATGGCTTGAAGCCATGAGATCCGAAATTCAATCCATGCATGACAATCAAGTTTGGAACTTGGTCGATTCCTGATGGTGTAAAACCATTGAATGCAAATGGATTTTCAAGAAGAAGATAGACGAGATGGAAATGTTCAGATCTATAAGGCACGGTTGGTGGCAAAGGGTTTCAAACAAGTTCAAGGAGTTGACTATGATGAAACCTTCTCACCGGTAGCCATGCTCAAGTCTGTCCGGATCATTTTAGCTATTGCTGCATATTTTGATTACGAAATATGGCAGATGGATGTCAAAACAGCCTTCCTTAATGGGAATCTTTCTAAGGATGTATACATGATACAACCTGAAGGTTTTGTTGATCCTAAATATGCTAAAAGGGTATGCAAGCTTCAAAGATCCATTTATGGGTTAAAGCAAGCATCTCAGAGTTGGAATATTCGTTTTGATGAAGTAGTCAAAGGGTTTGACTTTATCAAAAATGAAGAAGAGCCTTGTGTTTACAAGAAGGCTAGTGGGAGCGCACTTGTATTTTTGATTTTGTATGTGGATGACATATTATTGATCGGGAATGATATTCCTATGCTTGAAGATGTTAAGACCTCATTGAAAAGAAGTTTCTCAATGAAGGACTTGGGAGAAGCATGCTATATCTTGGGCATAAAAATCTATAGAGATAGATCAAAAAGGTTAATTGGATTAAGTCAGGAAACGTACATTGACAAGATATTGAAAAGGTTCAATATGCATGAATCCAAGAGAGGTTTCATGCCAATGTCACATGGCATTAGTCTCTGCAAGAATCAGTGTCCTTCGACATCTGATGAGCGAGACAGGATGAGCAAGATTCCATATGCTTCTGCTATTGGGTCTATTATGTATGCCATAATCTGTACACGCCCAGATGTCTCATATGCTCTAAGTGTCACAAGCAGATTCCAAGCGGATCCTGGTGATGGTCATTGGATAGCCGTAAAAAATATCCTGAAGTACTTGAGAAGAACTAAGGGTATGTTCCTTGTTTTTGGAGGGCTCACGCACGGTAAAAAGTTCACATTCTTCGATTGCCATCGACGATGGCTTCCGGCGAGGCACCCTTTTAGGAATGACGCCAAAGCATTTCGAAAAGGACAGAAAGTTAAAAAACGGCCGCCGAAGCGACTCACAAGAGAGGAGATAGCTGAATGGCATAGTCGGCTTCTACGATCTACGGAAGTGGGTTTCACTGGCTATGGAAAGGAGCACAACTGGACTCATATTTCTTTACTTTGGGAGCTGCCTTACGCGAAAGCTTTGATTCTACCTACGGAACAGAAGAAAAATCAAATAGAAATCGAGGGAACAGAAGAAGTAGATTGGGGAAGCACAAGTACGGCGCAGACGGACACATTGGCCTAGAGCAACGCATGGTAAGTATCGGTATTATAATTGTTAGTGAATTTGTCACTATGTTTATAACTTTGCATCGTAGGAGGTCGAAGTGGAGTACTCCCACTTTTGTGGAAGTTTATATCCGGGGGCACCAAGGCGAGGATCCACAGAACCCGGATGTGTTGTGCGACGACGGGGCTAGTGAGAGGATAGTAAGTATAAATGACACAATATATTTTGTGCAAATTTACATCCAGGAGCACCAAAATGCTGTTTTGCAGGCATCATATGTAGAACAAATGACACAACGTCATGGGCCGGAGGTTGATTGGAGGGCCGCGCCGGTCGATGTGGAAGCGTTGTACCACGCTGGAGGGGGCCTAAAGCATGGGAGGTTCGTTAAAAAAAATGATTTTAATTGTTTTCGCTCTACTAAGGAAAAAAATGTTGCATGGTCACATTTCAGTATATATCGTTTGTAGGTGGGCCATGGGGGATGGAGTTGTGGACTGCGATCGTCTTCCACGAGGCTCGGTTTCCTCACAGGGGAGTGCTCGCTAGTCGAGGTCCACACGGGAAGCACAAGTGCACGAGGAGGCTCGTGAAGCGCGAGAGGAGGCTCGTCAAGCGCGAGAAGAGTCTCGTCAAGCACGAGAGGAAGCTCGTAGAAGCCGAGAAGACACAGAATACCTGAAAATGTATTGGCAGGTACAATCTCAACTTTGAACAAAACGCTCAATTGTACATTTGTGATTAAAATCTAACAAACAATCTATATGCAGCAACTGTCACAATCTCTTGGACCTAACGTGCCAGTTTTTGCCCTCTTGTTATGCCGCAGGTAAAGATACTTGAGTTCATTGCTCTCTAATTCACTTAGCTCGTAAAATCAAGAATTCATAAACTTGACTATTATGTCATAGGGCTCCCAGCCACCTCCCTTCTACATGTTTTCTCCGCACATGCAGCCACCACCACAAGGAGAAGCATCACAGGTGCTCACCTCCCCGGCCCTTCATAAACCCTCTCGATGCAGGCACCACCCTAGGAGATGCACCTCAAAGTTATATGATATTCTCATGCATTCTTTATTTTTAAAAACTCTATTATGTATACTTTATATCACAAAGTATGATCCACAGAGCTCCCACCTCCTCCTCCTTTCTACATGTTCACTCCACGATGATGCACCACCTTCAGAGGAGAGGCACCACCGTAAAGATGGATCGGTTCAATTCGTTATTAAAAATTTGAATGAATGATTTATATGTGACATAATGTACCAGATATGCCTTACAGGGCTCCCACCTCCAAACCCGTTCTACATGTACCCACCACCTACGCCGTGCCAAGGAATGCCTATGTACTTCAACCCGTGGGCCTCAGAGCCACCTCGCACGACACCACGGTATGGATGTCCAAAACATTCTAAGTTTGCGACACGAGCTAAGTTTGTCAATTCTTGAACTTACGGGTTTACGGTCACGCCCTCCAAAGACGTACTAACGACGACATCATAGAAGACATCTTCAACAATACCGACGGTGGTGGTGGTCATTGCGCATTTAGTTTACAAATTGCCGCTTTGGATGTGTGATTGATTATCTAAGAATCGCTAGAATGTCTCCTTCGGTTTGAGAGATTGATATATATATTATAACTGCAAATATTTTTTTGTCTGCTGAGTGGATGTCCTATTTATGAGAGAGGTCATGCCGAAATTTTGTACATTTCGATGACTTAGTTTTAAGCCGGTTTTAAAGAGTTAAAAGGTTGGTTTCGGCTTTTAGTAGAGGTAATAGGTTTGGTGTCTCGTTTGTTAATTCTTCGTTCGCTTGAACTTTGTTGTGGAGTTTGATGACCTTGGTGAGCTACTCCGCCCTCCCTTCCTTCCTCTTGCTCAAATTTAGGAACATTAGTTGCAATTTAGTCGATGTGCAAATGGATGGATGATGCTTCAGAGGAAATTTAGTTCATTCTTTTAGTATATATCAATCTGAGTAATTTGTTGCAATAGTGATAATTTCAGTTGAAATGCATAACTTAGTCGATTTTAGGACATTTAGGCAACTCTTTCTTAAACCTTGCACAAATCATCTCAATGTTCATACTTGAAAAGGTTTACTTGTGTGCTTATGAAAGTTCATTGTTTGTGCTCTGAGATATCGATGGTTTACCAAATTATTAACCCATTACGTGCTATTTGATTTTTTCTTTCTGACAATAACTTTTTGATTTGGAACCTTATATTGTGCTGACTTGTTGGAATTGAAAAATTATCTAAAGACAACTTGTTCAATTGTAAACTTATGTTTTAAATGCTTTATATGGCATCCTTGTAGAATGTGTTGTTTGCCCATGTACAATCTGATTGTTTATCCTTGTAGAATGCTTTATATTTGTACTTTGTATATTGAACTCTTAAAATAACTACCAAAACTCTTAATTGCTTCTTTGAACTATTTTCACTGTTTGTTATCTTTTGAATACTCAGTGATGCAATTAGGGTCTTTGGAAGTTGAATTAAATAATTTTAGTTGTAATCTTGGCCTTGAACTAGATGGTTAACTTCTGTTAATACTAGAGAGTATTACTTTGATGCTTCATTGAATATGAGATTGATGTTCATATGATTATTATAGCATATCTTGACTAGCTCGTAGGTGTAGTTCTTATATATAGTATCTATTCTTGTTTAGCTTGACCTGTCATATTGAAATTCTCATATTGTGTCTTGGTTGAATAGTACTATTCGACCTTGTTTCATGTGAATCAAAGATAATGTTACTTGTAACACAACCTAAGTTAATCTTGAACTTGCGTGTTTCTAGGTCACGCCCTCCAAAGACGTACTAACGATTTACATCATAGAAGACATCTTCAACAATACGACGGTGGTGGTAGCGCCCACAACTCCAACAACCCCGAGGCATGAATTCTATTGTGAGCTCTATTGGTGTATTATTGTTGTACTTTATGACTTGTTGTGATGGATACATTGTGATCGACTTATTGTGATGGACTTATTGTAATGGAATGTGGATTGTATCTATTGCGGTTGTAATGTGTTGTACGTCATTGCGTAGTTTACAAATTGCCGTTGGATGTGTGATTGGATTATCTAAGGATCTGCTAGAATGTCTCCTTCTGGTTTGAGAGATTGATATATATATTATAACTGCAAATGTTTTTTTGTCTGCTGAGTGGATGTCCTATTTACTAGAGAGGTCATGCCGAAATTTTGTACATTTCGGTAGTTTTAAGCCAGTTTTGAAGAGTTAAAAGGTTGGTTTCAGTATTTTAGTAGAGGTAATAGGTTTGGTTTCTCATTTGTTAATTCTTCGTTCGCTTGAACTTCATTGTGGAGTTTGTTCTTTTGTGTTAGTGTTTCTGATCAGATTTGAACAAAATAGATAATCCTTCTTATTCTTCGCTTAGCAATTTTTAGTTTCAATTTTCTTTTTGCCTTTTCTTTTCTTCTTTAGTTGATATGTATTGAGTGCGATGCATATGGATATATATATATACATTTGTGTATAAATGACTGATAAATTCGTGAGCCATTAAAAACCCATGAATTTATCTGTCGCTCGAATAAATTGCTTGCCTTGAGCCCACGAATTTAAAAATTAAATTCGTGGGTTTATTAAGCCCACGAATTTCACAGCTTAAATTCGTGGGTTTTTTACCCCTACGAATTTAACAGATTAACTTCGTAGGCTATATAGCCCACGGATTTAACAGATTAAATTCGTGGGCCACATTGGCCCACGAATTTAACTCAGATTCCCAGTTAAATTCGTGGGCTTGGCAGAAACCCACGAATTTAACTTAAATTCGTGGGTACCCATGAATTTAATTGATTAATTTCATCGAGTTAAATTCGTAAACTAAATTCAACGGTTTGCTCACGAATTTAAATTAAATTCGTGGGTTTTGGCCTAAATTCGTCGGT
The DNA here is from genome assembly GCA_036346275.1 of Otatea glauca. Classification (NCBI taxonomy): domain Eukaryota; kingdom Viridiplantae; phylum Streptophyta; class Magnoliopsida; order Poales; family Poaceae; genus Otatea; species Otatea glauca. Next base: position 32,114,936 of record CM070730.1, read on the forward strand.
TTCTGGCCCACGAATTTTTCCCTGTTTCTTGTAGTGCAAGTAAGAAGTTTCCTTGGACTCGCTGGTTTCTATCGGCGTTTTGTTCGCGACTTCAGCACTATCGCTGCTCCACTCAATGAGCTCACAAAGAAAGGCATTCCATTTGCTTGGGGACCTGCTCAAGAAGAGGCCTTCATGATTCTAAAGATAAGTTGACACACGCCCCATTGCTGCAACTTCCTGATTTTACTAAGATGTTTGAGCTCAAATGTGATGCTAGTGGAATTGGTTTGGGTGGTGTGTTATTACAAGAAGGCAAACCAGTAGCATATTTCAACGAGAAATTGAGTGGACCTACTTTGAACTACTCGACTTATGACAAAGAATTATATGCTTTGGTTCGAACCCTTAAAATTTGGCAATATTATTTATGGCCTAAAGAATTTGTCATTCACTCAGACCATGAATCACTTAAGCATATTAGAAGTCAATCAAATTTGAACCGTAGACATGCGAAATGGGTGGAATTCATTGAATCTTTCCCTTATGTCATTAAGCACAAGAAAGGAAAAGAAAATGTGATTGCTGATGCTTTGTCTCGTCGATACACTATGCTTTCACAACTTGACTTTAAAATTTTTGGTTTGAAAACTCTCAAAGAACAATATGTGCATGATGCTGATTTGAAGGACATATTGTTGAATTGCAAACAAGGGAGAACATGGAACAAGTATGTTATCGATGATGGATTTATGTTCCGTGATAACAAGCTATGCATTCCTGCTAGCTCTGTTCGATTTTTGTTATTACAGGAAGCGCACGGTGGTGGTTTGATGGGACACTTTGGTGTGCAGAAGACGGAGGACATACTTGCAGACATTTCTTTTGGCCAAAGATGCGGCGTGACGTTGAGCGGTTCGTTGCCCGCTGCCCTACATGTCAACGAGCTAAGTCACGACTTAATCCTCATGGTTTATACATGCCTCTTCCTGTTCCTAGCATTCCGTGGGAGGATATTTCGATGGATTTTGTTTTAGGATTTCCTAGAACTAAGAAGGGGAGGGATAGTATATTTGTGGTCGTTGACAGATTTTCTAAGATGGCACACTTCATACCATGTCACAAGAGTGATGATGCTTCCCATGTTGCTGAATTATTCTTTCGTGAAATTGTTCGCTTGCACGGTGTTCCTAATACAATAATTTCAGATCGTGATGCAAAATTCCTTAGTCACTTTTGGCGAACTTTGTAGAATAAATTGGGGACCAAATTAATGTTTAGCACTACTTGTCATCCCCAAACCGATGGACAAACTAAAGTGGTTAATAGAACTTTATTCACCATGCTTAGGGCTGTTTTGAAAAAGAATTTAAAAATGTGGGAAGAATGTTTGCCTCATATTGAATTTGCTTATAATCGTTCCGTACATTCTACCACAAAGATGTGTCCTTTTCAGATTGTGTATGGATTTGTCCCTCGTGCACCAATTGATTTGTTACCAATTCCTTCTTCCGAGAAAGTAAATTTGGATGCTAAACAACGTGCTGAGTTGATTTTGAAAATACATGAGCTGACTAAAGACAACATCGAGCGCATGAATGCTAAGTATAAAATTGCCGGTAGTCAGGGAAGGAAGCATGTTACTTTTGAACTGGGTGATCTTGTTTGGTTACATTTGAGAAAGGATAGGTTTCCAGATTTACGTAAGTCAAAATTGATGCCTCGCACTGACGGACCTTTCAAGGTCATTGCAAAGATTAATGATAATGCATATAAGCTTGATTTACCTGCAGAATTTGGGGTTAGTCCAACAATTAACGTGGCAGACTTGAAGCCCTACTTGGGAGAAGAAGATGAACTCGAGTCGAGGACGACTCAAATGCAAGAAGGGGAGGATTATGAGGACATCACTTCTTGAATGCGCCCACAGACTGCTGCCACAACTCCTCATCCTATACAAGGACCGATCACTCGAGCTCGTGCACGTAAACCGAATTATCGTGTACTTTTGTTTCTTGGTATATCTAATGACTTGAAGAACTATTTGATGTTTGCTCAAAGCAGTTGTGTTATTCTGTTAAGGAATGAAGGTCCTAGCGCGTTGATGGTGAATGGACACGAAGATGATTGCGAAAGGGAAGGAGTTCTCTATTTGACCACAAGATCCCAAGTCTCCATGATTTCGACAAAGAAAGAGAGTGGTGTCTTTGCGTCACCCACTAATTGGCCGCATAAATTGGCCCTTACCATGTAATAGAGTCTTTATTTAGATATAAGAATAATAGGAAGGAGGCCTAGCTAAAGATGGAAAGGAATCGGGGGGAAGGTCTGATTTTTGGCCACAAATCAAGGCATGGCCGAACAGCCCTCCCCCCACTTCTTTTTATACCACGGCTTGCCTCTAAAGAACTCGGATTTCATTGAGTTTAGGTTTAGCCCTTTTGCAAACTTCTGTTCTTCAGTTGTGTCGGTTGACCACCTATAAAGACAGCTTAATCGGAATCCCACCTTTATTTTTCAGATTGCTTTTCATCTTACTTGCTAGTTCTTCGATTGCTCGCAGGAATTGAACTTCGTGTTCAGGTTGACCGCGCCTTCGGCAAAGTCAATAACCTTCTGGAGTTGGTTCAGCGATTGCTAAGGTGCAAACATCGTTGTGCGGTTCTAGTCGGATCGTGAGGGTCAATTCCACCGAATCGATAATTATCTACCTCATCGAAAGATCGGGCATCCTTTTTCACATCATAGCTAACCCACATTGGCAATTAGTAGCCACTATTTAATAAAGAATCATACTATGGTAACAAATGAAATATAACATAAAAATGACAAGGTAGATATAACTAAATTTGGATGAATAGCTAATTCCCAAATTAATTGAAACAAGTATATATTTGAATTAGCATGCAATAGTTTAAAGCAATATAACATTTAAAAACATGGGTTGAACATAATCAAAGCACAACTTGCCTTCAAATAGCTTTTGATCTTGCTCTAGACCTTGATTTTGAGTTGGCTCCTCGTTTATGAATACTTCGGGTACCTCAATGTCTACGCAAAACAAATAATAAAGCAAAAAATACAAAAAATAGAGAGTAAACTCAACTCCAAAAATTTAAAACAAAATCACCATTAAATAGAGCTCAATTTTGCAAATTTTTAGAAACTGGAATCACCTCAATCGGAGTTCATATGAGGTAGAACGAGCTATTCAAAGTTTGAAATAAAAAGAAAAAGGCTAAAAATAGGAAAATGCGAATTCTTAGAATTATTTTTCTAGTGGAAACTCGGAATAATGATGTCACTGTGACGTCAGCACCAAATGAAATTTTAGCTGAATTATTTTTCAAAAGGAAAACCTAATTATGACGTCATGCTAACGTCATAAAATGAATTAACCGTATTAAAATAAATCTAGGAAATCCTACAGAGACTGACATGTGGGCCCAGGTCTATAGACCCGGTCCACAGAATAGTGCACAGTCTACGGTGGACTCGATCCATGGTAATTTTGATCGACGGTCAATGCTGACGAAAGTAATGATGTCAGCATGCACGTGACGCGAGGCGACAGAACACGTGGCTTAACCCCAGCCATCCACATCAAAACGGACGGCGGCAATCTAGCGAAGGCAGTGATAGCGGAGAATACATGGCTGCCCCATTGCGCGGCACACGGCGTGCATCCTACCGTGTTCAGCAGCTCCAACGGTGAGGTTGACGCAGTCGTGTAGAGCACTACGCGACACATGGCGCAGTCATGGCCATCAACGTGGAAATTCGATGGCTGCAGGCAAGCGGCTCAACGACGATGAATGTGATGGCCGCGCTACGCCAGAGTTGGGGATGATGACCGTATGCACAGCGTTCTAACAACAGATCTAGACCCGCATGCGCGGATCTCGAGCATCTTGATGTGACGAACTCACCAGAGCGCTTGGATGCGGCGAGAGGTCTCGACGACACCAAAAATGGAGAAGAATAGTGGTGGCATTTCTCCTCACTCCGACAAGCTCTTGTGGTGTCTAGGGTGCGTCTTAGGTGACGTTCTATGGGGCAAAACATTCGGCTTGAGGTGGAGAACCTTGCACGGCGTGCGACGCATTATATAGTGCATCGACATCCAAGTTAGCTACGATTTTCTTAGAGTAAAACGTGGCGGCGGTGGATCCCGAGTGCCATACGGTGGCGATGGCGTGGCTTGATCTTGTACAAACACGAGGCGCACATCGACCGAGCCACATCGTGCGGATGGAACGAGCAGCCCTCGACTGTCGAATCGAGATCCAATGGTCCTAGTGTGAGCGGCTTAGGGTTAGCGGCTGGATTGGGCTAACATGGTTTTGGGCCGGGCTGGACAGGGTTTCGGCCCAACAATATTAATAGGCCTTTAAAAACATTTTTCAATTATAATAAATACCAAAAATTAGAAGGTAGAGTGGGCGCGACTAGTTGAGGAGTGCACAAACTCCTAAACGGCGATGCCTTACTCCCACATATATGAGGAGTGGTCACGAGATTGGGTCTTAGCGAGGACAAAGAAAACCTCAAACGGTCAGCTTATAGTTCCAAACCCTACGACCGCGACCGTCGTCTACACCATTGTAAGATATCTAACTTAGTACATTGAAGTTGACCCATCCCGTTGTATGTTAGGACAAATTTGTACTTGCTTCTTGCAAGAGGAGGTAAGCCAACAGAAAGAGCAAGGGACCTTTCAGAGCCAAAGTTCGAAGGACATCCTTTCATCGGCGATAGGGAAGCCCGACCATAAGGGCTGGGTGCTTGCTGCAGGTGCGGGCCATACGAAAAAGTCATTCCAAGAGGACGCTGCAAGTGCTAGATCAAGATAATAGGAGGCACGTGTGGAGCTCCTTAAGGACACGCTGAGGGAGCAGCTGAGGGAGGAGATCAAGGAGGAGATGATCGTACGTGAGTAGCGCCTAAGGGCCGAGATGATGGCGATGATCTCCCAGAGTCAGAGTCATATGGCCTCGTCTCTCGTAGAAAGGTCTATGCCCCGCCCCAGCAGCTGTGGTGCCAAAAATGATCAGTCTGGTTCCCAACTGAAGGTAATAATTAATTTTTACTGACTTAAATGTATGAGAGTAACTCCTATAATATTTTTGATCAATTTTTGAACTTGCAGGTGCTTGTGTGACGGAAGACGGATTTCCCGTTGAGGCTGCACGTGGGGTTGCATTTCCATGAAGGAGACTCACACGGTGCATGGTCAGCCTTTGGTGAAGGTCTAGATCAGGGTCCAGGTCAACTATGTCCACAAAGACTTCCTACCTCATGTCCTACAGTTCCCCCAAATGAAGATATCACCAGTCTTGGGCAAGCACGAATGTTGTTCATCAAGTGGCCCGCGACGAGTGTCGTACTGGTCAAGATAAAAATCCCCTGTATCTTCTTGATCATTCCAGTACTATAACACATTACTAATGCATGTGCTTTGTAGGTTCCTACTGTAGCTGCGCCTGCTCCTGTTCCTGCCCCAACAACCATGATGAGTCCTATGCAGAGTGCAGAGCTGGCGTACAAAAGGACTAGCACGACAGTCACAGAACCACAAGAAGCATTAGATACTCCTGTCAAGAAGGCAAAGTTGATAGAGGTCACAATGCCCCCTCAAATACATGAAAAGCCCGCTATCCCGACCTTGGAGACTCCTTTTGCCCAGAAAGGAAAGTCAGCAGAGGCCATAGAGCCCCCTCAAGATTTTAAGGGTTAGGTACATAGAAAGCCCATTTTGGCTAGCAGCCAGTTGAATGCTCTAGCCAAGTGTACTCGCATGCCCCATGGATGGTACAATGACAGAGTGAATGATACCGAGCGTCATGTCAATTTCAATGTGAGGTATAGAAGGGGACATTTCCACCGAAAGGACCATGGGACATTCCTAGTTAGTTTTGAGGATCTGTTCCATTTGTACCAACTAATAGACATCGATATTTCTACTGTACGATCCTAGACGCTGTATCGCACCATACAACATGAGCTTATGAGTTTTATAGTAGTTTGTATTACATTTTTTAACATTCAACACAAGTTGTAGGGCAATGTGGCAGCGAGCCGTGATGGGTCAACACCTAGTTGGGTTCATCGATCCTGAGCTTGTGTCTACGACCATAGCTAGGCTTCAATCGGAGTTCGTTGGTCAAAAATATATTATTTGAGCTCAAAATGTCTGAAAGTATTTTTGAGATTTTTCTTGGAATTTTTCTTATATTTTTTTTTCTTAAAACTAATCAAATAAATTACTAGAATTATTTTAAAAGAAAAATCCGGAGGAAATTCTTTAAACAGAGACGGGCTGGAGCCCATTACTGTGTTCGTGCGCGGCCAGAACTGTGCGGCTGTCAGCCTACTTTCTAGAAGGCATAGCATCTGACATGAGAACGTGATCGCTCAGCCATCGTTAAGCCACGTGCGTTGTTGGATGTCAACCGTTAGATCACGAAGGAGAGGTCAAGATTTGAAGGTGACATGAGAAACCCTAATAGCGATAGTTGTTGAATTGAGATTAGTCGGTTCGGATTCAGCGCAACAGTAGAGGAAACTATCTAATCGCTGCCGTTGGATGTCATCACCGGATCGGATTGCGCCACGTCGACTTGGAATTGTAGCTGTTGATCGCAAATTGGACGGCCGTCAGGAGTTCTTCTCCGAGCCGCTGCCGAAGTCCAAGCCTGAGACGTCTCCACCGCCACAACGAACTTGATTGCTGTAGAGCGGGGATTCTAAGGGTATTTAAAGGGAGGATAGACCCCTGAGGTTTGCCGTGGGTTTCCGCATCTTCTTCCCCAAGAATCACCGCTAGAGGAGATAAAGTTCTCGCACGAAAGCTCGCCGAAGTTGCTCAAGGAAGTCACCGCGGTTCTCTCGTATTCTGTCATCGTCGAGCCGTTCCTCGCCGCACTAGTTCCAGATCCGGATTTGCCGATCTGCGCCGCACCGAACCCGCCACCTTTTGTCGCCAGATCGTCGCCGTTGCACCGTCGATTGGTTCATCTTCTTCAGGACTGATGAGAACGCCGCTGCACCTCACCTTCGAGCTTCAAAAGCTCTCGGAGCCGTCAGATCTAGATTGCACAGCTGGATTTGTGACGAGTGGATGCATCCAGGCTTCACCGTGTGTCTCAAGCGTCGGTCAAGTCGTGACCGTCGGATCTCATCGCATGGCCCAGATCGTGCCGACCGGTGAACAAATGGCGTGTAGACACATGGCGCGCAGAGACTGAAGCGTCGTGTGCCAGGTTCATGGTGGACCAGGCGCAAGGACCGCAACCACGTGGTAGCACAAGATTGGCCGAGGGTCGTTGATATCAGCATGACGCAATAAAAGATATTTTCAACATAAAAATAATTCGGTTTAATATTTTATTTTTCAATTTTCTGATTTTTAGATTTTTGAATCTTTCTCGAGCCCATTCTCCCTCATACGAGCTTCGATTGAGGTGATTCAAATTTCTAAAAATTTGTAAAATTGAGATCTATCTAATGGTGAATTTTATTTGATTTTTAGAGTTCATTTAATCTCAGTTTTGGTGTTTATTTGTTTCTCTCTCGTTTCGCGTAGACGTTGAGTTGTACGACGCATCGGAGCAAGATCCGTCAACCCAAGAGCATTTTCCAGAGCAACACCAGAACCTTTACCAAGGCAAGTTGTGCTTTGATCATGTTGAAACCATGTTTATAAAACTGCTATACTGTTTTACCCTAATGCATATTACTTCACGCTTACAATTGTTTCAAAATAAATTGGGACATAGCTAATCTACCAATTGATCTGTACCCTACGTTGTCAATTGTACGCCATGTTTTATTTGTCACCCAAGATTGGTCCATTATAGTTGGTTAATATTGAAATTAACATGGGATGGTTAGACCGTGTTAGTATGCTTAGCCATGCCACATCATCACATGTACTTGAATCATCAATGTTTAATCTTGACTAATGATATATGGAACATGTTAATGAATTGGTGTGTCAGGTGTTGTCACACGATGAGATTGAGTTGTTGTGGCGAGGGATGTCACGCAATGATGTTGAATTGTTGATGGCACGTGGTGCTTGGTAATCAACTTGGGTGGTAATCATTTATATTGGGGCAAGTGGAAAGGGGCAAGTGTGCTAAGGTAGGCCGAAGGGCAGAGGATATGTGGAAGTCTTGCCCTAGTCATCTTAAGGACTTAACTTTGCAAGCCTTTGATCTGAGTCAATCATGCAACCATATGTCTAAGTTTTGGTACTATCAATGGCGGTGTGAGTCCCGGGTTGTGGTAACCAGTCCTCGCACGGGTAGTCTCACATGGTGCAAGATGGGGGCCCTAGATGTGGTAACCAGTCCCACCAGTGTTGAAACCTTAGCGTGTAGTACTGGGTTAAGGCAGGGCATTGTAAAGGCTTTATTATAATCACTTGCCTTTGTGGTGTATGGTTGTATCTTGTGGGGAAGTGCGTAACCTTTGCAAAGTGTAAATCTATTCGAATAGCCGTGCTCACGGTATTGAGCATAACTCGGGAATTACAGTCAAGGGTTAGTTTAATTAAGTGGAAACTTGGATGGGAAGGTTGGATGCTGTTGGAAGGTTAAAACTTGACTTAGGATTGGAGCCTTGGTTTACTTGAGAAATGCTGAAATTACTATTTACTATATTTGTTTTACTGTCTTTAAATCTATTTACTGTATTCATTTACAAATGCTGCTTTATTACAAAATAGCCATGTTACCCATTCCTTTGGAATAAGCCTTGCATATAGTTATATAGAATTGCATTCTGTGCACAACTTGTTGAGTGCTTTCAAGTACTCACCCTTGCCAACAATCACAATCAACAATTGAGGAGTCTACCCCTATCTTGAAGGAGGAGAATCAGGAGGACACGAGTAATTAGGGTCGGAACCTAGTCAGTTGCTGGTGGTGAACCGATGGGTAGTCTATGTCTTCTACTTTTCGCTGATATGTCTTAGTTTTTATTTCAAGTTCAGCCCTGCATGGCTTAATATTGTAAGTTGGTCATAAGATCATACACATAGTTATATTCAATAAATATAGTCTTATTATTATTATTATCGTTGTGTATGATGTGATATTTACCAATGTTGAGCCTATGTGCACTAGCGTGATCCTGGACTAGTGCGGTAAACACAAAGGGTCCGAATTGGTGAATTCGGTCCCGACAGAGGTGGTATCAAAGCATACTGACTGTAGGACTTGGCCCTAGATAGCATGGTTGTGTCCTAGGTGTGTCCGAAACTATTTTCTAAAGAAAAATCTAAATTTGACTAACAAGACACTCTCGACACTTCTTATTCTCTACTTCTCGCCTTTGCTGAATTTTTCATTTTCTTGTTGTCGTTTCGAGTTGAGGACTCATCTATTTCTCTTTTGAATAAATGACGATGGTGCAAACCTACGGGGAGCGCGAGGGTGGTTTTCCTGCGGAGCTTTGGAGGGTACTTCAGGTTCTGGGAGGCTTCGTGAGACCAATGTATAGAGGCAACTGCTGGATCGTGAATGGAGTTGACCGTGGTATTATATGCAAGATCCTTATATATGCAAGAGAAGATGATAAAGCAAGCAAACCAATTAATATCACGGTGAGAAGGTCAACGTTCGAGATTGGGATCCAGGAGGCGTGATGACTTGCCTTGAGAAGGATTTGCCACGACTACTCGCATGAGCTCGATGACACGGTGTTTCGACTTCACCCTATAGGATGGGCATCACAATAGCAAAGGATCGAGGAGGAGGACGCTACTACCGTACACTTGGCACAGCTTGCAGCCGCACAGGATGAGCACATGAGAGATACTGCCGAGGAGCTGAAGATGATGTATGAAGCTTTGAGAGGCACCGAGGAGCTGCACAACACACGCATCGCCTACACGGACCGGATCATGGAGTTAGAGGAGGAACTTGAGGAGGGTGGCCAGGCTGCAACAGCTCGGCAGGACATCGAGGACGAGGACCCAGAGGATGTCGAGTTTGAGCCAGAGGAGCACAACGTGAACATGGACGTGGAGGTTCTAGTTGTGGGACATTAGGATAGGTTCGCACCCATGCCAGCCACACACCAATGTATGCGTGGGGTCAGCCCTAGCCTAGGAGGCTAGATGAGTGATAGGCTTAGTTTTAGTTGAGACTCATGTATCAAGTCGCGTCGTAAAGATAGTCTTTACCATCTAGTAATCGCTAAGTTTGAGTGCTTAGTTTGGTTCTTTTTGTTCGCTGAGTGTGCAGTATGTGTTGCATAGCCTTTAGGCTTTTGTAAGCAACCATACCAAGTATTAATAAAGTTGTTTAAGTTTTTGGGTTAAATTTATCTCACTTGCCTTAGAAATTCTTGTATCTTATCTTTGCTACATCTCTTTCCCCTAACCCAAGAAGCAATCAGTAGATGGTGAACACTCGTGGCAACAACGGTGCTTCAGAAAGTGGACATCGCCAAAGTGACAACCCCAATGATGGAGTACCACCGCAACCATCGCCGCCAGTTGACTTGCAAAATCTGGGAGCTTTCCTTGCAGCCAGACTCATCTCATGCTAACAATGATGCAACAAGTTCAGAGTGTGACAACTCGGGCTGCCAACAGTACCAACAACGCTCAACATGGCAACAATGGATCGTGTCCTTACTCTAAACTTTCTGACTTTATGAGGACTCGTCCGCCGACATTCTCTGGCAATGTCAATCCTTTAGAAGACGATCATAGGCTTAGGACTATTGAAAGGAAGCTCCACATTACTCAGTGTGAGGGTAATTAGAAGGTGTTGTATGCATCCCATCAGCTAGAAGGAACTGCTGCAGAATGGTGGGAGAACTATTGTGCCACACATGAGGCCCTACAGGAGATTACCTGGGATGAATTTACTACTGCTTTCCATAAGTACCATGTACTTGAGGGCATGATGGATCTCAAGGAGGAATTCAGAGCTTTAAAGCAAGGAGGCCAACCAGTGGCGGACTATCTGAACAAGTTCACTCAGTTAGCTCGCTACGCCCCTGAAGATGTGGCTACAGACAAGGCCAAGTAGTCTCGCTTTATGAAAGGATTAAATTATGCGTTGCAAGTGGGATTAATTACCCACAACTTCCCTAATTTTTAGGATTTTGTTAATAAAGCATTGTTCTTGGAGGACAAATGCAAGGAGCTTGGTGAGGATCGCAATCACAAAAATGCTAATCATGGAGGGCGACTAAGCCAGTTCAGATTGAGGATGTCTCCGCAACAGTTTGCTAGATTTCAGCCTTAGGTCGCGAACAAGAAATCAACCCCTGCACCTCACCCTGCTAATAAGAATTTCCAGACACCAGCTCAAGCAAGCAAAGCCCCAGGAGGGAATCAACAGTGTACTGTTAGGCGTTGCTATACTTGCAATGAACCAGGGCATTTTGCTAACAAGTGTCCGAAAAGAGGGGGTATCACACCGGTACGCTTCAACTTGGGAACTACACCTGCCAAGGCACCTGTATCAGGAGGGAACTGCACATCAGGTCAAGCTTGAGCTTCACCTCAAGCAATAGTACGTGGTAGAGTCAACCATATCACCGCAGATGGAGCTCAGGAGGCATCGGACATTGTGCTGGGTAAGTTTCTGGATAACTCAATACCAGCTATAGTTTTATTTGATTCTGGAGATTCGCATTCATTTATCTCAAAATTTTAAGATTGAGAATGGGTTGGATGTTAGGAATCTTAAGTGTGTGCTTTTAGTCCAAGCCCCAGGATCTGAACTTCGATCTAGCAGTTGCTCATGGATGAGATAGAATTCCTAGTGAATCTTATCTTGTTGGATACCCAAAACCTAGATGTTATTCTTGGAATGGATTGGCTGTCCAAACATAATGCTGTTTTGGATTGTGGCTAAAGAATTGTGTCATAGAAAAGCCCTAGTGGCAAGAAAGTGGAAATTCAAGCGACCGCAGTTCGCGATGGTCAGTTAATGGTTAACAGTGATAAAGTTGCTAGCATAGAGGACATGCCAGTTGTTAGAGAATTTCTGGATGTTTTTCCTAAGGATTTGCCTGGTATGCCGCCAGATCAGGATATTGAGTTTGTTATTGAGTTAGTGCCTAGAAAGCACCAATAGCGAAGAGACCGTATCGGATGCCAACGGATGAGTTAGTTGAGATGAAGAAGCAGATCGAGGAGTTGCTCGAGAAATGTTTCATTCGACCTAGTTCATCGCCGTGGGGAACGCCAGTTTTGTTCGTCAGGAATAAGGATGGAAGTTTGAGAATGTGTATCGATTATCATGAACTTAGTGAAGTGACGATCAAGAATAAGTATCCATTGTACAGGATCGACTATTTGTTTGATCAGTTGAGAGGAGCTTGAGTTTTCTCTAAGATAGATCTTCGATCAGGATATCATCAATCGAAGATTCATTTGGAGGTTGTTCCTAGGACTACATTCTTTACGTGGTATGGACATTATGAGTTCACGATCATGTCTTTTGGATTGACCAATGATCCGGCATATTTCCTGAACATGATGAACAAGGTTTTCATGGAATATTTGGACAAGTTTGTCGTTGTCTTTATAGACGATATTTTTTTTACTACAAGTCTAAAGAAGAGCATGTAGAACATTTGAGATTGGTCTTGGAAAGACTGCGAGAGCAACAGCTATATGCTAAGTTCAGAAAGTGTATCTTTTGGAAGGAGAAAGTTGAATTTCATGGCCATGTGATGATTGCTAAGGGCGTTGTTGTTGATCCAAGCAAAGTGGAAGCAGTGTTGCATTGGGAGCAACCAAAGTCTGTCACTCAGATTCGTACTTTTCTGGAAATTGCAGGATATTACAATCGATTCATAGAAGGATTTTCGACAATTGCTAGATCTCTTACGTAGTTGTTAAAAAAGGAGAAGAAGTTTGTTTGGACGTCAGAGTGCGAAAACAATTTTATGGAATTGAAGAAGCATCTGACGATAGCACCTGTGTTAGTATTGCCAGATGTGCAGAACAGTTTTGATATATACTATGATGCATCCAGACAAGGTCTTGGATGCATGTTAATGCAAAATGGCAAAGTTGTTGCCTATGCGTCAAGGTAGTTGAGGCTGCATGACGAGAATTATCCTACGCATGATTTGAAATTAGCTGCCGTGGTGCATGCTTTGAAGATATGACGTCATTATCTCATTGGAAATAGATGTGAGATATATGAAGACCATAAGAGTCTAAAGTATATATTTACTCAGACGGATCTCAATATGAGACAAAAAAGAAGGCTGGAATTGATCAAATATTATAATATTGAAATCCATTATCATCCTGATAAGGCTAATGTGGTAGCTGATGCTTTGAGTCGTAAGAGCTATAGTGCTAGTATGCTGATATCAAGTGATCAACCAGAGTTGTGTAAAGAGTTTCAAAAGTTAAAGTTGGAAGTTGTTCCACAAGGATTTCTAGCTGCTTTGGAAGTGAAGCTAACATTTGAAGATCATATCAGAGAAGGTTAGAAGGATGATGAGAAGATCAACAGAATCAAGTCTAGGAAAGATGAAGGCTTAGCTGAGGATTTTACCGTGGATGAATAGGGTACCATGTGGTTTAAAGTCGAATCTGTGTACCAAATAAGGAGCTTAGACAGTTGATTCTTGAGGAAGCTCATGATTCTAAGTATTCAATTCATCCAGAAAGTGCTAAGATGTATCAAGATCTTAAGGAAAGGTTTTGGTGGCCTAATATGAAGCGTGAAGTAGCAGAGCACATTGCTCTATGTGATATGTGCCAAAGAGTATAGGCCATGCACCAAAGACCTGCTAGTTTGTTACAGCCATTAAAAGTTCCTGAATGGAAGTGGGAAGAAATCGATATGGATTTTATTACTGGTTTACCTAGAACTTAGAACTCAGAGAGGCTATGATTCCATATGGGTCATCATGGATCATTTGACCAAGGTCACTTACTTCATACCAGTGAAGACTACTTATTCAGTAGATCGCTTGGCAAAGCTGTATATATCAAGGATTGTGTGTTTGCATGGTGTGCCTGAGAAGATTTTGTCAGATAGAGGTACTCAATGTATCTCGAGATTTTGAAATAAGTTGCATGAAGCAATGGGAACTCGTTTAAATTTTAGTACAGCGTATCATCCTCAGATAGATGGTCAGATGGAGAGAGTTAATTAGATTCTTGAGGATATGCTAAGAGCTTATGCGTTAGCTTATGCTACATCATGGGATAAGTGTTTGCCGTATGCAGAATTCAACTATAACATAGTTATCAGGCTAGTTCGCAAATGTCACTATTTGAGACTTTGTATGGTCGTGCCTGTCATACCCCGTTGAATTGAAATGAGATAGGAGGGTGTTTGGTATTTGGGTCTGATAAAAGATTCCGAAGAGAAAATTTCCATGATCAGAGAAAGGTTGAAGGTCGCTCAATCAAGACAGAAGAGTTATGCTGATAATCGTCGTCGAGAGCTGAGCTTTGAGCCGGATGATTTTGTGTATCTCAAAGTTACCCCTCTAAAGGTGTAAAAAGGTTTCATGCTAAAGGGAAGCTTGCACCAAGATACGTTGATCTGTTCAAGATTTTGAGTCATCGAGGAGAGGTTGCATATGAGTTGGAATTGCCGCAGTCATTGACACGAGTGCATGATGTGTTTCATCTGTCACAGCTTAAGAAGTGCCTCAGAGTGCCAGCGGAGGAAGATGCTGTTAGAAGCAATTGAACTGCAGGAGGATCTGACCTATAAAGAGAAGCCAGTCAAGATTTTGGATATGATAGAGCGCAACACCAGGAACATGTTTATTCACTTCTGCAGAGTTCAATGGAGCAATCATTTAGAGAGTAAAACAACTTGGGAGCGTGAAGTGGATCTGAAGTCATAATTTCTAAACCTATTCCCTAGTTAGCCTGAATCTCGGGGTTGAGATTCAGTTAAAGGGGGGGTTTGTAACATTCCAAAATTTGTTCTAAAACGGAATTTATAATTATTTCATTGTTATTTATGCATTTTATGATTTTTCAGATTTATTTGGATTTTTCTGGATTTTATTAAATATATTTGTATTTGGCCTTTTATTGAAAAGTATTTAAATAATGATAAAGTTTATATAAAGTTTGGTCAAAAATATTTTATTTGAGCACAAAATGTCTCAAAGTATTTTTGACATTTTTCTTGTAATTTTTATGATAATTTTATTACTTAAAACTAATCGAATGAATTACTGGAATTATTTTAAAAGAAAAATCCCAAGGAAATTCTTTAAACAGTGACGGGCGAGAGCCCATTACTGTGTTCGTGCGCTGCCCAGAACTGTGCGGCTCGTCGGCCTGCTTTCTAGAAGGCGTAGCATCCGCCATTAGATCGTGATCGCTCGGCCATCGTTAAGCCACGTGCGCTATTGGATGTCGACTGTTGGATCGCGAAGGAGAGGTCAAGATTTGAAGGAGGCATGCGAAACCCTAATAGCGATAGCTGTTGGATTGAGATTGGTCGGTTCGAATTCAGCGCAACAGTAAAGGAAACTATCTAATCACCATTGTTGGATGTCATCACCGGATCGGATTGTGCCACATCGACAAGGAATCGCAGCTGTTGATAGCAAATCAGATGACCGTCAGGAGTTCTTCTCCGAGCCGCCGCCGGAGTCCAAGCCCGAGATGTCTCCGCCGCTACAATGAACTTGATCGCTGTTGAGCATGGATTTTGAGGGTATTTAATGGGAGGATAGACCCTTGAGGTTCGCCATGAGTGTATGCATCTTCTCCCTCAAGAATCGCCTCCAGAGGAGCTACAGTTCTCGCACAAAAGTTCGATTAAGTTTCTTAAGGAAGTCGCCGCAGTTCTCTTCGTTTTCTGTCAACGTCGAGCCGTTCCTCGCCGCACCAATTCCAGATCCGGATTCACCGATCCACGCCGCATCGAACCCGCCACCTTTTGTCGCCAGATCGTCACCGTTGCATCGTCGACTAGGTCATCTTCTTCAAGACCAGAGAGAACACTGCCGTACCTCGCCGTCGAGCTTCGAAAGCTCCGGTAACAATCGGATCTTGGTTGCGCAGCTGGATTTGTGACGGGTGGATGCATCCGGGCTTCACCGCGTGTCTCAAGCGTCGGGTCAAGTCATGACCGTCGAATCTCATCTTGCGGTCCAGATCATGCCGATCGGTGAACCAATTGCGTGCAGACGCGTGGCTCGAGGAGACAGAAGCGCCGTGCGCTAGGTTCATGGTGGACCGGAGGTCGTCCATGGACCGGGCGCATGGACCACAACCACGTGGCAGCACGGGATTGGCCGAGGATCACTAACGTTAGGATGACGCAATTAAAGTGATTTTTCAATATCAAAATAATTTGATTTATTATTTACTTTTCAATTTTCTGATTTTTAGATTTTTGAATCTTCCTCGAGCCCGTTCTCCCTCATACAAGCTTTGATTGAGGTGATTCAAATTTATAAATTTGTAAAATTGAGATATATCTAATGGTGAATTTTATTTGATTTTTGGAGTTCATTTAATCTCAGTTTTGGTGTTTATTTTGTTTTCTCTCGTCTCGCGTAGACATTGAGTTGTACGACGTATCGGAGGAAGATCCGTCAACCCAAGAGCACGTTCCAGTGCAAGACCAGGACCTTTACCAAGGCAAGTTGTGCTTTGATCATGTTGCATCCATGTTAATTAAACTGCTATATTGTTTTACCCTAATGTATATTATTTCATGTATACAACTATTTCAAAATAAATTGGGACTTAGCTATCTACCAATTGATCTATACCCTACATTGTCATTTGTACGTCATGATTTATTTGTCACCCTATATTGGTTCATTATAGTTGGTTAATATTGAAATAAACGTGGGATGGTCAGACCGTGTTAGTATGCTTAGCTATGCCACATCATCACATGTAATTGAATCATCAATGTTTAATCTAGTCTAATGGAATATAGAACATGTTAATGAATTGGTGTGTCAGGTGCTGTCACACGATGAGATTGAGTTGTTGTGGCGAGGGATGTCATGCAACGATATTGAATTGTTGATGGCACGTTGTGCTTGGTAATCAACTAGGGTGGTAATCACTTAGATTGGGGCAAATGGCAAATGGCAATTGTTCTAAGGTGGGCCGAAGGGCAGAGGGGTATGTGGAAGTCTTCCCCTAGTCATCTTAAGGATTTAACCTTGCAAGCCTTTGATATGAGTCAATCGTGCAACCACATGTCCGGTATGGGATAGCCTAGCTGATTAATTTGCAATGTCTAAGCTTTGGTACTATCAATGGCGGTGTGAGTCCCGAGTTGTGGTAACTAGTCCTCGAACAAGTAGTCTCACATGGCGCAAGAGGGGGCCCTAGATGTGGTAACCAGTCTCACCAGTGTTGAAACCTTAGCGTGTAGTACTGGGTTAAGGCAGAGCATTGTAAAGGCTTTGTTATAATCACTCGCCTTTGTCATGTATGGTTGTATCATGTGGAGAAAGTGCGTAACTTCTGTAGAGTGTAAATTTATTCGAATAGCTGTGCTCGTAGTATTGAGCATAGCTCGAGAATTACAGTCAAGGGATAGTTTAATTAAATGGAAACTTGGATGGGAAGGCTGGATGCTGTTGGAAGGTTGAAAAATGACTTAGGATTGGAACCTTGGTTTGCTTGAGAAGTGCTGAAATTACTATTTACTGTTATTTGTTTTACTGTCTTTCAATCAATTTATTTTATTCATTTACAAATGCTGCTTTATTGCAAAATAGCCATATTAGCCATTCCTTTGGAATAAGCCTTGCATATAGTTATATAGAATTGCATTTTGTGCACAACTTGTTGAGTGCTTTCAAGTACTCACCCATGCATTCTTCGTCTCTTATTCCATTTTTTTGTTCATAGTGACTTCAACAGGGCAATGATGACCTGTGTAGATTCTGCGTCATGCATCACATGCTGCTCGTGGTCGGCGGCGCAGACATTTTCCCTAAGGTATATTTACATGCATAATAACACACTTAGCCTTTTACAAACAAAATTTAAAACTTGTTGGAGGAATACTCATGATCCGCGGAGGGGAGGTCTTTTGCCCTGTAGACCAAGGGCTACTGTTGCAGGGGGCCTACCACCTCGGACGCCGAAGTCTCTGTTGCCGAGTGTGCACACCATGGGGGAGGCCTCCTCACCTTCCGTGGGCATACCCCATGGACCTACCCCACGAAGGTTTCTCCCCACCTCATGGGCATACCTCATAGGTGCGCTACAGGAGACCCCCTCATGGCCTTGCGGGCATATCATGTAGGGCTCCCCTCATGCCTCCGTGGGCGTGCCATGGGAGACTCCCTCATGCCCTCGCGGGCGTGCCATGGGGGGATCCCCTCATGCCCTAGCGGGCGTGCTACGGGAGGCTCCCTCATGCCTGGCCACAGGGCACTTGGCAAGCGCCCTAACCACAGGGAGCATGGAAAGACCCCTGGCCGCAGGACGCTTGGCAAGATTCCTGGCCGCAAGGATTTTGGTAAGTGCCCTGGCCGTAGGGCGCTTGGCAAGTCCCTAGCTACAGGGCACTTGGCGAGAGAGCGCCCCCTAAACACCCATAGAGATGGGTGGGCACCCTCGAGCCACTTGGGACAAAACGCCTAATGTGGTCCCAAAGTCCCTTGTGGGGCCCCGAACTTAGAGACCTACCCCTACAGAATGATGACGTGGGATCCACTACCTCCTCACCAGAAAGACCAAGATGCCCCCACTTGAGCTGCACCAGTAGGGGTAGCATGGTAATTTGGGTAACAGGTTGGGTGCCTATAAAAGCCCACTGTAACCCATGCTTGTAACATGAGCTCTCATTGAATACAAACTGAACCACTGGTGTGTCCCTCAGGAGCCTGGACCAAGAGCCCCCTACTCTCCCCAGGGAGCACACCAACAGGAGTAGGGCACTTGCTTAGGCGCCCAAACCTGTATAAACCCTTGTGTCTACTCTCTCTCACTCTCGAACGTACTCCTGTAAGATGGCCGGCATTCGCTCTCACTCTCGTGTCCAGTTTCCGAACATACAACATTTGACGTCGTCCGTGGAGACCTTGGCTAACGTCAAAGGCTATGGCTCGTATCAAGAAGCACACCAGGCCTCCTCAAGCCCCGAAGCACAAGGAGCAAGTCAACGACCCACCTCCATGGTGAATCTCCTGGAGCACTCCTCCCTCGGAGATCGGAGCCATCCACCCTGGGGTAGACAATGTCCTTCATGCCCTGGGACCTAAGAACTGTTCCTCCTCCTTGGCGCTGGCCGCTGCGGGCCAAGGGCAGCAGCCTCGGGACGCCACCATCGCCGTAGGGTTGGGAGCCCTAGAGCTAGCTCTCACCCCCAAGGCGTTAGACATGTCCCGATGGCGGGCTCTGGTGGAGGCAACCACGAGGCAGACCGTGGTCTACATGATCGCCTCCTATCGTCCTCCCGGCGTCCCTCCACACCTCTCACCACCCTGCCACAACCCTCGGTCCAGATCACCACCGACCTGGGGGTGCACGGAGGCCCAGCCTTCGCCTATGGGGGCGAGCAGGGGGAACGCCTACAATCTCCCTCCGATTGCCCATGTGATGGTCTCAGGCGGGGCCCACTCTGACCGCTACACCCGCAAGCCTAGGGTTTGGGGGGGCTCCCCCTATGTTGTTGCAATTCGTACCGTCACCGCAACCCCTAAGACCTGAACTCGTGCCCCCTCCAGTGGGAGCCCCGAGACCTCCCCCACAAGCTCCTCCTCCAGGGCAAATACGCCTGCACCTGGACATGGTAAATCAACGAGCTCCTACTTCGCTGAAGCGTCGTGACCACCACTGCCCCGGCGGAGGGGAGGCTGAGTTTGGAGTCTCACGGGCTCCCCGAGCTACGCGTTGGCGGGAGCACTTCGACTCTCCCAAGTGTGGCCGTCGTCGACGCCCCTAAGCTTCTAGCTCTTCAAGATTTGAGGTCTCTCACCGTCATTGTCGCCGCTGCGCAAGATCACCTTCCCCCCGTTAGCGTGGGGACCGAAGAGGTCCTAGGACAGGAAACCCTCTCGCCCGAGGCATTTTAGAAACCACGTTTTGGCCCAAGTTCCACCAGCCTAACATTGAACAATATGATGGGGATTCTGATCCCATGCAATTCATGGAGGTCTATCCAACCCTTGTTGAGGATTGACCTTCTCATGACTTTTGGCTCGTGGGAAAACCATCGCATGGAAGCGGTCAGATTTGACATCGAGTCACCCTTCAATGCCATCATGGGGATAGTAACTCTCAACCGCTTTAGTGCAGTAATCCACCAAAACTACTTGTGCCTCAAGATACCAGGGCCCCATGGGGTCAACTCCGTGAGGGGCAATCAAGACTTGGCCCATCGCCTCCACCATAGAGCGGCCACCGACTCTGATGAAGTCCACATGCTTGAAGTTGGGGCTCAAAAGGGGTCAAATCCCTACCTCCCCCAACTGGAGTCACCAAGGACAAGCCCCCGCTAGAGAAGTACCCCCTGAAGCCTCGCCCTGAAGGAGAGTCAAAAGTGATAAGGCTCTTTGGCCCGGGTGATGAACGCTTCATTCGGGCCGAAGCTGAGCTCTCACAATAGGTGGAATAGGAACTCCTCGAGTTCCTAAGGACCAATGCGGATGTCTTCGCTTGGGTCCCATCTGACATGAAAGGTGTCCCTCCAGAGGTTATTGAACACCGCCTCGCGGTGAGTCCCAGGCACCCCCCCGGTGAGGCAAAAGCTCTGTAAGCTCACCTTCGAGCAATGTTAAGCCATCAAGGAGGAAATTGAGAAGCTGTTAAGCACTGTCCTCATCCGGGAGGTCTAGCACCCGGAGTGGCTTGCCAATCCCGTCTTAGTCAAAAAGTCTAGCGATAAGTGGCGCATGTGGGTCAACTTCATCGACCTCAATAAAGCATGCCCGAAGGACGACTACCCGCTCCCTCGCATCAACCAGTTAGTTAACTCCACCACTGTGTGTGAGTTCATGAGCTTCTTGGACGCATACTCAGGCTATCACCAAGTCCACATGACCCTAGAAGATGAGGAGAAGACAAGCTTTATTACCCCAGTGGGCACTTATTGCTACCTTCGCATGCCCTTCGGGTTGAAGAATGCAGGAGCCACTTTCCAGCGCCTCGTATGCCTCGTTCTGAAGGACCAGTTAGGTCGAAACATTGAGGTGTACGTTGATGACGCCGTCGTGAAAAGCCCTATGGCCTCAACACATCTGAAAGTTCTTCGTGAAACCTTCAAAAAACTCCGCAAGTTGATGTAAACCCGTTGGGTGAATTCCCGATCTTTCGATGAGAGGGCGTGGGATAACTCGATTGGTAGAGGAGACGACGTTCACGGCCCGACTACAGCCTTCCAAGGACGCTGCGCCTTAGCAACCGATACACCACCTCCTATGGCTGCCGCGATCTTGTGGAGCGCGACACCACAGCCACTAGGGCACTCGCCCCGCAAGCAATCGAAGAACTAGCAAGAACAAGTAGAACAAGTATTGAATTACTAGATGTAAAAGAAGGTTTCAAACTCAATCTCCAATAAGGTGGGGTTCAAGACAAGAAGACGGGCGGCTAATCCAAAGACGCTGCTTACAAGCAAGTAGCGAGAGCTAAACTTGATCTAAACAAAACCTGTGTTCCCGGTGGCGGCTAAGGGTATATAAACGTGGAAGGGTCGACCACAAGGGTTCGGGGTCGAGCTCCAACCCTAGGACGCGTCCCTAATGGACCCAACTTGATACACGCCCATTGGGCCAAAATATCGTGGCGCAAAGACCTGAATGTAAAAACCTCTCGGTAGTAATTTGACGATTGCGCCGCCTCGAACAGATATGGACATGAGTCCGGATCCATATGAAAATAGACTTCATCGAAATCATCAAGTACTTGAACGCCCCAATCCGAGTCCATATGCGACCGTGGCGTCCGTCACAAGTTGGTGCTGTGCTGCAGTCCGAATCCAGCCTGCGCGAATCCGCTTCCCTTTCGGTCCTCTCCTTCGTTCCTAAGCAAAACAAGAGTGCACACGTCTCCACGGTCTAAACATGATGGACATGAACTCAAGAGTGAACTCACCGATGATTAAGTTGACGAGCACGAGCACGAGTAATAGGACCAAGAATAAGTGGTACTTGTGTAGGCGTGATGTATCTTGTGTAGGCATGGATGTATCGTTGGTATTGATGTCCTCATCATCCCCCCCTTCTTGCATTTAAGTCGTCCTCGACTCAAACTCAGCTTCCTCTCCCAAATAAGGCTTTAAATCTGCAATGTTAAAAGTGGGACTAACCCCAAAGGTTGCAGGCAGATCCAACTTATATGCATTGTTATTAATTCTCTCCAACACTTTAAACGGTCCATCAGCCCGAGGAAGCAATTTAGATTTTCGCAGTTCAGGAAACCTTTCTTTTCGCAAATGCAACCAAACTAAATCTCTAGGTTCAAACTTTAGTTCCTTTCTACCTTTATCACCAAAAACTTATATTTAGCATTCATGCGCTCTATGTTTTCTTTTGTCGTTTCATGCAGTTTTAACATCGTTCAAAGACGCTTAGTTGCATCAAAATTCAATTTCTCGAAGATGGCAAAGGCATTAAATCAATAGGAGCACGAGGCAACAAACCATATACAATCAAACGGGCACATCTTTGTAGTAGAATGCAACGATCGATTATAAGCAAATTCAATATGAGGCAAACAATCTTCCCACATCTTAATGTTCTTTTTAAAACAGCCCTTAACATAGTAGACAAAGTTCTATTCACAACTTCAGTTTGACCATCGGTTTGGGGATGACATGTAGTAGAAAACAAAAGCTTAGTCCCTAATTTTGCCCACAAAGTCTTCCAAAATGACTAAGAAATTTAGCATCACGATCGTAAACGATTGTATTGGGCACACCATGCAAGCGAACAATTTCTCGAAAGAACAAATCAATGATATGAGTAGCATCATCGGTTTTATGACATGGTATGAAATGTGCCATCTTAGAAAATCTATCAACAACCACAAACACACTATCACGTCCCTTCCTAGTCCTAGGCAATCCCAACACAAAATCCATAGAAATATCTTCCCAAGGAGCACTAGGAACAGTAGAGGTAAATACAAACCGTGTGGATTTAACTGACTTAGCCTTTTGACATGTCGTGCAACGAGCAACAAATCTCTCCACATCTCTTCTCATCTTGGGCCAAAAGAAATGACCAGCAAGTATGTCTTCCGTTTTTTTAGCTCCAAAATGTCCCATCAAGCCACCTCCATGTGCTTCCTGCAACAACAATAAACGAACGGAGCTAGCCGGAATGCATAGCTTGTTAGCTCTAAACACAAACCCATCGGTGATTTATGAATTTGTTCCATCCCTTTCCATCTTTACAATGCAACAACACATCCTTGAAATCAGATCATTAACATATTGGTCTTTAATTGTTTCTAATCCAAAGATTTTGTAATCAAGTTGATTCAAAGAAAGTATATCTCCTAGACAAAGCATCAAGAATGATATTCTCTTTTCCTTTCTTGTGCTTAATAACATAAGGAAAAGATTCAATAAATTCAACCCACTTAGCATGTCTACGGTTCAGTTTTCCTTGACTACTTAATATGCTTCAAAGATTCATGATCGTAATGAATAACAAACTCTTTGGGCCACAAATAATGCTGCCATGTTTCTAATGTTCGCACTAGAGCATATAATTCCTTATCATAAGTAGAATAATTCTGAACAGGCCCGCTCAATTTTTCACTAAAATATGCAACAGTTTGCCTTCTTGTAACAAAACACCACCCAATCCAATCCCACTAGCATCACATTCAAGCTCAAAAGTCTTATTAAAATCGGGAAGTTGGAGGAGAGGTGCATGAGACAATTTATCTTTCAAAGATGTTGAAGGAGTCCTCTTGTACATTGCCCCAACTAAAAGGCACTCCCTTCTTTGTAAGCTCATTCAAAGGTGCAGCAATGGTATCAAGTCCTTCACAAAGCGGCGATAGAAGCCAAGCAAGTCCTAGGAAACTCCGCACTGTGTGATAGTCTTTGGCACAGCCATCCTCAGATAGCTTCTACCTTAGCTTGATCAACCTCAATTCCTGTGGAGTCACAACATAGCCAAGAAACGAAACTCGATCGGTGCAAAATGTGCACTTCTCAAGGTTACCAAATAAACGTGCATCTCGTAAAGCATTAAAAACAGCACGTAAGTGATCAAGATGTTCATCCATAGATTTGTTTGTAGATCAATATATCATCAAAGTATACTACAACAAATTTTCCAATGAAAGCACGCAAAACCTCGCTCATTAATCTCATGAAAGTGCTAGGCGCATTAGTTAACCCAAAAGGCATGACTAACCACTCATATAAACCGAACTTAGTTTTGAAAGCGTTTCCATTCATCTCCCAATTTCATACGAATCTGGTGGTACCCACTACGCAAATCAACTTTAGAAAACACAATAGCACCACTCAATTCATCAAGCATATCATCTAAACGTGGAATAGGGTGTAGATATCGAATGGTGATATTATTAATAGCTCTACAATCAACACACATCGCCATGTTCCATCTTTCTTAGGCACTAAAATAACCGGAACAGACAAGGACTAAGAGACTCACGCACATAACCTTTGTCGAGTAGTTCTTGCACTTGCCGCTGAATTTCCTTTGTTTCCTCGGATTTGTCTGTATGGTGCACGGTTTGGCAAAGATGCACCAGAATAAGATCAATTTGGTGCTCAATCCCTCGTATAGGTGGCAGCCCGCTGTATCTCACTTGAAATACATCGAATACTCACGCAAAACGTTAGCAACCGCAAGAGGCAAAGAATGCTGCATATCTTGAATTGAAATCAACGATCCTTGCATACCAAAGCGTAGGCAATAGAAGTGGAAGCAATTAATTCATTAACATCGATTTAGTCGCAAGCAAGCAATGTCCTTTCAATTTTATCCCATCTTTCTTATTACCAACAGATTTAATATTTTTGTTGTTCTCGCTTTAGCTTTGGTAGCTTTAGCAACATCATCACGCACAATAGCCTTAGGGGACATGGGAAGCAAAACAATTTTCTTATCATGGTGTATGAGAGAATACGATTTGATCTACCATGATGCATACAATCCGTATCAAATTGCCATGGTCTACCTAGCGAGAATATTACAAGCTTCCATAGGCACAACGTCACATTCAACAACATCACGATATGAGCCAATTGCAAAATTAATTTGTACCAGCTTGGTTACCTTGACCTTACCATCGTTGTTAAGCCATCGAATGTGATATGGATGTGGGTGCGGTTTGGTTGTAAGTGCAAGCTTCTCCACCATATCGCCATAGCCAAGTTGTTGCAGCTACCTCCATCAATGATCAAACGGCACGAATGCTCCTTAATGACACACTTTGTTTGAAACAACGATGTCGCTGATTCGCTCCGCTTTCTCCATTTGTGCACTAAGCACACGCCGCACAATGAGGCTCTCATAATGCTCGCATCATCCGCACCAATCTGTTCTTCCGTTGTTCCTCACTACTGCGCGTCCACCGCAAGCAAAGCAAGTGTAGCTTCATCGAAATCACTAGCAGAGGAATACCCAAAATCGTCTTTGACCACCAGAACACGCTTGCTAGGACAGTCACGCTGCACGTGTCCATAGCCCTTGCATCGATGACACTGAACATCTCTTGTTCTACCCGTGGAGGCAACCGAAGAGGCACTACCGGCTGGTTTCTGGGCAGATTTGGTTGCTGAATTTGTGGGTGAAGCACGTGGTTTGTCGCTGGAGAAAGGCGGTGGTGCTGGTCGACTCGTCGAGGAAGTTGGTGGAGGCGCACGCTCGGTCATGGAAGTAGTCGTGCGCTGCTGCCATGGTGTAGGTTTTCCTGCAGAAACGTTAGACCTTGCACTAGCACGTCGTCCCTGCACTTCCCTTTCAGCTTTACAAGCAAGATGAACAAACGGGTTATGTTAGCATAATCTTTATAAGCAAGGATGTCCTGAATTTCTCTATTTAACCCACCCAAAAATCTAGCCATAGCAGGTTCCTCTCCCTCCTCTAAATTACAACGCAAATACCCATTTGTAATTCCCGATAATATTCCTCTACACTTTTAGCACCTGTCTCAATTGTTGCAACTTGTTTAACGAGATCACGTGCATAATAAGAAGGAACAAATCTAGCCCGCATGACCCGCTTCAAAGCATCCCAAGTTTGTGGCATGTTATTAGGATTCTTCTTGCCATGTTCTATCCACCAAATGAGCGAATTCAAGAACTCACTAGTAATGCCCTAACACGTGCATTTTCGGAAATTCATGACATGCAAACTTTTGATCAATAGCAATCTCCCAAGTAATGTAAGCATCGGGATCATATTTACCATCAAAAGGAGGTAACTTAAATTTAATCTTACTAAAAGCATCATCATTACCATGTACCTCACACCGTGAAAACCACCCATACCTCTACGGTTAGTACGTGGCATTGGCGATTAGGAGCTTCTTGGTCATCTTGTTCAAGACGACAACATACTCATCCCAATTATCTTCGACACCCTCATCACGCCCACCGGTGGTATTAGCATGTATCTCGTCAAATCGCCTCAGAGTGCAAAGAAGACTCTTGTCAATACGAGCAACCGACACCTCCACCCTGTAAGCTTGGTGTTGGTGTCGATCTGTGTGCCTCCAATTGCCCCATCTTTTCATTCGTCACCGCAAGTCATTATCAAGACCTTCCATGTGCGTCTTCACCACTTTTCAAAGTGTTGTATGATGCCTTTGGTACGAGGAGAACGTGGCCTATTCTCGAGAAGCATCATCATCATCCGATCCTGCCATGGTTAGTCGAACAGAGGCAACAAGAAAAACAAGTGAAGGAATAAAACCCTACAGCTATTAGGATGTAGCTCGCAAGGCGCCACTCTCAACCTGTCACACAGCTCTTACCAATTCTTACCTTGCTCAACAGAGGGGACGGCAACCAACAAGTCTGCAACCGTGGAATGAAGTGTATCGGTGCCGCACAACAAGACTCGCAAGTCAGTAGTCGACTATGTGGAGTCAGAGGTGGGTCAAGCAAGGAATACACTAGCACCACGTTAGTTACAAAAGCAAGTCAAATAATCGCTCAACGGTGGTATCAGTCTGGTCCTAGCCTAGATCGTGCTAGAGACGCGAGCCTGGACACAAAGGAAGTCACAACACCCCACCGAAAACAAGAGAGAAGCACAAATGAACAGCCCCTTTCCTTTTCTTCTTCTTCCTTTTTTTTCTTTTTTTTTCTTTTTTTTCTTTTTTTTCTTTTTTTTCTCTTTTTTTTCAGGGGATCCTCAAAACTGAATATATGAATAAAGAGAGTTCAAAAGAGCCAATCACCACACACTTTTTTTTCGGAATTACAGGGGTATTCCGGTAACAA
Source organism: Otatea glauca (assembly GCA_036346275.1). Taxonomy (NCBI): domain Eukaryota; kingdom Viridiplantae; phylum Streptophyta; class Magnoliopsida; order Poales; family Poaceae; genus Otatea; species Otatea glauca. The sequence continues at coordinate 32,142,304 of CM070730.1, forward strand.
GAAGATACTCTCTCTCTCTCTCTCTAGAGTAAGCCGCGTCTATGGATATGATGTACTGCTGCGTGAACACTTATATATAAAGCAGGGCAACCGTAGGCACGGCCACGAAAGCAATTCGGACTTGAGATGATAACCGATTACAACTTGGCTATGCACCAGCCACCAGATTCAATTCGGACTCAAAAACCGATTCCAATTCAAGCTTCAGCACCACGAGCGTGGGTTCCTAGTCGGACTTGAACACCAAGATGTACTCAGATTCGGCCAACAGAAAGTTTATATGGTAGTGCACGGCTGTGATTAGAACGTGACAAGAACCCGAAACTCTAATAAACTAGGACTACGACCAAAGAACTCGACACAACCGATGCAATGTAAAACTCAACAAGCCCTAACTAAGCGGACTAGTAAAAGCTCAAAAAGGTTTGTAGGATTGCGGGAGAGAACTAATCTACTATTTTTTTTGGCTTTTCTGGACTATAGGTAAAATAAAAACAGCGAATGATTGGAAGTCTCTCACCGATAAACCTTGCTCTGATACCAACTGATGTAAACCCGTTGGGTGAATTCCCGATCTTTCGATGAGAGGGCGTGGGATAACTCGATTGGTAGAGGAGACGACGTTCACGGCCCGACTACAGCCTTCCAAGGACGCTGCGCCTTAGCAACCGATACACCACCTCCTATGGCTGCCGCGATCTTGTGGGCGCGACACTGCCACTAGGGCACTCGTCCCGCAAGCAATCAAGAACTAGCAAGAACAAGTAGAACAAGTACTGAATTACTAGATGTAAAAGAAGGTTTCAAACTCAATCTCCAATAAGGTGGGGTTCCGAAGACAAGAAGACGGGCGGCTAATCCAGGTGTTCCTGGTGGCGGCTAAGGGGTATATAAACGTGGAAGGGTCGACCACAAGGGTTCTGGGGTCGAGCTCCAACCTTAGGACGCATCCCTAATGGACCCAACTTGATACACGGCCCATTGGGCCAAAATATGGTGGCGCAGCACCCTGAACAGAAAAACCTCTCGGTAGTAATTTGACGATTGTGGCCGCCTCAGAACAGATATGGACATGAGTCCGGATCCATATGAAAATAGACTTCATCAGAAATCATCGAAGTACTTGAACGCCCCAATCCGAGTCCATATGCGACCGTGGCGTCCGTCACAAGTTGGTGCTGTGCTGCAGTCCGAATCCACCTGCGCGAATCCGCTTCCTTCGGTCCTCTCCTTGGTTCCTAAGCAAAACAAGAGTGCACACGTCTCCACGGTCTAAACATGATGGACATGAACTCAAGAGTGAACTCACCTGATGATTAAGTTGACGAGCACGAGCACGAGTAATAGGACCAGTAACAAGTGGTACTTGTGTAGGCGTGGATGTATCTTGTGTAGGCATGGATGTATCGTTGGTATTGATGTCCTCATCACAAGTTCAGCCTCAAGTTAAATCCTGAAAAATGCATTTTCAGGGTCAAAGGAGGCAAGCTCCTGGGCTTCCTCGTCTCTCATCGCGGTATCGAAGCCAACCCGGAGAAGATCCGGGCCATCCTGGATATGGAGCCACCACGATCCATTAAGGAGGTCCAACGCCTGATGGGTCGCGTAGCGACCCTTAGGCATTTCATGTCGCGGTCGATCGAGAAGGGGTTGCCTTTCTTCAAAATACTACGCGAGCTAGAAGGCTTCCATTGGACCCCAGAGGCTCATAGAGCCTTTGAGGACCTCAGGTCATACTTGATCAATGCCCCCTCCTGACAAGCCCCAACCCTAGGGAACCCCTCCTACTGTACCTTGCTGCGACCATGGCCGCCACGACTGCAGTCCTGATCAGGGAGAAGGATGGGGTCCAACGACCTCTGTACTACGTCAGCAGGGCCTTCACGGGCGCAAAGACAAGGTACACTGGAGAAAATATTCTACGCACTCCTCATGGCGTCGTTGAATCTTCGACACTACTTCCATGGGTACTCAATCACGGTTCCCATCGGCTACCCTGCTAGCCGAAGTAATGGGCAACAAAGAGGCGACCTGGAGGATAGCCAAGTGGGTGACTAAACTGGTGCCCTACTCTCTCAAGCTTGTAGGAAGGACCGCCATCAAGTCCTAAGTCCTCACAGACTTTGTGGCAGAATGGACAAACCCCCAAGTCCCAAAAGAAGTGGCAGAGCATACCACCCCGCTCGACCCCCATTGGATCCTCTACTTTGATGGCTCCAAACGCCTAAATAGTGGAGGAGCCAGGGTTGTTCTCGAAAGCCCCGAAGGGAAGGCATTTGAGTACACCGCGCGCCTCTCTTTCAACCCCACAAACAACATGGCTGAGTATGAGGCTCTCCTTCTGGGGCTTCTCCTCGCAAAGGCTATGGGGATCCGGTGCCTCCTCATCCTGGGAGACTCCCAACTGGTCGTTAATCAGATAGACAAGTCCTATCAATGCCTTGATCCCAAGATGGCTAGCTATCTCAATGAAGTACATAAAATGGAACGGTACTTCTTGGGGATGGAAGCTCGCTGTATCCCCGTGGAGACAATCACCGGGTGGACCGCTTGGCCTGAGTAGCAAGTTCCCAAGAGCCACTCTCACCAGAGGTCTTCCTCGAGGTACTTGACGCACCCCCATCAAGGAAGACCCTAATGAGAAGGAGATCATGAACTACTCCTGACAGTCAGTGAGATCCCAACACCGCCCATAACATGGATGACCCCAATCAGAGAGTGCATCCAAGGAAAAATAAAAATGTAGGATAGCACTGAAGACCGAAGACTCTTCACGAAGGCCAAGTCCTTTGTACTCCTCGATAGGATACTTTACAAAAAAGGTTCTTCCGCACTACTCAAGTGCCTCCCAAGAGAAGAGGGGGTCTCACTTCTACGAGAGGTGCATGAAGGTCTCTGTGGCTCACACCTTGCGCCTAGGGCAACTGCGGCGAAGGCACTAAGGCAAGGCTTCTATTGGCCCACAAAGCTGTAAGACACTATTGAGACCCTCAAAACATGCGAAGGTTGTCAAATGATAGCATCGGCTCACCAGTCTCCCGCTGCACCTTTGCACCAGATACCAATCACTTGGTCTTTTGCCTAGTGGGGCATGGACCTACTGGGGCCATTCCCACTGGCCAAGGGGGGCTACAAGCATGCGATGGTGGTGGTGGACTACTAAACCAAGTGGATGAAAGCGGAGCCGTTGCTGACAATCACATCCCGGGTGGTGCAAAAGTTCTTTTGGAAGAACATTGTGTGCCGTTTCGGGGTCCCGAAGGAGCTCACTGTGGACAATGGAACCCAGTTCGATGCTTCCTCCTTTAGAGACTTTTGTGATTCAATTGGGACAGTCCTCTGCTTCCCTTCGATGGCTCACCCAAAGTCTAATGGGGTGGTCGAAAGGGCCAATGGCCTAATCCTCCAAGGCATCCGCCGCCGACTCGAGAAGAGCACACTTAAGCGTGGGCTGTGACTGGAGGAACTCCTCAGCGTCCTGTGGGGGATGCGTACTACTCCTAGTCGCTTCACAGGGCGGACACCCTTCTCACTTGTGTACAGAGTGGAAGCGATCCTCCCCGTAGAGGTCCGCCATCGCTCCCTTCGTGTGGTGATGCTCTCGAAGACCCTACCCACCAGCTTCATGGCAAACAAAGACAATCACAAGATGGAAGTGGATTTCGCAGAGGAGATCTGTGACCACGCCCTCGTCAAGCATGCCACGTACGAACGAGAAGTCGCCCGTTTCTACAACAACCGGGTGAGGGAGCGAACCTTCCTCCTGGGAGACTTGGTGCTAAAAAGGGTCACCGACACAAGAGCCCAAGGGAAGCTCCATCCTAAGTGGGAGGGACCCTACCGTGTCTCGGCAGTCTTGGTCCCAGGGGCCTACCGCCTCTCCAATATGGAAGACAAGTCGCTCAAGCATGCATGGAATGCGGACAAGCTAAATAAGTTTTACATTTAAGCTTTCTTGTAAGTCATAACGGCACATATCTTATGTTGATGTAAACCCTTATAAGGTCATCAATGAAGTATCAAGTTAAGTCCTATATGTCTCCTGTCACTTCTATGGTGGTCTAAAAGGACCCATTCCCCACACGTAGTTGTGGGGGATGGACTAGAACCTCGCGCCCCTGGGGGTGATTCCCAGGGCGAATGGCCTCTAGGGCCTACCCTTGAAAAAGCCCCAAGCGGTCTGGACATTTCGCATCACCCTTGGGCGGCCCCCTTCCTGCTGGACCCAGGGAGTGGGGTGACGACTTAGGGCATTTTGCCCAAGTCATAGGTTGTCCAATGGCTTAGTCTCCCATGGACCCCTGGCGCTAAGCCCAAAACGACCACCGAGTCACAATTTCATCCCCCTCTGCGGGAAGCGATAGGAACCTTTTTATTGAAAGGAGTATAGCCTGGGAGACATCCCCTTCCCGGTGGGCAGAAGCCTAGGCCTCTTGGGAAGGCTACATAAACAACTCACAACGTTTCTACAGGGACTACGTCTTAAGGTAAACGCCTCGCCCCCTAAATAAGGCCTTATGAATCGGTGCCCCTAAGTGGCCCGAGGGCCAAGACAAGACTAAGGTCGCCCAAAGGCTATGCAGGGACCGAACCCCCCTCGCTGTCGTGCGAGGAGGGAAACACTCCCGCGCTGTCTAATGACACGGGGGGCTCACGCCCTTCATACATAACACAAGACAGGTTGCTTTCTCTCCTATGGGGAGAAGTAACTAAATAACCCTCCGGTGGGGCGCCCGCCCCTTGGACCCCTCCAGGGACCCAAGACACGATTATGCCCCCATAAAGTCGCCTAGTCCTGTGGCAAACCTTCTGTGGTGGGCATAATCAGTGTGGCACCCAAGCCCTTTGTGCACTTCATTTATAGCAAATACCAACTGCCCTCCGGGGCACATCCTAGAACAAAGCATTGTAAAAGTCATAAGTCATCCATATCACAACCTCGAAGCAATTTCATACAAAATGAGGAGAGCACGCCCAAGCCGACCGTCATGAACACTACAACACTACTACAGAATGATACATCACTATCGCTTCATCTGTGTCGGTTCTTAAGTTTTTAGAAAAAAAATGATTGTGATAAATAACATAGGATGGGTGTTAATAATAATCACTATCGGTTCTGAGATTAGAAGTGATTGTGATGTAGCACTGGGCACATCACAATCGGTTCTTATACAAGAAGTGATAGTGATGTGCATGATCATCACTATCGGTTCCCACAAAAGAAGCGATAGTGATGACCATCAAAATATTTTTGTATATTCTGAGATTACATGATTTTAGATGAATATAGAAATTTGTTTCATCTTAATTGGATTAAATATGCAAAAGATATTCAAGTTTGAATCTAAGTCGGTTCTGAAAAATCCAAAGAAAATACAGAATACGCTTTCAATACTTTGAAAGCGCCTTTCCATTTTTCGTGGTTTTTTTTAAATCTCAGCCAACCGACAGGTGCGGCCTATGGGTCAGTGAGAGGGAGTGGCTGTGAGGCGCGGTGAATGACATATGGGTCCCGCATGTCAGTGACTGAAAACAGGGGCTTACCTCTGCGGCTCATCGATCCGGTGCAGGGAGCTACAGGGAGCTGAGGCGCACTCGGGGACGGTATCGATTCGGCCGGAGGCGAGCTGAGGTGAGCTGCCACCGAGAGGAGGCGACGGCGGCGGCAATGGCGAATCGCCGGACAAGAAAGACAGTGAATCTCAGTTCGAATGAGAGACGTGGTGAGTAATAGGGAGTGAAGGTGAATCCATTATGCCGCTCACCTTGGTCGGAGGTCCACCCGAGAAAGCTGCCATCGAATGGCCGTATCTGGAGCAGAAGGGTGATCGGTGGCGGCGAAATTCCAAATGAAGAACTTGAGATCTTTTTGAGGGCTTTTGATTAGCAGTATACATAGATGCTAAAGCTTCGAAAAATTGGAAAAGGGTTGAGTGTATCGGCAGAATTTAGTCTCGGCTCAACTCTAGGGTTCTTCGGCTGATTCTAAAAACAACAGAAATTGATAGCTGTTTAGTCTATGCGGGCAAATGGAGGTTTAGGGGAAATGAAGTGCGGCTCTTGGCGAACTCATTCAGGTATTTATAGGCTAGTGAATGCTGTAGAGAAGCCGAATGCCTGGTGTGAATGCTTCGGGAGTTTTGCGGCGCTCTCACAGGAGAAGGGATGGGCGAGCTGAGGGAATTCCGGTGAGGATGGCGGCGTGGCAAGGAGAGGCCGATGACGTGGTCTCGAGCGATGCGAATCACAGTAAATGGCGGTTACAAAGGACGACGTGAGTTGGCTCTCTGCTTCGGGGCTTTGGCGGCCAGAGGAAGATGACGACTGAGGGCTGAGGCTGTCGCATGGGCCGCACGGAGCAATGGGGTCCACATGTCAGCGAAAGGAACGGTGACCTCGAGCAATTCTGCAATCAGAGCTGAGTTTGGTTCAATGAATCAGTTACCACTCTTATCGCAAAATTAATGAGGAGTTTACAAAGTGTACTAGAGCTAGGTTAGAACCGACCATAAAAATTTCAGACCTATTGGACGCATGTAGAATTTATAAAAATTCTGACAGTGCACTGTGTACAGGATTATGTATTCTGTATTTAATTTATTTAGGAGTTTATAACTTATCAAATATTTATGAAACTTTTTGTAGAGGTTAATTATTACTATATTAGTCTATTATAAAATTTTAAACTTCAAATTCGTTATATTTTATTTAATAATATTCTAACATTTTGATTCTTAGATTTTCAGAAATTCTGTTTTTGAATTTTTATAAATATCAGATGTAATTATTATTTCCTGATATTTTTACTGCAGATGGATCTATCCAGCATGAAGATAATGTAAAAATTTTTACATCACATTTATGATAATTTAATTTCTGACATATTTACTATTGTTAGTCATGATTCATTAATTACCTTTCTTTTCATCTTTTAATACTTTGATATGACTTTTAAAATATATTTTAGTGTTTTGGATATTTCCACGAATTTACAGGGATTTTTATTATTTTTTTATTTTACAAATATTTTCTTATTACTTATCACATGTTTGATTATTCATTAAAAAGGAATTCTCCTTTCAATCAATGATAAAGAAATCCAAGAAAATTCAATAAATTTCAGAGAATTCATAAAAAGCATCAATAACAATAATTAAATGTTTAATGTTTAATTCCTCATTATGTTTTGCATTTTGTATTGAGGGGAAACAGAAATCATTACAATAAAAGATTTCTTAAGAACCAAAAATCAAGAAGAAATTCAGATTGAATGAAATTTCAAAGTGAACTTATATTTCCAATTTATTTTCACATTTTATTTAATTTGAAGTTTTATTATGCCACTCATCCTTTTGTTAATGTTGGATTTCAAGATATTGAAATAAAGGATAATATTTTAATTCATTCTTGGCATTTTAATTAAAAATTCTATACAATTTCATTTTCTAATTTTTATATTTCTATTTTTATTATTTAGAATTTTTGGGATGTTACAGATCTACGCCCCTTACAGAAATCTCGTCCTAGAGATTTGCAAGGACTAGATGGGTTTAGGAAAGTATTCTTTGGAGGTGATCTTCTCGTTCTCATTACTTCATCTTCTGCGTAGTTGCTTCACTGGATCTTCTTCATGCGATTCCGCAGTGATGTGTCAAAAATAGAAAAGACTTCTATTTGGGTTTTGAATATGTAGATGAGAGGTATAAGCACTTATTATATTTATATATCTTTTGATTGAACCACCAATTCGTATCCAAGATCATTAGCAAGGTTAAACTATTTTTATGGAGAGGTATGGAATATGATAGAAATGAAATGGTGAATAGCAGCTAGAATTATTTGGGAAGTACTGGGTGTTGACATCAAGGAGAGTATTTAAATATAATGAGTAATTTGGATAACTCAACAAGGGTTGATGAGGTTAGTTGCGAATAAATTTGGTTTGGGCTGACTTTCAGAAGCATAATTAGAAGGTGGCTAAAGTCAAGGTGTTTGATTTTTTATTGATTGAGGAATAGATGGAGGATTTATTGGGTAGTCGGCTCCATGGGCATCCCCGGGATGGCCGTCTCGCACAACCATAAGAAGATCCTTAACCGAACCAAGAGATTCGAGCTAAGGTGAGAGAGCTCCACCCCAAGCGCCTAAGTATACCTCTTGATGAAGGGATGCATTGGGATCCCAAAGCTGATGTCCACCCCAGCCTTGAGAGCCACGACGTACACTAGTGGGGGGTTAGGGCTCTCCCCTGGCGCAGGGAAGTCTACGTCCCCGGAAGAAAGATGACTCCCTTGATGGATGAGAGAGTGCTTCTCTGCATCAGTAAGCTCCGATGGCCCGAGATCTACCTTTGTTTCCTCCGGGGCAACCCCCTCATCGCCCATCGGGTACGCGCCGGCAGCGAAACCAACGGGGCCCATCATGTCTACGTCCCTCACAATGTAGTCCCTTCCATGGCGGGGCTTGCCCTTACCCTTCCACTTTGCGGGGGCACCCTTATCCACCTTGCCTTTGCCCTTCATGAGGGCATCCCTAGGGCGATCGCCTGCAAGCAAGAGTGGAGCCCTTAGTTATTCAAGCCACGTACGACCATCGAAAGAGGAGAACAAGGCAGTATCTATGAACTTACCAATATGAAAGGGGCGGTCCTGGGTCGCACTACTGGCCTTGTACTTGGGCACTCCAATTGCGAAAACACCAAAATCTGTAAGAAGAGTAATAGTCATCCGTGAGTTGTTTACAAACACAAAGGACATAAAGCCTAAAAGCAAGGTGTAGGCTTTGGGCGCTCATGAGTGTCGCGGCCAATGCCCAGTTGGAATACGATCAGCGAGTCCACGCCACACGGGTGTTACGCCCCGTGAACATCACAGCCCATGCTCCCAAAGGAAGTCGGCCACGGGCTCCCCATGGCGTGCCCCTTATTGACAAGAGCTCATAGCCAGATATGGGAGACATCACCACATCCGCGCATGAAGCAATCTGAGACATGAGCCATTTCCGACAGCCGCGGCACGATCAAGACCAAACTTCGCCTTGTTTTCCTTTGCCATCAGCCGAAGGCAGGACTGGTTTTATACCCATTCCTTTGGTTGCCGCAGCTTACATGCGGTGCACCAGGTCAACCCACAAGGTCCCCAGATGGCCTCTTGCTCACGCCAGATGTTGGCGGTGGCGACTGAGGCCCCCCAGCCCGTGCGCAGCGGCAGTGGCCACCCCGATCCATTCACGACTGCGGTGGCCTCCCAGCCGTCAAGGCAGTGGCAACAATTCCTCAGAGTGCAAGGCGGCGCCTCCTGGCGTGCATGGCGACGGCGGCCCTTTGGCCCGACTGGCGGTGGTGGCTCTTCCTCAGAGTGCAAGGAGGTGCCCCTTGGCATGCGCAGTGACGGTGGTCCCCTGGCCCACGTGGCGACCATGGTGCTCCTCGAAGTGCGCAGCAGCGTCGGCCCCCATCGGCTCGTGCGCAGTAGCAGCGGCCCCCCAGCCCACGAGGTGGTGGCAATGCTTCCTCAAAGTGCAAGAAGGTGCCCCTTGGCATGCGCAGTGACGGCAACCCCCTGGCCCACGTAGCGGCGATGGCGCTCCTCGAAGTGTGCTGCAATGTCGGCCCCCCTCGACTTGTGCGCAGCAGCGGCGGCGGCCTCCTGGCCCACGAGGCGATGGCGGTGCCCCTTGGAGCGCGCAGCGGTGGTAGCCTCCCGGCCCTCGAGACGATGGTGGTGTCCCTCGGAGCGCGCAGCGGCGGTGCCCTCCGGCCCGCGAGGCGTGGCGTCACCCCTTAGAGTGCACGGTGATGGCCGTTCCTCAATCAATGGGGCGGCGGCCCCCTAATTCGAACAACAGCCGCGTCCCTTGGCCCAAATCAGTAGCAGAGCTTTTCTTCTCCACCAGCGCTAGTTCGTGCACTGCCCTTGAGCGAGCCAATAGTGGGGGCCTTCTCTTCCTCCGGTCCGAGCTCTCGTGACGGAGTTGTTAGTGCTATGCCCTTGAGGCAATCATTTAGATGATTGTAACATGACTATGTTTATGAATAATAATATGATTATTGGTCCAATGAATGTATATCATTGTATTGATCAACAAGTATGTGGCTTGCTTATGAAGCTCTTTACTTATTAATATAATTCGATAAATATCTCTGATCGGATATCATCGTATAGGACAACGATGAAAAGATCAGCACATGTAGTGATCGATGATCATGCTTCATAGATCATGGGATATAGAGATATCATCTATACATTGTGGACGCATGTTGAAGAACATGGGTTAGATAGACCCGCAATTGGACACTACGAGAATGTTTCATTCTTATGTGTCATCAGTGTATCTCATACCTAGTAGATGTATGATCCTTAGACCTGAGATTGTCATATTCTCTACATGTGTAATAGTTTTCCTTGGGGCTATCAAACACAACTTCCTAACCGGATAGTTATAAAGGTAGCTTTCATGTTTACTATGAAACGTGCAGAGGGAAGTGAGCAGTCAAGATGGAATTTGCCACTCCAATGAAACGGAGATATATGACAAGGCCACTAGTGTGATATGATTAAGGAAGTGCATGGCCATGCCGTGATTGAGGAGTCAATCACAACTTATTAATACATCACGGATACGAGAGATGGATTGAATCATTAAAGGATGACATGCTTCTCGCCTTGAGTTCAATCTTCATATACTTGGCAAAGGGATTATTACATGAGTACTTTTGATAGGTTCTGTCCGATTTGATCATATTATGTTTGGGTGTTGGCATACTTTGCAAGGAGCTGCTACCAACTATTGGATTGAAAAGGACTTTTTCGAATCCATGTCCAAACGTACGTGAACCTGCAGGGTCACACACTTAATGGGCTGGGACGCATTAATTTGGATTGGATCCATAATTAATGGACATCGTGGGTTTAGCACGTTGATGGGCCTTGGTTTAGGGTTTCATCTCGTGGCTATATAAGGAGGGGAGGAGGGTGAGCGCAGGGTGTGCTTTTGCCACGGTTTAGAAGTGATTCACTCGAAACCCTAGCCTCCTCTTCTCGTTGCCCCTGCCGAGCGACCAGGTGCTTGCACACCAACGCACGGTGTTCCATCCCTGGACGTGTGGACTACTGCGGTGACGCTGCTGCGACTGCGGCGTGGGAGGACGACGATCCACGACGAGGCGAGGACGATCCGCTCCATCGACGCAACGACTGCGGCGAGGACGATCCACTACATCGACGTGCGAAGGATTCCGCAACTGCGCATCTAGTGGTAATCTTATCTGTGATCCCCTTCTTGCGAGTAGCTTTTTAGTTACGTGGTAGATTTTTTATGTGCTAGTGTAGCATATCGCGTTCCTCTTCAGTGGTATCAGAGCCATCTCGTATAGTTTTGTGATCTGGATGTTGCACATATGATGTGTGAGGTTAGTAGATTGGATCTATTAAATGTTCAGCCGGTTCATGTGATGAATTGGTGATGGCAGCCATCGATGAGATCGATGAGATCGATCAGTTTAGGGTTTGAGGAAAGTGCAAACCGACTCAATCTTGATTTGGGTGAGTCCGTTCATGGTACGACGTTACCCTTACCGGTCGGGTTACCGCCATCAGGGTTTCTGAAACGTATCCATATGGGACCAAGCCAATCAGAAAGAGTTGGATTGGGTCAATCTAGTTGATCCATGGTAAGCGCAAACCGATTCAATATTGATTTGGGTGAGTCCGTTCATGGTACGACGTTACCCTTACCGGTCGGGTTACCGCCATCAGGGTTTCTGAAACGTATCCATATGGGACCAAGCTAATCAGATTAGATCGGATTGGGTCAATTTGGTTGATCCGTGGAAATTTTGAGGGTATTTTCCTTTAACGGAAGACCCCGCCAGGGGCGCTGCCCCTTGGACCCCGCCAGGGGTGCTGCCCCTCGGACCCTGGAGTCGTAGTGTTGCTTTTGTTTAACTCGTTTTTGCAGAGAATTATGTGAAATAGTATGGCCTATGTGTATGTGATGCATGTAATTTCCACATGGCCTGCATGCCGTGTCAAGCCATAAGGCTATTTAAATTGTATAACGACCTGCGTGTCGACTTGTGATGCTTCAAACCCTCATGTAAAATTTATTATCAAAAGTTGTAAGGTGTTGCATCCATAATGATGAAGACGATGGTATCAAGCAAGGTGGCTAGGTGAACAAATCAAGCAAGGTGGCAAGGTGAACAAACAAGCATGATGATGGAGATCTTAATGCTAAGGGCCATGCTATTTCACAGCTTATTTTGATTTCTGTGGATGTGTGTTTAATCCTTGCAATTTTCTTTATGCTCATTGCATGTGATGCCATGTTCTTAGTAAATTTTGTTCATCCCTATAGTTAAAATTTTAAATCAAAATGTCCATCCAATTGTTGCACCTATCAAGAATTTAGATCGTTATTGATATGACTGCCAAAGTAGTATATCAATGGCTATCTTAATAGATGATAGGGATGTGTTGGACAAATCACGCATAATAATGGTAGATTTAATCAAGCTATCAAAACGGCTTTGGGCTTGAGGACATAAGTGGTTGGGATTTGATTTTAGTAATGAAGGAACCTATACAAGACAATTGGTGTCTAGGAAAACACACATGAGGTAGGTTTCTTAATTGGCAACAGAATACGGGAAGTGCTCCCTCCCTCATGTGAGCCCTAGGGGCAGGTTGACCTGGCCATGAGTCAAGTTGACGGAGACATTCATTACTTATTTTCATACTCAACAAACAAGAGTTACATAAGATGTAATTAGCAAAGGTGTTGCTTACCTATGTCATTAAATTTCTAGCAGTGATGCCAAAGCTCACTAGTGTTTGATGAATATGGATCTTGAATACTCACTATGTGTTTATAAAAGGGACATAAAATAGGAGTGTCTTTTATTAAAATGTTTAATAAAAATTTTACATAAACATAGTGCTTAGAATCTTTGCATGTTTTTGTTGTAGTTCAATGGCACCTTCTCCTACTCCTGCTACACCTGGTTTTGCTTTGAGATCGGTTTTGGAAAGGAAAAACTTAATTGAACTAATTTTGTTGATTGGTATCGCAACTTTGAGAATTGTTCTCAAGCATGAAAAGAAGGACTACGTTCTAGAGAATCCAATTCTGATGAACCAAAGAAAATGCTCCTCGCAATTTGAAGGTTGAATATGAAAAGCATGTTAATGCTTCTGTAGAGGTCAGCTGTCTCATGCTAGTCACCATGGACTCTGAGCTCCAAAAGTAATGAGGACCAGGATGCTTACAATATGATTGTGGGCTTGAAGGGCATGTTTGGGAATCAAGCAAGAGCTGAGAGGTATGGTATCTCAAAGCTTTTATTTGCTTGTAAGTGGTCAAGGCAATCCGGTCGACCCTCATGTGATCAAGATGATTGGTTACATTGGGAGATTGGAAAAACTTGAGTTTCCCCTTAGCCTCGGTTTGGCCACAAATGTTATTCTCCAGTCTCTGCCTCAGAGCTTTGAGCCATTCATTATGAATTTTCATATGAATAGCATGGAGAAGAGCCTAACCGAGCTACATGGGATGCTCAAGGCTGCCGAGGAAAGCATTAAGAAAAAAGCCAATCATGTGATGATGGTTCAGAAAACAATTGCATTCAAAAAGAGGAAGGCTAAGGCTGGGGAAATGGGAAAGTGCACGGGCAAGGGCAAGGGCAAGGGAAAGGCTCAAGATGAGATCGCAAGCCTCAAAAATAAGCTTCAGAAGCTGAAAGTTGGCCCTCAACCTGATACCCAATGCTTCTATTGCAAGAAATCAGGACATTGGAAACGGAACTGCGAAAAGTACCTAGCAGATAAGAAGAATGGAAATGTGGTTTCCACTTCAGGTATTAATGTTATAGAAATTAATCTTGCTACTTCTTCACTCAGCTCATGGGTATATGATACCGGTTCGGTTGCTCACATTTGCAATTCGATGCAAAATGATAAAGTGTAGAGACTTGGCAAAAGGAGAAGTGGATCTTCGCGTGGGGAACAAAGCAAGAGTTCTTTGGTCTTGCTGTTGGCACATACCCATTGCATTTGCCTTGAGATTAGTTTTAGAACTCAATAATTGTTATTTTGTTCCATCTTTGAGTAGAAACATTATTTCATCTTCTTGTTTGGAACATGAAGGTTATGATTTCATAATAAAGAACTTTGTTTGTTCAATATTTTTGAATGATATGTATTATGGTCGTTGCCCCATGGTGGATGGGTTGTACATCCTTGAACTCGAAGAGAAACTTGTCTATAACATTAATGTAAAAAGGCATTGGTCTAATGATTTGAACCCTACCTTTTTATGGCATTGTCGCTTAGGTCATATAAATGAGAAGCGCATGAAGAAGCTCCATGGTGATGGACTTCTAACCTCATTTGATTTTGAATCATTTGAAACATTTGAATCTTGTTTACTTGGCAAGATGACAAAAGCCCCTTTCACAGGTTTTAGTGAGAGAACGAGTGAGTTATTGGCCCTAGTACATACAGATGTATCTGGACCAATGAGCTCGACTGCTAGGGGTGGGTTTTAGTACTTTGTAACTTTTACCGATGACTTTAGTAGATATGGATATATCTATTTAATGAGGCATAAATCTGAAACTTTTGAAAGGTTCAAAGTGTTTCAAAATGAAGTACAAAATCAACTTGGCAAATCAATAAAACACTTACGATCAGATCGTGGTGGCGAATACTTGAGCCAAGAGTTTGGTGATCATCTAAAGCAATGTGGAATCGTTCCGCAACTTACTCCGCCAAGAACGCCTCAATGGAATGGCGTGTCCGAACGACGAAACCGAACTTTATTAGATATGGTTCGGTCAATGATGAGCCAAACAGATCTGCCATTATCCTTCTGGGGTTTCGTTCTAGAGACAACTGCGTTCACTTTGAATAGGGTCCCATCAAAATCCGTTGAGAAGACGCCATATGAGATATGGACTAGGAGAAGTCCCATGTTGTCATTTCTCAAGATATGGGGATGTGAGGCTTATGTAAAACGTTTACAATCAGACAAACTCGCACCTAAATCAGAAAAATGATTTTTTGTGGGGTATCCTAAAGAAACAAAAGGATATTACTTTTACAAAAGAAACGAGAACAATGTTTTTGTTGCTCGAAATGGTATCTTTTTGGAGAAAGAGTTTCTTTCAAAAGAATTCAGTAGGAGTGATGTGTATCTTGATGAAGTTCGAGAATCACATGAATATGTTCAAGCTACCACTGAACCTTCACAAGATGTACAAAGTGTTGTACAACCTGTGGAAAAGACTCCATTTCACGTGGGTCGGGAGGCCACATCATGTACCTATAAGATATGGGAATGACATATTATTGTTGGACAATGATGAGCCCACGATTTATGAAGAAGCAATGATGGACCCAAACTCCGAAAAATGGCTTGAAGCCATGAGATCCGAAATTCAATCCATGCATGACAATCAAGTTTGGAACATGGTCGATTCTCCTGATGGTGTAAAAACCGTTGAATGCAAATGGATTTTCAAGAAGAGGATAGACGTAGATGGAAATGTTCAGATCTATAAGGCACGGTTGGTGGCAAAGGGTTTCAAACAAGTTCAAGGAGTTGACTATGATGAAACCTTCTCACCGGTAGCCATGCTCAAGTCCGTCGAGATCATTTTAGCTATTGCTGCATATTTTGATTATGAAATATGGCAGATGGATGTCAAAACAGCCTTCCTTAATGGGAATCTTTCTGAGGATGTATATATGATACAACCTGAAAGTTTTGTTGATCCTAAATATGCTAAAAGGGTATGCAAGCTTCAAAGATCCATTTATGGGTTAAAGCAAGCATCTCGGAGTTGGAATATTCGTTTTGATGAAGTAGTCAAAGGGTTTGACTTTATCAAAAATAAAGAAGAGCCTTGTGTTTACAAGAAGGCTAGTGGGAGCGTACTTGTATTTCTGATTTTGTATGTGGATGACATATTATTGATCGGGAATGATATTCCTATGCTTGAAGATGTTAAGACTTCATTGAAAAGGAGTTTCTCAATGAAGGACTTGGGAGAAGCATGCTATATCTTGAGCATAAAAATCTATAGAGATAGATCAAAAAGGTTAATTGGATTAAGTCAGGAAACGTACATTGATAAGATATTGAAAAGGTTCAATATGCATGAATCCAAGAGAGGTTTCATGCCAATGTTACATGGCATTAGTCTCTGCAAGAATCAGTGTCCTTCGACATCTGATGAGCGAGACAAGATGAACAAGATTCTATATGCTTCTGCTATTGGGTCTATTATGTATGCCATGATCTGTACACGCCCAGATGTCTCATATGCTCTAAGTGTCACAAGCAGATACCAAGCGGATCCTGGTGATGGTCATTAGATAGCCATAAAAAATATCCTGAAGTACTTGAGAAGAACTAAGGGTATGTTCCTTGTTTTTGGAGGTGAGGAAGATCTGGTTGCAAAGGGTTACACCGATGCAAGCTTCCAAACTGACAAAGATGATTTTCGATCGCAATCCGGGTTTGTGTTTACACTTAATGGAGGAGCAGTAAGCTGGAAGAGTTCCAAGCAGAACACGGTGGCCGACTCTACGACAGAAGCGGAGTACATTGCGTCTTCGGAGGCCGCAAAAGAAGCTATGTGGATTAAGAAGTTTATCACAGAGCTTGGTGTGGTCGCTAGTGCCTCTAGTCCAATGGACATCTATTATGATAATAATGGTGCCATTGCACAAGCAAAAGAGCCTAGATCACATCAGAAGTCTAAACACATACTCCGGCGCTTTCACCTTATTCGCGAGATTGTGGATAAAGGTGACGTGAGAATATGCAAAGTACATACGGAAGCCAATGTGGCCGATCCGTTGACAAAGCCACTGCCACAGCCTAAGCATGAGGCACACACGAGGTTTATTGGTATTAGATACTTAATTGATTGACTCAAGTGCAAGTGGGAGATTGTTAGTGCTATGCCCTTGAGGCAATCATTTAGATGATTGTAACATGACTATGTTTATGAATAATAATATGATTATTGGTCCAATGAATGTATATCATTGTATTGATCAACAAGTATGTGACTTGCTTATGAAGCTCTTTACTTATTGATATAATTCGATAAATATCTCTGATCGGATATCATCGTATAGGACAACGATGAATAGATCAGCACATGTAGTGATCGATGATCATGCTTCCTATATCATGGGATATGGAGATATCATCTATACATTATGGACGCATGTTGAAGAACATGGGTTAGATAGACCCGCAATTGGACACTGCGAGAGTGTTTCATTCTTATGTGTCATCAGTGTATCTCATATCTAGTAGATGTATGATCCTTAGACTTGAGATTGTCATATTCCCTACATGTGTAATAGTTTTCCTTGGGGCTATCAAACACTACTTCCTAACCGGAAAGTTATAAAGGTAGCTTTCATGTTTACTATGAAACGTGCAGAGGGAAGTGAGCAGTCAAGTTGGAATTTGCTACTCCAATGAAATGGAGATATATGACAAGGCCACTCGTGTGATATGATTAAGGAAGTGCATGGCCATGCCGTGATTGAGGAGTCAATCACAACTTATTAATATATCATAGATACGAGAGACGGATTGAATCATGATAGGATGACATGCTTCTCGCCTTGAGTTCAATCTTTATATACTTGGCAAAGGGATTATTACATGAGTACTTTTGATAGGTTCTGTCCGATTTGATCATAGTTTGTTTGGGAGTTGGCATACTTTGCAAGGAGCCGCTACCAACTATTGGATTGAAAAGGAGTTTTTCGAATCCATGTCCAAACGTACGTGAACCTGCTGGGTCACACACTTAATGGGCTGGGACACATTAATTTGCATTGGATCCATAATTAATGGATATCATTGGTTTAGCACGCTGATGGGCCTTGGTTTTGGGTTTCATCTCGTGGCTATATAAGGAGGGGAGGAAGGTGGGCGTAGGGTGTGCTTTTCCCACGGTTTATAAGTGATTCACTCGAAACCCTAGCCTCCTCTTCTCGTTGCCCCTGCCGAGCGACCAGGTGCTTGCACACCGACGCACGGTGTTCCATCCCTGGACGTGTGGACTACTGCGGTGACGCTGCTGCGACTGCGGCGTGGGAGGATGATCCACGACGAGGCGAGGACGATCCGCTCCATCGACGCAACGACTGCGGCGAGGACGATCCACTACATCGACGTGCGAAGGATTCCGCAACTGCGCGTCTAGTGGTAATCTTATCTGTGATCCCCTTCTTGCGAGTAGCTTTCTGGTTACGCGCTAGATTTTTTTTGTGTCGTGTAGCATATCGCGTTCCTCTTCAGGAGTCCCCCTCCTGCTCAGAGGAAGGCCGCAGTGGCCAGAAATTCTGCTCCCCAGCTTGGGTTAGGCGGCTGCCGTCGTTCTTCCCTGCTCCTCGGGCAGACTTTGGTGACTTACTTGCCACCCCCACAATAATCTTGAGCTCTAGTGTGTCGCCAACCCCCGGTCACCATTTTTTCCTTCGCAGCTGGGGGAGATCGAAGGGAAGGGTTGGATGCGGGGGCAGGAGAGTCAGGCTAGGAATGCTTGTATCTTCTTATGTGCTCATCTAGGACTCTCTTCTAGTTGGGGTAATCCGGGCACTAGCACAAGCGCCTGGTGAGCACAAGTATGGGGCTATTTGGGTGCTACTGTGAACGCCTGGTTGAGTCTGAGCTCGGGCATAGGCAACAACGCCCGAATAGGTTCCTACGTGCTGTGCCCACAACATAGGAGGCTGCCAATAGCTAAGTGCTTGAACTGGACTAGAAAGTCTAGCCGAGCCAAGCGCAAGCGCAAAAGACACTAAAAGTGTAAGTCAGCGCTCCAACTCGTCCTCAACCCCCTCCAGGGCCTCTCTTAGCTCGATGATCATTCCGATAGCTGCAGCACGGGTCTCCTCAAGCTCCTGCTCCGTCACTCTGAGTGCCTCATACACTGTCTCCAGCTCATGAGTGCTCTCTCTCATATGCTCCTCCTGGGCAAGGGCGAACTCCGCAAGGTGTACCGCAGTAGCACACTCGTCCTCCATAATCTGTCGGCGTCTGCATGCTTGCACATCAGGGTGAAGTCGAAACACTGAGTCGTGAAGCTCGTCAGCGTAGTCGCGGCAGACACGGCGAAGAGCAAGTCGGGCAACCTCCTGAATCGCAATCTCGTACGAGAATCTTCTGGCGGAGATGTTGATTGGCCTGCTAGCTTCCTCGTTCTCCCGGGCGTAGATGATCAGCTTGCAAACAAATCCTCGGTGAACACCATTAACGGTCCAGCTGCCTCCTCGGTAAAGCGGACGATAAAAGCCTCCAAGCGTCTGAAGAACTCTCCACAGCTCCATGGCGTAGCCACCTGCTGACTCCTCAAAGGTCGGAACGATCGGCATCTGCTTCACAAGAACTTTGAATAAGTTCTCCACCCGGAACGGCAAGTAAACGGTAAATTCAGCAAAAGCGAGAAGTAGAGAATGAGATGAGTCGAGAGTGTTTTGTTAGTCAAATTTAAATTTTCCTTTAGAAAATAGTTTTGGACACAACCTGGACACCTCCATGCTATCTAGGGCCAAGACCTACAGTCAGTATGCTCTGATACCACCTCTGTAAAGACCCGAATCCACTGATTCGAACCCACTGTGTTTACCGCACTAGTCCCAGGATCAACGCTAGTGCACACAGCTCAACATCGGTACATATCATATCATACTCAACGATAAAAGAATATTACTCCATTTATTGATATAGCTAAGTGTATTATCTTATGACCGACTTACATTATTAAGCCACGCAGGGCAAAACTGGAAATATAAGCTAAGAATTAAGCAGCGGAAAGTAGAAAACGTAGATAGCTCATCAGTTCACCACAGGCAACCGACAAGGCTCGAACCCTAAAGACTTGCGTCCTCTTGGAACTCCTCCTCCAACACAGGTGTGGATTCTTCGACTGTTGATTATTGTTGTTGGCAAGGGTGAGTACTTAAAGCACTCAACAAGTTGTGCACAGAATGCAATTCTATGTAACTATATGTAAGGCTTATTCCAATGGATAGGTTATCATGGCTATTTTACAATAAGCAGCATTTATGAACAAATACAATAAATAGATTGTAAAACAAATAACAATAAATAGATTCAGCATTTCTGAAGTAAACTAAGTTTCCAATTCTAAGTCAAATTCCATCTTCCACATGGCATTCCGCCATCCCAACCAATTTGTCCATTTAATTAAGCTAACCCTTAACTGTAATTCCCGAGCATTGCTCAATACCGCGAGCACGGCTATCTGAATAGTTTCACACTCTGCAGAGGTTATGCACTTTACCCACGCGATACAACCAAACACCACCAAGGCGAGTGATTATAACAAAGCGTTTACAATGCGCTGGCTTAACCCGGTACCACCCGCTAAGGTTTCAACACTGGTGGGACTGGTTACCACATCCAGAGCCCCCCTCTTGCGCCATGTGAATTACTCCATAACTCGGGAACTCACACTGACCAAGATAGTACCAAAATTAAGACATTGCAAATTAATCAGCTAGGCTGGCCCATACCAAACATGTGGTTGCATGATTAACTCAGGTTAAAGGCTTGCAAGGTTAAGTCCTTAAAGTGATCAAGGCAAGACTTCCACATACCCTCTGCCCATCTGGCCCACTTTGGCATACTCGCCCCTTGTCACTTGCCCCAATCTAAGTGAATATCACCCAAGTTGATTACCAAGCACCACGTGCCATCAACAATTCAATATCGTTGCGTGACATGACTCGCCACAACAACTCAATCTCATCGTGTGATCCCACATGACACACAAGTTCATAACATCGTTCCATATTCCATTAGTCAAGATTAATTATCAATGATTCAATCACATGTGATGACGTGGTATGGCTAAGCAACTAATACGGTCTAACCATCCCATGTTGATTATTATTACTAACCAACTATAATGAACCAATATAGGGTGACAATAGATCATGGCATATAATCACAAGGTAGGGTGTAGATCAAATGGGTATAATAGCTAAGTCCCAATTTAATTTGAAACAATTGTATACTTGAAATAATATGCAATAGGGTAAACAAATATCGCAATTTTATAAACATGGGTTCAACATGATCAAAGCACAAATTGCCTTGGAATAGGTCCTGATCTTGATCTGGGGCTTGCTCTTGAGTTGTTGGATCTTCCTCCGAAGCGTCGCACAATTCAACGTCTACGCGTACCGAAGGAGAAAAGCAAATAAATACCAAAACAGAGAGCAAATAAACTCCAAAAATCAATTAAAATTCACCATTAAATAGATCTCAATTTTACAGTTTTTAGAAATTTGAATCACTCAAATCTGAGTTAAGATGCAAAAGATAAAGCCTTTTGAAGTTTGGAATAAATACTGAAATTTCAGAAATTAGAAAATCAGAATTAACAGAATTATTTTTAAATTGAAAATAGATTTATTGCGCAAGCGTGATGTCATGCTGATGTCTCCCCTAATGTCAGCCAATCAGACGCTGCCACGCGTCTCGGTGCATGGACTGAGTCCACCCACCCGCGCTGGCTCACGATGGACGTGGCTCACGACGCCTCTGACTCCGCGCCTGACACGAGGCGGCATGCGATTGGCCACGGTGCCGGTGCGATCTGACGCGCTTACATCCGATCCGACGGCTACGAAACTAATGCAACGTGGCACTCCCTCAACCGATCATAGCTCATCCAACGGCTCACCTTACCGATGAAGATTGCTGCTGAAGCGGTGACGCGGCTTGATCTCGAACGGACGATGTAGATCCAATGGTCCTTGAGCTCCTCGTCGTTAATGGCGGCACGCCAACAAGACCTTCACCGAACTTGGGAACGAAGACCACAGCGACGGCGGAAGAAAGGGTCTCCGGCGACGAGTTCACTCCCCACGGACGCGGCTCTTCACGGCGAAGAAACTGGCAGCCTCAGCGACGATGGAAACTTCAACGGGCGGCGCGCACCTAGCGAAGAACAACGACGGCGACGTCGGCTTACTCTGACAAGCTCTCGGGCGCGTTCTACTGCTGCTCTCGCGAAAAGGCTCCGACCAAAAGCTGCGGCGCACACCTGCGAACCTCGGGCGACTATCCCTCCCTTTTATAGCCTAGGCAAACGTGCTCAAAAGGAAACCCTAGATCTTTCCCGGCGGCGGAGGCGTATCGGCGGCGGACTCCGAGTCCTTTGCGAGCACGACGACTCCCAGCCACCCGATCTGCTATCAACGGCCAGGATCACTCCCGAGATGATACGATCCGAGCCAGACTTTCTATAATCAACGGCGCGATCTACCCCTTCCCGAGTCGGCACGTTGCGAACGACACCGACCGATCTTGATCTGACGGTCAAGACGCGAAGACACACGTGGCGATCTCCGGGCCACTGGATTGCGATCAAATGACTAAGGGCTAGGGTCTCGGCGACGGCCGTGGTGACTTGGGCAGCACGACGTTAGATTACTACTGCGCCTGGTGTTGGGCTTTGGCCCAACACTGTTCATTGGGATTTTTACAAATTTTACTATTTAAAACAATTCCAAAAATTCATTTTATTATTTTTAGGAAAATAAATTATCAGGAAAAATCCCAAATAAATCTCAAAAATACTTTGAGACCTTTTAAGCTTAGATAAAATATTTTTGACAAAACTTTATTTTAACTTTGCATAAATTTAAATGGTTTCCAACTTTGAATATTCTTAATTTAAAGTTAATTCAAATAAATCCAAATAAATTCCAGAAAAACATAAAAAGCACAAATGACAACAAAATAATATTTAGGCGAATTTTGGGATGTTACAAACCTTCCCCTTAATCTAATCTCAACCAGAGATTCTGTGGGCTAACTAGAGAATAGGTTTGGAAACTCTGACTTCAAATCTTCTTCACGCTCCCAGGTTCCTTCACTTTCAGAATGATTGCTCCACTGAACTCTGCAAAAGTGAATAGACTTGCTTCTAGTTCTGCGCTCCATAACATCCAAAATTCTGACTGGCTGCTCCTTGTAAGTCAAGTCTTCCTGCAGCTCTATTGCGTCCAACGGGATTTGTTCTGCTGGCACTTTGAGACATTTCTTAAGTTGTGACATATGAAACACGTCATGCACTACTGCCAAGGACTGAGGCAATTCCAACTGATAGGCCACCTCTCCTCGACGGTTTAAAATTTTAAACGGACCAACATATCTTGGTGCAAGCTTCCCTTTAACGTGAAACCTTTTAACGCCCTTAAGAGGGGTAACCCTAAGATACACATAATCCTCTGGCTCGAAACTCAAATCTCGGCGTCGGTTATCGGCGTAGCTCTTTTGCCTTGACTGTGCTATCTTCAACCTCTCTCTGATCATCGCAACTTGATTTTCTGCTTCCTTGAGAATATCTGGTCCAAACACCAAACGCTCTCCCGTTTCATTCCAATTTAGCGGGGTACGACAAGCACGTCCATACAATACCTCAAACGGTGACATCTGCATGCTAGCTTGGTAACTATTATTGTAACTGAATTCTGCAAACGGCAAACATTTGTCCCAAGATGTAGCATAAGCTAACGCACAAGCTCTCAACATGTCCTCTAAAATCTGATTTACCCTTTCTGTCTGACCATCTGTCTGTGGGTGATATGCTATACTGAAATTCAGGCGAGTTCCCATTGCTTCATGCAACTTGTTCCAAAATCTTGAGGTAAATTGAGTACCTCTGTCTGACACAATTTTCCTGGGCACTCCATGCAAACATACAATCCTTGACATATACAACTCTGCTAAACGATCTCCTGAGTAGGTGGTCTTTACCGGAATAAAATGAGCGACCTTGGTCAGACAATCCACAATAACCCAAATAGAATCGTAACCTCTCTGAGTCTTAGGTAAACCGGTGATAAAGTCCATACTGATTTCCTCCCACTTCCATTCAGGAATTTTCAACGGCTGTAACAACCCAGCTGGTCTTTGGTGCATGGCTTTTACCCTCTGACATACATCGCATAGAGCAACATGCTCGGCCACCTCTCGCTTCATATTAGGACACCAAAATCTTTCTCTCAAATCTTGATACATTTTGGCACTTCCCAGATGAATTGAGTATTTAGAATCGTGAGCTTCCTCAAGAATCAGTTGCTTCAGCTCCTTTTTATCCGGTACACAAATTCGGCCTTTGAAGAACATGGTTCCCTGTTCATCTAGAGTGAAATCCACTGCTAGGCCTTCGTCTTTCTTGGACTTGATCTTAGTGACTTTCTCATCATCTTTCTGGCCTTCTCTGATCTGATCCTCCAGTGTTGGTTTTACTTCCAGTGCAGCTACAATCCCTTGCGGAACGACTTCCAGCTTTAACTTCTGAAATTCCTTGCATAGCTCTGGCTGATCCTCCATTGACAGCGTATTTGCACTATGGCTCTTTCGACTTAGAGCGTCGGCTACCACATTAGCTTTTCCAGGGTGGTAATGAATTCCCACATTATAATCCTTAATTAACTCCAGCCACCTTCGTTGTCTCATATTAAGATCTGCTTGAGTGAAAATGTATTTCAGGCTCTTATGATCCGTATATATCTCACATCTATTTCCTATGAGATAATGACGCCATATCTTCAAAGCATGCACTACGGCAGCTAATTCCAAATCATGCGTCGGATAATTTGCTTCATGCGGTCTCAACTGCCTCGACGCATAAGCAACAACTTTACCATTCTGCATTAACACGCACCCTAGGCCTTGCTTTGAGGCATCGCAATAAATATCAAATCCATTCTGCACATCTAGCAGTACTAAAATGGGGGCTGTCGTCAACCGCTTCTTCAGTTCCATAAAACTTTCCTCGCACTCTAGCGTCCATGCAAACTTCTTCTCTTTCTTCAACAACTGTGTCAGGGGTTTAGCAATCGTCTAGAATCCCTCTATGAACCGACGGTAGTATCCTGCCATTCCCAGAAAACTACGGATCTGAGTAACAGACTTCGGTTGCTCCCAATGTAACAATGCGTCCACTTTGCTTGGGTCAACTGCAACTCCTTTAGTAGTCTTTACATGTCCAAGAAATTCAACTTTCTCCTTCCAAAAATCACACTTGCTGAACTTAGCATACAGCTGATGTTCTCGCAGCCTTTCTAAAACCATCCTCAAATGCTCCGCATGCTCTTCCTCTGGCTTCGAGAAAACTAAGATATCGTCTATAAAGACCACAACAAACTTATCCAAATACTCCATGAAAACCTTATTCATCATGTTCATGAAATATGCAGGGGCATTCGTCAATCCAAAAGACATTATTGTGAACTCATAGTGTCCATATCGCGTAGAAAACGCAGTCTTAGGTACATCCTCCGCTCGGATCTTCAACTGATGGTATCCTGAACGAAGATCTATTTTGGAGAAAACTCCGGCTCCTCTTAACTGATCAAATAAATCGTCGATCCTGGGCAATGGATACTTATTCTTGATCGTTACCTCATTAAGTGCGCGATAATCGATGCACATTCTAAGACTTCCATCCTTCTTACGAACAAACAAAACTGGTGCTCCCCACGGTGATGAACTTGGTCTAATGAAACCTTTCTCTTGCAGTTCCTCAATCTGCTTTTTCATTTCCACTAACTCATCTGTAGGCATCCAATAAGGTCTCTTTGATATCGGTGTTGTCCCTGGTGCTAACTCGATAACAAACTCGATATCGCGGTTTGGTGGCAACCCTGGTAAATCCTCCGGAAACACATCCGGGTATTCTCTGACTACTAGCACATCCTCTATGCTGATGGCTTGTACGCTGTTGACCACTAACTGCCCATCACGAACTGCAGTCGCTTGAAATTCTACCTTCTTGCCACTAGGGCCTTCCAGAGTCACGATCCTTCGGCCACAATCCAAAACAGCCTTATGCTTAGACAGCCAATCCATTCCAAGGATAACATCTAGGGATTGTGCATCTAACAAGATAAGATTCGCTAGAAATTCTATCCCATCCATGAGCAATTTAACTCCCAAGCACCCGAGACTAGATCTAAGCTCAGATCCTAGGGCTTGGACTAATAGCACACATTTAAGATTTACCACTTTAAACACATTCTTGGTTGCAAAACTTTGAGAAACAAACGAATGCGAAGCTCCAGAATCAAATAAAACTGTAGCGGGTACTGAGTTAACCAAACACTTACCCAGTACGACGTCTGTAGCCTCTTGAGCTCTATCTGCGGTGATGTGGTTGATCCTACCACGCGCTGTTGATTGAGGGGTTGCTCTAGCTTGACCGGGCGCACGATTTCCTCCTGAAGACGGTGCCTTGGCAGGTGTTGTTCCCAAATTAAAGCGAATTGGTGTGATGCCTCCTCTCTGTGGACACCTATTAGAGAAGTGCCCTGGCTCATTGCATGTATAGCATCTCTTGTTTGCAGACTGTTGACTTCCTCCTGGTGCATTCGCCTGTCTTTGGCGTCTGAAAGTTCGATTAGCGGGGCGAGTGCGAGGGTTCTTTGTCTTATTCACGGTGGCGGTTGGAATCGGCAAACTCTCGTGGTGACATCCTCGGCGTAGGTGGTTTGGACGTCCACCCTGATTAGTCATCAAGCGCTTACGGTTTTCACCTAACTCCTTGCGCTTATCCTCTAAAATCAAAGCCTTATTAACTAGCTCCTGAAAATCTGGAAAATTGTGGGTGATCAGTCCCACCTGCAGTCCTAAATTCAGTCCCTTCATGAAACGAGATTGCCTAGCTTTATCTGTCGCTACATCTTCAGGGGCATAGCGAGCTAACTGAGTAAACTTATTCAGATACTCGGCCACTGGCTGGCCTCCTTGTTTCAGAGCCCTGAATTCTTCCTTTTTAAGGTCCATCATTCCTTCTGGGACATGATATTGGCAAAAAGCGGTAGTAAACTCATCCCAGGTAATCTCTTGCGGGGCTCCATGTGCAGCACAGTAATTCTCCCACCATTCTGCGGCGGTTCCTTCCAATTGGTGAGAGGCGTAGAGCACCTTCTCATTGCCCTCGCATTGAGTGATATGCAACTTCTTCTCAATAGTCGTTAGCCAGTCATCGGCTTCCAAAGGATTAACATTCCCAGCAAAGGTTGGCGGCCGAGTCCTCATAAAATCTGATAGCTTGGAAAAAGACCGAGGCCCACCATTGTTGTTCTGATTTACTTGGTTGTTGTTATTTGCAGCCACATTAGTCATCGGTTGCATTTGTTGCATCATGGTCTGCATTAATTGAGTCTGTGTGGCGAGAAATGCTCCCAAATTCTGCATGTCCACTGGCGGTGGTGGTTGAGGGTTGCCTCCATCATTGGGGTTGTCATTCTGACGCAGTCCACTTCTTGAAGCACCATTGGTTCCACGAGTGTTCACCATCTGCTGATTACCTCTTGGGTTAGGAAAGGTAGAAGTAGCATAGATAAGATGCAAGAATCCCTAGGGCGGGGAAGATAAGTAAATAATTCTTTATTTATTCTTGGTATGGCTGCTTATAAAAGCCTACAAGCTTTGCAACACATACTGCACACTCAGCATTACAAAGAAGCAAACTAAACATGAAACCTTAATGTCTACTAAAAGGTAAAGACAAATCTTAAAGACGCGACTCAACACTCGAGTCTCAACACAACTCCAAGACTGACTCTACTCATCCAGCCACCCTGGCTGAGATAGATCCGGTGCATACACCGGCGGGTGGGCTGGCATAGGAGCGAACCTATCCTGATGACGTACTGCTGGCTCCTCAGCAACAACAGGGTCCGCACTCCCCTCTGGCTCCCACTCTCGCTCCTCTGGATCCTCCTCGGACTCCTCAGCTGGCCCCTGAGCTCCTCGGGTCACGCGCTCCAACTCGTCCTCAACCCCCTCCAGGGCCTCTCCTAGCTCGGTGATCATTCCGATAGCTGCAGCTCGGGTCTCCTCAAGCTCTGCTCCGTCACTCACGAGTGCCTCGTACCTTTGTCTCCAGCTCCTGAGTGGTCTCTCTCATATGCACCTCCTGGGCAAGGGCGAACTCCGCAAGGTGTACCGCAGTAGCACACTAGTCCTCCACGATCCGTCGGCGTCTGCATGCTTGCACATCAGGGTGAAGTCGAAACACTGAGTCGTGAAGCTCGTCGGCGTAGTCGCGACAGACACGGCGAAGAGCAAGTCGGGCAACCTCCTGAATCGCATTCTCGTACGAGAATCTTCTGGCGGAGATGTTGATTGGCCTGCTAGCTTCCTCGTTCTCCCAGGCGTAGATGATCAGCTTGCAAACAAATCCTCGGTGAACACCATTAACGGTCCAGCTGCTTCCTCGGTAAAGCGGACGATAAAAGCCTCTAAGCGTCTGAAGAACTCTCCACAGCTCCATGGCATAGCCACGTGCTGACTCAAAGGTAGTACCAAAATTAAGACATTGCAAATTAATCAGCTAGGCTGGCCCATACCAGACATGTGGTTGCATGATTGACTCAGGTCAAAGGCTTGCAAGGTTAAGTCCTTAAAGTGATCAAGGCAAGACTTCCACATACCCTCTGCCCATCGGGCCCACTTTGGCATACTCACCCCTTGTCACTTGCCCCAATCTAAGTGAATATCACCCAAGTTGATTACCAAGCACCACGTGCCATCAACAATTCAATATCGTTGCGTGACATGACTCGCCACAACAACTCAATCTCATCGTGTGATCCCACATGACACACAAGTTCATAACATCGTTCCATATTCCATTAGTCAAGATTAATTATCAATGATTCAATCACATGTGATGACGTGGCATGGCTAAGCAACTAATATGGTCTAACCATCCCATGTTGATTATTATTACTAACCAACTATAATGAACCAATATAGGGTGACAATAGATCATGGCATATAATGACAAGGTAGGGTGTAGATCAAATGGGTATAATAGCTATAGATCAAATGGGTATAATAGCTAAGTCCCAATTTAATTTGAAACAATTGTATACTTGAAATAATATGCAATAGGGTAAAACAAATATCGCAATTTTATAAACATGGGTTCAACATGATCAAAGCACAAATTGCCTTGGAATAGGTCCTGATCTTGATCTGGGGCTTGCTCTTGAGTTGTTGGATCTTCCTCCGAAGCGTCGCACAATTCAACGTCTATGCGTACCGAAGGAGAAAAGCAAATAAATACCAAAACAGAGAGCAAATAAACTCCAAAAATCAATTAAAATTCACCATTAAATAGATCTCAATTTTACAATTTTTAGAAATTTGAATCACTCAAATCCGAGTTAAGATGCAAAAGATAAAGCCTTTTGAAGTTTGGAATAAATACTGAAATTTCAGAAATTAGAAAATCAGAATTAACAGAATTATTTTTAAATTGAAAACAGATTTATTGCGCAAGCATGATATCATGCTGATGTCTCCCCTGATGTCAGCCAATCAGACGCTGCCACGCGTCTCGGTGCATGGACTGAGTCCACCCACCTGCGCTGGCTCACGATGGACGTGGCTCACGACGCCTCTGACTCCGCGCCTGACACGATGCGGCATGCGATTGGCCACGGTGCCGGTGCGATCTGACGCGCTTAGATCCGATCCGACGGCTACGAAACTAATGCAACGTGGCACTCCCTCAACCGATCATAGCTCATCCAACGGCTCACCTTACCGATGAAGATTGCTGCTGAAGCGGTGACGCGGCTTGATCTCGAATGGACGATGTAGATCCAATGGTCCTTGAGCTCCTCATCGTTAATGGCGGCACGGCAACAAGACCTTTACCGGACTTGGGAACGAAGACCACAGCGACGGTGGAAGAAAGGGTCTCCGGCGACGAGTTCACTCCCCACGGACGCGGCTCGTCACGGCGAAGAAACTGGCAGCCTCGGCGACGATGGAAACTTCAACGGGCGACGCGCACCTAGCGAATAACAATGACGGGGGCGTCGGCTTACTCAGACGAGCTCTCGGGCGCGTTCTACTGCTGCTCTCGCGAAAAGGCTCCGACCAAAAGCTGCGGCGCACACCTGGGAACCTCGGGCGAGTACCCCTCCCTTTTATAGCCTCGGCAAACGCACTCAAAAGGAAACCCTAGATCTTTCCCGGCAACGGTGGCGTATTTGCGGCGGACTCCGAGTCCTTTGCGAGCACGACGACTCCCAGCCACCCGATCTGCTATCAACGGCCAGGATCACTCCCGAGATGATACGATCCGAGCCAGACTTTCCAAAACCAACGGCGCGTTCTACCCCTTCCCGAATCGGCACGATACGAACGGCACCGACCGATCTTGATCTGACGGTCAAGACGCGAACACACACGTGGCGATCTCCGGGCCACTTGATTGCGATCAAACGAGTAAGGGCTAGGGTCTCTGACGACGGCCCAACGGGCTGACTTGGGCCGCGCCGACGCAACTTACGCGCTGTTCATTGGGATTTTTACAAATTTTACTATTTAAAACAATTCTAGAAATTCATTTTATTATTTTTAGGAAAATAAATTATCAGGAAAAATCCCAGAAAAATCTCAAAAATACTTTGAGGCCTTTTAAGCTTAGATAAAATATTTTTGGCAAAACTTTATTTTAACGTTGCATAGATTTAAATGGTTTCCAACAAAGGACCAATATACTTAATTTAAAGTTAATTCAAATAAATCCAGAAAAATCCAAATAAATTCCAGAAAAACATAAAAAGCACAAATGACAATAAAATAATATTTAGGCAAATTTTGGGATGTTACACCTAATCCACGTCCGCATAGGCGTGGCGAGATAGGGCTCAACGCACACGACCGTCGCTTGACAAACGGGAGTGGCAACTGGCGAAAGGCTAAGCGCTCGTCCACTGATACATGCGGTGGCCTGCGGGATTGACCCCCCACTTTCGGCCAATGCTGGAAGGGGAAGGCTAGTTGAGGGAGGCATGGGACACAGCTCCCCTACTTCGCCCTTCCCATTCGGTGCGGACGAGAAGGTAGTACCATGATACCCGAAGAAATACCTCCTTATGTTGGAACCTGTATCGAGAGGTGAGACAAAAAATCCCTCAAAATTTCCTTATTGCCTATTGGACACTCGGTAAGGTGTCCAAAGGGCAAGGGGGCTAGTGTTGGAGGAAAACTCATGATCCCCGGAGGGGAGGTCTTTTGCCCCGTAGACCAGGGGCTATTGTTGCAGGGGCCTACCACCTCGGATGTCGAAGTCCTCTGTTGTCGAGTGTGTAGACCATGGGGAAGGCCTCCTCACCAGGAGATGCCGAAGACCAAACACCCATGGAGATGGGTGGGCACCCTCGAGCCACTTGGCACCAACCGCCTAGTGGGGTACCAAAGTCCCCTGTGGGGCTCCGGAGTTAGAAGCCTACCCCTACGGGACGATGACGGGGGATCCACTACCTCCTCGCCGGAAAGACCGAGATGCTCCCACTTGAGCTGCACTAGTAAGGGTAGGATGGTACTTTGTGTAACAGGTTGGGCGTCTATAAAAGCCCATTGTAACCCATGCTTGTAACCTGAGCTCTCATTAAATACAAACTGAACCACTGGTGTATCCCTCGGGAGCCTGGACTAGGAGCCCCCTCCCTACTCCCCACGAGGAACACACTGACAGGAGTAGGGCGCTTGCTTAGGCGCCCGAACCTGTATAAACCCTTGTGTCTAATGTTCTCTCTAGGACGTAGGGCCGTAAGACGGCCGGCGTCTGCTCTCACTCTCATGTCCAGTTTCCGAACATACGACAAAACTTAAATTAGTTCACTCATTTCTATTTTGCAGAAGATCGATATCCCTCTCAAGAGCTTACAAAGCAAAGAACTCAACAAATTATGAGACCAATTATGCATGTGTTACTGTATAGAAGTTATATCGGAGTACGATAGGTTTAGAGATCCTGAAGGCTCCTAATAGTTCATATGTAAACAATATTATATTTGTGAATGCGATATGTGTACTGACTGTTAAGTATGTTTGTGTTCAATATTGTGAACGAATGTGATATGTGTATCATAAAGTGTTTGTGCTCTGTGAATGTGATATATGCAAATTATGTGTAATTTGTATTGTGTGAATGTGATATATATGTGCATACTGTTAATATGTGTTTTTTTGTGAGGATGCAAAAATGAGAAATAGCATACCCCCTCATCACAATTGGTTCCTTCTCAGAACCGATTGTGATGATGCCTTTATCACAATCGAGCCAAAACAAACTGTGATAGTGCCTCCTCGTCACTATCTAATGACTTTGTATCACCACCAAAACCGATTGTGATGAAGAAAAAGAATAGATTGTGATGTACATTCCTATAGTAGTGAGTCCTTATTTTGAATTGAGCCGTCAATGTGAATACCATGTTGATGTCCATCGGAGGTGGAGTATCATCCTGAATAACAGGTGAATCCAGATCATCGGCTGAATCAAACTCTTCTTCAACTGGTTCTTTTCTCCTCCACTCCTTTTTAGCAACTTTAATCGACCAGAGCTCATCGAACGCTTAGTCTCTTTGTTTTTCCTACTCGGACTCTCACATCTCCTGGGTCCTTAGCCTTTGAAGTCGTCTACGTTGCGATCGGCCAAGCCCTGGAGGATACCACCTGGTTTTGGTTCAATCGGCTAACGTACCATTCCTGCCATATTAACCTGGGCCATAGCGCTTGAGCCTTCATCTAATCGCTCTTGCGTTTGTTTTGGCATAGAAATCCTTTGATGGACCGGTCTTTTATGATTTTCATTAGAACGGTCTTGTATCAGCTTAGATATTCTATCTTTAGCTGATCGCCTTTGCCAGTCACCTTGATGAGTATAATATTCCATCGGACATGTGTACGGTAACGGCAAACCTGACCCCTTTCCTAACGGAATTGCCAAAATGGGCATCATTGGTGATCTTTTCCATGTTATCAGGCCAATATAGATTATCTGGCTGACGCGCAGGATAACGTGGCCTATCATTTCTCCTTTCATATTTTTCCAGCAATTGGGAGAAAGTTGGCTTGGCTTGTAAATCAGCCTACACAATGGTGATGATCTCTCAGCCTTATACCATTTGCCGATTTGCAAGTCCCCCTTAGGCTTAACAGTCCTTGAACTTTTCCCTTCACGATCGATTTTTATTTGCAGAGAGCCGACCATAATTTTTAGGGTTTCTTTGCCGCTAGAATTTGGTTGAATATCAACATGACGTGTAACTTTTGACCATGTATCCTGCATCGGCTCATTTTCTTTTCTAGGACATTGAACCATATTAATTGAAAAAGGATTAGCATCGACCTGCATCGTTGTCTCTTCTGAAAACTTGAGTCAACCATCTTCTATAGCTAATTGTATTTGCTGTCGAAAAATATTGCAATCATTAGTATTATGAGAAAAAGAATGGTGCAACTTACAGTACCTTTGCTTTTTAATTTCGTCAGCCGATGGTATAATATGTCCTTCAGTTAACAAAATAATTTTTTCTTACAGAAGTAAGTCAAAAATATGATCACACATGGAGACATCAAAAGCATATTTTATTTTTAACTTACTCTTAGTCGGCTTAAGCTAAGAACAGACTAAAGACTTCTTAGATCTTTTAACTCATTCGGCTATATTTATTTCAGCCTCGTCATCTTCGGAGGAATCACTTGAGCAGTATTCGACGAGGTTAACCTTGGCTTTATCTTTGTCTTTATTATTAGCCTTGAACTTGTCCCTAAAGCCTCTATTATTGGTAAAACAGCTTTCTTGAGCTGTTACCCTATGTAACAGGTGACTTAAATCGGTGAACTCTTCTCCGCCAAATTTCTCCCTCAGCTGGGGAATTAATCCCTGCAAGGCTAAATCGGCTAAAACTGGTTGTCAGGTAAAATAACACTAAAACACCGATTTCTTACTTCTCTAAATCTCTTGATATAATCTGTTACTGATTCCCCAAATTTCTGGTGGATAGAGCTCAAGTCGAAAATTATAAGTTCCAGACTGCCAGAGAAAAGTATTAATGAAATCGATTTTTCAAATCGGTCCAAAAATGAACCGAATTCGGAGGAAAGCTTCTGAACCATGTAAAAACAGCTTCTGACAAAGATAGCGGGAATAACCTAATTTTTAACCTGTCGGACTAAGCGGCTTCACCACATTGTGCGATAAAACGTCCGATGTACTCCAAAGTAGTGACAAAGTCATCCCTAGGGAATTTCGCAAAATCAGGGACCTTGAAGTTATTAGGGTAAGGCATCCGGTCAATGTAATTAGGATATGGTTTCCGATAGCCGATAACCTTCCATTTGGGTTGTATGCCGAATTGATGGCGCAATACGGTGGATATCTGATCGGCACAATTTACTGTGTTAGTCGATGCAGTTTTAGGATTTTGCCAATTGCGCTCGTAATTGGTATTCTGCCCCCTGAGCGTAAGCTCGGGTTAATAGGTCGTTTGAGCTTATGCGTACTGAGAAAGTTGCTCATATCCGTTATTTTCCTAGTAGTCAGCTCTGGTACTGGAATGAAGTGTTCCGAATACACTACAATCTTGTATTGAGCCGTATTCCTCTGCGGGATAGGCTCAGGATACTATTGGTACCTAGGAGGTTTAATCGGCTGTGGAACCGATTGGGGAAAAGCATACAACGGAGCCGATGGTGGTAAGTTGCTGGTACATCCATCTTAGTAGCATCGGTATATGTGTGATAATGCACAACCCCACTTGCATGAGGATCTCGCGGCAATATGACAGTAGGCTGGGTTGACATCATAGTAAGGGATGAAGTCATAGTCGATGGTTTAGGATCGGCTACAGGGCTTTGGGTATTTTGTGCTACCGTAGTTCGCTAGGGTTTGCATTGGATCGAGCAGGCTTCCAGCCGATGCCAACTCTTGAGCCGTAGGCTTAAGAGTTGTAACTAGAGTCGATGATTGGTTAATCAAAGCTTGGAGCACAGATTGATTAATCATAGTAGATAATTCATCTTGTGCAGGCATATATTGACTCACCAAGGTATTGGTAATTCCTGCATCGCCGAGGGCATTGACCGTCGATAATGCAGCCTTCTGCGTGACACTGCTCGAGTTTTTTGATAACATCATCTCTTCGAGCGCGACTTTTCGATCTTCAATCTCTTTACATTGTTCTGGTGTTAAATCGTCCAGTGTAGGAACGATTATAGCATCGGAGTTGAGATCAGACGGTGGAATTGATTTTCTTGAAGAAGACATCGTGTCCCACCGGGTGTGCCAAAAGTGTGTTGGTGCCAAAATATGTGACGAAGGATCTGTCGGCTTCAACACACAAAGAACGCTGGGTTCAGAGAGTTCAGGGCGTGCCAACCGACTTGGTCATGCAATCGATAATATAGATGGAAAAATATGCTCAAAGCCGATATAGTGTAACAATTGGCAGAGATCTAAACAGCCAAAAAACCGATCAAATCTAGGGTAATGATAAGTCTAAACAACCGCTTAGGGCTGAATAGATGCTAGATAAATGTAGACTTTCCCGAAGAAGGCGATGCGCAGTAAGATCGTTTGTGGTTTTCTTCAAAAAGGTGAGCATTTCTTCAAACCCCTTCAATTTTGTACTAGGTAATTTGATATGTCACAAAGAGAGTTTAGGTTGCACTGGCATTGTATGTATCCTATCAGATTTCACACCCTTTATTTGACAAACACACATCTATTTATCTCTGTAGTACTCGTGTTAATATGAAATTATTGTTACTGTAATACGATGAATGTTAGAGTTTAGGTTGCGTAACCTACGTCTCTCGTTCGAGGGTGCTTGTTTATAAATATGCTAAAATAGCATATTTATAAAAAAAAAAGGACTCTTGAATTGTATATGTTTTTTGGACAGTTCGAGAATATATGGTTCGGGCAAGTTCCTAAGGTGTTGTACAACTGCAAAGAAAATTTCAGCAGCATCTCCCTGGTATTCTCTTAATACACACCCTCTTGACTTGTTTTCGAGACATGTATTTGGAGAACAGTGGGGAGATGCTGCCGAAATTTTCTCTGGAGTTGTACAACAGCTTAGGAACTTATCTGAATCATATATCATCAAATAGGATTAGGACCTAACCTAATTAGAGATTTGGAGGCATCGTTGATACTTATTTAGTTGGTCAATAGATAGACATTTCTCTTAAGATCATTCAATTCCTCAACTTTGTTAATGCTTCCACCCTTATTTTGTTTTATTGAAGTCAAAAGAATTGCAAGCTTACTGTATTAGCTAATTCAATATCATTGTTGATGTTTTAAATATGTCTCCTTACTAGGTAATTAAAAGCTCTTAACTATGAAAGAAGGTATCGGGATTAAAATTATATATCTTGGAACCCGTCCTCTATTTTGCAAAGGTAATTAAATAATGTATCAATATTTCAAATAACTAGCTAGCTGTCGCTCTAGTTTTTTGTTAATTTAGTGTGCGTAGTTTAATTGCAGATGGACTATAATGAATGGATGTATCAGAAAAGCTGTGTGAGTATTGAATTTTAGAAGGGTGTTAAGGAGTTCAAAAAAATTGTAGAAGAAGATATGGTGAAGAAGGGTGTAAACTACATGTATTGTCTGTGTACTTTGATTGCACCAATCTCATGAGATTTAACAACTCAGCTCAAATTGAAGACCATTTGATTCGAAGTGGCTTCGTGAGGAATTACACACTTTAGGTCCATCAGGGGGAGACAAGTAATACCCGTCCAGTATGCAATGAAGACATTCTGAAATCCGATCATGAGTTAGAGCGTCATATATTTAAGGAGGATAATTTAGAGCAAATATTGCGGGATGTAGAGGGAAATTACACGGAAAGAGAAATTGAGAAGTTTAAAAGCTTGATGGAAGACGACGCCAAACCGTTGTTCTCGGGTTGCAAAGCGGAAAATGCCAAGTTAGGTTTGGTCCTTGCATTGTTCAAACTGAAGGCAAATACCGTTAGACAGATATAAGTTTCAATGCACTTTTAATTCTTCCATCGGATGTGCTTCCGGAGGGAAATGAGTTGCCAACAAGCATTTAAGAATCGAAAAAGCTACTATGTCCCATGGGAATGGAAATAGAAATGATAAATGCATGTTCGAATGGTTGCATTCATTAGTTGTGGCGTGGATATAAGTGAAACATTATCACAAAACTCTTCTTTACCACTAGGAATAGGAAGCAAATCAGCAATGGGTTCCATTAATAGTTGCTCTACGATAGCATGATTCATTGACAGTTTTATCTCTTCAAAATGATTTTCACCATGTATACAGTCCATACCTTTTACATTACCTTCTAAATCATTCTCAGGGGTTGTAGGTGCAACTTTAATTTCCAACTCTTCACATATGTATGGAGCAGCAAAGATCTCCTCTTTCGGCACATTTTCTTCTTCATCCTTCTCCCGATGGTGCTCACTTTTCTGCAAAATGTTAGCTACAACAGAAGGTGCAACAATGGGCACCTCAAATGAAGCTAAATGCTCTTTTAAAGATTCAGCAAGCATGTTTTTAGCTCTACAAGCACATTTAATCAATTCTGAAAGACAACTATAAGTTTCATCAACAAGAATATCCTGAATTTCATGATTAGGTCCACGTATGAACCTAAGCTCAGTAGCTTCTTCACATTCTTGTAAACCACAACGCAACAAACAATTTTGCAAATCATGAAAGTATTCTATAACAGTTTTAGAACCTTGTTTTATGCATTGAAGTTTAGTAAGCAAATATTCAGCAACATATTCAGGAACATAATCATTTCTCATATGTCTTTTCATGGCATTCCAAGTTTTAGGTTCTTTATCATATCTAGATATATGCTTCCACCAATATATTGCATGTGACGTTAACACTTTAACTGCGACACTAATCTTTTGGTTTTCAGATAAGTCATAGTTTGCAAATTCTTTGTCTACTGCT
Source organism: Otatea glauca (assembly GCA_036346275.1). Lineage (NCBI taxonomy): Eukaryota > Viridiplantae > Streptophyta > Magnoliopsida > Poales > Poaceae > Otatea > Otatea glauca. Next base: position 32,180,155 of record CM070730.1, read on the forward strand.
ATCTCCCAATTAATATATGCATTAGGATAGAACTTTTCACCAAAAGGAGGCAATTCAAACTTGATTTTACCTTGTTCATCATCAGTTGATGAACCTGTGGCGACGTGTGGTGGGGCGACCGAGGCAGCGGGTCCATGCTGGGAAGCCGGGGCAGCAATAGGAACTCTATTGCACAAGTCGTAGAGAGACGCTAGCTTATTGCTTCAAGATTGCACAATAATTAATACAATTGCACAATATAAAAATAATGAACACAAATTAGGGTTTTGCTCAATGTAGTGCTGCTGGCCACTATTCTGTTTTCTTTTCTTCTTTTTTCTTTTTCATTTTTTTGGCCGTTTGGCTCTTTCTTTCTCTTTTCTTTTTTTTGGTGACTTTCGGCCAACACTAGTATGAGTAAAGTTTTGGAATCCCTAACTCGATGTCACAAATAGTATGATAAGATAATTCAAGATTATGCAATGTATCAAGTAGAGCAGCCCTAAACAATATCAAATAGCTAGTCTCAAAATAGGATCAAAGTATTCGCAAAGGATGAATTGGTTCCCAAAGGTATGTTTATTGATATTTTTGGCTTCTATGGATTATGGATGCTCCTAGATTCAACCAATTCAAAGGAACAAGATAGAACACAAATTGAAGCAATAAACCCAAATTCGGCCAGAATAGTGCAGCAAAATTGTCGCTGCAATTAAGATATGAAAAAGACCGAATCTAGTTTGCTTACAATTTAAGAAATTGAAGGCAATGTTCTATGCTTTAAAACAAGTATAAGAACACACAATTTGGAGCTCGTAAATATAAGTTATAGTCAGAACACCGAGGTGCACATATTTGACCTAAATTCAGCCCATCTGACCAAATCCGAATCCGAGTAAAATTCGGTTTGAAGGAGTCCGAATCACAAGGGACACCCAAAAACGTTTTTGTAGAGCACTCTTCAAGGATTTAGGAAAGTATAACAACTTCTCAATCGGATTTCGGATGTGAGAATTATGATAAAAATACCAAACCGATCTGGACTGGAAGTATAACTTGCTTCACCAACTTTGACGTCCAGATTAAACAAAATTGGATCCAGAATTAGAGTTTGTGCCCAACTAAGTTTTTGTAGAGATCGTACCCAGGTTTTAGGAAAGTGCAAAAACACTAGAATCCGAGCTTGTATGCGAAAATTATGAACAAAACAATGTACTGGACAGATTGAAATAAAAGCTACGCGAAGGAAAAACGATCAGTAACTAAAACAATAACTCTAATGGATCAAAACCTTATGAAACTCACTAAAATACCAGATTGAATCTAAAGGTTGAATTTTTGTGGAGTAATTTACAATTTTGGATAAAAACAAAAATTAATCTACGGTATTAAATCTCTCACCGAGCAACTTGGCGCTCTGATACCACCTGTGTAAGATTGTGTCCCGATCTTTCGATGAGAGCGATAACTTTGATTTTGTGGAACTGACTTTAACGATCCGACTACAACATACGACGACGATGCGTCTTAGCAATCGCTAAACCAACTCCGGAGGGTTATTGATCTTGTCGTTAGCAAATCTGAAACTGCGAATATGAATGATGGCAAAAACAGAGTGAGGTTCTATTGAAGATCTTGACAAGGTGGCTGTCCAGCGCAACTCGAAGATTCAAAGTTTGCACTTGGCTAAACTAATCAAATAAAACCCAAAACCTAGATGAGGGTGTGGCTGGCTATTTATGAGATAAGAGGAGGAGGAGGTCGTCCAAAGCCTAGGGAGACCAAATACAGCTTAATTACAAGGGTCAAGGCTCACTTTGACTTGGACTAGAAAAGTGACGTGATTTTTTTCACAGATTCCGGATAGCTCAGATGGAATTTGGAGGTAAAACTGGATCCATTGGAAAGATGGCGAGAAAAGCTTTCAATCATGTATTCATGTGCCCCGAACACCCTTGTGGATCAAAAGTTATGAACGTTTTAAGTCGGTGCTCTCCTAGGAGGCCGAATTGGATTCTAGAACGTGATAAATTTGGTATTTCTCTCTTCTTGGCCCAAGGTTGACGTGTTAGAGTTGGTCCAATCAGGTGTAGACGTATCAGTAGGAGTGATGTCCTCATCAAAAATTAAATGATGTAATATGATTGTCCACACAGAAATAATAACAAAAATACTTCCACAATGTTTACGGCCAGTTTGGGAAGTGCAAGATATTTTTCTTATTACTTCGTATGTAATTCCTGTAAAATTCCTCTCAATGCGTTCCAAATAAACCATTAATTTTTACAACATTTGTTAACATATTACCATGTCAACAGCGAGCCAATGACAACCTAAAACAACAACACTTACTTAAGGAGTTGATACGGTAATAAAAATAAACAACGATACTAGCCAATAGTACAGGTGACCGGCCCCGTAGAACAAATCCAACATCGGACATGGCGCCAACACCTACACCCGAACCACCACACGACATCTGTGTTAAGGAACCTCGCTATCGAATAGTCCGAGGTTCCCGAACATATCTAAAATTGGAGAACAGAAAGAGAGGGACACGTGTTTAGCGAAAGCGACAGCAGCATACTTTATTACTTTCTCATTGCATGTACATAGGGGGGACCCCTCTCCTCCTTATAAAGCAGTCGTCTAGGGTTTCGGCTAAGGGACCAATCATGGGCCTTCAATGGGCCATGTGGTTTCCCAACACTCCCCCTTGGGCCCTTTGCCTCGAGATGCATATGCCTCATTAAAACTCCAGAAAAACCCAGTGAGAAAAATACTTGGAGAAAGAGTACATAGCATACGCTTACTATGTTGCACGAATTGCCTCGTTAAAACCTTATGCAAGAAAACTTCATGAAAAACTTGCTAAGGAAAAAGAGTACAATTCACCCAAACTTCAATCGCTAATCTTCGAGATTCATATTGGGTATTCATAATTCATGTTCGAGATTCATGTGGGAGTATGTGAAATATCTCCTCCGGAAATCTGCACTTCTCTAAGTCTCATCATCCCAATCCCTTTTACGCACCTTTCAAAAGTAGATGCTGGGAGTGATTTAGTAAACAAATCTGCAAGATTTTCACATGACTTAGTATGCAATATCTTGATCTCGTTCATCTTATGCAATTCGTGAGCATAGAAGAACTTGGGGTTGATATGCTTCGGGAGATTGCTCTTCACATAACCCATCTGTGCTTGGGCAACACAAGCTGCATTATCTTCATAGATGATCGTGGGAGTTTGCTCAATGTTCAAGCCACATGACTTCTGGATGTGGTGAACCATTCTATGGAGCCATGCACATCCACGAGATGCTTCATAGAAAGCGATGATTTCCGAGTGGTTTGTCGACGTCGAGACAAGAGTCTGCTTAGACGACTTCCAAGAAATTGCTGTTCCTCCACATAGGAAAACATAGCCAGTTTGGGACTTGCCAGTATGTGGGTCTGATAAGTACCCAGCATCGGCGTAGCCAACCAAATTCAATTCATTGTTTCTTCTAAAAAACAGACCGAGGTCTTTGCTTCCTTGGAGGTAACGGAAGATGTCCTTGATCCCTTTCCAATGCCTTTTGGTGGGTTCTGCACTGTACCGAGCTAGCAAATTCACAGCGAACGCAATGTCCGGTCTGGTGCTATTTGCAAGGTACATGAGAGCTCCAACTGCACTCAGATATGGGAATTCTGCTCCCAGGACTTCCTCCCCCTCTTCTCTGGGTCTGTATGGGTCTAGGTATGCTTGGAGTGACCTTCCGACCATTGGAGTCTTCGCAGGATATGCCTTTTCAAAGCCAAACCTTTCCAACACTTTCTGCGTGTAAGTTGATTGATGTACCAAGATTCCTCCATGGACATGCTCAAGCTGCAAGCCAAAACAAAACTTGGTTTTACCCAAGTCCTTCATTTCAAACTCAGACTTCAAGTATGAGCATGCTTCTTCAATTTCTTCATCCGCCCCAATGATGTTCAAATCATCTACATAGACGGAGATTATATAGAATCCATTCGGGGATCAATGTATAAACACACATGGACAATCTTCGCTGTTTGTGTAGCCTTTCTTGCAGAGAAAGTCACTCAAGCGATTGTACCACATTCTTCCTGACTGTTTTAGCCCATACAGTGATTTCTCTAATTTCACACTATACAGGTTTCTATTTGCTCCGTCTTGGTTCGGGATAGGAATTCCTTCCGGTACTTTCATGTATATCTCCGAATCAAGTTTCCATACAAATATCTTTGTGACACATCCATTAGCTTCATTCTCAACTTCAAGTTGACTACCATTGAGATCAAGTATCTAAAGGTAATTCCTCCCATGACCGGAGAATAGGTTTCTTCATAATCAACTCCATGCGTTGAGTGAAACCTTGAGCTACAAGCCTTGCCTTTTACCTTACAACCGTTGTTTTCATTCCTCTTCCGAACAAAGACCCATTTGTGACCTCACTGGGTTTATATGGGGAGGTGTGCGGCATACGGGCCTAAACACCTCTCTCTTGTTCAGAGAGACTAACTCTGCAGTAATTGCCTTTTTCCATTCTTCCCAATCTAGCCTTTTCTTGCACTCTGCGAGAGATGCAGGCTCGGGATCATGATCAGTGATCGAGGCAATCTTCTTTGCAAAGTATGCATCGATATTGGCTGTTGCTCTATTCAGGGATTCTCCTGTTATTACAAAGTTTATGGCCATTTCTTCATGGGGTGCTTCATGCACTTCTACTTGCTCTTCGCTGCTATTCTCTATCGCATGAGCAAGTTCCTTTAGCTTTTCATCGCCTATGTCTGCGCACACATTATTTCCGGCGGCTTCCTGCAGTGGAAGATTCAAGTCTGGAATTGCCTTTCCTGTTGACTTCTTTCCAGTGCCAGGTCTCAACTGGCTCCCCTTCTTTCCTTGGGGTATTTTCGTGATTGGTTTTGGTAAGTCCTCTTGTCCAGTTTTCTCTAGACGCCTCCGGGTACTTTGGGTTTGACGAGCCAGATTTCCTGTTCTTTTTCTTTGAGGCCTCTGAACAGGATGAGGGATACCTTCTATTTTCTTTGGTATTTCCACCCTCTCTGGTGCATTCCTTGCAGGGACATGTGACTTAACCACGCCCTTCAGATCACAAAAATGATCAGGCAGTTCATTTGCTAAATTCTGCAAATCAATTATCTTCTGGACTTCTTGATTTGCTTCATTAGTGCGAGGGTCATGTGCGGGGATCCCAGTGGAATGCCATATGATTTCTCGGCATTTTTCATCCAAAGGTTGATTTCCTCCCCCTAATGACGGGAAACGATCCTCGTCAAAAATGCAATCAGCGAATCAGGCTGTATGCAAGTCTCCAGTCATGGGTTCCAAATACCTAATTATGGATGCACTCTCATAACTAACGTATATCCCAGACTTGCGGAGGGGGCCCATTGCAATCCGCTGAGGGGGTGGTATAGGTACATATACCATACACCCAAATTTTCTGAGATAGGAGATCTTCAGGATGATCCCGTGCACAAGCTGCATAGGAGAATGGATGTTGTAGGCCGAAGTTCTAAAAATTGATGAGAGCTGCTGCGTGCAGGATTGTGTGTCCCCAACAAGTGTTGGGTAAGTTACAACTCTGCAAAAGCGGTCTGGCAATGAACTTAATCCTCTTTATTAGTGCTTCAGCTAGTCCATTCTGCGTATGGACGTGCGGTACGGAGTGCTCAACTGCTATCCCTGTTGCCGTGCAATAATCATCAAATGCCTTTGAAGTAAATTCTCTGGCATTGTCCATTCTGATGGACTTCACGCGATGATCAGGGAAAGCATTCTTAATTCTTATGATCTGCGAGATCAGCTTTGCAAAAGCATGGTTTCTTGTTGACAATAAGCATACATGCGACCATTTCGAGGAAGCATCGATGAGCACCATAAAGTATCGAAACGGCCCTGACAAGGGCTGAATCGGGCCGCAAATATCCCCCTGGATGTGTTCCAGGAATGCAGGGCTTTCACTTTGCACTTTCATGACAGAGGGTCTAGTTATTAATTTCCCGGTGGCACATGCAGGGCACACAAAATCTTCATGATTCGGGAAATTTTTAACATTAATGCCATGACCTTGAGAGTTGTTCACTATATTTCTCATCATTCTAAGACCAGGATGACCTAATCTACCATGCCATAAAGAAAATAACTCAGAGCTTCTAAAAACAGTCTTCAAGGAAGTATACACTTCGGGTGCATGAATATTCGTGTAGTACAACCCAGATTCATATGAGGGACATTTTTCTAATACCATTTTTCCACATACCGCGTGCTTCACGATGCACAAGTATTCTTTGCCATTTTCTTCATTGGTTTCTACATGAAAACCATTGGCGCGGATGTCTTTAAAGCTTAAGAGAGTGCGCGTTGATTCAGGGTACAAAAGGGCTTCTTCGATTACCAAAGTTGTACCCATAGGCAATATAATAGTGGCTCTTCCTGAGCCGATTACATATGAGTCGCTTCCTGCGATCGTAGTAATCTTTCCAGCGTTCTTCGTGATCGACTTGAAGTATTTAGACTCTCTAAAGATGGTATTTGTTGTGCCACTATCAACAATGCATATCTCTTCCATTTGGGCGCTACACGATTTCTAGATAAAAGAAAATATAATTCTAATCAGATAGAGGAAAAAAAATCTAAATATTGCTTGCAAATTTGAAGAATACTGGAATAAAGAATAAATTGCATATTTATTCATGAGATAAGTATGCACTTCTAGAGCTTACAGTTCATTATTCAAAAGAAAATGCTAACAACCATAATCTAAAAAAATGCATTAAACAGAATCTGTAAAATATGCATTAATTTCTGCTTCTATGTCATCGACAGAAGTTTTCTCTTCATTTGCCATAATATTGGCTGAAGCATCGATGTCCAGGCTATTCTGTGAGGATGAGACAATTGGGGTATCTTCATCCATGGCATCATCATTACTGATCTTGGTGAAGTTCGCCTCTGCGGGGGCGTTTTCCTTTGCCTTCCTCTTAGCCTGATATGCGTTGATCACTTCTTTGGATTCCCGACATATCTTCGACCAGTGTCCCCAAGTGCCACACCTGAAACACGTTTGGTTCTGCTGTCCATACGGCTTGGCGTGCGCCTTTTCTTTGTCATCCTTTTTCACTGGGGCTTTGGACTTTCCTTTGGCCTGATTCTTCTCTCTTCCACCCTGCTTGCCCTTCTTTCTATGAATGGGCTTTCTCACCTTATAGCTATTGGCATTGACTTCTGTGCCAGTGCCTCGCCCAGGTGGCTGCGAGACATAGTTCTTGCGTAGAACATCGTCTTGCGATTCCGCAACTTGCATTACATCAATCAGTTCGCTATACTCCTTGGATGCGTCCTGACGATAGTTGCGTGCACTCTGGATAGCATTTGGGTGGAAGGTAGAGAGAGTTTTCTCAATCTTCTCTTCATTAGTGATCTTCTTGCCACATAGAGAGAGATTAGTACAAATTCTATGTAAGGTAGAATTGTACTCGGCCACTGTTTTGAAGTCTGCAAACCTTAGGCGGACCCAATCTTGCTGTGCTTGGGGCAATATGGTGTACTTGAGCTTCTCGAACTGCTTCTGAAGTGCAGTCCAAAGCTCAAGTGCACTCTCCTCAGCCATATATTCATTCTTAAGAGTGGCTAAGAGGTGGTGCCTAAGGAAGTGCAGGGCTTGATCGTTCTGCTCAGCGGTAGGTTTTGCGTCCTGCGAGGACCCTAGGCCAATCGCAGCGTGGAGCTTCTTGCCCCCAAGAACGATCTTCACGTCCGATGCCCAAGTGAGATAGTTCTGACCGTGCGGGGCCAGTTCTTCAAACTCACGATTCACGATGCCGGACATCTGCATGATTTCAAAATTCCGACATTAGATTACTGCGTGTAATCTAATAGAAAATGGTTGCAAAAAGCATAAAGTGTAGAAAATAAATTGCTATGCACTGCAGTATCTTAAATAAAGCAATGGATCCAAATTTCATGAAGAATATTCATAAAACAGAGAAAATAAAGCTAGAAAAATTAAAAACAGAGCCAAAAAAATCTCGGGAATTTTCTAGCAAATTTTCCCTTTTCTTTTCTTTTCTCTTTTCCCCGGTCGAAACGGCCCATTGGGCCGCGCCCCTGCCTTGTGGGTCATAAAACTGGGCCAGCGACTAGGGTTGGAACCCTAGCCGCCAGCACTCCCTCACGCCGCACGCCCTCGTTGTGCCTTGCCCGGCCGTGTCGCCTCGCACTCGCCGCCTCGCTCCCCGCGCTGCCCTTCCCGCGCGGTGGTTCTCGCCGGGGTACACGGGAGCCGGAGCGGTGGTGCGGGCGGCAGCGCTTCTTCGGTGGCGATCGCGGTGCGACGGCTAGGTCGGGATGGCGTGGCTGCGGCCGAATCGCCGACAGCGGCAATGGCGAAGGCCGGAGTTCAGCGGCGGCGCACACGAGGCCGGGCCGTGGCGGCAGGGCGCGGCCGAGCCGGACCAGCGGTGGCGCCGCGAGGCCGACGGCGGCGGAAATGGCTTGAGCCGGACCAGCGACGACGTCGTGAGGCCGGCCGGAGGCGCCGACGGTGCGGCCGGCGCGCGGCGGCGCTCTGGCGCCGCTGCGTCGAGGAGCCGGCGGCGCGCAACGCCGTGGCGCGACGCCGGGAAGCCGAGGCGGCGGCGCATCGCCGCGTGAAGACCAAGGGGCGGGCAAAGCCGAGGCTGCTGTGTGCCAGGGCATCACGGCTGCGAGCCGGAGGTCGATGGACGCGTCGGGCCGGGCTTCAAGCGAGTGGAGCCGAGGACCGGAGGCTGCGCTTCGGGCGCGACGGAGTCGAGACGGCGGCCGACGGCGAGCGGCGGAGTCGACGAGGCGGCAGGTGGGCCAACGGCGCCAGAGGCCAAGGCGGGCGGCGCTGCCGCGACACCGAGCCGAGTGGCGCCTAGCGGCGCTGCGGGTGCGTCTTTGGCGAGCAGTGGGTGGCTGTGTCGGCTGGCCACCAAGGCTGCGAGCCGCGAGGCCGAGCGAACGGATGCGTCCGGCGAGGACAAGCCGGCGCCGTCTGCGGGGGCGGCCGACTTCAAGCCGGCGTGCACACGAACCGAGGCAGCGAAAAAGGCGCGCTGCGAGCGCGAGGCCGTGCGCATGTTTTTTTTCTATGATGGTGAACAGTAAAAACCGTAGATCCATGTCGTTGTAGCTTCTTGCCACGCGACGAAATACAAAGAGATGCGTAGGGTAGATGCATGCAAATGATCAACAGCGATTAGATTCAATCACCGAAACTCATCTCTTCTCACCTTTTCAATTCTGAACTCCGGTAGAGCTTCGTGCTGATAACGTGTTAAGGAACCTCGCTATCGAATAGTCCGGGGTTCCCGAACAGATCTAAAATTGGAGAACAGAAAGAGAGAGACACGTATTTAGGGAGAGCGACAGCAGAATACTTTATTGCTTTTTTATTGCATGTACATAGAGGGGGACCCCTCCTATTTATATAGCAGTCGTCTAAGGTTTCGGCTAAGGGACCAATCATGGGCCGCCCATGTGGTTTCCCAACAATCTGAACCACTCCGACGCCTGACTTCCCAGCTTCTTGGCCCAGCCCAATGCGCGCACACAGACACTCGTGTATACATGTAGCGCACACCGCTGCTTACGAGGTCAACGTGACGGACCAATCGAACCCTCCCAAACGCACTCTTATTCCCTCCCTTTTTCCCAACGCACTACTATGCAATTTGGTCCAAACCCAACAACGAAGCAAGGAGAGAGCTGCAACATGCTACTGGTAGGAGGGGTTTCCCCCTTGCTGCTCCTGCTGCTGCTCGCCGCCGCGGTAGTGCAGGCGGTCGCGGTGACGGCGGCCGTGCCCATGGAGCTGTACTTCTCGCCGGCGGAGCTGGTGCGCATTGCGGGGTACGGCGAGGAGCCGGTTTCGTCCGTGTTCGTGTCTGGGCAGGTCGCCTGCGAGCTCTTCCTCCGGGCCGGCTCCGACCTCCTCACCTTCGAGCTGCCAGGTTCGTATGTGGTGATCGACTTTGGTCTCGGGAATTTTGTTCTTTGCCGTGTTCTTTTTCCGCTCCTTCGTTCCATCAGTAATTCTTCTTGTGTTTCAGAATCTGTGGTTGAATTAGCTCAAATGGCACGTCATCGCTCGTATTGCTAATAACTCCGTTTAGTTATTGATTAGTTAATCTGTTAATTTCATTTGACATAGTCAGAATATATCAAATGGCTTGCGATTATTTCTTTCCTTCGTTATTTATCTGGTTACACGGTGACTTTTTTTATAGTATATTCAGTATAAAATTCTGCCTGAAAGCAAAACTAGCGTTTTACGTACCTCTGCTTTCTGTAGGCTGCCGTTGCTCCTCTGATAGCTAATAGATATTTCTACCTAGTACGTACCACATCTTCTAGCCTCTTCCTTTTGCCGTTGTAACAAGTAATGCAAGGAAATAATTTTCCCAACCTCAGACACGTCATGTCGTTGAGTTTGATTGGTGCAAGTTGCAACTGCTGGAGCTAACGTACCATTGGGCCATTTGGAAGGGACAATGCTCTTTGTTTCTACAACTCATAAACCATTTTGTTTGTTTGTTAGTTTATTTATTTATGGTTCGCGAGAGGTACAACTCATAAAACGCAGGCTCAAAAATTCTAAATTCTGATAAGAGTACTTCAGTCGTTGAGCTGTGCATATTCCCATCCAACTGCCATAAAAAAATACATTTCGCTCGATTTTCCCATGATCGACCTGCTGGCTGTTGGAATGGAACACAAAATGTCCCATAAACTCTAAAAGAATGCTCTTGAAAACAGAAGACAATTAGAACAATTTTGGCCTCTGTACGCAACTAAGCGTGCCTGGCAAAATTCCTCTTGACCATTAAGTCCCAACATTTTAAGTGTGCGATCCTATATATTCACGTATATTTTGACATGGCTCGAGTATTTTTACTCGACCTTTAATCGGTAGTGGTCCCTAACAGGATGTGTTGGCACCCGAAGTAAACAATGCTTAGTTATATGTATTTCCTTTTACCTTATGATATCGGTCAAACTCAAGGCGAGTATGTGCTACCCTTATTTAGATAGCTCGATCAATCTTTCTAGATTACGTGACCCGGAATCCCCGACTACAGTTAGCTCTTTATCCGCAAGTAGCATGACCATGTATTTCCAAAATTGAACCACTTGAGAGACCTAGAGATATCTCTCCAGTTTTACGGAGAGGCAAATTCCATGCCTCGCAGCATGTTTCATGACCAATCAGAAAACCACCTTTATAACTACTTAGTTACGGAGCAGCGTTTATCAATCCCTAAGTAAGTCATTACACATCTCGAGTACAAGCGTCAGCCTCAACTCTAAGGATATAGCACACACATTGTATATGAGACCAACTGATGACAAGTAAGATTACAATGTCCTCGTAGTGCCCCAAGGTGGGTCGATCCAACTCCATATTCTCTAAGATGTGTTTATATTATTGGTTTGATATCTTCATGTCTATAACCCGTAAAACATAGTCATCAATCAATACATATGCTAGTCTATTCATATATGTCCTCATATGTTTATCAACTAAGGATCACTTTGGAACAATCATCACAAAGCAATATATAAAGTTTCACAAACAAGTCACATACTTGCTAATAATGACATTATTCAAGTAACAAGATAACAAATCATGAATATAAGAAAGTATAACCATCTCTATGATTGCCTTTAGGGTATATCTCTAACAAAAATGTCTATGGCTGTTTGTAATGATCTCTCATACAATTAATAGATTATCTATACAATGGTTTATATAGTATAAAACTGTCTATAAAGTCATATGTTAATAAGTAGACATCATTTCTTTCTCTTCTTCACATCACCTAAAATTTTATATGGCATAATATTACATACAGCCAACATATACTACTGTATATGCCCGACTGCAAATTCTCCAGCTTGGAGTAGTACGGCATAATTCGCCGTTAATGACGACATACTTTGATCTTTTAGGTAGGTCGCTCACGTGTTCCGATCACGCGGGTCGCCGAAAAAGCAAACGGTTTCACCGGAAGTAAAGCGTCGCTAGACTCGAAGGAACTGGCGTTTGGTACAATGGTGTGGTGCGTGTTGGGAAACCACGTGGCCCATGAAGGCCCACGATGGTCCCTTAGCTGAAACCCTAGGCGACTACTATATAAGGAGGAGGGGGGTCCCCCCATTGTACAAGGAATCAAAAAGCAATAAAGTATTCTCTCGCAGTTCCTCCTATACCGTGTGTTCATCTTTCTCCCTCTCTGTTCTCCACTTCAGATCTGTTCGGGAACCCTGGACTATTCGATAGCAAGGTTCCTTAAAACGTTATCTGCACGAAGCTCTACCGGTGAACAGATTGAAAAGATGGCATTGTGAACCGTGAGTTTGAAGAACTGGCCCCGCACGGTCAGAACTACCTCACTTGGGCATCGAACGTGAAGATTGTACTTGGGTCAAGAAGCTCCATACTGCGATCGGTCTAGGGTCCTCGAAGGACACGCAACCTACCGCCGAGTAGAACGATCAAGCCTTACACTTCCTCAGCCATCACCTCTTAGCCACTTTGAAGAATGAATGAATACATGGCTGAGTAGAGTGCACTTGAGCTTTGGACTGCACTTCAGAAGTAGTTCGAGAAGCTCAAATACACCATCTTGCCCTAAGCACAGCAAGATTGGGTTCGCTTGAGGTTTGCAGACTACAGAACAGTGGCCGAGTACAATTCTGCCTTGCATAGAATTTGTACCAATCTCTCCCTATGTGGCAAGAAGATCACTGACAAGGAGAAGATTGAGAAGACTCTCTCTACTTTTCACCCAAATGCTATTCAGAGTGCGCGCAGCTATCGTCAGGACGCATACAAGGAGTATAGCGAACCGATTGATATCATGCAAGTTGCGGAGTCACAAGATGATGTTCTACGCAAGAACTTCGTCTCACAGCCATTTGGAAGAGGCATTGGCACAGAAGTCAATGCCAACAGCTATAAGGTGAAAAAGCCCACTCATAGAAAGAAGGGCAAGCAGGGTGGAAAAGAGAGGTATCAGGCCAAGGGAAAGCCCAAAACCCAAGTGAGAAAGATGACAAGGAAAAGACGCACGCTAAACCGTATGGACAGCGAAACCAAACGTGCTTCAGATGTGGCACTTGGGGACACTGGTCAAAGATATGTCGGGGATCCAAAGAAGTGATCAACACATATCAGGCTAACAAGAAGGCAAAAGAAAACGCCCCAGTAAAGGCGCACTTCGCCAAGGTTGGTGATAATGATACCATGGATGTGGATACCCCACTTGCCTCATCCTCACAGACTAACCTGGACATCGATGCTGCAGCCAATCTTATGGCAAATGAAGAGAAAACTTCTGTCAATGGCATAGAAGCAGAAATTAATGCATATTTTATAGATTCCGTTTGAATGCATGAATCGCATTATTCTTTTTAGATTGTGGTTGTTAGTGAATTTCATTTGAATAATTAATTGTAAGCTTTAGAAGAGCATACTTTTCTCATGAATAAATATGCTATTTATTCTTTATTCCAGTATTCTTTAATTTACAAGCAATGTTTGAATTATTTTGCCACTGTCTGATTGGGATTTTTTTAGAAATCGTGTAGTGCCCAAATGGAAGAGATATGCATTGTTGATAGTGGCACACCAAATACCATCTTAAGAGAATCCAAATACTTCCAGTCGATCACGAAGAACGCTGGAAAGATTACTACGATCGCAGGAAGCGATTCGTATGTAATAGGCTCAGAAAGTGCCACAATTATATTGCCTATGGTACAACTTTGGTAATTAAAGAAGCCCTTTTGTACCCTGAATCAACGCGCACTCTCTTAAGTTTCAAAGACATCCGCGCCAATGGTTTTCATGTAGAAACCAATGAAGAAAATGGCAAAGAATACTTGTGCATTGTGAAGCACGCTGTATGTGGAAAAATGGTATTAGAAAAATGTCCCTCATATGAATCTGGGTTGTACTACATGAATATTCATGCACCCGAAGTGTATACTTCCTTGAAGACTGTCTTTAGAAGCTCTGAGTTATTTTATTTATGGCATTGTAGATTAGGTCATCCTGGTCTTACAATGATGAGAAATATAGTGAATAACTCACAAGGTCATGGCATTAATGTTGAAAATTTCCCGAATTATGAAGATTTTGTGTGCCCTGCATGTGCCACCGAGAAATTAATAACTAGACCCTCAGTCATGAAAGTGCAAAGTGAAATCCCTGCATTCCTGGAAAGCATCCAGGGATATTTATGTTCGATTCAGCCCTTTGTCGTAGCCGTTTGGTACTTTATGGTGCTCATCGATGCTTATTCGAAATGGTCGCATGTATGCTTATTTTCAACAAGAAACCATGCTTTTGCAAAGCTGATCTCGCAGATCATAAGAATTAAGAATGCTTTCCCTGATCATCGCGTGAAGTCCATGAGAATGGACAATGCTAGCGAATTTACTTCAAAGGCATTTGATGATTATTGCACTACAACAGGTATAGCAGTTGAGCACTCCGTACCGCACGTCCATATGCAAAATGGACTAGCTGAAGCACTAATAAAGAGGATTAAATTCATTGCCAGACCACTTTTGCAGAGTTGTAACTTGCCCAACACTTGTTGGGGACACGTAGTCCTGCATGCAGCAGCTCTCATCAATTTCAGACCTTCGGCCTCAATGTCTTTTCCCCCTATGCAACTGGTGCATGGGGTCATCCCGAAAATCTCCTATCTCAGAAAATTTGGGTGTATGGTATATGTTCCTATACCACCCCCTCAGCGGACTGCAATGGGCCCTCTCCGCAAGTCTGGGATATACGTTGGTTATGAGAGTGCATCCATATTCAGGTATTTGGAACCCATGACTGGAGACTTGCATACAGCCCGATTAGCTGATTGCATATTTGACGAGGATCGTTTCCCGTCATTAGGGGGAGGAAATCAACCTTTGGATGAAAAATGCAGGGAAATCATATGGCATTCCACTGGGATCCCCGCGCATGACCCCCGCACTAATGAAGCAAATCAAGAAGCCCAAAAGATAATTGATTTGCAAAATTTAGCAAATGAACTGCCTGATCATTTTTGTGATCTGAAGGGCGTAGTTAAGTCACATGTACCCGTATGAAATGCACCAGAGAGGGTGGAAATACCAAATAAAGCAGAAGGTATCCCTCATCCTGTTCAGAGGCCTCAAAGAAAAAGAACAGGAAATATGGCTCCTCAAACCCAAAGTACCCGGAGACGTCTGGAGAAAACTGGGCAAGAGGACTTACCACAACCAATCACGAAAATGCCTCAAGGAAAGAAGGGGAGCCAGTTGAGACCTAGGACTGGAAAGATGCCAACGGAAAAGGCAATTCCAGACATGAATCTTCCACTGCAGGAAGCTGTCGAAAATAATGTGTGCGCACACATGGGCGATGAAAAGCTAAAGGAACTTGCCCCTGCGATAGGAAATAGCAACGAAGAACAAGTAGAAGTGCATGAAGCACCCCATGATGAAATGGCCATAAACTTTGTAATAACAGGAGAATCCCTGAATAGAGCAACAGCCAATGTCGATGCATACTTTGCAAAGAAGATTGCCTTGATCATTGATCATGATCCTGAGCCTGCATCTCTCGCAGAGTGCAAGAAAAGGCTAGATTGGGAAGAATGGAAGAAGGCAATCACTGCAGAGTTAGTCTCTCTAAATAAGAGAGAGGTGTTTGGGCCCGTATGCCGCACACCTCCCCATATAAACCCTGTAGGTCACAAATGGGTCTTTGTTCGGAAGAGGAATGAAAACAATGAAGTTGTAAGGTACAAGGCAAGGCTTGTAGCTCAAGGTTTCACTCAACGTCCTGGGGTTGATTAAGAAGAAACCTATTCTCCGGTCATGGGAGGAATTACCTTTAGATATTTGATCTCAATGGAAGTCAACTTGAAGTTGAAAATGAAGCTAATGGATGTTGTCACAGCATATTTGTATGGGAACTTGGATTCGGAGATATACATGAAAGTACTGAAAGGTATTCTTATCCCAAACCAAGACAGAGCAAATAGAAACCTGTACAGTGTGAAATTAGAGAAATCACTGTATGAGCTAAAACAATGAGGAAGAATGTGGTACAATCGATTGAGCGACTTTCTCTGCAAGAAAGGCTACATGAACAGCGAAGATTGTCCATGCGTGTTTATACAGCGATCCCCGAATGGATTCTGTATAATCTCTATCTATGTAGATGACTTGAACATCATTGGGATAGATGAAGAAATTGAAGAAGCATGCTCATACTTGAAGTCTGAGTTTGAAATGTAAGATTTGGGTAAAACCAAGTTTTGTTTAGGCTTGCAGCTTGAGCATGTCCAAGGAGGAATCTTGGTACACCAATCATCCTACACGCAGAAAGTGTTGAAAAGATTTGGCTTTGAAATGGCATGTCCTGCAAAGACTCCAATGGTCGGAAGGTCACTCCAAGAAGACCTAGACCCATACAGACCTAGAGAAGAGGGGGAGGAAGTCCTGGGAGCAGAATTCCTATATCTGAGTGCAGTTGGAACGCTCATGTACCTTGCGAATAGCACCAGGCCGGACATTGCGTTCGCTGTGAATTTGCTAGCCCGGTATAGTGCAGAACCCACTAAAAGGCATTGGAAAGGGATCAAGGACATCTTCTGTTACCTCCAAGAAACAAAGATCTCGGTTTGTTCTTCAGAAGAAACAATGAACTGAATTTGGTTGGCTACGCCGATGCTGGGTACTTGTTAGACCCGCATACTGGCAAGTCCCAAACTGGGTATGTTTTCCTATGTGGAGGAACAGCAGTTTCCTGGAAGTCGTCTAAGTAGACTCTTGTCTCGACGTCGACAAACCACTCGAAAATCATTGCTTTGTATGAAGCCTCTCGTGAATGTGCATGGCTCAGAAGAATGGTTCACCACATCCAGAAGTCATGTGGCTTGAACATTGAGCAAACTCCCACGATCATATATGAAGATAATGCAGCTTGTGTTGCTCAAGCACAGATGGGTTATGTGAAGAGCAATCTCACGAAGCACATCAACCCAAGTTCTTCTATGCTCACGAATTGCATAAGATGAACGAGATCAAGATATTGTATACTAAGTCATGTGAAAATCTTACAGATTTGTTCACTAAATCACTCCCAGCATCTACCTTTGAAAGGTGCGTAAAAGGGATTGGGATGATGAGACTTAGAGAAGTGCAGATTTCAGAGTGAGATATTTCACATACCCCCACATAAATCTTAAACATAAGGTTTGAGTACCCAATATGAATCTCGAAGATTAGCAATTTGAAATTCGGGTGAATTGTACTCTTTTTCCTTAGCAAGTTTTCATGAAGTTTTTCTTGCATAAGGTTTTAATGAGGCAATTCGTGCAACGCAGTAAGCGTATGCTATGTACTCTTTCTCCATGTATTTTTTCCACTGGGTTTTTCTGGAGTTTTAATGAGGCATATGCATCTCGCGGCAAAGGGCCCAAGGGGGAGTGTTGGGAAACCACGTGGCCCATGAAGGCCCACGATGGTCCCTTAGCCGAAACCCTAGGCGGGTACTATATAAGGAGGAGGGGGGTCCCCCATTGTACAAGGAATCAAAAAGCAATAAAGTATTCTCTCGCAGTTCCTCCTATACCGTGTGTTCATCTTTCTCCCTCTCTGTTCTCCACTTCAGATCTATTCGGGAACCCTGGACTATTGGATAGCGAGGTTCCTTAACAGTGCGTACTTGCTGCGTTAACTCTAATAGGACGACAGTTGGAACCTGAAACCTTCTTGACCCTAAAAACAAAACTATTAGCGGTTGTTTTGATCACATGTCCTGTACTCCTGGTAATAGAGTCCTTTTTTTTTACGAAAATGCGTTTTTCTACTAAATTTTGACTACGCCGATTTAAGTTGTTGTTCAATTAGGAACTTAACATAGTGTAATGTGAAGATGTTGTTATGCTAACACTATTTTAAGATATTATATATTTTCTACTCCATGTTTTTTGAAAAAACATGTGGGAATGGATTTTTGTAAAATTATAATTCCAAAGTTTTGGAAAGTTGCATTTTGTTATCCTTATTTTGTCCTATAGTGACTATATATAGGGGTGTAATCGGCTCGGATTCGGTCAGATATAGTTTTTTTATCCTAATCCATAATTTTTTTGTCTGAATCGAAATCGGATAAGGATAGTGCTGAATATGAATATAGTGCGCATAATATAAATAATGGATTCGAAACGAATACAGAGCGGAATCAGTACGTAGCCCGGTATTTTTTATCGGATATCATGCGAAAATAGATACCGCATAAAGCACACATATCGAGTCTGTCGGCAGAAATCTGGTTCTGCCCAATTTTTCTCTTTTTTTCCTTTTTCTCCTTTTCTTTTCTTTTCTTTTCTTTTCGTCTTTTCTGTTTCTTCTTTCCTTTTTCCTGGTCATGTCCCCTTTCCTTTTTCTTTTATTCCTTTTCTTTCTTTCCTTCCTTCTCTTTTTCTTTTCTCCTTTCCTTCCTTTCTCCTTTTCTTTCCTTTCTCTTGAAATGTTAAATCAAATAAAATTCACCAAAAAGCAGATATTGAATTTAGAAACTTGAATAGGCTCAATCGAAGTTCGTATAAAAGAGAACGGACTCTTGAAATATCTATCACACAAATAAATCAGAAAAAGTAAGAAAATAGAATATTCCCGGAATATCCTCCCAAGAGACTAACACATGGGCCCAGTGATTATTTTTAAATAAAAATGATTTTACAGATTTTATAAAAGAAACAAAGGCTAACATGTGGGCCTCACATGTCATACCTCAACTCACATGGACCAAGTCCACACGTTGATGTCGCGTGACACGTGTCGACCATTGGGTCGACCACATTGGCTCGATGGTGCGCGAGGACCCATGGTCACTAAGGCTACTCTCTGGCTCCTTCGGGTCATCTTCCCAAAAAGCTTTTAGCCTGATTAAGCATCTAACATGGGTGTCGTAGGCTTTGGTGACCATGTAAGCGACGGCGATAGTGGCTTCATGGTGATGACAACCTCCTAGCACACTCTCGACGAGATAGTGCGAGCAATGGCTAGAACATGACAAGGTGGTCACAATAGGGTAGACATTGAGCTCAGAGCTCACTTGCGGCGGTGAATCGAACCTTCTTTGACATCGATGCTTTGTGCAAATCTCCAAATCCAGCTAACTGGCGGCGGCTCAGAGCGAATCGATCTATGGTTTGAATTGAGGGCTTCGAGGCGGTCCTGGTGCTCCCTTTTTGTAACATCCCAGAAAAATGCAAAAATAGATAAAATGTAAAATTAAATTGGAACTAAGATTTTAATCTCATTTTTCTATGCTTCTCTTGAAGTTCGACCTTAAAGAAAACCATTTTCAAAATTGAATTGTTAATTTATAAAACCAATTCAAATAGAATAGTTAAAGAAAACCAAAATAGATAAAATAAGAATTCATATGGTATTATGATTTTAGCTCTGAGTTTCCAATATTTTCTCTTATTTCTTGAATTTTGGTCTTAAAGAAAATTATTTTTGGCATTTGATCCTTCAGTCGTAAACTTTGAAAAAGAAAAATATATTTATAAAATTTATAAAAATTATATTTAAGTATAAGGCTATCATTAGGAACCCATTGTAAACACCAAGGTGGTATGAATGCATTAAATATGGATAAGGGTTTTAAAATAGTAATTTTAACTAGCAACAGTACCCTTATCTGAATTACTTAAAATATTACATACCTTATCTTTATCTGAAAATGTTACCACATCATTAACAGTACTATAGTGTACTACAGTAAATTTTTTAAAAATAATAAACATATTTTATACCCCTAAAAATTCAAAAACAAAAATATAGGAAATTCATAAATACAATGTTAGAATTTTTATAAAACAAATACAAGGATAACACACATCAAAATTTTACTGTAACATACTTAATCCATTTTCTAGTAAAAGTTTCAAAATTTTTGAACAAAGTTTTGGTTCTCATAAAAATTAAAAACAGAGAAGGAGAATCAGCAATTTAGATTGTCTGAATATCTATAATTTCTTTACAACATATTTTAATCTCTAAATTTTATGGAGTGTTGAGAACTATCCTGAGACTTCATATAAAAATTATCAAAAATTTAGATATGATTTGATAGGCCATTTAATGCGAGTTCCATAACCGGACACGGAGGATTAACCTTACCTCTCTCTCTCTCTCTCCATCATGACCAAGTGGGGCCCACCCACAGAGAGGTTCACCTGCCCGCCTCGCTGCCTTCACCAATAGAGCCGGCTGAGCTCCTTGCTCCTTGCACCATTTGGTAGGAAGCAACTCCATCCATCCATACCCAAGACAAACGTCAATTTGGAGCTATGCCACCTCCATGCTCGGCTCTGGCCACCATGAGCTGTCGCTCCTTACCATTGCGCCGCTGCTATAGGCTATCCTAACTCAAGCCGTCGCCACCCGTAGCATAAGTGAAGTCCCAAGGTTTCATTTTGGTCATCGCCCCTTTTTCCCTGTGCTTGCACTACAGTTGGCCAAGCTCACAGAGGAGCTACCCATGGCGCCTGGGAGCAGCTCAGCTCCTCTGTTCTTGTTTTGTTCTTCTGACTAGTAGGCCCTCCATCCATCCAAAGGTGAGTACAATAAGCATCTTTGGTTAATTGTCATGGCAAGTGGGACCAATTCGGTTTGTGCCTAGTTGGTTAGCCCAAAATCTAAAATCAACAGGAGGTAAGTTTATAGCTTAATTAGAATCTATGATCAGAAATTGACTTAATTGTTTTGATTAATCTTTGAAGTCAAATATCGAAGCCATAAGTTAAATAAAATTTGACTGGGCTTAGATGAACTTTGTCGTAACCTTCTCCAAAAATATACATATACATTTAAAACATTCTTTATTTATGAAACTAAAATATGAGACCAGCTCCAATATTCCCCAGATATCAGGACCCTCTGATGCTGCAAAAGTAAAAGTATTCAAACGTATTTTACACTTAATTCTTTCAAAAGAACCCCAGAGGTTAGGACCCTCTGATGCTTTAATGGTACGACAATTTCTAGAGGTCAGGACCCTCTAATGCTATGCAGGTAATGGTATTCAGACGAATATTGAACTTGGACCCTACTAAGAATCTATATCATAACGTGAACTTAAAAATACATAATATAAACAAACAAGTTAAAAATTGAGGACCATCACCAAAATCTTTTTATCACCAGGACCTTCTATTTTAATTCATATTTGAATTTGGTGTTATTTGTTTTATTTGTCTTCTTTTTGCCTCTTACTATTATTACTATTGTGTTGCTTTGCGACGCACGACGTGTAGACTTCGACGTTCCAGGCACCACCGTCAGTGACCCCGACCTTGATCTCGACATCAACCAGTAAGGCAAGCACCCCTTTTAATCATATTGATCCTAGTGTTTTAATTTTTGTTTTGTTTTGTCAAATCTATTTATGCATGCGCGTATTTTCAGTAAATTGCTATATTGTGGTACTGGTAGCTATAACCCCATCTCATGGAACTTCTTTAATAAATATTAAACTGTGAACCTTGATAATCCTAGAATAAAGTTAGACAATACATAATGTCAACACGGGTATATGCGATTACATGTTAACATGCTTAGCCATGCTTAGTAATGGAAATTGAAATAATCAGACTAAGTTGTTTCCTGAGAATTTAAAAAGGTTGGATGTGACATTAAAGGTTGTTGATATTTTGGTACAAATGAAAATAAAACTATGGTTTTAACACGGGCGATTACTAGCAATAACCGGATGTGCATATGATTTGCACGTAGTGTAGGGGGAGATTATCGCCTGTGACAGATTAAGGACTAAAAATAGTGTTGTATGATCCAAGAGATATCCATATAACCACAAGAGCTAGTATGGAAAAACCTTAAACCAATTAAGTTATCTAGTTTAACTTTGTATATTGGAAGGATGGAGTAGCCAGGCATTTCAGGTAGGTTTGATTGTAGGGGTTTCTACATACCAATGCAACAGTGTACACCTTGCTTTGATAGGGGAAGTGGGGACTCAACAAAAGCGAACTGTTGATAGTACAATACTGTACAAATATCTTCTACCACTTTAGAACATGGGGAAGTGATGACTCATTAGGAATAGCCTGTTGAGATTACAATAGGTGTACAAATATCTTTTGCCATCATAGGAAGGGCTTGTCAGCATCGGGCTCGTGCAAAGCTAACCTAGGTAATATAAAGGTTTTTGTCATGAACATTCTGGTCACACGACAAAGGAGCGTGAAAATAGCGACAAAATAAAAAGGTCTTGACTTATGGGTAAATTTGCACACCTCTGCAGAGTGTAAATCTTTTTTGAAAAGTCATAACTGTGGTTTTTAGGGACTTAGTAAACTGACATTAGTTAGATATTTTATTATTTTCAAAAATGAATGATTTATGTGTTGGTAAGCTTACCCTTCAGATGATTCAATATTATGCCATGTGTTGGCAAAGACTGGTTTTGATTATGAGATTTAACATCCCAAGTTTTTCTTTTGAATTGGTTTTATGAATTTAGCATTTTTGAGAATTTTATGAATTTATTTTTCTAATTAAACCTTGATATGGATTTTTCATAAGTCAAAAAGGATTTAATATGATTAATGTTTAAGTGAATAGTTGCTTATTTTATTTGGGTTCTATATATTTTAAAGTATTTTACATAATTTTCTAGGATTGTTCTAAACTTATTTTCTATTTATTTGGATCTTTTATTTATTTATTTATTTTGAGTACATGCGCCTAAGGATATAGTATACACATTGTATATGAGACCAACTGATGACAAGCAGATTTCAACATTCTCACAGTTTCTCAAGGTGGGTCAATGCATCTCCATATTCTCTAACATGTGTCCATATTATTGGTTTGATATATATCTCCATATGTATGACATGTGAAACATGGTCATCAACCTATAGATATGCTAGTCTATTCATATGTGTTCTCATATGTTTTTCCACCAGGGATCACTTTAGAATAATCATCATAAAGTCATATATAGAGTTTAACAAACAAGTTACATACTTGTTAATAAATAATAATGACAATATTCAAGGAAAAAGTAATTAATCATGAACATAAGGAAATATAATCATCTCTATGATTGCCTTTGGGTCATATCTCCAACAGTCTCTCACTTGCAATAGAGTCAATCATTTAAATATCTAATACACATAACTCTTGTGTGCGCCTTATGTTTTGGCTATGTGAGAGGCTTTGTCAACGGATCAACACCATTTGAATCCATGTGAACTTTGCATAACTTTACATCTCCTCTATCCACAATCTCGCGAATAAGATGATATCGCCTTAGTATATGTTTAGAGTTTTGATGCGACCTTGGTTCCTTAGCCTGCGCAATAGCTCCATTATTATCACAATAGAGATTAATTGGGCTGGAAGCACTAGGGACCACACCCAGTTCAGAAATGAATTTCTTTATCCAAACACACTCCTTTGTAGCTTCAAAAGTCACAATGTACTCGGCCTCTGTCGTAGAATCAGGAATCATGTCTTGTTTGGAACTTTTCCAACTCACTGCCCCTCCATTTAAAATGTATACAAATCCAGATTACGAACAACAATCATCCTTGTTAGTTTGGAAGCTTGCATCGGTGTAACAATTTACAACGAGGTTTTAGTCACCTCCATAAATTAGGAACACATCCTTAACCCTTCTCAAGTACTTTAAAATATTTTTAACCGTAGTCCAGTGACCTTCACCTGGATCAGACTGGTATCTCCTTGTAACACTTAGAGCATATGATACATCTGGTCGAGTAAATAACATGGCGTACATGATAGACCCAATAACCAAAGCATATGGAATCTTACTCATACGGTCTCACTCATCAATAGTCGAAGGACACTGAGTCTTGCTAAGACTTATTCCATGCAACATAGGCATGAACCCCTTCTTGGCATCCTGCATGTTGAACCGATTCAACACCTTGTCGATGTAAGTACTCTAGCTTAATCCAATTAGCCTTCTCTCTATCTCTATAGATCTTTATGCCCAAGATATATGCTTCTTCTCCTAAGTCCTTCATAGAAAAACTATTTTTCAATGAGGTCTTAACGGATTCCATCATAGGATTGTCATTCCCAATCAATAATATGTAAACACAATGTTCTTCTACGTTTTTAATGAAGCCAAACCCTTTGAATACCTCATCAAAACAAATATTCCCACTCCGAGATGCTTGTTTCTACCCATAAATGGATTTTTAAAGTTTGCATATTTTACTAGCGTTCTTTTGATCGACAAAACCCTCAGGTTGTGTCATGTACACATCCTCACTTAGGTTTTCATGAAGGAAAGCCGTTTTGATATCAATTTGCCATATTTCATAATCGAAATATGCAGCAATAGCTAGAATGATCCATACAGATTTAAGCATTGCTATCGGTGAGAAAGTCTCATCGTAGTCAACTCTTTGAACTTGTCGAAAACCCTTTGCGACAAGTCTAGATTTATAGATGTGAATATTTTCATCCATATCAATCTTCTTCTTATAGACCCATTTGCATTCAATGGTTTTTACACTATCAGGCGGATCGACCAGTTTCCAAACCTGATTGTGTACCATAGATTCTATCTCGGATCTCATGGCTCCAAGCCATTTCTCAGAGTCTAGGCCCATCATCGCTTCCTTATAAATCGTAGGCTCATCACTGTCCAACAACAATATATGATGCGAATACCGAGTAGGTACTTTGCGCAGCCTGTCCAACCTATGTGGCATAAGTGCCTCCTCGATCGGGTTCCCTCCAACTAGAGTTTTCTCGACCACGGGTTCCTCAACTAGATTTTCCCTGATAGGGGCGTCTCTGACCAAGTCCTCCCTGAGTGGAGTAGCTCGAACTTCTTCGAGTTGCACTGTTCTTCCACTTGCCTTTCACGAGAGAAACTCTTTCTCTAGAAAGACACCATTCCGAGTGACAAACACTTTGCCCGCTTCTCGGTTGTAGAAGTAATATCCTAATGTCTCCCTAGGATATTCGATTTGGGTGTGAGTTTGTCGGACGTTTGACGTTTAACAGAAATGAACACCAAATTTTTAGAAAAGACAAACTGGGACTCTTCCTAATCCACATCTCATATGGTGTCTTATCTACAGAGTTAGATGAAACCCTATTTAGTGTGAAAGCAGCAGTTTCTAGAACGTAACCCCGAAAAGATAGTGGTAAATCTGATTGACTTATCATTGACCAAACCATGTTTAACAAGGTCCGATTACGCCGCTCGGAAACCCCATTCCTTTCAGGCATGCCGAGAGGCCTAAGTTGTGGAACAATTCCACAACTCTTTAGATGATTATTAAACTCATGACTCAAATATTCGCCACCACGATCAGATTGTAGAAACTTAATTTTCTTGCCATGTTGATTTTGTACATCATTCTAGAATTCCTTCTGACTTGTTTCTCATTAAGTAGATATAACCATATCCTTGTTTCTCATTAAGTAGATAAAACCATATCTACTATAGTCATCGGTAAAAGTAATGAATTAATAAAAACCATCACTAGCTATCGTGCTCATTGGTCCACATACATCAGTATGTACGAGTTTCAATAAGTAAGATGCCCTCTCACAATGCCCAGTGAAAGGTGTCTTGGTCATCTTGCTAAGTAGACAAGACTCACATGTTTCAAATGATTCAAAATCAAATAATTTTAGAATAACATCTCTATGGAGCTTTATCATGTGTTTTTAACTAATATGACCCAAGCGACAATGCCAAAATTAAGTGGGATTCAAATCATTAACCCGAAGCCTCTTAGTATCAATATTATAGATAGGAGCATCATCAAGATTTAAAATAAACAACCCATTCACAATGGGAGCATAGCCATAAAACGTCTTATTCAAAATTATAGAATAACTATTGTCCTCAATAATGAATTTATAACCTTTTGCCAACAAATATGAGGTAGAGATAATATTTTTACTTAATACTGGAACATAATAACAATTATTTAATTCTATAATAAATCCTGAAGGTAAATGTAGTGGTAAGATCCTGACGGCCAATACAGCAACTCTTGCTTTATTCCCAACGCGGAGATCAACCTCCCCTCTTGCAACAGTCCTACTCCTTATTAAACCCTGCATCGAATTGCAAATATGAACAATCGATCCGATATCAAATACACAAGAGTTATTAGGAGCATCGGCAAAAAATACATCCATAACATTAGTACCTAAATTTGATGGCTTAACTCCACCATTCTTTTTCAGATTTGCTAGCTACCTTTTGCAGTTCCTTTTCCAATGGCTTGAATCTTTGCAGTAGAAGCATTCACTCTCTGAAGTTGGGCCAGACTTGGAATTAGGCTTAGGCTTGTTTCTGGGATTTTATCCAAAGCTTTAGCCTTGCCTTTCCTTTAGCCTTAGCATTCTTTTTGAAGCAATTACTTTTCTACACCATCATCACATGACTAGTGGTTTTCTTAACATTGTCCTCTGCTGTCTTGAGCATCATATGCAACTCGGTGAAATTCTTGTCCATGCCAGTCATATGAAAAGTCATAATGAATTGCTCAAAGCTTGGTTGGAGCGTCGCAAGAATCAATTCAGTAGCCAACTCTTGGCTAAGTGGAAAAATAAGTTTTTCCAAGCTCTGTGTGTAACCAACCATCTTGATTACATGAGGGCTCACCGGATACCCTCGACTAGCTTACATCCAAACAAAGACTTTGAGATCTCATATCTCTTAGTCCTAGCCTGAGTCTCAAACATGCCCTCAAGCGCCACGATCATATCGTAGGCCTCTATGTTCTCAAACTGCTTCTGAAGGTTTGAGTTCATTGCAGCAAGCATGAGACAGCTATCATCGAGGGACTCATCAACCGCCTTTTTGTATGTGGCTTTAACAGCATTCTAATCAGGAACATCTGGAATTGGTTGCTCTAGAACGTGTTCCTTTTTATCTTGCCTAAGAACAATTCTCAGGTTGCGGGACCAATCCACAAAGTTTGTTCCATTAAGTTTTTCCTTTTCAATTATGGAACGTAGAGCATAACTAAAAGTTGGTGCAACAGCAGGTGGTACCATGATCTAAAACAGAAAATATATGCAAAAACTGAGACAAACATTCATGAAGAGTAACTTATATTAAACAATTTAATAAAGATACTCCCACAAAATTCCATATCCCTCTAATGGTACTTAGTGATTCAAGACCCACAATTAATTAGTCTACTGGTGAGCTTTAGTGTCACTGCTAGAAGATTAATGAATTTGGTAAGCAACCCTTTGCTAATCATATCACTATATGACTCTTGTTGTTGGGTGGTATCTCTATACCCCAGCCGCCCCAACCCTATGCCCCAAGGTCCATAACCGTTATGATTACCTTGTCAACTGTAACCAATGCTTATGCGTGCGAGTGTCCGACACAAATCCCGTCTAATCAAGGAAAGTTAATGACACCCTAATTTCCATGATATTGAATAGTGTAGCCAATTGGGAGGGCATCAATTTTTTTAATATTACGTGAGTGATCTTTACTTCTACCATGTTAAAAGCATTCGGAACAACTATATAACATGCATAGAAATAAATAAACAGGAACATAAAAGCAGTCACAGATAATCACATTAACTATGATATAGTATGGCCCTTCACATGTTGATCTCCATCACCATGTTTCTTGTTTGTCATGCCTTTAAGTGCTTGAGTCCTTCAAGTACTACCACTAAGCTATTACTCCTAATAGCACTAGTAATAAATTACAAGGAGTGTAAAAATATCACAAGTCGATACAAAGGCCGTTTATACAGATATAGACAGACTTCAATCAAGCATGACACGCAGGCCATAAACATTACACACATGCATCATATACACAATGGGCCATACTATTCACATCAATCCTGCAAAAACAAGTTATGCATAGAATCACATTCTACCGAACGATGTGAACTCTCAACGAACTATAAGGTACTATACAGATCAAATCCATAAATCTGACCATGGAAAACCTCTTCGGGTTAATCATATTAACCATATTTCCGACCATAGATCCGTGTCGATCAATCCTATTGACCTTCGCATGCTGCTTGTGGGTTTACATTTCACGGTCTACCCTGATGGCAGAAAATCGACTGGTACTGTTAAGTAGTGGTGTGACCACAACAACACGATCACAGAGCAATGATCTTGATCCCATCGCATGCTTCATGTGGATTTACGTTTCACGGTCTACCCCGATGGCGGAAAACCGACCGGTACGAGTAAGTAGTGGCGCAACCACAATAGCACCATCATGGAACAATGACCTTGAACCCATCTAGGACCATCGAACACGAATTAATCTTATTAACTAGTACCAAAACCCGATCTATCAATTAGAACAACATATAAAATAGCAATAGATCACATCTATTACTACCGCATATCATCATATGCATCTATTTCGAATCTAAAACTACGCAGCATGGCTCTGATACCACTGTTGGGGAACGGGTAGGCTACTCTAGCGTAAAGTCAAAATTTTCTACCACGTGACCCCTAAGTAAGTCATTACACATCTGGAGTACATGCGCTAACCTCAAGTCTAAGGATATGGCATACACATTGTATATGAGACCAACTAATGACAAGAAGATTACAACGTTCTCATAGTGTCTCAAGGTGGGTCGATCCAACTCCATGTTCTCTAACATGTTTCCATATTATTAGTTTGATATCTCCATATCTATGACTCGTGAAACATGGTCATCAACCAATACATATACTAGTCTATTCATTTGTGTCCTCATATGTTTATCGACTAGGGATCACTTTAGAATAATCATCACAAAGTCAAATATAGAGTTTTACAAACAAGTCACATACTTGTTAATAAATAATAATGACAATATTCAATGAACAAAATAATTAATCATGAACATAAGGAAATATAATCATCTCTATGATTGCCTCTGGGGCATATCTCCAACACATCGCCCCCAACCCCCTATCATGGGTAATTAGTCCAACTTGCGCTTGGCCCATTCATACATTTTATTTGATAAAATAGCATTCATTTCATCATTGATAGATAGATCGCTAGCTCACTTTCATCACGAAAAGATCCAATCAAAAAATTATATACTTTCATGAAAAAGCCCATGTACTGATGGGAGACAAAGGTCACCCAGATACCCTAGCAAACTTTCATGATTACCTCGGATTAAATTGGAAGAAACATAAATACCTACCGGTACAAAATGATAGAGAGGGATTGATAGACACTAAATATGTCCCACGAAAACAAGGTATTTTCCATGGATTAGAAAAAACTAGCAATTTTTTTAGATTAATGTGGGAATTTGTAGTATTTTATGATTAACGTAAGAGCATTTAGGAGGGCCTCTAATTAGTATATAAAAAGGTAAGGAAGTTCTTTGTTCATGGTTTACTGACAAAAATAGTGTAAGGTCAAGGAGGCTGACAAGAGGGGGTGAATGGACGGTTTTAAAATTCTCTATTGCCAAAACTACGTTTTATATGCAGTAGCATAAATCAAAATGATTTTACCCAATTGAGTCTTAGATTGACTATTCTCAACTAAGTGCACCAACAACTTATGTTTAAGTCAAGATTTGCAATCCTAGAGTGACAAGCAAGTAATTTAATTCTAGGAAAGCAAATTGCAAGAATGCATATATAAGGAAGCAAACCACAAGATGACACAATGATTTTTTTACCATGGTGTTCTGAGACTTGCCGGTCTCCCTAGTCCATATTGAGGTAAACCCAAACGAATTGGACCGACTCCATGAATTAAGCCAAACACTTTGAATCCACTAGTAGTAGCTCTTTCCCCCTCCGGGTAGGTAAGCTCCAACTTTCACAACACACCGGGTCTTCTCACAAAGCTTCTTGAGAAGATCATCGGATAAGAAAGCTTGCACGCAGTCTAGGTGTCAGCAAACACCAAGAGTAACAAACCAAGCCTTTTCTTGACCCTCATCAAGTGCAACATATGCACAAGTGAATACTCACTCCATCTTTAGAAGCAACACATGAAACTAGAGACTGTTACCCTTACTTATAAGGTGCAACACATATATAATTGATAGGAGATGCTAACACTAGCTCAAGAGAGTGAAATGGACTACCAAAACATAGTTCCCATCCGGCCATGGTGGGCATCTATAGCCCACACAACAAAAACTATGCGTCGGTAACAAAATACTCTAAAAAAGAAAAATCATACATTACTAATTCCCCAATTTGGACATCCATAATTATTCAATTCGGACATTCCTAATTGGCAAAATTGAACATTCTTAATTTTCACAAATCCATGTGGCTAGTAGAAGGAAAATCAAGACATTCCAAATTC
Organism: Otatea glauca; assembly: GCA_036346275.1. NCBI lineage: Eukaryota > Viridiplantae > Streptophyta > Magnoliopsida > Poales > Poaceae > Otatea > Otatea glauca. The sequence goes on from CM070730.1 coordinate 32,210,565, forward strand.
ACTGATTCGAGCATTCCTAATTTCCAAAATTTGGATGTTCCGAATTCTATAATTCAAATCGGCTCCAAAGCACATGTTCTGTCAAAATGTCCTAAATTCAAATTTATAAATCCTCAATTCGGACATTCCTAATCACCAATTTTGGAAAAACTCACAGCACAATTTAGAAAAGATTGTAACTTTTTACTCCAATTCCAATTTAGGTGATCCTCGACTCTATGCAAAGCTTAACTAGAGGGCCACAACTTCCATCCATTTGTAAGATCTAAGAAATCATAGATATTTCCATATAACACTAAAACTCCAACGTAGCCACACAAGTCTAAAATCTAATTTCTCAAAATATCAGGCATAGACTTGATCAAGAGTATGGCTACAAGCTAGCAATAGTCTATAAATGATCAATGCATAAACTTTAATAATTTGCAAAACACTTGTACAACTTTAGTCACATACTGTAATAGTAAGTACATGAGCTTCAACTATTTGCAAAAATATCATTATACAACATAGCGCTAGAGCAAGCGGGATTAATATAAGAATACATGATGAGACTCAAACTACTACACAACACCCCTCTTAATACTACATAACATACGTTAGTAGTCCGGTCTTCCAACCATACACCGAGATCGGTAAAGTACTAGAAACACATCTTTAGCCTATGCTAATTATACATTTAACTTACGCATTCACTTAGAGCTTTCGCTTGATAATGATCATCTTCTTTCCAAGCTAGGGTTCTTGTCTTTTTATCAACACATGATTAACTACCTTCACTTCGGGATCTTATCTTGATGCTAACACATGATGACATCATTCGTCCCAAATCTTCACTTGATGCTTATTAACACATGATGTCATCCAAAGTCTTCATCATTATTTGACTTAATCTATTTCACCAACTCATGAAAAATATTAGTACCACAAAACCAATTGTCATTAATGACCAAAACAACCCATTTAACACATAATGGAGGAACTAGGTTCTTCAATCTCCCTTTTTAGTGATTGATGATAATCCAATTACAAATAATTCAATTTAAATTAACTTTTGAGTATATGCCAACTACAAAAGAGCCATATACTCAAGGGTTGTGTTTCAAAGTAGAGATTCTCTATATATGTGGATAAATAAAAGAGATCGGTACTAATGAAACCATAAAACATAAAGTGAACTCCCTTAAATGTATCCATACATATATATGAATTGGAAATAATATGCTTATATCCAATTTGAAGCTTTTGTGGAGTTCATCTAGTATTTGGAATTTATGGAATGGAAAAGACTTAATAATATGACACCAGTGATTTGTTAGTACTATATGTTTGGTCAAGAATCACACGGATTGAAGGGATCGTTAAAAGCTGCTTTAGATGCTCAAACGAAGGCGTCAGACAGTCTGGGTCACAGTTGACACATGATCACCGAACTGCCTTGGTAACTCGTTCTGCGATGGAGGATTATTCACCTGTTAGATCTGCCAACAAGTGCACTCGCAAAGTCGCAATGCATTATATTGCCACCTTGATTTTCCGCCTGCGTCGACGGCCGTACTGTTATTTGCAGTGTGCATCTCGCAGTTTGCTAGTGGCTTCTCCGTTGGAAAAGATTCCTGATGTGCCTGCCTCTCTTGGCACAAACTGCCTTATTGCTTGTATTGCGCTGTCGTTTCATGTTTCAGGTCTTTTTTTTTGTCAGAAAATTTTGGTTCATGCCACTAACTAAAGCGGCAATCCACAAGGTACCAATAGCTGTGACAATGACAAGTGGAGCTTGAGCTCACGTGTCAATGACTTGTTAACAAGTATTTTGTGAATTTTGCACTTTTCAGAGTGCCATAGATGAAATCTTCACTTTTCAGCTGATGTGATTTTCATAGCGCGACACTCGCAAGATCCTCCCGAAAATAGAGCTGAACAACTTACAAACACATAATCTTGTGTAACAGCAAATTTTCCTGTAATACCCATTTCATAGTAATTTTCCTTGTGATGCTGAATTGTGTGCGCTCAGAAGCGATAACTAACGTTGTGAATTTCTCTCAAGCAGGTGCTAAGGTGGCAGTAGCATGTGAAACTGAAGGCCCCAACACGATGGCTAACTCCGCATTCGCAACAACTGATGAGTATGGCAACTTCACAATAGACCTCGCTTCGCGGCTGCACGCCACACCAAACCTGGAGAAGGCCTGCAATGTCCAGGTGCTCCAGCTCCCAACGGACTCCATCTGCCGCCTTCGTCACTGTCCCAGCCCATCCTACGGCCTCCAGCTATCATCATCGGAGAACGGCGTCCGCACCTACACGACCGGGGTGATACGGCTGCAGCACAACGACACGCCATCCGACAAGTGCGTGCAGGAAGAACACAGAAGTGATTGGAGATGAACGATGACTGATATGGAAAAGCAAAAATGTGATGAATTCGGTTCTTCATTGAGTTCTCGTTTCTTTGATTTTTCAAGAGAAGATAAGATGAAGGGCTGAGGTGTTGGTTTGGCTTCTTGTACAGCAATGATAAGTACGTGAATGTATATCGCTACGTGTATAGATTGTACCAATATTTTATATTTTTTAGGACTGCTGATTTATGATATCAAGTTCATGGTCAGCTTAGGCTCACGAAGTTTCTTTTTTTTCATATGTTTGCCCATTTTCCCCATCAAAATATATTTTGAGCAACTGATGTATCCTTTTCTTGGGAGTCATTAGGTTCGCTCGATTAATTAGCCAATCAGGCTTCGCCAAACAAATACAGTGCTATCAAGCTTAGATAGAAAATTTGCAAAGCTACAGATAAGAATCACATATTCACATGTTAAGTTGCCTTATAAAAAGAATCACATGTCAAGTGAATATTCTTCATCCAGTCAAAAGCTGGTTCTTGTTATTTTAACAGAATTCTGTTATACAAAATGAGTAAATTAGACCTGTTAGCACCAAAATTTGATAAGGCATAGCCAATTTGTTAGGCCGAGAATGAAATTGGATATTTTCGACCAATATCGGTAAAAAAGAGGAAGTTGAGGTAAAATTGAAAAAATAGTCAATATCACTTCTATCTACACGAGATTGAGGCCGATACGAATCATGATTGGCAACGTATCGGAGAAGAATACGATCAGCCTACGTGCTATAAAAGGGATCAGAGGTGAGAAAGAGAATAACAACCAATCAATCAAACAACTCGTATTTACTCTTTATCTACTTTTCCTGTCAACTAGGAGTATCTCTTGTAATTTAGATATTGTAATTTCTTCCTGATCAATAAAGTTGTGCATCGCTGATTGTTGATCATCTTTGATTACGCCAATCTACCTAGGTTTGCTTTTCTCCGTCCTATTACGCATCGCCCTTTTTGGGAAAATCTACATTTACCAAACCATCTAATCAGCCGTAACAAGCTGCTTAGATTTATCATTACGTGTGATTTAATCGGCTATATAGCTGTTTATATCTGATCTGAATTAAAATCCAAATCGGTTGTAATAGCTGTTTAGATTATACTCTTTCTTGCCGATTGCAGGATCAAATCGGTTGGCATGCCTCGAACCTCTTGAACCTGGCATTCGCTTGTGTTGAGGCCGACTGGTACTTTTTCGGCGCCAACACACTTTTGGCACATCCGGTGGGACACGATGTCTTCTTCCGGCAAGTCGATTCTGCCATCTGACATCCTGTTCGATGCTATAATTGTCTCGACCATGGACGATTTGATGCCATAACAATGCAAGGAGATTGAAGATCAGAAAGCTACACTTGAGGAGATGATGTTGAATTGTTACCGAAAGACTCGACGTGGCATCACCCAAAAGACCGCATTGCCGACGGTCAACCCTTTGGGAGATACATATACCATCGATGCATCAGTAAGTCGATATGTGTCTGCACAATTTGAATTATCTGCTATGATTAATATATCTGTGCACCATGCTTTAATCAATCAACCATCGGCTTTGGTAACAACTCTTAAGCCGATAGTGTTAAAACTATAGCTCAAGAACTGGTATCGGCTGGAAATTTGCTCGAGCCGAAGCTCTGCCAAATTACCCAGTCTAGTCAGTAGAGCCAAACACGTAGAGCCCAGTGCTAGTAGCCGATCCTAAACCATTGGCTCCAATTCCGACTCTAATGCCATCCCAACAAATCATAATACTTCCACGGGATTCCCGAGCAAGTGGGGTTGCGCATTATCAAGCGTACACCTATGCTGCTAAGTTGGACTTACAAGCTAGCTTACCACCATTGGCTCGGTTTTAGGCCTATCCACAATCGGTTCACCAGCCAATTGAAACCCCCGTGCATCCACAATACATCAAGCCGATCCCATAGAAGAATCTAGCCCCATATAAGGTTGTGACCTACTCGGAACCTTTTTTTCCAGTACGAGAGCCAATTGCTAGGAGGCCGAATGTAGGCTATGAAAAGCCTCATCAGCTCCCATCGGCTCAACCAACATATCCGCCTGAGCTTGCACTCGAGGGCAGAATGCCAAATATGATCGTAATTGGCAAGCCCCTAACACCTTATTGGTCAATACAGCAAATTGGGCCAATCATATTGTTGTTGTGCTACGAGATCAATTCGGCATACAGCCGAAGGGAAGAATAACTGGCTATTGGAAGTCGTATCCTGATTATATTGATTGGATTCCATACCCTAATAATTTTAAGGTCCCCGATTTTGCTAAATTTGCAAGAAACGATACAACCACGACCTTAAAGCATGTTGGATGTGAAGGACCATGTGGAGGTCCATCCATGTTTGTGATGAGTATTTGACTTTATTTGAGCAAGGTGTGTTCAAGTTTGAGTTTGATTTGGATTGATTTTCAAAATGAAGCAATTTGAGTTGTCTCTGCCAGGAGTGGCAGTACCGGTCGTATGGACGCGGTAGTGATGAGTTGGATGGTTTATTGCACATCTTAGTGGGCATTGCTTTGCGAGGAGTTTCCTTGTTTTTGATGGTTGCAGGATGACGGTGCTAGGTCATGGTGAGGCGAAGGATGACCGGGACTAGGCGAGGAGCGCCGAGGTCCGAGACGGTTGGGAGATCGCGGAAGATGATCGGAGACGGAGTCCGGCAAGTCAAGAAGACAAGGAAAGGAGATGATGCTAGCTAGATGCCGCGTGGATCAATGAGGACCGTCGGATTGAGGTCTAGTTGATAGGTTAGCGGGTCTAGGTAGTATGCTTTGAAAACCGCAAGAAAACCCGGTATGTGTGTGGGTTTTTGGTTAGCCCTTGCATGGCTGTGTGTGTGGGTTAATCCTAGCCCTTAGATGAGTGCTCTAGGTTGAGGACTCATCCAAGGGTGGTAGGTGGCCCAAGAGTAGTATAAATAGGGGTGGAGGGTAGCCTCCTTCCCTTGAAGGTGTTGAGGTTTTTGATGCTCATTTGAGCTTTGCCCACATGAATGTGAGGCTTTGTAACCTCCCTTCCAGAAATGAAAGTTTTATTCATCCACCTCTGAATTTATTTTATGCATTTACATTATGTCTTTACTTTACGCAATTTAAATTCAGCATTTACTTTCCGCAATTACATTCCCGCAATTTACTTTCAAGTAATTTGGATTTGCCTCCTCCTTCTAAATGCTGCTGTTCTTGGATGTTTTGAGTGTGTTCATATGGTTTTACATCTCTTTGCACTCTTGGATTGAGTAGAGAACATCTTTTCTTTCAAGTTCCAACTTTGTTCTGAACTTGTTCTTCGCGCAGCAGTCAGTGTTTGATTTTTGTAAAAATATATAAAAATCCTTTTTGAGTTATTCTTGTTGGAGGAGGTGCGGGACTCTGATATCCGCTTGCAGAAAAATTTTGGAGTTCACTTGTTGTACCGTTTGGGCGCCATGAGGTGAAAACCGAGCCCCAAACGTTCTGCTCGAAGTTCTTGACCAGACTGTGTTCTTCGATTTTTCGTGTTTTTTCTGTAAGGCTTTTTGAGGAGAAATTTGGTGGAGTTCTTCAAGACTCTGATGCTCACAGGGAGAAAAAGTCTCAAAATTTTGTGAGCTACAGAAACCCACCAACCTCCTGTGCAAATTGAGGACAAGTTCTGGGAATTCTGCTTTTGCTTTTCTGAAAGTGACTTTTGTGATTTGAATTGATGTCCTTTCTAAAAGCAAGAGTTTGAATTGATTCCTCTTTATCTTGGACACTAGACAACCAGAATTGTGACTCAAAAATCCCCACATATTCTATGGTACTTATCAATGCAAGCTTGGGGTACACATAGTTGTCTAGTTTTTCGGGTTTTTCACAATTCCTTTTGAGCGATCTTGTCGAGGTTTTTGTTGGAGTATTTTGGGGGAATTTTTATTTGCGACCATTCACCCCCCCTCTGTTCGCCATTTCGGTCCTTCAATTGGTATCAGAGCCGGTTCTGCTCTTTCTAGATCTTGACCGGTCTCAAGAGCCATGGCGACGGACAAATATTCCACCAAGCCTCCCATCTTTAATGGAGTTGATTTTCCTTTTGGAAATCCCGGATGGAGTCATACATCATCGCCTGTGGCTACCTGATATGGCGTAAGGTGAAACTCCGTATGAGGTTCCTGCCGATGAAAATGTCACGCCATCAATATGGTTGACGTTGAGGCGAATGCTAAGGCAAGGAACATTCTCATACTGTGGTCTTAGCCGCGTGAGTATGATAGGATTTTCACCTTCGCTCCGCTCACGAGATTTGGGTAACCTCGATGCTTACCATGAGGGCTCTACTCAAATCAAGACCGTGAGGCAGACGATTCAAGCGCGAGTACAACAAGTTTGATCAACGCTACCGGTGAGAGTCTCGACGAGTGTTTTGGTCGGTTTACAAAGATTTTGAGCGACCTCCGAGCAGTTGGTTGCATATACCCGACTCGGACAATGCTCGGCATTTCTTGACCGCACTCGACCTTCGGGTTTGGGAGATGAAGGTGACCACCATCAAGGACACCACCGACTTATCGACTCGACTCTTGACGGGCTTTATTCCCGCCTCAAGACTCATGAGATCGATGTCGTCTCTCGAAGACGAAATCTCGATCGATGGCTTTGGTCACCGATCCCATTGGATCTTCTTCTTCGATCCTTCTATTGGTTTCTCTCTTCCGCCCTTTGCGAGCTAGCGATGACCAACTGGAAAATTTCGAAAAATGAGCTTGCTCTTCTCGCCGCAAGTTTTCTCATGCATACAAGAGGGTGAGAGAGAGGAAGAGAGGTGGCATGATCACCTACTTGAGTGTGGTGGCCCCAACCACATTCGGCGAACTGTCCCAAGCCGAGAAGGGCAAGAACGACGTTGGCGGTTCGGGCAAGAACGACTACACCGACAAGAACCGCAACAAGAAGCCTCCGGTTCGTGAATCGGCGACGAGAAGAAGTACCGCAACTTCTCCAAGAACAAGAAGTTCTTCCACCGCGTCCTCGCCGCGCTTGACGACATCAACCTCTCCGACACGGAGACATGGAGCGACGAGGGCGAGGATGATCCGCAAGAGAAGAAAGGCGGCGACGACTTCTCCGGCATGTGCTTCATGGCCGACACCAACGACATCACGACTCAGCTCTCAAATGACTCAGACGAGGTACCCTCCTATGACCAGCTCAACGAAGCTTTCTGCAAATTAGGAAAATTTCATGCTAGAGCTAGAGCTAGGTGTACGGAGCTTGAGAAGGAAGTAGGTACCTTGACTCGGGAGTTAGCTTCACTTAGATCTTCTCCCTCCCGAGTCACTGATGATTGCTCTTTGTGTGATGCTATTCTTGTGGAGTTGGAGAACCTAAGGACCATACATGATAGTGTGCTTGTTGAACTTGATGGTCTTAGGTTGAAGAATGCTAGCACTAGTTCTGTTGATGCTATTCTGTTGAGGCTAGTTTTCTTCATGCTCACTCCACTCCATCATGCTCTAATTGCCCTAAATTGCTTGCCAAATTGATGCCATGAGCGAACACCTTAGGAAGCTTTCGCTAGAAACAATGAACTTGAATCACATGCTTCTAAGGACCCAAATCACTCATGTGAGGGTCAGAAGCAATTAAAACTTGACAATGAAACCCTGAATGTCAAGTGTGCTAAACTTGCTAAGGACTTACTAGATAAGTCACAAAAATATTGCTTATGCGATGTAATGAGATTGTGGGGACTTGGATAAAATCCATGTCGAGCTTAGGAAGAAATTAGAAGACCAAGCCCATAGAATTAGAGATGCTCCTTGCGTTTCTTGTGAGGCCCTCAAGATTGAGGCAGCCGTCTTTGGAGAAAATGCACGTGCTCGAGAGCTCATCTTTCCGGTTCTTCTTCCTCTCCTTCCCCTGTTCTTCTTGTGCTTCTTTCTTCCGAGATTGCCAGATCTTATGAGCACTCTCGAGAAGTTTGTTGGAGGCAAGAAGAAGCTCAATCTTATTCTAGACCAATCCAAGATTAGTAGATTCAATCAAGGTCTAGGATTTGATCCCTTGAGCACGCCGCGCATCCTCCCACCATAGTGCGCGGCTCCAAGAGTGGTGAGATTGTGGTAGCTCCTGAGTGAGTACCACCGTGTTTAGGTCTCACTGGGTTGTCCATAGGACTTCCGACGTAAGGGTGTTACTCCTATTGCTTCGCCTCTAGCAAGGCGGCACACATGCACCTTCCGAAGAAGGATGGTCACCTAGTAGATTTTTGCTTCAGCGCGCCAAGATCACTCGGCGTGAGCGTGTTGTCGCTCTTAGGGGTATTCGTGGTCATCCCTGCACTTTGAGTGCTCCTAAGACACACACCGCTTCTAGACAGTTAGAGAGTCGCTGTTTTTGGGCAGCGTCCGTGACTTGGTTTTCATGCTAGTTCTTCGAGTTTTAGTCCCGAGCTGTTCGTAGTCGATCTTTCCGCCGTCCTCTTGATATTCCTCGTTTTCCCATCGAGGTAGATATCGTGGCGTGAGGTGTTTTCGGTAGGAGATCCGCATAGCCTTATCGGGATGGTCCGCTTTTGCACCACGGCGTGCCAACCCAGTTTTGACTCCTAGATTATCTACCAGAGTTGCTCCTGATCGTGTGAGAGTTGAGCGTCAGAGAGACACTCGAGTCCAGTCTTCTTCTGTGGCTGGTACTCTGAGGTGTCGTATGGTTCAAGATTGGGTTCCTAAGTCTTCACTCTATCCCAAGATCGAGTCATCTTTCTCTTGTGTCTTGATCGAGTTCGCTCGGATGGGGAAGGGCGATGTTTGGATTGTTGACTCGGTTGTTCTCGCCATATGACCGGAGATTCTCGTTGGTTCTCTTCCTAGTCCGAGCCCCGGTGATGAGTTAATCACTTTTGGGATGCATCTTGAGTAGAGTCATTGCTAAAGGTACCATCTGCATTAACCAAAATTTCATTCTTAAAGATGTTGCCTTAGTAAGTGGTCGCAATACAATCGCTCTCTGCTTTCTCGACTTATCGATGACTCTTTCGAGGTAAGCTTCAAGAGTAATGCCTCGTAGAATCCTTGATTCATCGGAGGGTTAGTTTATGGATTTCTAGATTTGGGAGAGTCTTTCGTGCTGATTTTTCTGCTTCTTCTGGAGACTCTCTTCGATGTTTGATTGCTTCTGAGTCCCGTGATCTCTCCTTCTGGCATAGGAGACTTGGTCACATTGGTTTTGATCATTTGACCCGAGTTAGCAGCCACGATCTCATTCGGGGTTTGCCCAAACTCAAGATGGTCAAAGACTTAGTTTGCTCTCCTTGCCGACATGGCAAGATGGTTACTGCTTCTCATCCTCCAGTCACCGTAGTGATGACTGATGCGCCAGGACAGCTCTTACATATGGACACTGTTGGTCCAGCTAGAGTGTAGTCAGCAGGAGGGAAGTGGTATGTTCTTGTCATCGTTGATGATTTTTCTAGATACTCTTGGGTATTCTTCATGGCCTCGAAGGATGAGACTTTTTCTCACTTCAGGGGTTTGATCAGTAGGATGTCTATTGAGCTCCCAGGTGCATTACGAGCTATACGCAGTGATAATGGCACGGAGTTCAAGAATTCCTACTTTGAGAGTTTTTGTGTGGAGTCTGGTTTAGAGCATCAGTTCTCTTCTCCCTACGCTCCTCAGCAGAATGGCGTAGTGGAAAGGAAGAACAGACCACTGTTGAGATGGCCAGACGATGCTAGACGAGTACAAGACTCTAGGAAGTTTTGGGTGAGGCTATAGCTACCGCTTGCCATGTTTCTAATCGCGTGTTTTTGAGAGCACATTTGCATCGCACTTCTTATGAGTTGAGGTATGGGCGAAAGCCCAGTGTGTCTCATTTTCGCGTTTTCGGTTGCAAGTGTTTTATCTTGAAGTCTGGTAACCTAGATAAGTTTGAGTCTCGCTCTTCTGATGGTATCTTTCTAGGTTACTCGACTTCTTCTCGTAGCTATAGGGTCTGGAGTGTTGATGCGCATAGGATCATAGAGACCTGTGATGTGACCTTCGATGAGGCTAGCCTGTGAGCTAGACCTCGATGTTTCGTGCTCTTCTTATCCCTCCGAGACCATCTTTGTAGAAGATGAGGATGATGGAGATGATGGTGTTCCACCGATCCAGCCTCCTCTATACCCGAGGTGCCTCCTGTTTCCATTTCTTCACCTCAGAGTGACCAGCCCTTGCCTTCCGACTCTCCTTCAGCGAGTGGCTCTGCTCCTACCTCTTCTGTGCATGAGGTAGAGGCCACTTCTGCTTCTGGTCCTCCCCGTCATATCCAGAAAGCTCATCCACCGATCGATCATTGGTGATCTGCTTGAGCGCCACTCGCTCAAAATCAGGTTTGTCCGATTCGCCTCCACTCTGCCTTCGTTGCCTCCTTTGAGCCGAAGATGTTTCTCATGCATTATCCGATGAATCGTGGATTAATGCTATGCATGAGGAACTTGAGAACTTTGAGAGGAACAAGGTATGGCAGCTTGTCGAGCCCCATCCGGTCATAATGTCATTGGGACCAAGTGGGTGTTCAAAACAAGCAGAGTGAGGATGGGGTTGTCATTCGCAACAAGGCTAGGCTAGTTGCAGGGCTTTTCTCGGGTTGAGGGTCTTGACTTTGAGGAGACCTTTGCCCTGTAGCTAGACTAGAGGCTATTAGGATCCCGCTTGCATTCTCTGCATCCCGTGGCTTCAAGCTCTATCAAATGGATGTCAAGGGTGCATTCCTCAATGGCTATATTGAGGAAGAGGTTTATGTCAAACAACCTCCAGGATTCGAGAACCCCAAGTTTCCGAGTCATGTATACAAGCTCTCCAAAGCTTTGTATGGACTCAAGCAGGCCCCCAGAGCATGGTATGAGAGGCTCAAGTCTTATCTTCTCAGCCATGACTTCAAAATGGGCATAGTAGACAAAACTCTGTTCATCAGACACCATGAGTCTCATTTTCTTCTTGTCCAGATTTATGTGGACGATATCATTTTTGGTGGCTCGTCTCATTCGCTTGTGTCTCAGTTTTCTGAGGTGATGAGCACAGAGTTTGAGATGAGTATGATGGGCGAGTTGAGCTACTTTCTTGGCTTCCAAATCAAGCAGACTCGGGAGGGCACTTTCTTGCATCAAGGCAAATATACCCGTGACCTCCTGAGGCGCTTCGACATGTCTGATGGGAAGCCGGTGATGACTCCTATGGCCACCACTGCTGTCCTCGAGCCCGATGAGGATGGTGAGCCTGCTGATCAAAAGGAGTTTCGGAGCATGATCGGCTCCCTCTTGTACCTCACTGCTTCGAGGCCGGACATACATTTTGTTGTGTATCCGCGGCGCTCGATTTCAAGCTTCTCCTCGCGCCTCTCACCGCCAGGCGGTCAAGCGCATCTTCAGGTACCTTCGTGCTACCACTGATTATGGTATTTGGTACTCTTCGTCTTCTTGTCTATCTCTTAGAGCCTTTTCCGATGCCGACTTTGCTGGCTGTAGGATAGATAGGAAGAGCACTTCTGGCACTTGCCAATTCATTGGCACTTCTCTTGTTTCTTGGTCATCTAGGAAGCAGTCCGGAGTTGCACAGTCCACCGCTGAGGCCGAGTATGTTGTCGCACCGATTCTGTCAGAGCCAAGTGCTCGATGAGATCGACCTTACGGGACTATGGGTTAGAGATAGAGAGTGTGCCACTTTTCTGGTGACAACACTTCTGCTATTTGCATTGCTAAAAACCCAGGCAGCATTCCAGGACCAAGCATATTGATATTAGATATCACTTCCTTAGAGACCATGTGGAGAAGGGAGATATCGCGCTTGATTCAGAGAGAGTGACCTTCGCTAGCCGATATCTTCACCAAGCCTTTGGATAGCTCCAGTTTGTTGCCTTGAGGAGTGAGCTTGGAGTCGTGAGCCCTTACGGCCTTTCGTGAGGGGAGCTGGTTTGTATATTATGTATTATATGTTTTCTTCCACTTTTCTTTTCTTTTCTTTGTGTTTCTTTTGGGTGACTTTGGGCTTGTCTTCTTGAGTTGAGTTCACTCGACTTAGACTTCGCATGCCTACCATGAACCTCTTATCTTGTGCTTTAGGTTGCTATCATGCGTGATTAGTCGTTCTCTCTTCTCTCTAGGTTGAGTTCCCTCACGCCTTATAAGTCTAGCGGTATTGGGCCTCCTGGTAGACAGTGTCCATGTGCACTCCTTAGTTGGGATCTAGAGTCGCCTTCCTATGTCACCACTGGGAAGATAAGAGCGAGTCTGAGCCGTAGTGAGTCTCTTCTATCTTTTCTATGCTCTATAGCCATCCAGTTTTGCAGTTTCTCGACTTCTTCTCCTCATTCTGTTTTTCTGGTTATTATTGAGTTCATTCGGTTTTTCTTTATGCCTAATCTTGATAATAACTCAACTTTAACCAGATTTGAGCTTAAAATTGATTCATTTGTTGAGGGGGAGTTTGGGAATCTGTTCGTGCATTGCATATAGACTGCATTTCCTGTTTAATGAGCTTTGTCTATTATGCAATTGATTTCTTCTTCATGCTATACACCATGCTGCATCATATGGAGGAAATCACTAGCTTAGATTTGTCCAAGTTCATTTAACTTGCTAAGCTTTAAAATGAAAAAAAAGGCCTTAAATGAAAAACTTGATGAAACTTGTTGCTTTTACTTGCTAGGTTTCTTCTCTAGAGGTTTGTGCCATAATTTGAGAAATTTAGGAGTTCTCTAGAGTCCCTATAGCAACTTGGGTGAAAACTAGTTTGATCCATGCTAGAGTCCTTCAATTGCTCATGAATCGTTGTGCTAAAAATGAAAATTAAACAAAATTGACTCTTCTTGTGCACATACGACTCAACACCTTGTATTCACAAGACCGCTTCCCATTGCACTTGGGATGAACTTGGAATACATCGTGTTTGACCTAGACCATCCTCTTAAGAGCTCATCTTGAGATGGTCGCATACGGCTTGAGTCAATTGGTTGTCAAAAGAAAATGCAAATAAATTAAAAACAAAGACATATGTGGGTAAAGAATGCAAATAATGTCAAACATTTGCACCCCGCTATGTCTTGTATGATGATAAATCAAAATTTGCATTAAGTGATAAATGAGCCCGAAGGACCTTGTATGCTCTTCTAGATTCCCCAAAGTGTTGAGTAGGTTGAACTCTAGGTTTTCCTTTTGATCCTTAGAGTGGCTATTCTTCTATTTTTGAAACTAAAGCTAAGTGTTGCACTTGTCAAATCTTGCTAAAAATGAAATATTCAAAACTAAGCTCGTATTTGCACTTGGACATGTCTTAGTTTAGTTATCTTCTGAAATTGACAAGCTTGGTGTAATATCCTTCCATTTTGATCAATTGGATAATCTTCAAAGCTCTTTCGATTGCATTTCATGCATACATAAAAAAAAATTTGATGCCTATATTGCCAAAAGGGGGAGAAAACGTAGAAAAGGCATCACTAAAGAGATAAAAATGTGAATGCTTATTTAGTTATTATGATCTTTGTAAAACTATGCTACTAAGTACTGTTGGATCATAATCTCATAATCACATTTGACATGTTTAGTTGGATTTTAGAGTTTTTGTTGAAAACTTGCACTTTGTTAAATTTAACTCTAAAATCTAAATTCCTCTTCGTCAACTTGGTCATGGTTCTAATTTCTATCTTTGGACCAAGTTTGACTTTGCAACTAAAAATTGCTTTCTTCTTCATTTTCTTCAAACTCAAATTTATGCCTTTTGTGTGGTTTGTTAATATACTCATCAAGGGGGAGATTGAAGGACCATGTGGAGGTCCATCCATGTTTGTGATGAGTATTTGACTTTATTTGAGCAAGGTGTGTTCAAGTTTGAGTTTGATTTGGATTGATTTTCAAAATGAAGAAATTTGAGTTGTCTCTGCCAGGAGTGGCAGTACCGGTCGTATGGACGCGGTAGTGATGAGTTGGATGGTTTATTGCACATCTTAGTGGGCATTGCTTTGCGAGGAGTTTCCTTGTTTTTGATGGTTGCAGGACGACGGTGCTAGGTCATGGTGAGGCGAAGGATGACCGGGACTAGGCGAGGAGCGTCGGAGGTCCAGACGGTTGGGAGATCGCCGGAAGATGATCGGAGACGGAGTCCGGGCAAGTCAAGAAGACAAGGAAAGGAGATAATGCTAGCTAGATGCCGCGTGGATCAATGAGGACCGTCGGATTGAGGTCTAGTTGATAGGTTAGCGGGTCTAGGTAGTATGCTTTGAAAACTGCAAGAAAACCCGGTATGTGTGTGGGTTTTGGTTAGCCCTTGCATGGCTGTGTGTGTGGGTTAATCCTAGCCCTTAGATGAGTGCTCTAGGGTTGAGGGACTCATCCAAGGGTGGTAGGTGGCCCAAGAGTAGTATAAATAGGGGTGGAGGGTAGCCTCCTTCCCTTGAAGGTGTTGAGGTTTTGATGCTCATTTGAGCTTTGCCCACATGAATGTGAGGCTTTGTAACCTCCCTTCCAGAAATGAAAGTTTTATTCATCCACCTCTGAATTTATTTTATGCATTTACATTATGTCTTTACTTTACGCAATTTAAATTCAGCATTTACTTTCCCGCAATTACATTCCCGCAATTTACTTTCAAGTAATTTGGATTTGCCTCCTCCTTCTAAATGCTGCTGTTCTTGGATGTTTTGAGTGTGTTCATATGGTTTTACATCTCTTTGCACTCTTGGATTGAGTAGAGAACATCTTTTCTTTCAAGTTCCAACTTTGTTCTGAACTTGTTCTTCGCGCAGCAGTCAGTGTTTGATTTTTGTAAAAATATATAAAAATCCTTTTTGAGTGATTCTTGTTGAAGGAGGTGCGGGACTCTGATATCCGCTTGCAGAAAAATTTTGGAGTTCACTTGTTGTACCGTTTGGGCGCCATGAGGTGAAAACCGAGCCCCAAACGTTCTGCTCGAAGTTCTTGACCAGACTGTGTTCTTCGATTTTTCGTGTTTTTTCTGTAAGGCTTTTTGAGGAGAAATTTGGTGGAGTTCTTCAAGACTCTGATGCTCACAGGGAGAAAAAGTCTCAAAATTTTGTGAGCTACAGAAACCCACCAACCTCCTGTGCAAATTGAGGACAAGTTCTGGGAATTCTGCTTTTGCTTTTCTGAAAGTGACTTTTGTGATTTGAATTGATGTCCTTTCTAAAAGCAAGAGTTTGAATTGATTCCTCTTTATCTTGGACACTAGACAACCAGGATTGTGACTCAAAAATCCCCACATATTTTATGGTACTTATCCATGCAAGCTTGGGGTACACATAGTTGTCTAGTTTTTCGGGTTTTTCACAATTCCTTTTGAGCGATCTTGTCGAGGTTTTTGTTGGAGTATTTTGGGGGAATTTTTATTTGCGACCATTCACCCCCCCCTCTGTTCGCCATTTCGGTCCTTCAGGATGGTTCATTGCACAATGCGGTGAGCAGCCTACTCCGATGGACTGAGGATAAAATTGTTTCCATTACCATTATCAGAGGCAGCTTTTACATGGTTCACAACTTTGCCCCCAAATTCGGTCAATATTTGGATCGATTTGGAGAGCCGATTGCATGAATACTTTTTCTTTGGAAGCTTGGAGCTTAGGATTTTCCATTCAAGTTCTGTCCGGCAGAAATCTGGTGAATCGGTTAAAGATTACATTAAGAGATTTAGGGAAATTAGAAAACGGTGTTTTAGTGTCATTTTGCCCGATAATCAATTAGGCAATTTGGCCTTCCAGGGGGGTACCCTAGTTGAAGGAAAATTTCGGCGGACAAGAATTCACCGATTTAAGTCATTTGGTACATCGGTATCGGCTCAAGAAAGTTGTTTTACCGACAACAGAGGCTTTAGGGATAAATTAAAAAATAATAACAATAAGGATAAAGACAAAGCCAAAGTTAACCTCGTCAAATATGGTTCAAGTGATTCGTCAGAAGACAACGAGGCAGAAATAAATATAGTCGAATGTGTTAAGGGTTCTAAGAAATCTTTAGTCTTTTTATGGCTTAAGCCAACTAAGAATAAGTCAAAAATAAAATATGCTTTTGATGTTTCTAAATGTGATCGTATTTTTGACTTACTACTACAAGAAAAGATAATACGGTTGCCCAAAGGACACAACATACCATCGGCTGAAAAGATTAAAAAGCGAAGGTATTGCAAATGTTATCATTCTTTTTCTCATCACACTAACGATTGCAATATTTTTCGACAGTAGATATAATCGGCTATAGAACATGTCCGACTCAAATTTGCAGAAGAGCCAACGATGCAGTTGGATGCTAATTTCTTCCCTATCAACATGGTCCAATATTCTGGAAAGGGAAAAGAGCCGATACAAGATAAGAGGTCAAAAGTTGCATGCCATGTTGACGTTCAATCAAACTCTAGCAGTAGGGAGATCATGAAAATCACAGTCGATTCACTTCAAATAGAAACTTACCCCGAAAGGAAGAATTCAAGGACTATCAAGCCAAAGGGATACTTGCAGATCGAGAAGTGGTACAAGGTTGAGAGAGCATCGTCACCACGAAAGACGATTCACAAGCCAAAGGCAACTTTCTTCAAACTATTGGAAAAATATGAACGGAGGAACAAAAGGCCACGTTATCCTACACAACAGCCAGATAATATGTGTTGGCCCGATAACCATCAAAAAGCAAACCAACGATGCCCATTTTGGCAGTTCGGTTGGGAAAGGGGGTTAGCTCTGACATCGCCGTATACTTGTCCGATGGAGCATTATCTGTGTCAAGGTGATTGGCGCGGTGGTCGTTTAAAGACAGAATATATGAGTCGATACAGGACCATTGTGATGAACAAATTAATAAGGGATCGGTCCATGAAAAGATTTCTAGGCCGATCCAGAATCAAACACGACTGGATGAGGGAAATTCTACAGCTAAAGTTGATCTAGCAGGAAGAATACGTGAGCTGATCGAACCAAAGCCTAGATGGTATCCCCTAGGGCTTAGCCGATCTCAACACAGACGACTCCAAAAGCTAAGGACCCAAAAAATGAGGGAGGTCGTGAAGAAAAACAAAGAGATGAAGCATTTAATGACCTCCAGCCAGTGAAAATCACTAAAAAGAGTGGAGGAAAAAGGAACCGGTCAAGAATGAATTCGACTGAGCCGATGATTTGGACTCACCCATGATTCGAGATGATTCTCCACCTCCAATAGACATCAATATGGTGTTCACATTGCCAGCAGAATTCAGGATGAACACTACATCAGCTAAAGAATCTTTTACTTGGTTGTGCCTGGGAGCACAAGATGCAGTCTTTGAGAAACCTCAAAAAGATCGTCGACATATAAAGCCATTATACTTGAAAGGTCATATTAATGGCAAGCTGATATCGAGAATACTAGTTGATGGAGGCGCAACCGTCAACCTAATGCCCTACATCACACGCAAAATGTTGGGTAAGTCCGATGAAGATCTTATTAAAACTAACATAGTTTTAAATGACTTCACAGGCGATCCCACAGAAGCAAAAGGGGTCATGGTGATAGAGCTTATAGTCCGAAGTAAAACTTTGCTGACTGCCTTTTTTGTGGTTCACACCAAGGGCAATTACAACTTCTGTTAGGACGAGATTGGATTCGCGCCAACTGTTGCATCCCGTCGACTATACATCAAATACTTGTACAATGGAACGGGTACAAAGTCGAAGAGGTCCAATCTAACACATTGGCTCAGATAGCCATGGCCAGTTTAGACGCAAATTAGCAACAAGACGAGGCTGAGTGCATATTGGGTAAAGCTTAGGACGATTATGATTTTATTTGTCTTAACAAAATCGGGCTCATTTCGATCAGAATAAGGCCAAGCACACTTGATCGGACAGATGAAATTTTACATCGATAGAGTCCAAATCGACAATAAAGGCTTTACAAGGTAAAATGTGAAGCTTTACAATGGATAGCCATGAGGCCATTGAAGACTTTCAAGAAGTCGAGAAATTAGGCCAGGGTTTCGCATCAACCAAATTACTAGATGAAGTCGACATAAGTGATGGTGATAGAAAAAGACCAACTTTTATTAGTTCAAAATTAGCAACAGATTATAAGGAAAAGTTGGTCGAGATGTTAAAAAATTATAGAGATTGTTTTGCTTGGGAGTATCATGAGATGTCTACTTTAAGCTGACAGCTAGTTGAACATTGGCTACTTATAAAATTTGGTTATCGACCGTTTAAACTATCCTCTAGACAATTTAATCTGGCCATGTACCATATGATAAAAGAAGAGATTGAGCGATTATTATACGCTAAGTTTATCAGGCCTTGCCGATATGCTGAGTGGGTTTCCAATATCGTTCCTATTATGAAGAAAAATAGTAAGCTCAGAGTGTGCGTTGATTTTAGGGATTTAAATAAGGCCACGTCAAAAGATGAGTATCCGATGCCTATAGCCGATATGCTTATCTGCATCGGGGAACAAGATTATTAGCTTTCTTGATGGTAATGCTGGATATAATCAAATATTCATGACAGAAGCCAATATCCCTAAGACAGCCTTCAAATGCCCTAGTGCACTAGGTTTGTTTGAATGGGTGGTGATCACATTCGACTTGAAAAATGCTGGCGCAACATATCAACGTGTCATGAAATTAATGTTTCATGATTTAATTGGCCAGATTGTGGAAATTTTTATCCACGATGTGGTTGTAAAATCCAAAGAAGATTTTTAGCATCTAGCCGATTTGGAAACGGTGTTCAAGAAAACAAGGGCACATGGTTTGAAAATGAATCCATAGAAGTGTGTTTTGGTTTATCGGCTGGATAGTTTTTAGGCTTTATGATCCATGAAAAAGGAATTGAAGTTAATCAAGAAAGGGTCAAAGCTATAGCTAATACCAAGCCACCTGCTTGTAAAAAGGATTAAAGAAGTTGATTGGCAAGATTAATTATTTACGGTGTTTTATTTCAAATTTGTCTGGCTGTATCAGTTCGTTCACCCATTACTAAAATTGAATGGAAATCAAGAATTTGTTTGGAGAGCCGGTCAACAGAAGGCATTTGAAAGCATAAGGGAGTATTTGTCTAAGCCTCTAGTCTTAGCCACGCCTCGAAAAGGTGTACTATTTAAATTATATATATCAGCGAAAGAGGCGACAATTGGAGCTATTTTGGCATAGAAAATTGATGGTAAAGAGCGAGTTATTTTCTACCTAAGTCGACGGTTAATTGATGCAGAAACCAGGTACCTTTTTGTACAAAACAGTTGCTTGTCAATATTTTGCTAACACCAAGTAAAACATTATATTTTGGCATCGACTTGTAAGGTTGTTTGTAAAACTGATATTATAAAATATATGTTATCGACTCAAATTCTACAAGGTCGACTTGGTAAATGGGTGTACACGCTCATCGAGTTCAACTTAACATATGAATCGGCTAAAGCCATCAAAGATCAGGCGATTGCCGATTTTATAATAGGACACAAAACCGATATGAATACCGATCTACTTTCTTTTGCCCCTGAGCAATTGCTTTTTGATAGATCGGTATGCCGAGAAGGTGATGGTATCGAAGTTGTGTTAATTTCGCCAAAAGGGTATAGTTTTGGGTTTGCATTTTGGCTGAATTGCAAATGTTTGAATAATCAAGCCGAATATGAGGCATTACTTAAAGGCCTACAGTTACTCGACAATATCGGAGTCGATTCTGTTAAGGCTTATGGAGATTCTTTGTTGGAGGTTCAGCAAATTAAGGGAGAATATAACTTTTTTGATGATGTCTTGATTAGATATTTAGAGCAGTGTCTCAGTTTAATCAGCTTGTTAACCTCATTTTCAATTCATCATATTCCGTGGGAATTGAATGACAAGGCTAACTTGTTAGCTCAGCAAGCTTTGAGCTATAAAGTTTTTGACCGATTAGAAGAGTTTGAACCAATAGAGAAGATGGTTATTTGCATCAGTGAAGACGATTGGAGGGCAAAGATAATTACTTGACTGACCCTTCAAAACCCACCGATCAAAAAGTTAAAAAGCAAGCCCTAAAATACGTATTGCTTGATAATGTATTCTATTATTGTACTTTAGAAGGTTTGTTGTTAACATGTCTTAAAGTTGAAGAAGTTAAAGTGGCAGTGGGAGAAATGCATAAAGGTATCTGTAGAACACATCAATAAGCTCATAAGATGAAATGGCTCATAAGACGGATGGGATATTTTTGGCCAACAATGTTAGAGGATTGCTTCAAGTATTATAAAGGGCGTCATACTTGTCAGAAATTTGGCAACTTATAAGTAGCCCTAGCATCGGCTTTGCATGCAATCATCAAGGCGTGGTCATTCAGAGGATGGTGAATAGATGTAATCGGACAAATATTTCCTGCGTTGTCTAAAGGTCATAAGTATATTTTTAACTGCGATTGATTATTTTTCTAAATAGGTTGAGGAGATATCTCTTAAGAAATTTACATGTGTTGAAGCTATTGGCTTTATTACAGAACATATTGTCCATCGGTTTGAAATTCCTCAAACAATTACGACTGATCAAGGTACTGTGTTTATGTCTGATGAGTTTCAAGGTTTTGCTAGAAGTCTGAGTATAAAATTATTGAATTCATTGCCTTATTATGCACAAGCCAATGGTTAAGCCGAGTAATCAAATAAGACATTTATCAAGTTGATTAAGAGGAAAATTGAGGAAAAACCTAGAAATTGGCACAAGACATTGTCAGAGTCATTGTGGACTTATCGGATTGCTTGCCATGGTGCAACAAAGCTTTCACTTTATCAGTTGGTTTGTGGGCAAGAAGTTGTGTTGTTGGTGGAAATCAATATCGACTCGATAAGAATAGCTAGACAAAATGGATTGTCGGCTAAAGGTTACAGAGATTTAATGACTAACCATTTAGATAACTTGGCAGAGTTGCATTTACATACAATGGATCGGCTTAAGAAGAATATGGCAAGAGTTGCAAGGGCTTACAATAAAAAGTTATTGCCAAAATTATTTTGTGAAGCTGATCTTGTGTGGAAAACTATATTGCCTATTGGCTCTAGGGATAAACGATTTGGAAAGTGGTATCCTACCTGGGAGGAGCCATACAAAGTTCATCGGCTTGTTGATGGTAATTCTTATATTCTGGAGACATTGGAATAGATGGTATTTCCTAAGGCGATTAATGGCAAAAACTTGAAAAAATATCACCCAAGTATCTATGTTGGATCCTAACTGGCTAGAGGTGACTATCGGTTTTTGAAAGCCAAATTAACCCGTTGCAATTAATTCTAGCTATGAAGTTTAACGACAAACATTACAGCTAATGTCGAAATGATAGCATAAAAAGAAGCAAGCGCAAAGCATAAATAATAATCAGTTAAACAGCCGATTACAAACATCTTACAAACATGTAGTGTTTTAAGACCAAACCCTTTACAAACATTCATTATTTTAAAAGGCCACCCAATTATAGATAAAGCATTGAGAACTGACAAGGATTGTGCAAGGCCTATCAAATGCCTTGAACAAGACAAAAGAGAGCGGCTATTGCCTTGGCAATGGTGGCTTGGATATCATCCAATATCTTCTTATTGGCTTTTTGCTTCCAGGCACTTGAGCAATCTTGGCCGATTGCTTCTTAACTGCTGCTACTGATGAGGCAATAGAAATCTTCTGGGTCTTTAGAGCCGATGAGGTATCTACCAATTGCTTCTGGGCATCGGCGAGCTTGGCATTTACCTGGACCAATTCCTCTTCTAGAGATTTTTTGGCCAATTCCATGTTGGTGTAGGATAATTTGATGTCCTTTAGCCTTTTCATTTCCTCGTCGTATTTAGCCTTTTAGGCTTTGGTATCAGCTATTAGCTTATCCACGAGTTTTTTGTCCTCTTTTTTAGCCGATCGAAGCTGCATCCTTGATTTTGCTGCTTCTACTGCTTCTTTTTTTATCGTCTAAAAAAACAAACGTCAAGTAAAGCTGCAGTAGCCTTCTTTGGTAACTCAGCCTTAACTGCATTCATCGCCTCGTGAATCGGCTGTGAATTTTCCAGAAGTGCAGCCGACGGAGTATTTGTAAGATCGAGGATGCCGACTAGAGGGGGGGTGAATAGGTGGCTATAAAAATTTCTTCTACGATTAATTAAAATCTCGTCTAATTACTCTTATGTCAAAACCTAAATGATAATAGATGCGGAAGCGATAAACTAAGGTTTTGACAATTAAAGCCTAAGTCAACTAGGCTCACTAACTGCACTAACTATTTATGTCCCTAACAATAATTTGCAATCTTAAATACAAGCAATCAAACCATCAATTCTATGAATATAAATTGTTTGAGTATAAATAAAGAATAGAATGCATATCACAAGAGACACACTGTCGACTTTTGTAGTCGGCAATAAATTTATGGGGCAGGCGCTAGATCTCAAACTCGAAGGTCACACAAGACAAAGGTTTAGACAGGTTCAGGCCCTCGACAGAGGAGGTAATACCCTAGTCCTGTGTGCTGGGATTATGTGGATCTCTTGGATCTAAGATTGCTCGTGAGCTCTGTTGCTCGGTATGCGATGACCTTGTTGTTGCCCGCCATCTCCCTTATATAGTGGGGGTGGGGCGGTTTACAGAGTCCCGATCGGTTAAGGGATTCCGATCGGTTATATGATTCTAATCGGTTACAGGATAGACTTTACATCTTTATCTACCCTATTAACGACTCGGGTTACAATCGTATCTTTTATATCTAAATACATGTTCAACTGTCTATAGGATGTATCCCCTTCCGCATGGCAGCAAGGCTTGGCGCGGAGGTTATCCTCTGGGCCTTCCATTGGGCCCTGTCTCTTCCTTAGGCGCTTCTAGGCCGGTTATGAAGACACCTGGTTTCATATATTCCACAGTAGCCCCCGAGTGATTCATGATCCGATTGCTATGTCTCTATCTGGGTTTCAACTTCGAATCAATGTTTTCGGCTTCCAGCATAAATCTCCGACTGGTTTCTTCTTCGACTTGAATACTTCTTCTTGCAGCAAGGGGATTATGAAGGACTCGAATATAACCCTCGGTTTTTCTTTTTTCCAATTGATTATAATCTTCCATCTAACTGACTTGTTATGGGTAACTTCATGGACCTGACCCGTACCTTATTTGAAGATCTGATATCTCTTCCCGCTCGAGAAAAAACCTTAATATCTTTCTTCTTCAAGGATTAATGCCGGGCAGTCTTCGAGGTCGTATTGACTTCTTGCGTCAAACCAATTTCCAAAAACCTCTTTGGCTTCTGAAACTATATTAACTCCATGTTTCCTCGGCTTCTGATGTCGTTGCATCTTCACATTTACTTCAACCTTGCCGCATCAGCTATAAAAGGCGAACCAACGCTTTTAGAATTCTCTCACACTTAGTCTTCCATTTCTTACGTCAAGCTTCACTTTCTTCCCGAAGAAGCTAATGGACAACCAAGACCCAGAGCTCGCCGAAGAATGTGCGCTTTTTGACATCGCCATGGCGGAATGGGCTGAGGACACAGCCGCCGCCCTCGACCGCACCACCGTCAATGTCTTCCTCGAGATCTTTCCCACCCTTCATGAGGTCAAGGAAGTTCTCATAGAAGCGCTTGGCCGCGTGCGCCGTGGAGAGGTGTAAGACCCTGTAAATGTAATATTTTCCCAGGCATAATGCCTGAGAAATTTATATATAATAAAGAAATACCTTTTTCAAGTGTTTTCCATGATTGTCGCTTGACATAGCTTAGGCCCAGCTTGGGGTATGTCGAAGCTTGCACGGCTCTTTGGTCGAGTGATCTTCGCATCCAACCGTCGTAGTTTATATTTTAGGTCCGACTTGGGACATATTAGGATTCGCGTGGCTCTAGGCCGAGTGATACCTATATCCGACTGCTGTAGGATATAGCTCTGGTCCGACTTGGGACATATCATATTCTCATGGCTCTTGGCCGAGTGATACCCATATCCGACTGCTGTAGGACATAGCTTAGGCTTGATTTGGAGCGTATCAAAATTTTCTTGGCTCATGGCCGAGTGATACCTATATCCGACTGGTGTAGGATATAGCTTAGGCTCAACTTGGAGTGCACCATACATACGTGGCTCTTGGCCAAGTGATACCCATATCCGACTGGTGTAGGATATAGCTTAGGCTCGACTTGGAGCGTATCGGGGTTTTCTCAGCTCATGGCCGAGTGATACCTGTATCCGACTAGTGTAGGATACAGCTCTGGTCCGACTTGGGACATATCAAGGTTTATCCGAACGGTATCCGTACTCATTTATTACGATGCACAGCTTATCGACCCATCTTGGGGCATACCATTGGAACCGTGCCTTATCAGGCTCAACTCGTGATATATGATTCCGTCATGCGGTAACCACCTAGCGACCCGACATGGGGCATATCACAAGAAGATATTTTTAATCCGAACTGAAGGACACCCACGTCTCGCTTAGTTCGATAAGTAGTTAAGCATCCCATCATGGGGAGCAACGTGTCCCAGATATGACTTGGTCAAACCATAACTGCCTCTGTATGTCAGGACGCCAGGCTAGCAAATCATTACGAAGCATAGAGTAGGGTCAATCTCTTTCCCGCCGATTCGGCGAAAACCAAAATTTCCCCCTTTAAAGACTAGGCCGATGGTTCATTTTTCCCATTGCATACGCCTGCCTCTTCTGCTCCCTTTGTCTCTCCGCCTTCTCTGCCGCTAGGGTTAACTGCTGTTGCGCTCGCATCTTTGCGCCGCCGTTGAACTTTTCCTCCGAAAATGTCTTCTCATTCTTCCAAAGACACCTCCTCGCAGCCTTCGCCTCAAGATTGGACCACCTCGGTGACGACGGAAGAGCGGTTGCAATCCATGGTGGATGACGGGGTTCTTCCGGCCTTGACCTTGATCTCCGCACGACCGGCCGCAGGTGAATCCATCCCTACCCCCCGTTCCGAAGAAATTGTGGTTTTTGAATCCTTCTTCCAACGTGGGCTGGGCCTTCCTGCCTGCGCCTTTCTTCGCAGTCTTCTCTTCTTTTACGGCATTGAATTGGTGAATTTAAATCCCAATTCCATCCTGTAGATCTCTCTCTTTGTTCACCTCTGTGAGGCTTTCTTGGGCATCCGCCCCCATTTCAATCTCTTTCGCCATTTCTACCTTTTGAAACCTTATCCCTCAAAGAGCAACCCCAAGGTAATTGGGGGAGCCAGATTTCAGTTGCGGGAGGGGTTAAAGAAAAACTACTTTGCTATTCCTTTCAAAACATCCAATTAAGGCTGGCACTAGGAGTGGTTCTACTATGCCAATCCTGATCCGGCTCTCCCCTCCTTTGTCGGGCGCCGGCCTAAGGTGTCCCTTTCTTGGGTATCTACTCCCAATGCTGCTGGCATGGACCAGGTGCATGACCTTTTGGTGCTGATTGAGAAACTAAAAGAAGACGGTCTCACAGGAGTTGGCCTCGCCCTCCATTTTGCTGCTCGACGGATACAACCTCTGAAGGAGCGAGTCCATCTGGGATACGCATTTGAAGGAAAAGACAATCCAACCCGGGAACTTCCCAAAGCAGTGTCGAAGGAGAAGGTGTATGCTCGGGTAGGCGACTTCTTCATCCCGAGCGTGGAGATGTCCACCGCCAAATGCCCAAAATCCTTCACTGCATCAAACCCTCCTCGTGAGGTAAGAAAGTTAACTGATGGATTTCCACATTGGTCTCTGAATGTCTTTTAACAGTTGTAATACTCCTTTTCAGGATCGGTTGGCTTTCTATAGCGATGCGCCTCTCCCGGAGATGCCCGTTCATAAGAGCACTCCCTTTAAACGACCTGCGAGCTCCCCGGCCGGAGACCCTGACGCCAAGAAGGGGAAGAAAGCGATTGCCAAGGACCCTGCAAAGCCCCGGCGCCTGACTGGTGGTCCCAAAATTCAGGAACCGCCAGCACGAGCCCCAGTGCCTTCGGCTCCCCTTCCCCATAGGCCCGTGGTACAGCTGAGTCCAATTTCGAGAGACTCGGGCAGTCGGGAGGAGCCCAGGATTCCAGTTTGCGGTGCCCCAAGTGGTCCCTCCGGGAGTGGCTCTGCCAATCGAAAGAAGCCCTCAATGAGAATGAAGAAGTCCGACAGGTTTGATGCCCCATCGACTCTTATTCGACGCGTTTTGCCAGCTTATTTACTTGATTATTCTTCTTGTAGGAATTCTTCGTACGATGTTCCTTTCGAGACGCCGTCCGGGGCCCCTAAGGAAACTGAGCCCCAGGACGTTCGTGTCTTGGTTGAGGAGGCCTCGCCCGTGGACACAGGAGCGCCCACCGAGCCCCAGCCGCCTCCACCGGCACCCCATGCTTCGGCGTTGGGTCCTGCTGCTCAAGAGCCCATCTCCCGTCCTTCCCCCGAGATTGAAGAGATCTCCAGAGTTCCGCCGACTCATGCCCGTCCTCAACTCATAATGAAGACCGCGTGGGTTGATGAGGAGGACGGCTTGAAGTTCCTAGACGACTCGGAGGAGGAGAGAGAAAGGAACAACTTTTACAGTCATGCCACTGCTTCTGCTCACCTTGCCCGGGTAATACTTTCACTACTCTTATCAGCTTCGTGCTTGTGCTGGTTAACATGTTCTCACCTTCCCCTGCGATAATTACAGAAATTGGGAGAACGCTCTGAAAAGAAGTCCGAGTACCTCCAAAAAATGCTCCCGAAGGTCAAGACGCGCCAGGAATATCTAGCCGACTTGGAGCAGATCAAGGCTGGACATGCAGCCGAGCTGCGAGCTCTTCGGTCGGAGGTCCAGCGTTATGGAAGAGCGAAATCCTGCGCGGAGAAGCTAGACGTCGTCAGCTCCCTTCGAGGTAAATATTTCCTGGACCACCCTGTGCTCTTGTTCAATCGTCCGGTCTTTTGATTTCCTTATGTCCGTGTCAGCTCGGGATTCCACTGTTGCAAAGCTTCAAGAGCAACTCAAGCTCTCGGAAGCCTCTAAATTGAAGTCGGAGAAGGAGTTAGAAGGTACGCTCAGCAGCTTGGCCCTCCTTTGTCTTCGTCGCCTTCTTGGCATTTCTTGATGATCAGTTTTGCTTGCAGACTACAAGTTCAAGACGCGGGCGCAATACGCCGCTTATAACGAGAGGGTTGAGGCCCTTGAAACATCTTGCTCCAAGCTTCGCGAGGCCTCTGAGCCGCTGCTGAGGTTGCTTCATCCCGGAGGCGAGAGGCCGCTCAACAGGGACCAAGCCATCTCCCAACTGGAAGAAGCCCCCAAGGAGCTCAAGTACTCTTGAAGGAAATGGCGACCAATGGCGCTAGCCAGGCTCTGGCGATCACCAAGTCGCTTTATCCCCGAGTTAGATCTTAAGGCTATTAGAGATGGTTATGCTTGTAATTTAGATGAAGACCGGGTAGCCGAACTCTGGGAGGAAGTTAAGGATGCTTCTTCGGCTGTCGCGGAAACCTTAGACCTGTAAACAAATAATTGAAAATATTTCTTTGTTCTTGCATCTTGTCTTTTAAATATGCTGCTTTGTCCGAGTGGTTTTCTCATATCATGTTTGACTAGTCCAGCCCCCAGGCTCTGAGGCATGGTTCATGACGCATGTCTCAGAGTCTTAAAATTTATAGGAGCAAAGCACTCAGACGCATAATTTCTCGAGAAGATTACAAGAGAACAACTTTAGGAGCAAACATTTATTCATAAATAAACAACTGAATTACAAAATTCAAGTGAAAATTCCATGCGTTGCTGACAATTGTACCGTCTTCACGCTTGAGCTTATAAGCCCCAGGACGTATCACCTCATCGATGATGTAAGGGCCTTCCCAGCTTGGGGAGAGCTTATGCTCGCATTTCTGATTCTTTCTAAGGACCAGATCTCCTTTGGAGAACGCGCGGCTCCTTACATTGCTCGTGATAGCGACGTAAGCCCTGAAGGTATTTTGCCGACTGAATTGTTGCAATGTCCCTGGCTTCCTCCAGTCAGTCACGGTCTTCTAGCCGGCTTTCTTCTGAAGCGACCTCTTCATAGCTCCGAACCCGCGGGGATCCGAATTCTAACTCGGTGGGGAGGACCGCCTCTGAGCCATACACTAGGAAAAAAGGTGACTGCCCGGTTGCTTTGCTGGGGTGGTTCGCAGCCCCCAGAGTACCGAAGGCAATTCTTTGACCCACCGGGTGGCGTATGGTTTGAGACGATAAAAAATCCTTGCCTTTAGGCCTTGTAAAACCATGCCGTTGGCTCGCTTAACCTGCCCATTACTCCGGGGGTGTGCTACTGATGCGAAGCAAATTTTTATGCCGATTTCACCGCACCAGTCTTGAAATATGTCACCTCTGAATTGGGTGCTGTTATCCGTGATGATTCGGTTTGGTACACCGAACCTAACCACGATTTCGTTGAAGAACTCTTTGGCCTTAGCGGCTATGATTGTGGCGACTGGCTTGGCCTCAATCCATTTGGTGAATTTATTGATGGCCACGAAGAGATGAGTATAACCACCTTGAGCCTTCTTCAAAGGTCCCACCATGTCAAGCCCCCAGACCGCAAACGGCCAGGTGATTGGGATGGTCTGCAGTTCCTGTGCTAGTTTGTTTACCTGTCGCGCAAAGAACTGACATCCTTCGCATGTCCGGACGATGTCCTCTGCATCGGTGACAGTAGTCGGTCAGAAAAATCCCTGACGATAAGCCTTGCCAACTAGGGTTGATAACGCCGCGTGATTCCCACACACTCCTAAGTAGATTTCCTTGAAAAGATCTCTTCCTTCTTGTTCCGATATGCACCGCCGTAGTACACCAGAGGAGCTCTTGCGATAGAGTTCTTCCCTGATCACCACGTAGCTCTTGCTTCGGCGCATTACTCGCTCGGCCTGCATGCGGTCTTCAGGTAGCTCGTTCTTCGTCAAATAGTCCAGATACGGAGCCGTCCAATCGCGGGTAATGACCAAGACTTCTGCCTCTTCGCTCTTCTCCACTGGGACGTCCGACTTAGGCCGAGTGCTTATTGTGGGTTTATGAATTTCTTCGACGAATACTCTCACGGGCACTGTAGTCTGGCCAGATCCCATCTTTGCTAGCTCATCAGCCGCTTCATTATCCCGACAAAGCACCTGAACAAGCTCTAGGCCGTCAAAATTGCCTTCTAGCTTGCGTACCTCCTCGCAGTAGGCAGCCATGTTGTCTTCGATACAGGACCATTCTTTTTTCACCTGATTGATCACGAACATTGAATCTCCACGAACCATCAGGCATCGAATACCGAATGATATGGCGATACGGAGCCCATGGATGAGTGCCTCGTACTCGGCGGCGTTGTTTGACGCGGGAAAAAGTATTTGCAGAACGTACCTTAACTGTTCTCCATTTGGTGATATGAGCACTATACCAGCCCCCGCGCCGCTGAGCATGAGGGAACCATCGATGTACATCATCCAATACTCGAGTTCCTTGACTACTGTTGGATTTTGAAGTTCTGTCCACTCGGCAGTGAAGTCGGCGAGCGCTTGAGACTTGATGGCCGTGCGAGGCTTGAATAAAATGTCATAAGCTCCATGCTCGACTGCCCACTTTGCAATTCTCCCAGTGGCCTCCTGGTTGTGAAGTATATCTCCTATTGGGAAGGAGGTGACCACCGAAATAGTATGCTCTTGGAAGTAGTGCTTGAGTTTGCGAGATGTAAGAAGTACGGCGTATAATAATTTTTGCACTTGTGGATACCGCACGTTAGATTCACTTAGGACCTCCCTTTCTACGATGATCGCAGCACTGACTACGTGAGTCGTCGCCGCGATGTACAGTAATAAAGGTTCTTCTGTCATCGGAAAAACCAAGACCGGGGGCGTCGTTAAGAAGGTCTTCAAATCTTCAAACGCTTGTTGTGTCTCAGGCGTCCATTGGAACTTGTCCTGCTTCTTGAGGAGTTTAATGAATGGCATACCTCGCATACCCAATCGGGAAATAAACCTGCTCAGTGCGGCCATGCAACCTGTAAGCTTCTGGATGTCCTTTTGGTAGGTTGGCGGTTCCATATTTGATATGGCCTTGATCTTCTCTGGATTGGCCTCAATGCCTCGTTGGGAGACGATAAACCCGAGCAGTTTTCCCGAAGATACTCCGAAAACACACTTCTCGGGATTAAGCTTCATGCTGAAGGCCCTTAGACTTTCGAACGTCTCGGTTAAGTCGGCGATAAGGTCCTTCCTCTCCCGAGTCTTTACCACGACATCATCCACATATGTCTCCACATTGCGTCCGAGTTGGGCATGAAAGCACCGCTGTATTGCGCGCTGATAAGTTGCACCAGCATTTTTTAAACCGAATGACATCGTGGTATAGCAAAAGGCCCCAAAGGGCATGATGAATGAAGTCTTGATGTGATCTTCCGCCTTTAGGCGAATCTGGTGATACCCTGAGTAGGCATCAAGGAAACTCAGGATTTTGCACCTGGCGGTCGAGTCAACTACCTGATCAATTCGAGGTAGCCCGAAGGTATCCTTCGGACATGCCTTGTTGAGATCAATATAATCAACGTACATGCACCAAGTTTTATTCTTCTTTTGAACTAGGACAGGGTTTGCCAACCAATCGGGATGATACACTTCTTTGATAAAACCTGCAGCTAATAGCTTGGTGATCTCCTGCTTGATGGCGTTCCGACGATCTGGAGTGAACCGCCGAAGTCTTTGCTTGATTGGCTTCGCCTTTTCATCGACGTGTAAGGAATACTCGATCACCTCCCTAGGAACACCCGACATGTCGGATGGTTTCCAGGCAAAGATGTCCTTGTTAGCCTAGAGGAAGGTGACGAGTGCGCCTTCCTATTTATCCTCGAGCCCTATCCCGATCAGAGTCGTTTTGGACGAGTAGGATGGGTCGAGGATAATTCTCTTGGTTCCTTCGCCAGGCTTTATCTCTGACGTGGTCTGCTTCTTGGATGAGACGTCGTCTTCTTCCAGCAACATGGCTGCCTCTGCCTGGATATTCTTCCCCTCAGCGGTTGCCTCCTGCAGCTCGGCAAGTTCACAATTCTCTCGGTCGCATTCCAGAGATCGCTTGATGTCGCTGCGAATCGTGATGACGCCTTCGGGTCCTGGCATCTTCATCATTAAATAGGTGTAGTGCGGGACGGCCATGAATTGAGCCAGATCGGGTCTTCCCAAGATAGCGTGATACGCTGTCTCGAAATCCGCTACCTCGAAATTTACATACTCTGTCCAATAGTTGCTTTTGGTACCGAAGGTGACACGCAAAGAAATCTGCCCGAGAGGAAACGAAGACGCCCTAGGGATCACCGCGTGGAACGGTTGTGAGCTCGGCCTTAGCTCGGAGCGGGGGATGTTCATGTTGTCGAGGGTTTTGGCGAACAAGACGTTGAGTCCACTCCCTCCAGCAATCAAGACCTTCTTGAGCTTTACACTACGAATGACAGGATCGAGCACTAGAGGGTACATACCCGGATGTAGAACTCGGTTGGGGTGATCCGAGCGATCGAAGGTGATTGGGACATCAGACCACTTTAGATACTGGGGGATTGCCGGTTCCACCGCATTGATCTCCCGAGCGGTAAGCTTTTGCTTCCGCTTGGACTCGTATCCGGTGGAGCCCCCGTATACGTAGTTCAGCTCATGCTCGGGCTCTTGGTAGTCGTCCTCACCAGGAATGTCCTTCTTGGCCGCCTCCTCCCTCACTGGAGCCGGCTGCTTGTTGCTTTCGTGCGCAAAACGCTTCAGAGTAAAGCAGTCTTTAACGGCGTGTTTACCTTTAGGATGGAAAGCACAGATCGCCTCCATGACGGTATTGTAGTCGGGTGCCTCCCTTCGTGCGACTCGGGGCCGGTTGCATTCTGTTACCGCAACTAGCTCCTCGCCTTTCCGCTTTTTCTCTTTGTGCTTGGAGGACTCGGCCAGGGCATCGGAGGCCGTGGCATAGCGGTCAGCCAATGCAAACACCTCTTTTACGGAGGCCGGTGGTTTCCTGGACATCTCTTGATCAGATCAGGATCGCTGACCCCTTTCTGAAAGGCCGCCACCACCACCGCATCAGATACATCCCTGATGGTGTTTTTCTTTTGCATGAAGCGCCGATTGAAATCTCTCAGCGTTTCGTCCTTCTTTTGGTGAAGCTAATATAGATCCCATGGGGTGCCAGGCCTCTCATAGGTTCCCTGGAAGTTCACGATAAATTGATCGCAAAGGTCGCTCCAGGAGTCCACCGAGTTCGCAGGAAGTCCTGTGAGCCATATTTGAGTCGAGAGGGTGAGATTGACTGGCAGACAATTTGCCATAACGTTTTGATTGCCCCCAGCCACTTTGACCGCTAGGGCATAGACCTGCAGCCAAGCTTTTGGATCTCGCTCCCCGTCAAACTTAACGATGCCCTTGGGGTTGAAGCCTTCGGGCCATACCACTCGGCGTAATCGAGAAGTGAATGCTCGGATTCCGTCGATGGATCTGTCGTCGTGATGAGGGGGAGTCCGGCGTGGCGAGCCTCGGGCTCGGCGATAGTCATCAACGTGCCGGGGTGGATTTCGGTGCGGCGAGCACATGACTTGGCGATCGTCGTTGTCGCTCTGACCCCGGCGATGATGGTCTCTATGGTCGTCGCTGTCGTCGCGCCGTTGATCACCTCGTCGATCGTGGCCGGTGCCGAAACGTTCGTGGTCGTCGTGGTGCCATCGTCGTTCTTCCTCGTCCCTTTCTTTTCGTCTGGAGGTGATGTCTTGGCGAAGGTCGCGATTGAGGTTCCGACGGACGTCTCCGACTGGTTGCATGGTGCGCCGACTGCTGATACTCCGACTAGTTGTAGTCCGACTGCTAGCGACGCGAGTAGCCGCATGGGAACGCGAATGCGCTTCTCCTACCGGCTTCTCCTGATTTAGCTGAATTGCTACCGCCATCACCATTACCTTGATCTGGGCCACAATCGGGGCTGTCGGGCTATCCAATGCAATCATCGGGTCCAGCGTGTCGAGAAGCGTCTTGGAGGCGACGACGTTCTGCATCGGTGTATGAACGACAACTTGGTCTCCCAATTTCGATTGCAGGATGTCCTCGTGGACATTACAGTCGCGAGATCGAAGCGATCGCGGCGGCGCCTCCTTGGTCTTACGAAGAAGGCGATCTTCCTCCGCAGCTTCTTGAATCTCTTGTTGGCGTTGGAGATCGGTCTTCTGCTCTTCTATTACGAAGATGCTACGAAGATCGCAGCAATTCCTCACGACGTTGACCGGTTTGCTGGCCGAGTCAGAAAGACATACCTGAGATGAATTGGCCTGACATTTACCAGATTGGATCTGGTTTAGGTCTAGGTAGACAAGTTCTTCGCGCGCATCTGCGACGAAGTCTAGGCTTCCAAAACGAAAAGCCTGGCCGGAGATGAAGGTGACGATGATTCCGCTGGTTGGTGCCATCGAGTCTATAGGAAAAGATTATAGCGCTCCCCCTACCTGGCGCGCCAACTGTCGACTTTTGTAGTCGGCAATAAATTTATGGGGCAGGCGCTAGATCTCAAACTCGAAGGTCACACAAGACAAAGGTTTAGACAGGTTCAGGCTCTCGACGGAGGAGGTAATACCCTAGTCCTGTGTGCGGGGATTATGTGGATATCTTGGATCTAAGATTGCTCGTGAGCTCTGTTGCGCGGTATGCAATGCCCCTGTTGTTGCATGCCATCTCCCTTATATAGTGGGGGTGGGGCGGTTTACAGAGTCCCGATCGGTTAAGGGATTCCGATCGGTTATATGTTTCTAATTAATTACAGGATAGAGTTTACATCTTTATCTACCTTGTTAACGACTCGGGTTACAATCGTATCTTTTATATCTAAATACATGTTCAACTATCTATAGCGTGATCTTGGACTAGTGCCTTCCATTGGGCCCTGTCTCTTCCTTAGGCGCTTCTGGGCCGGTTATGAAGACACCTGGTTTCATATATTCCACACACACCGATATTTTACCGTGGTGTTCGGAGACTTGTCGGTCTCCCTAATCCACGTTGAGGCAAGCCAAACCACTTTGGACCGGCTCCACGAATTGAGCACCCACCTCGATTCCACTAGTGGTAGCTCTTTCCCCCTCCGGGTAGGTGAGCTCCAACCTTCGCAACTCGTCGGGCCTTCTCACAATCTTCTTTGAGAAGGTCACCGAACCAACGACGCCTCCACGCCGTCTAGGTGTCGGCAAACACCAAGAGTAACAAGTCAAACCCTCTAGCTTAAGCTCCACCAAGTGCAACACATGCACAAGGCTTCCCTTAAGTGCAACACATGCACAAGAGGCTCCCAATCCACTTCTAATTGCAACACATGCAATTAGAGCTCACTCTTAGCTCAAAAACCAAATTAGATGGTGTAACACATGCACAACTCAACCACAAAGAGCTATGAACTCACCAAAACCCCACCAACTCCCAAATGCTAGCCCCCAAAGCTTCTTATATAGCCTCCACAAGAAAAACTAGCTGTTGGGCGGCAAAATGGGCAAAAATGCCCAGAAAACCAGGTCATACCGCCCTAGGGCCGGAAACTAGCCATTACTCAGAAAATCCGGTCATACCGGACCCCAAAAATTGCATACCCCTTCTTTAGAAAAAATGCAGCGAAGTGACCCCGATCATACCGCTAGCCGGTACGACCGGAGAGGGTTCGGTCATACCGCTGGCCGGTATGACCGTAGTGACCCCGGTCATACCACTGCTATAGCTACGAAAAAGCTCATAACTTTTTACTCCGAACTCCGATTTAGGTGATCTTGGACTCTATACAAAGCTTATCACAAGGGCTACAATCTCCACCTATTTTTAAGATTTAAACAACCATATATATTTTTAAATATTATTAAAACAAAACTCTAATATAGTCATTCAAGTCTAAAATCTTATTTTTCGAAATCCCTCACATAGACTTGATCAATGGCATGACTACAAGCTGGCAAGAGTGAATAAGATCAAATATTGAGCCATGTGATGATCAACTCATGATCAAAACAATTTTGCAAAACATATTTGCAAAATCTAATCACATGCTCCAATATCAAATGCATGAACACCAATATTTTGCAAAACACATTTGCAAATATAAATCTTGTAAACAAGAGCAATCAAGATCATATCTTTGAGCTATGCGATAATCAATATATGATCAAACTAATTTGCAAACACATTTGCAAACTCTATTCACATGCTCCAAGATAAGATTCAATTAAACTATATTTTGCAAACACAAAGCATAAAATTATCTTAGCCTTTGTGATGATCAACATATGATTAAGTCACAAGCTAAGACTCCGATGTATGAGCTCTCTATTTGCAACACATGCAAATATCTAGCTCCATACAAACAATGACTTAATCCCACTTGTATAAGCTATCTCCCTTTTGCAACACATGCAAATCCATATCTCTGTGCAAAAACCAAATCAAGATTCGATAAGAAGCAAGCATAAGCTCTCTTATTTGCAACACATGCAAATACTTAACTTATGCAAAAACCAAATAAGAGAGTGAGCTAGAGTGAGCCAGATTGAGTTCATCAACACATGATGAAGCACAAGCTATAAGACTCGACCCCTCTTAATAGTACGACAACCTATACTAGCAACCCGGTCTCCCATCCAAACACTGAGACCGGTAAAATACTAGGAACACAACCTTAGCCCTAGCTAGTTATACCTTTGCCTCTAGCACATCCACTTAGAGCTTTTATGATTTCCATCATGTTCACTCCAAGCCGGGTCCTTTCTTCTTGTTCATCAACACATAATAAACCTTCTTTAGCTTCACTTCACTTCGGGATTCATCCTTGAAGCTCATCAACACATGATGACTTCTTCCCGATTCTTTATTTTCTTGGACTAAACCTACTTCATAACTCATAGAAGATTGTTAGTCCAACAAACACGGTTGCCTCAATCATCAATTGCACTCCATTAACACATAATGGATGCCCCATAATTGATTGAGCACAACCCTAATCAATTTGAATGATTTAAAGGTGTCTTGAGTACTTTGATGTAACTAATGCCTCATTATACTCAAGAAATTTTCTCTTGTCCTTAACCAACGAAGAAACGCTATCAACACATGATGAAGCGTTCTTTGATTGATTGAAAGACAACTCAACTCAATTAAATTTCATTTAAATTGACATGCGTATATATTAACTACACAAGTTTCATATACTCATTTTGATGGAAAGTAATGATCCAAATATGTTTGAGTGATGGAAAGGAATCAA
The DNA here is from genome assembly GCA_036346275.1 of Otatea glauca. NCBI lineage: Eukaryota > Viridiplantae > Streptophyta > Magnoliopsida > Poales > Poaceae > Otatea > Otatea glauca. Next base: position 32,247,137 of record CM070730.1, read on the forward strand.
TACTTTTGAGGCCATCAACTATAGAATAAACTCCATTAAATATGTGCATATAAATAATTGAACTTTGGAATCAATATCCACATAATCAATCTTGGATAGCATTTGAGTTTATCCTATATTAACATGAGTATACTATACTACACAAGTTAAATATACTGACGGGATTGTTTCAAAGTAATGATCCTTGATATAGAAAGCTAGCCTCATCAAAGGTCACTTCACAGGTCTCTATTGATGTAAGGTTGTGTCCCGATCTTTCGATGAGAGCGATAACTATCGATTTGGTGGAACTGATTTTGACGATCCGACTACAACATACGACGATGATGCGCCTTAGCAATCGCTAAACCAACTCTATAGTGTTATTGATCTTGCCGTTGGCACGATCAACCTGGATACGAGGTTCAATTCCGGCAAGCAACCGAAGAATAAGCAATAATAATAGTAAAAGCAATCTGAAATTGCGAATATGAATGAAGGCAAAACAGGGTGGGGTTCTATTGATGGTCTTGACAAGGTGGCTATCCAGCACAACTCGAAGACTCAAAGTTTGCACTTGGCTAAACTAATCAAATAAAACCCAAGTGTCTAAAGCGGCGGCTACTGAGTTTATAAGAGGGAAGGACGTGAGAGGGACGTCCTAGGGTTGTGTGCAGCCAGGGGGGCACGCACAACTTGAGCTTAGGTCCCCACACGCTTACTAGGCCAGAAATAGCACAAAATAGTACTATAGTGTATTGTTTTGATGATTCTGACTGATCCATGATGAATTTATAGCTGCGGCTAGACCCGTTGGAAAGGTCTCGTTGTAAGCTTTCAATCAAGTACAAGAACTCTCCAATCGGACACCGTATGCAAAAGTTATGCGTGTTTTACTTCAGGCTGGTATTCGGAGGCCGAATTGGATTCTAGAATGTTATGGATTTGATATCTCTCTCTTCTTTGCCCATGGATGACGTGTTGGAGTTGGTACAACCAGGTGTGATCGTATCCATAGTAGTGATGTCCTTATCATCCTCCCCTTCTGATGGGGACGGCGATCCCGATCTTTCGGTGAGATGATGATACGTTGATTTGGAGGTGTTGATCGCACCGAATTTAGGTCTTCCTACCAAACAGCTTGGGAGCTTCGCAATCACAATGCCAAATCCACACAGATACAAGATCCAATGATCAGTAGTTCCTGCAAGAAAACGAGAACCCGCAAGAACAAAGTATGAAGCAAACCGAAAAGGTAGTATTGAAATCAAACAAAGAGAACAAGTTGAGGTTCTGTTTCTTGGCTCAGGCGGTCTAGTCGATACGCGCAAACACGAGGAGGGACGCACACGGGGTCTACCAAAACACAACAAAACCTAAAAACTGAAGAACAGGGGTGAGAACCCAATATAAAGGGGTACCCACAAAAGGGGGGGCGCCCAAGAGGGGTGCGGCAGCCAGGAAAGGGGCCCCGACCAAAGGAGGTGTGGAACCCTAAAAGTACATGGGCCTTGGGCCCAAAAGAAAGGTGGCGCAACACCTGGAATTTCTATCCCGTGATATTGTTCTGTGATTTCCCTTTGCTCCAAGAGGAATATGGCCTCGGGATTAGATCCATTGGAAAGGTTATCTCGATACCTTTCAAACGAGTTGTTGAACGTCGAAAACGGAGTTCGGATGTGGCCGTGGCGTCCGTTTGAAGTACTGCTGCTCCTGTATGGCCGAACCGGACTCGGCGACGAATTGGGCTTTATCTTGGGCCTTCCTTGGCGCGTGGGCTGTCCTCGGTGGATGTTCTTGGCGTGCTGGTCCAGCAAAGGTGGATGGGAAGGACTTGCTTCCGGATTAAGCCCTCCAGACGTCGAGACGGCGTAGCGCCGAAACAAAGAACGGTCGGGGACGAAGTAGCGGTCGTAGAAGAAGAAGGGGCAGCGGTTGTATCCTTGGTTGGGATGTCCTCATCATCCTCCCCTTCTTGAATTGGAGTCATCCTCGACTCCATCTCATTATCCTTCAAAGTATTAGTAATAACGAAAGACAACGCAATGAGAATGGCAATGGTTCTATACTATCCATGTTATCTTGTGAGAGAACTTTTGCGACCAACAATACCTTACCCTTCAACTTAAGATCGGTTTTTGAGCAACCGTGTAGTTGAATGGGTTGATTTACTAGCTACACTTTTAATTCCACTCTCTTCTTTTTCTCTTTGAGCTCTTTTAACATCAATGTTTCTTAGTTCTGTAGGGCTCATGGGTTTCAAAATAATTTTCTTTTCCTTATACAAGAAAGTAGACTCATTGGTCCTACCATGATGTGTAGCATCCATATCATAGATCCACGGTCTACCCAATAAAAGAGAGCAAGCATCCATGGGTACAACATCACAAACAACATTATCATGATAAGAACCAATTGAGATAGGTACTTGAACGGTTTTTGTTACCTGAACCTTACCAGTGGAATTGAGCCATTCAATTTCATACTGTTGAGGAAGTGGATTTGTAGTCAAGCCAAGCTTCACGACCATGTCTACACTCGCAAAATTGTTACAGCTACCTCCATCAACAACGACATGCACAGCGCGCTCATTCACCACACACCTTGTCTGAAAGATATTATGGCGTTGATTTTGTTCATCGCGTGCAGGCTGTGCGCTAAGTACACGTGCGACAATAAGAGCCGGATATTTATCGGATGCTACAGAAGTGACATTCTCTTCTGCTGGCTCTGCAGTATTAGTGGCAACAAGAGCATATTCAATTTCATCAATGTCACTATCACTAGTGTACTCACCATTTTCTCTGATTATTAGAGCACGTTGATTAGGACAGTCTCGCATCACGTGCCCCATTCCTTTGCATCAAAAACATTGTGTTTCCCGCGTTCGACCGGTGGAGGCAACTGAGGAGGCACTCTTGACGGGTGCTTGAAGTGTGACTGACTTGTTTGCCTCCGAAGTGCGTGATGACGTCGAAGTAGTTGGAACAGCGGGTGTAGGTACACGTCCAGGTATGGAAGATGATGCCTTGGTATGGATCTGGACTGACCTGGACATGGAAGAGCCTCCAATATTACCTCGCGTTGTCGATCGTCGACCCTGCACTTCCCTTTCTGCTTTCAAAGCAAGATGGTACAAACGAGTGATAGAATTGAATTCTTTATAGTCAAGTATATCCTGTATCTCTCGGTTAAGCCCACCCAAGAACCTAGCCATTTTTGCATCTTCACCCTCTTCTAACCCACAGTAAGAACATGCCAATTTGCAATGCCTGATAATATTCCTCAACCGTTTTATCACCTTGATTAAAGCGCTGCATTTTATTCAATAAATAACGAGCATAGTATGTAGGAACAAATCTAGCCCTCATGACACGCTTCAACCCATCCCAAGTTGTAGGTATATCACGGTTGGCTCTACAAAGTTCTTTCCACCAAATAGATGCAAAACCAGTAAATTCACTAGTGGCAGCGTGCACCCTTCTACGCTCAGAGAAGTCATAGCAAGAAAATTTTTGATCTACCGCCAACTCCCAATCTAGATAGACATCAGGATTATAAGCACCATCAAAAGGAAGCATAGTAAATTTCATTTTTGCCATAGAATCATCACGTTCTTCCCTTTGATCATGTTGATTTCTATCCATACCTTGCCTGTTATTGCGGAGTCGACGATGAGGTCGGTCGTTGTTCACATTTACCCTGTAGTCATCCTCGGTATCGGCAACGTAGTTGTTCTCCTCTTGAGCCACCCCGTTTAAAGTAACAGGGACAACCGGTGGAGCGCCGCGTTGGCCCAAAGCATGACCAGTGGCACCATTGTTGGGAGCAGCACCTTGAAGAAGTTGTGCTAGCTGTGCTTGAAGCTCAGTGAGGGGTGCCAATTGCGCCTGAATCGCATCAAGAGTGTCACGAGTTCGCATCTCATGCTGATGGTGCATCCTCTCGAAATGAGTGACCCAACGCCGTTCTTTTGGCGTGAGGCGGTCCTCATGTTCACTCCCACTGCCGACGTTACTCCCACGATTGCTTGGACTACCTGCCATAGTTAGTAGAAACAAAGAAAATTCACACAGATATGAAAGCTCTTATAAACTACTAGGTCGTATGAAGTGGTAAGCCTCACACACGCTCACGCTTCTACCAAGTTCTTACAAGTTCTCGATGTGGCAAGCGATTGCAAAGTCCGGAACCTGTGTGGTTAGAAGATGGCGGAGCTTGGACAGGCAATAATATGTAGCAAAGGAGGAACTAGTACCACTGAACCAAAGTAAGCTGAAAAGTCGTTCAAAATCAGTACAGTGCTGGTCCTAGACTAGACCGTACTAGAGACGCGAGCCTAATCACCAACAACAAAAATTTAAGCCAAAACGGAGCCAGCAGAATTTTTCCGAAGTTCCGGGGGCGTTTTGAGGCCCTAAACGATGTTTTTTTGGGGTCGAACGAATTTTTTGGGGCCTCAGGAACCCAATTAGAGCTGGGCTTGTTGATTTTCAAATGTAGCTTTTCGTTCCGGTCGTTTTGAGTACTCGAACAGCCCAATCGGAGGCTGTATGCAAAAGTTATGGCAGTTTTCGTGCAGGGTGTTCGGAGGGGATCCGAATCCACTTCAAAAGGAAAGTTGGATGCAAAACCAGAGAGGGGCGGCCTATACCTTCCTTTCAAAGCCAGACCTAAGCAAAATAAAAGGCTACACTTTCCTTCTCTCTGATCTTTTCTTAAACCGAAACAGATACCTTACTTATCTCCTGCCAACCGAACCGAACCCAACTAGGGAAAGAGATCTCTTCTCGGATTTTTTTCTCCTCTTTTTTTTTTTCTGAACTTTGTTTTTTTTGCAATTGAATCATGCGGTTTTTTTCTCTTCTCTTCTGATCTCCAGCAACCACCGAGAGTCCCGATCCGATCAACTAGCGTAAACCGCTCAATGCGAAAGCAATTGTGACCAAAACGTGACTCGAACTCGAAACTCTAACGGGACTAGACTCTAAAACCAGCAAAGACACGAATATGCAACTGACGATTCAACAAACCAATAACAAGTAGTAAAAGTTAGGGCACAAATTAGCTTGCACAAAGGGACAAATCTTTTTTTTTGTGGGGCAAATTTTCTGGACTCTAGTTAGAAAACGAAATATGATGGAAAATCTCACCGAGCAACCTTGAGCTCTGATACCAACTTGATGGGGACGGCGATCCCGATCTTTCGGTGAGATGATGATACGTCGATTTGGAGGTGTTGATGGCACCGAATTTAGGGCTTCCTACCAAACAGGGTGGGAGCTTCGCAATCACAATGCCAAATCCACACAGATACAAGATCCAATGATCAGTAGTTCCTACAAGAAAACGAGAACCCGCAAGAACAAAGTATGAAGCAAACCGAAAAGGTAGTATTGAAATCAAACAAAGAGAACAAGTTGAGGTTCTGTTTCTCGGCTCGGGCGGTCTAGTCGACACGCGCAAACACGAGGAGAGACGCACACGGGGTCTACCAAAACACAACAAAACCTAAAAACTGAAGAACAGGGGTGAGAACCCAATATAAAGGGTACCCACACAAGAGGGGCGCCAAGAGGGTGCGGCAGCCGTGAAAGGGTGCTGCCAAAGGAGGGGTGGAACCCTAAAAGTACATGGGCCTTGGGCCCAAAAGAAAGGTGGCGCAACATCTGGAATTTCTATCCCGTGAGATTGTTCTGTGATTTCCCTTTGCTCCAGGAGGAATTTGGCCTCGGGATTAGATCCATTGGAAAGGTTATCTCGATACCTTTCAAACGAGTTGTCGAACGTCGAAAACGGAGTTCGGATGTGGCCGTGGCGTCCGTTTGAAGTACTGCTGCTCCTAGATGGCCGAACCGGAATCGGCGACGAATTGAGCTTTATCTTGGGCCTTCCTTGGCGCGTGGGCTGTCCTCGGTGGATGTTCTTGGCGTGCTGGTCCAGCAAAGGTGGATGGAAAGGACTTGCTTCCGGATTAAGCCCTCCAGACATCGTAGACAAAGTAGCGGCCGAAACAGCGACGGTCGGGGACGAAGTAGCGGTCGTAGAAGAAGAAGGGGCAGCGGTTGTATCCTTGGTTGGGATGTCCTCATCACCTTCTTGAATTTGAGTCATCCTCGACTCAAGCTCACCTTTTAGCTCGTCTTCAGCACAAAATATTTTCATATAGGTCCCGCATTTATTTTAATAAAATAGTAGCTCCGCTTCTTTATATATTTTAAACACAAGGAAGGCATTTAGAGGATTCACCTAATAATTATCCATATAGCTCAACACTTCTTTCCAGCATATAAGGGCATGATGAAAGCTAGCACTCTTGGATGCTTCCTCTCTTCCTTGAAGGAAAACCATCCTCGGTTTTTGGACAAGCTGGAAAAGAAATAGGCAACAAAAAGAACGTGTATGCAACATATATGTATATATCCCATATTCATTGTTCTTTTGGATTTGTGAAATGCTATTTACATAACAACAAATGAGGAAATCAGATTTAAGCAAAACATGTTTCCTCTCAATTTTGCAACTCATTTTGTGGTTATAAGTGAAGCATATAACATAAATATTAACATGATTCAGTTTACAACTTAATTTGCAAATATAAGTAAAGCACATATTTATCCCTGTTCTTGGATAAAGAATACTTATATTTTGTAAGCCTCGTTCAATAACATAGATAGGCAAAACTACAAGTTTTGGCAACAAGCATAGCTCATTCATATGATCAGATTGTAAACAAGCAATATCAAACCATTCCAACAAAGGTGACACAATCTTAATGGGCTTCCACTCATCAACTACGACATGTTGATTTGTAATACAAGTCAATGTACTAAAATTCGAACAATGAGGTAGCAAGCTATGGGTATCACACATATCAGGAAAAATTGATGGTGCCTTACATGAAACAAGATGTTGTATAGAACTAGGATTGCCTAAAACAGTAAGCTTCAATTCAGCAGGTTTATCACAATTTATGCATATTCTGTAGACATGAAACTTGCCATCTATGCCATATTCCCCAACTAAATTGAATTTAAAACAGTAGGCATAGGTGCTAGATAAAGACTTAAGAGATGAAATTTCAGAAATCTTATTCATAGCAAATTCAAGCTTACAGGCTCATTTAACATGATATAGCACAAAACAGTGGCAAGGGATATTCTATCTATCACTTCCTTATGTGTAATCAGCACCACATGATCAAAATTATAAGAATGCAATTCATCACATGGTTCTACAATTGTGGCACACGATGGTAGCTCACTAGAATTAAGTACATCAGGAATATACTCACAAATTTGCTCCCCTACTTGCTGTAAAATTAGATCGTACCATGATCATTAGCAGCTTGTATCTCCCCTTCTTCAGAAGTAACCTGCATATTACATGGAACAGCAACAATAAAAGTAACAGAAGTAGATTGGATTATGTTAGTAGAATCATCCTCACATGTGCTATCCTCTACTTCACTTGAATTTTTTGGTATTTCTTTCGCATTCTCAGGGTGTATGCTCTCATTAAGGTTTGGTGCAGTGCATGCAACAGGAGTAGCATTTAACTCTGTGGGAACTTGAACTGTTGCTTCTCTTCTCTGTATTTTTCTTTCAGCTTCACATGAAAAATTAAGCAAACATGACATAGAATTGAATTCTTTACAAGAAATTATGATCTGAATATCAAAATCTAGTCCAAAATAAAAGTTGTTCAACTGAGTCTTTTCTCTCTCTTCTAACCCACAACGCAAATATCTACTTTGAAATTCTTGGTAGTACTCATTCACAGTTTTACTACCTTGTTTTAGACATTGCAATTCATTCTGTAATTTGCGAGCAACATATGAAGGAACAAATCTAGCTATCATAATTTTCTTCAAGCTAATCCATGTGCTAGGGATGTCCTGATTTTTACGCATATAATCATTCCACCAAAGAGCAGCAAAATCAGTAAATCTACTAGTAACAACCCTAAACTTTTCATGCTCAGGAATTCCATGATTATCAAATGATTGTTCTACAACTAATTCCCAAGTAAGATAACCTTCATGATCATATTTACCATTAAAAATGGGTACGGTGAACTTACTTTTAGTACGTGTGCTATGTCATCGTACCTCCCGTGGTGATGAAACTGTGCTCGTACGATCTTCGTATCTCGGAGTGTGAACTATCTCTTCTCCTAGGATGCTGTTGGCCCAAGCACTACGACGTTGAAAACCTGCTATTGTTAGTGAAGACAAGAAACAAATCACAAGGATATGTTCCTACCAACAACTAGGATGTGCTGAAAAGTCGCTCAACTCTCACACTTTAACCAAAGCTCTTACAAGTTCTTACCATGCAGCAGGAGTTGTCGGCCGTTGGTAGTGTCAAAAGTTATCCAAAGATTGGATAAAGCGATTGCCAAGAGACCGAACAAACGTACGAGGTAGAATATGTGGAGCTAGGTAGGCTATATTTATTTCTTATGCAATCTGATAATTCTAGTTATTATAATGATAAGTAATGACCCAAACTAGAATTCACAAGTCCTAGTTGGCGATCTCAAAGATATAAGCGAATTTCAAGGCAACTCACGCGCAAAGATGATGTAACTTAATGCAACCAATGGAATGAGCTAAATAAGAAAAATTTCAGCACCAAATCTTGTGTTGCATAAGTTATGAAGAGACACTAGCTAATTGCTTCAAAAAAGGTAAAAGGGCACAAGATTGCTCACTAATTAATGTAATTGCACAATCTAAAAAATAATGAACACAAATTAGGGTTTCTCTCAATGTAATGCTGTCGGCCACTATTCTGTTTTCTTTTCTTTTTTCTTCTTCCTTTTTTTGGCCTTTTGGCTCTTTCTTTCTCTTTTCTTTCTTTTGGTGACTTTCGGCCAACACTAGTATGAGCAAAGTTTTGGAATCCCCAACTCGATGTCACAAGATAGTGTGATATGATAATTCAAGATTATGCAATGTATCGAGTAAAGCAGCCCTAAGCAATATCAAATAGCTAGTCTCAATTGGGATCAAAGTATTCGCAAAGGATGAATTGGTTCCCAAAGGTATGTTTACTGATATTTTTTGGAGAATTATGGTTTGTATATGCTTCTGGACTCAAACAACTCAAAGGAACAAAGCTAGAACATCAATTGAAGAAAGTAACCCAAATTCAGTGTTTCTAGGGCAACAGAGTTGTCACCCAAATTAAAGTTTGAAAATAACCGAATTCGGTGTAAGTCTTGAGCCGGGAGTAAAGCCCATCAAGAGTCAGAGTCGATAAGTCGGTAGTGTCCTTGATGGTGGTCACCTTCATCTCCCAAACTCGAAAATAGAGTGCAATCAAAAAATGTCGAGCATTACCCGAGTCAGAGTATATGCAATCGACTGCTCGTAAAACGACCAAAGCACTCGTCAAGAGTCTCACCAGTGTGCTATTCAAACTTCTTGTAGTCACGCTTGTACTGACCCTGTCTCACCATCTTGATCTGGGTGGTGCCCTCATGGTAAGCATCGAGAGTCACCCAGATTTGGTGAGCAGATCGTAGGTGAGACATCCTATCGTACTCACTATGTCTAAGGCCTTGTATGAAGATATTTCTTGCCTTAGCATTCGCCTCGACGTCAGCCATATTGCCAGTCGTGACGTTCTTATCGGCAATAACCTCATACGGGAGCTTCACCTTCTGCCAAATTAGGAAACCCTAGGCAGTGATGTACGACTCCATTCTTAACTTCCAGAAGGGAAAATCAACACCAGGAAAGATAGTAGGCATGGTGGAATATTTGTCTGTCGCCATGGCTCTCAAGATCGGTCAAAATCTATGAAAGAGCAAAACCGGCTCTGATACCAATTGAAGGATCGAGATAGCGATCAAAGGGGGTGAATGATCCCAATTTAAATTTTATCCCCTAAAGAAGATCATAAATGCAATTATTCACCCAAAGAAACAAAGCCAAAATACTTAGGTATCAAATGGAGACAGAAGAATCAGTTTTCACAAATTTCAGCCTGAGGCCGGCACTACTGCCCATGTAGGGGCGTTACTACCATAGTACTGTAGCTACAGTAAAACAAGCATATGAACAGCGATTTCAGCACGAGTTCAAAAAGAAAAATCGAGAAATATTTTGATGCACTAACCCAAACTCAATGAAACATTGTGGACACCTTCCTATGGATATTAGGAACCTATTCCAATCGTCGATTGCAAGAATCGACGTCAAAGTTCTGACATTTTTCAATTTTACGGAACGGTGCACAAAAACAGATTCAAGAACAAAAAGTTAGCCCTTAGATAGCTCTTGGGTCTTTGATGATCAAGATGATCCTAGATGGCTTCCCACATGTCATAGCAAGCTAGAACACAAGTCAAGAACAACAAAAACCCGATCTTCGAAGAATCATCCTCTCAAGAACAAAAAATCGGTTTCTCGCAAAGAAGAACACAAAATTTGCCTAGACGATTGGGATATAGTCTGAAGAAGGCTTATCTATCAATCATATATCCTCAACACAAGATCCACAAGCATTTAGAAGGAAGGGAGGCAAATCCAAATGTGTAAGAAGTAAATTTGCAAGAATGTAAATTGCGGAATTTAAAAGCTGAATTTAAAGTATAATGTAAATGCGGAAAGTAAATTCAGAATTGAGAGAAATGGATTAAACTTTTATTACTGGAAGGGAGGTTTACAAAGCCTTACAACAAAGTGGGCAAAACTTAAAGAAGCACAACAACCTCAAAACCATCAAGAGCAGGAATGCTACCCCTCCCCCTTTATTTATACTATACTTAAGTCACCCTCCTCCCTTGGATGAGATCCTTCTACCCTAAGGATCACCATCAATTGCTAAGAATGACTCTCACTCACAGCCATACTAACTAGACCCGCTACTCTTATCACCTAGATCGTGATCCGACAGCCCTCCTTGATCCGAGTAGCTCCTAGCTAACATCTCAACCAATCCTTGCCTTCTAGGTTCGGAGCAACTCCGTCTCCGATCATCTTCCGACGATCTTTGACCTTCTGAACCTCCGACGGACATCGCCTAGTCCCGGTCATCATTCGCCTCACCATGACCTAGCACCATCGTCTTGCAACCATTAAAAACAAGGAAAACCCATCACACAGCAATGTCCAACAAAGATATGCAAAAATCAGCCAATTGCAAAAATCAATTCTCACATCGCTCAACAAGTCGGCACTACCAACCACCGTATCGAATTAATCGAGTTGCCACCATCGAGTAGGATCCACGCTTGAGTAGTAACTTGACCACCGTATCGACCGCATCGACTCTATCGACCACATGTCCAACTCGATACCAAGTCTATCGATCACATGTCCAACTCTATCGATCACCGCATCAAGTCGATAAAACGACATCGAGTAACAATTGGTTAGACTAAGAACTCGGGTTGAGCTAACGGTAGGGCACTCGACCCAGCAACATTTCTACTTGATACGTAGCTACTACCAATCTACTTGAGTCGTTCGACCACAAACCGACAGGGCGTTACTCGAGGTCGGTAGAGCCGCTCGTGACAGATACAACACAAATTGCTTCAATTTGAAAATCTAATTCAAATCAAACTCACCCAGAGCATACCAAGCTCAAATTTAGTCAAATACTCATTATAAACATGGGTAGACCTCCACATGATTTTTCAGAGAAGAAAAGCTCACAAGTGAAGTTCAAAAAAGGTTTAAAGAATAGTGAACAAAGAGGTCTCCTTTAGCCGATACCTTGCTAGTGACAATGAATACACTCTAGTTAGTATAGCCTGACGAGCTAGTGTCACTACTAGAACTCGAGCCGCTACTAGCAGTGTTAGTGATTGTTGGCTCTACCGAGAGATGTGGGCAAAAATCAGCAATCATTGCCGATACAGTACGATCTGCTGGGTACAGCGCCTCACAGATGGCTAACCACCAAGTAGTAAAGCTGTTCGTCGAAGAAGCGCGACAAATTTTGGAGTTGAAGATCGTTGGCCATGTGTAGAGCAATAGTAGCGCCTGATGCACGCCAAAGCCGAGGGATCCGAAGCCGATCCCTCGGCCTAAGCCGATCAAAAGCTAAAATCTAGGAGGGATTTGACCAAATCCAAGTTGTCTTGAGTAAATGGATACTTTTGCTCCATCCTTCTATATTGGATACTTTTGCTCCATCTTTCTATATTGTACTCAAAAGCCGATAACGAAAGACGAGAAATTTCTTGATCTATGACGATTGATGAATCAAGATTTCCTACTGACGTAACAAGTAGTACTGGTCATTACTATTGGAAATGGGGATGAATACCAGCTGAGAGTCCATTTCCTTGAATCCAATAGAAGGATGTCAAGCTGATGGAAGACAGAAGAGATAAGAGCACAGGAAGCTCGAAGTCTGAAATTGAGGGTGAAGCCGATGGCAGGAGAATCGAGAGCTTGTGCGCGTGAAAATGACAAGATGATGAGCCCCATATTTATAGGGGGTAAAAGGAACAGTAAAGGGTAGAAAAATTTCCCAAAGCGACGATTACGATTATGGTGAAAGCAGTGCGTATAAAGAATTGCGGCATGATTAATGGACCAGTTACCAAAGACAAGGTGAAGATAATAGGTGGCCAAGCCGATAGAGATGATTTTTTGAAAGATAACATGTTATGTACTAAAAATGAGGGGCATATGTTAGCACCAAAATTTGACAAGATATAACCAATTTGTTAGACTGAGGTGAAATTGGATATTTTCGGCTGATATCAATTAAAAATGTGAAGTTGAGGTGAAATTGGAATAATAGCCAACATCAATTCTATCTACAGGAGATTGAGGCAGATACGAATCATGATTGGTAACGCATCGGAGAAGAATACGATCGGCCTACATGCTACAAAAGGGATCAAAGGCGAGAAAAAGAAAAACAACCAATTAATCAAACAACTTGCAGTTACTCTTTATTTACTTTCCCTGTCAATTAGGAGTAGCTCTTGTAATTCGTTTTTGATCAATAAAATTTTACAGCACCAATTGTTGATCATCTTCGATTACGCCAATCTACCCAAGTTCGCTTTTCTCCAATCTTGTTGCGCATCGCCTTTTTCAGGAAAATCTACGTTTACCAAACTATCTAATCATCTGTAACAAGCTGCTTAGATTTATCTTTATATGTGATTCAATCGGCTACATAGTTGTTTAGATCTGGTCTGAATTAAAATCCTATTCAGCTGTAATAGTTGTTTAGATTATTCTCTTTTTTGTCGATTGCAGGATCAAATCGGCTGGCACGTCTCGAACCTCTTGAACCCGGCATTTGTGTGTGTTGAGACCGATTGGCTCTTTTTCAGTGCCAACAAGACCATACGCAATTTGTTCAGACAATGAAAATGTCTAGTTTGACCGACTGTTTGAATGCTGAGATGCTCCAAAATACAAACAATCATAAGGTAGCACAAACAACCTTGCTCACTGCAGTCTAATCCGATTATCTGATTAAACAAAATGATAAATTTGTCATAAGAACTAACGAAACGTAAACTTAAATTAAAAAGGTAAAGTAGTAGTTTTTCTGCCGGATCTGCATAGAAGAAAAGGTTTCAGAAAGATATTAGGCTAGCTGCATAGAAATTAGCTATCCAGAATACTAGAATACGCTCACCTGTACAATGGACAGAAGCTGTGACATGATTGCATAAATGTGGATTACTTGCGGAGATAAATCAGAGCAGAATGAAATAATTTCTTAAATGTTAGCTATCTTGCACAGTACAATGACTGGGGGTTAAAATATTTACTGCCGATTGAGTTCCAGTAGCACGCAAATTGACTAGTTTCAGGGCATTTGAGCAGGCAAAAGTTAGCACATGGTGGCAACCAGAACTTTGCTATTAACATGACTTTGATCACAAAAAAAAAGTAGTAGAAGAAGAGAATCCAAATCCACATTAATTGCAATCTCAAAGTAGTAAATTAATGTTCAATACAAAGAAACAGCAGGTCATACACACCCATGAAATAGGTTATGAAAATTGTGACTAGTTCATTCCTGAATAACGTAAGCAATCACGTGTCAAAAAAATAAATAAATCAAATGAACATAGATGACAACAAATGTGCTACCTGTCAGGATTTAGGAACTGATGTACCCTATCCCAATCATGAATAGCAAATTGTTCAAAAGCAGCTCAACAAGATGCATATCGCTTCTGGAGCAGTGCTGCTTAAAGTAATACCAACTGCAGGTAATCATACTGCGAAAACCATTGTGACGACATGTCATGTTTGTTTCCCTTACAAGTGCCAGTGTGGGGGCAGGGCTGCCACACCCGTAACACATTCTAATGCCTGCACAGCCTCCTAGGGGCTGGCGGCAATTCATCCACCAAGTTAGTTTGTTAGTTCCCATGATTGTTATTTCCATAATCTAGTAGATTGCATTCGAGCTTTAGTCCGTAATGTCAGGAGATCTCTATATAGGGGGGAAGCATTATCAATAAAGGCAAGCAAGAAGTTATCTCCAATCTCCCCCTTCTCTCTTCCTCCCTCCTTGCACATCCCTCACTGCGCTTCTCTTTATCCTCTGACCAAGCTCTCCTGTCGACGCATATGGCTTGGCTGAAGTGCCACCATGGCACCACCAAAGTGCGGGAGTCTAGGACATCAGCTAGCTGCCTCTCAGAGTTACCCATTGCGTTCCAATCTGGGACGTGACACAAAAGCACTGAAATCGGAACTCAAAATGCAAACTAATCGGTATACATATGGCTCTTTCGGACCAAGAGATAGAGAAAAAGCAAATGGAAGTTCGATTAGAATAGCAGCTGCATTAAAATTAATTGAACTATTGCAAAAATATATTTAATAATAGGTTAAACCGATTGTTCTCTACTTTATTTCATGATTGCACCTTATAATATGATTTCAGTAAATAATGGGTAGGTACAAGTTCAACCACACTATAAAAAGCTGGTTGCATTAGAGGAACAACATTTAGAAAATATATGAAAACCTGTAACTGAGACGACAAGACCATCACAGGTGAGTAATTATTTTTCATCCAAATGATATTTGTACACAAATGAAAGGAATTATACTTGCATTACAAAATATAGATCCACAGTAACCAATAAAACAGTACCTTTTTCTCACAGATAAATCACAGAAATGTGGAAAGTTATTTTTAGGAAAACAGGAGATTAATTTTCATTTTGAACAGATCAGAGGAGCGAATGTTCTCCCTGTACAGAAGGCTATTGGATTCCCTGTTATTCCTTATAAAGATCTATAGGTGAGGGGTTACGGAATCACCACCAAATTTGGTGATTTGTAAAAAAATGCTGGAAACTGCATATTGCAATAACAGTTTTCTTGCAGCCATTGGCGATTCACAAAGCCATCAAACTTGATTACCGACAGGCATTGTGTTGGCCAATTGTTAATCATTGTTGGTAGAGATTGCCTTTCTTGATGTGAGATCTCTACTATTGATCACGCAAGTATGATAACACATCAAAGTGGTAACAGATAAGTGTCCTAAAGCATTGGGCATGTACTCCTTCCGTTTAGAAATATAAGGCCTATAGTTTGAATGGTCTTGTCTAAAAGTATAAGGCTTGCATGTAGATTTAATAAAGCTTTTCCTACTATACCCCTATTTATTCTCTCTCAACCATATATTATTCATTACCACACACACAAAGTATTATCTCTCATCTTTCAAGACAATTAAGTAGGGGTATCTATGTCATTTTTTCTTGTACGTTTTTAATTTCACTGTAACCTTAATCCTTGTGCAAAATCAAAATACGACATATTTCTAAACAAAGGGAGTACTATACAAGGAGACTGCTTACCTTGACTTTTCTTAGCTTTCTTCCTTGAAGAAAACTTTCCAACAAGTATCGAATTTGAATGTAGGAAGTTAAAACAACATACACATGAATGGACGGGGAGGCAGTTTTAATGAAACCCAAATCAAAATAATAAGCCTAACAAATTTTGGGACACCACAATTTGAAAGAAGAGTTAAAAAGACTAGTGAAAACACCATATTTTGTTGTGAGTAAGTGCAAAAGAATAGTCATCAAGGAGGATAAACAGTATCACATTGTTTACCTTTACCATGATGTGAAGTAATTTCACCTAGTGCATTCTCATCCTCATCATCGTGCAACTCAATATATCCTTTTGGTATCTCTGAGATGCATTTCATCGCCATAATGCTTCTATTTAATTGTTTTGTTGGATGCCTCCACCACCATAATACTGTTTTGTTGTCTGCTGGGAAAACTCCGCAAATGTCATCCCTTCTTTCAGCCTTGATGATAGAGGGGGGATTTTTTTCAAAATTTCTTGCATCAATATATGTTCACTACAAGACCCAGTTGACCAATCACTCCTGGATGCCAACTCCTTTTGATCATTTGATTCATCTTCATTGTCAAATGAGTAACCCAAGTGAGGTAAAGTTTTGTCCCATGACGGCTGTAGGAAGACTACAAAAGTCTCCCGGCTGATGTTTGCGAAGCCAAAAGGTCTACTCACAGCATGAAGAGTAGATCTCAGTTTCCCTCCCGATAAGATTTCTGCTGCCTCTCCAACCTGTACAATGAAGCTCTCTAAAGGGCATCTCACCGAGAATATCCTCCTCCTATTGAATAGCTGCAAGTATGTGTGTCCATCAGGAGGAGAGCATTCTTCGCTGATCATACATTCTTCACCCAGGGTGGAGCACAAGAACAATGGCATTGTTAAAACGGTAAGGATGCCATAGTCGTAGTGCCACTCTTGCCAAAGGTTCCTGAGAGAAATTGCGCTACCCTGACTTCGAATCGAGATATCCTTGGAATCTTTTTCTTTTTCTGCCATAAGAGTTGCCTCATCTTCTGGTCTGATACAGGATCCGTGTGATGATCCAGATCTTTGAGAACACGACTTGTAAGGTGTTGCTGCTACTTTTTTTATGTTGCCTTTTCTCTTTGTGCTGCTCTCCTTGATAATAATGTTATCTAATTCAGAGTGGTAGTGAATGAGCCTGGCCTTTGCAGTGCCAAAGTCAGTAATGCTTTGCTCTAACTTATTTCCACCGATAACGATGTCACAAGCTCGCGCAACCAAAACACCAAGTTCCATCATGCACAAACCTAGCTCCTTAACGAGCTCACAAAGATTCTCAATGTCATCACACTTGGGATCCTGAAATCCATCGACACCCAGTGCCTCCTCCGGACAACCAGGTTCGTTGTTTGTGCTTTCGGTTTCGTTCAAAAACTCCTGCAAGCGCCACTTACCTGAATGCCTTAGAAGCTGGGCAAATGAGGAAACGGACCTATCGAGCTTCTTCAGAGGCACGTCGCTGCCCAAACCATGCCTCTAAATGCCCATGGAAGCAAATCAATTCAGAGGCGCATTGCAGTTTCCAAAGAGAAGGAAAAGAAAAAAGAGGGTGGAAGAAGACGAGAGGAGGGAAGGGAAGGGCGGTAACCTTGAGGAGCTGCGCGCGGGATGGATGGTCCATGAGGACGAGGCGTGGGGCCAGGGGGAGGAGCCGCCGCCGGAGGGCGCCCGCGCGCGGCACGTCAGAGACGGCCAGTAACCCAGACCCGCCTCGACCAAGGGTGGTCCCGACGGTGTCCA
Source organism: Otatea glauca (assembly GCA_036346275.1). Lineage (NCBI taxonomy): Eukaryota > Viridiplantae > Streptophyta > Magnoliopsida > Poales > Poaceae > Otatea > Otatea glauca. The sequence continues at coordinate 32,264,718 of CM070730.1, forward strand.
GGAGGCGGCGGCGCCGGTTGTCATCCGCTGGCTCTGGCGAGAGGAGGAGGAGGAGGTCGGAGAAAGGGAGGTCATCGATGTCCAGCGGCGTCGCTGCCGCTGTCTCTGCCATGGACTGGAGCTTCGAATCTTTCTAGGGCGGAGCCCACTAGAGGCACGCGTGTTTGTCGGAGTTGGGGAAGAAAGGCTGCGGCGGTGGAGAAGTCCTATGTGCAAGCGCGTCGAGCTACGATAGTGTGTACTGGGCAGTGGGGCTACTGGCCTGCCAGCTCGCAAAAGCCCATAAGAAGCGATTTTTTTTTAAATAATACTATTTTTATTCTATTTTACAAAAATAATATGCCGAAAAAATAATTACAAAACTAACCACCTGTTGCCATTTCAAAAGGCGACAGAGAGTCTGTCCCTATCTAAAACGTCGACAGGCTGTCAGTCGCCGTTTCAGATAGGGACAGACTCTCTGTCGCCATTTCAAATGGCGACAAATAGTCTGTCGCCGATTGAAAAAGCAACAGACTTTGTGTCGCCATTTGAAATAGCGAAGAACTCTCTGTCGCCGTTTCAAATGGCGACAGAAAGGTTTAGCGCATTTTTTTATTCGAATTGCAATGTATGTAAATTATGAGCTGTAGTATAGTTAATAAAAGTTAGTATTAGTTGTTGTGATGTTTTACGAGAGGAGATCAAAAGAGTGCGAATCGAGATAAGGAGAATGATTTTTAGCCTTTTCTGACCCATAAAATTTAATGTTTAAATGTAATTTTTAGGAAGAGTAGACCAGATTTGCTCTTTGATATGTGCACTACCATATTCGGGAAAATATTTAATTTACACCTTGCTTTGCATCTAATTTCCACTAGTGCAACAACCCTAAGTATTATAGTCGACAACAACGCATGTTATAAATAGTTCCCACGAAGCACTTAAATTATTTGTTGAACATATATATAAGGGCACATACATCGAAAGTTCGGATGATAAAATAAGCAATAGATAGATTATATTGCAAGGCGTTACAACAAATGGACGAAATTGCTTGCGAACTAACTAACGAAAGCATTGGTTGTCATGGTGGAACAAATAATCGTTCCGCCTATCCGGTACAAACGAATGATGTCCCATATTTTCTGCATATTACCTGACCCATGTAAATTTGGAGATTTGTCCTCGGACACCGCTCAATCCCCACTATGAAAGAACTCCATGGGGATCCACAGTGCTCCCAAGTGTCGCCGAATGGGTGGCCTATGCCGTACGTCTCGGTGTGTAAGACTGAAATTTTTGGTCTTTTTGATGTGGATTTCTGCCCTCCCACATGGGCATGTCATCCCAATTCGGCGTCCTTATGTTATTACCACCGGTTCCGGATGGTATGCGTAATCGTCAAGGATTTGTTGCGTGGTGCGGACCTCGGCCGGCTTCCTTTGTCCCTTCCTCTTGAGAGGAGGTACCTCTTGCACCTCTGGTGTGTTGGCGTTAGCGGACACTTGCCGAGACGCCGCTCTGCTTCGGCTCGCACTCCACCGTATGGTGCGGGAGGTGTGTGTTGGGCTTATCGTTGTACAACCGAAGCGTGCCTGCATCAATGTAGTATGCCCGTTGGCCGTTGAATAACACCGTAGGCGTACTCGGTCCGGCTTTTACGGGCGGTAGTAGCACCACGGGAGGGTTGCTCCCCGCTTATCCCATACGGGAAGTTTGAGATGTGGGTGAGTGCGCCTCGGGTCCACCCAGTTGAAGTAGCCGCACCATTCATCCTCGGCCAAGCGGCACTTTGTAGAATCTCCCGTCCGCTAGTTCATCGTGGCAGTATCAACCATCGCTCAAGGCCGTGTTCGCAAAAGTCGTGGCTTTGGGTGGCCCCGAGGAGGTTTCTCCTTTGACTCGAGCAATTTCACAATTTTCTTTTGGACTCTCGTATGCGATGAACGGTTTAGAATTACTACTTTGTGAGTGAAGCATGAGTTCATCGCATGAAACTCACCGATTGGTTGGTCTCTTACCCACCGCCCCGAACTCGTCGCTCTAGAACGGGACGATCCGGCGACCTCTCCCACCGGTTGAAGTTCTTGGCGAAGCGGGTTCGGCCGTGGCGCTTGTAGACAAATTCAGTAGTCACGCTGCTCAGGCCGTCGATCCATTGGAAGAAGCAACACCGGTCCTTATGCTGAGAAAAGAAAGAACGATGCATGAAATGGTACTGTTAGCCTGTATTTTATGGATACAAGTAGGTTTACCTGGTAGGGGCGGCCACAACAGTAGTGAGCGCGGGCGACCGTCTCTCCGTGGGTAGATTGCATCATCTTCGCCGGAAGGTTTCAGTCGTATTTGGGTCTAGGCAACTCCGGCAGAACTGGAGCGTGCACGCTACTGGTATCCGGGTATTCGGGGCGGGATGACTTCTGCTTGCTGAAGAGGCGACGATAGAACGACATCTTGCCTTAATTTGTGTAGATTCAGATGGCGTGTATTGCTTGTTTGGCGGTGTTGGATGTGTAACCCTAGGCCGGTTTTATAGTGGTGGTGAGTGGTTACTCCGCACGACTACAGCACTTGTCCAGTTTGACGTCCTGGCATCCTCTATGAAAAGCTGCACGACATGTCACCCATCATCAAAGCTGCACCACCTGTCACCTTCTGCGAAAGGCTGTACGACTTGTTACCATCTGAGAAAAGCCACACGACCTGTCATCACGAACAAAAGTAGGCAGTGAGTGGTCACTTTGAACTGTGCCTGCATGTGTGACAAAAGCCTGTGTGCGAAACAATAGAGGTCTGTCAGCGTGTGGTCAAATCGGCCTAAAAAGGTTGAAAGCATTGCGCCCGTGAGTTGTCTAATCGAGCGTGGAAAGCTGCTACAAGGTCGCATCGCACTGACAAAGTAGCTACGTGTGTCTTTGTCCTATCGACGTGACAAAGGTCTGGTAGCATATTTACAAATAGCGCCACGGAAGTAAAAGATTATATATAGCACAAAACTTCATAAATAAAACTAACATATGTGATATTACATGAGCTAAGGAAGTAAAAGACGATATTGTTTACGGTACATCATGTGTAAAAGAAACAAACTAGCTAGGGCCCTGCGCGGTGCAACACCTCGTGTGGTTCCAGGCCTCCTACGACGCTGCACATGTCCAGACGGATATGTGAGCTGGTCAGGGGCCTATCCACGAGTACTCCTAGGAGGCCGGACCGGGGCTGGTGGTGTAGCGAAGGCGTCCTGTGTCGGCTGAGATGGGCCGAGGGCCGATGGGCTGGGGGCCGATGCGAGCTGCGACGAACCAAGTACCACACTCGCGGACTGCTGATAAGGATCCAGGAGAAAGTCGAAGTCCTCGTCCTGGAAAGTACCGTAGTCCCCCGAGGTGCTCGCACTCTGGTCAGGGGCAGGATCAGTCGCTGTTGACAAACTTTTCAAGTTAGAACGACACGTTATGTGAACAACAAAATATATGAAAAAAGAGACCACCTGTTGTACCTGCGGTCATCGGATGACGCCGGGTCCGTACACCGGAGCCCCTGTGCGTCACCGACGAGGGCGGTCGGGTCTGCTGTGTCGACCTCGTCATGTGAGACGAACAAGGGGGGATCTGTACCACGTCGTCCACCCTGGGCCGCCTACACGACGTTAGGTGTACGACACGGTAAGTCAAGTCCTGAATATGGCGCAACGCCCCTCGAAGGCCGCCCGCTGTGACCCCTATCGTATGGGTGGCACCGACCGCCTGTATCAACGCCGACGTCGCCTCGTGTGCCTCCCTGGCAAGGTCGCTCTGCGAAAACGAAAAGAGGCTAGTTAGTTGGCATAATTTTCAAGACATTACGTTGAATGACAAATGGAAGGAGTACGAACCGCGCGGTGGAAAGCAGAGTCTGGCTGGCTGGGGTACGTGTCGGAAGTGGTCGGATCGTGCCTGGGAGGAGACTCCACGACACGCACAACTCGAACGCGGGTGCGCGTGCTGTACCACTCGATATATGCGTCGTACGTGCCGTGGTCGTAGGGGGCAGTCTCGTCGATCACATCTGCAAGAGCCAGTGCCCACTGCTGCGCATGAGGTACCATGCGTGCTGCCCAGCTCTGCGTGCCAATGAAGCCTTTGCGTGTGTACCTGCAAAACAAGAAAGCACAACATTAATTCGCAAGCCACCGAGATCGTAGGTACTAACAGAAGGGAAAAATGTAGAAATACAAACGAGTGCACGGCTGCCGAACGACGGCGCTGTGGGTATGCGGGAACGCTGCGCGTAGACCAAACTGCCTCAAGATGCGGTGGGCGGTGTACGGCTCGACGAACACGTCGAACACCAAGTGACGTCGGGTCAAGCGAAGACGCCGTCGTCGATGCACTCGCAACGACAGCGCAGCGCGCGCGTGCTGGACAAGCTCAGGAGCGTAGGGGCGCCATATGACGCGGTCGTCCGTGAGCTGGTCCAACATCGCTACGTACTGAGGGTACGAAGCGTGCGTCGTAACTGGGGTGAACCGCGGCTGCAAAAAAAACACCAGCGATGAACGTTAGTACAACACGTGGAGAATTAAAAAAACAACATACGGCTACGATAAGTAATACTGACCGGTCGGCGACACCACAATGTCCCCATCGTCGGACGATCAACCTCGTCCCCGGGAACCCTGTAGAAGTCTGCGCGGTAAGCTGACAGGTCTATCAGTGGTCGTCCAATCTGGAACCTCTCGAACGACCACAGCTGCAGTAGCAAAGGGCAGCCGGCGAGAGTAGACGAGTCGGACACGCGACGACACCCGTCGCACAGTGCACGGTACGTCACGGCAAGTACCGCAGGTCCCCAAGCCAGCTGCAGGATCTCCTCCAAGTCGACATCGGCGATCGTCCTCGCAAACTGGATCATGTGCCTGTCGACAGTGTCCCCGTGCGACGAGCAGAACAAGACCCACCCGAAGAGCCACAGAAGGTACGCCTCCAAGTGCGGACGACGACACCGCTCCCGCCTCCGCTACCATCCTCTCGCCGCAGCAGTAATGGTTAGGTTGTTAAATGCAATGAAAATCACACACGGTGAGTTAAATCAGATACGACAAGGAAAAATCGCGCTTACGTAGAACTGCACAAGCCACCGCTGCGTCGGACCGTGCGCAGCTGCGAAAGTCGTGTATCGTGGCTAGGTAGCACCCACGAACCGGCGGAGGATATCTCGCCGCCACTGCGGGTGGACGTCTCTGGAACCACCGCATCCCCTGAGTAGGGCAGGCCCAGGAGGTAATCGACGCCCTCTAGTGTCGGCGCCATCTCACCACACGGCAGTGAAAGGTGTGGGTCTCGTGCCGCCACCGGTCCACTAGAGCGGCAAGCTCTGTCGTAAGGGAACCTCCTAGAGGCACTCCGTCGGTCCTGCAGATCCGCGGCGGTCGCCGACCATACGGGCAATGTAGTAGGCCACCGCCTCAACCTCGCAAAAGAATGTGAGAAGTATTATTGTGGTGTCGAAGGGACATGTGTACAACATCGCGGCGAAATTGAACTAACCTCGGGATTCATCGCGATCGAGACGCCACGCCCTCATGGGGTGCGCAAGCGCAGGCCCCAAGCTCCAAGGCCGCCTCCCCATCCTGCGGGGCAACGCCGCTAAACGGCTCGGTGAGTCGCGTCGACCGACGGTCAAGCAACTCGCATAACCGTCCGCCGCCATGCTCGCAAATAAAAATGTTTATGTTACATAAGGTGTAAAAAGGTGCAAAATAAATACAACAAATACAAATAGAATATAAATGGAACAAGTACTGTCATAATTTAGAGCACACGCAAAGCGTTAAAAAGATACAAAATGAATACAACATACTACACTCTCATTTAATCAAGTACAATAACATTCATATTACATATTTTGACCACACGTACGAATTCGATACAAGCTGTGAAATTCTAGTGCATCGAAGTAAACCATAGTTCAGTACGGAAAGAACATATAACACTTCACGGCTTCTGAATCTTCGGGCAACTCTTGATAGAGTGCCCTGTCTCCTTGCAAGCAGAACATTTCTTTACGCGGCGGCCACTTTCGGCAGCGTCCATATCATTCCTTATACGCCTGGATTGCCTTCTTCCTACTCCCTTCAGCCTGCTCATGTCTGGGACCCAACGTGTATCCTCCCAGCTTTTGTGCTCCGTGAATAAACCCATCACTCGGAAACCGTACATTTCCGCGCTCCAAGTTGCAGCCACAGCTTCCTTACTAAAGAATTAAGACATGAATATACCTAGATCCATATGAATCATCGAGCAGGCAGCCATAACATGGGAGCATGGCCTGTGTAATAGACGAGGCTTATTGCGGTGCGGACACAAGTTTGCTGTGTATGATGCATTCGTGAGCAACTTTCCGCCGGTTCGTCCCACGACCGGCTTTCTCCTTGCACATCACCTCGAAACGGAGCTCCCTTGTACCCATCTTCGTTGCTGCGTGCATCTCCCCCTTCTTGCCTTTGTCCTCCATGTATGCAGAAATCATCTCTGAGTACTTCATAGCAGGATCATTCATGCGCTTGATCGCCCTTGCATGGCGATCAACGAAGTACTTTGTGATGCCACGAAGAACACCCTCAACAATAGCAACCAAGGGAAGGGGTCTCAACCCTCGCATTACCCAGTTGTAAACCTCCGCAAGGTTTGTTGTCATGACACCATACCTCGCACCATCGGTGTCGTAAAGCACAGCCCATTTCTCCCTAGGCTCATGCTCTATCCATTTGGAGAAGCGTTTCAGAGCCCTCCCATTCCTTCGAACCAGGTGGGGAGGGTCAGTGGGTAACTCCTCCAGCCAGCACTGGGCCTCCCTAAGGTGGGGCTGCCTCTTCGTTGCCTCACCAGTGCCTCGATGTCACTCATCCAATTTCTTCCGAGTACATCAAACTTTCTCTGCTGGTTCGGTCGCAGAGCCTCTTGAAAAGCTTTGTCGCTCCTTGTTCGAATCGCTTGTAGAAGTTGGCACCCATATGACGCTTGCACCACCTACTACGCAAATCAAAGCCATGGATGAGTCTCATCCACACCTTGCTTCAACGGAATAATTGCCCTCAAAGCCGGAATGCCGATCGTGTATGATACACACTCCGGGCGTCACGATGAACGACACCGGCTTTGACATTCCGTAGGAACCAATGCCGACTATCTGTTTTTCACCCTCCACGAATGCGAGCGCCACGGGAGAACTTGATTATTGCCATCCACTCCTATGGCGGTCAATATCCGCCTTTGTATTTACCACCAAAAATGTCCCATCCACACATAACAAAGGACGACAATGCCTAAACACATTGATGCATGGACCTAAAGCGAAGAATGCCCGCTTCAAAACCATCTTCCCAGAGAAGCGCTGCGAAGGATGCTCACAAATGTCCACATAAGTTCCGGATTTCGCCCTTTATCACCAAGCAAACCCGCAAGTTCGTAGGAGTCTTCGACGCGTCTTGAACCGTGTTTCCAATGCCTTCTGCTTTGCTCTCCATGCCTTCGCGTAGCTTATTGTATACTGGAACCTCTGTTGTATTGCGAGTACGATGGCCCGTGGCTCTAAATCTTGGTTGCTTACAATCTCTCCGTACATTGCATTGGCAATAAAGCCTGATGATATGTTCCGATGTGACTGCGCAGACTCTGTTAGTACACATGTATGTGGAACGACTATAGAACACTTCCAAATGGTGTCCCATTTAGGCTGGTACGCATGGACGCGCCACGGGCAACCCTCCGTCCGACATCTTACATCATACACCGGCTGATCGGACTTTACAACATTGAAGGCTCTACGCAACGACACTGACCATGCTATTACTGCTTCTTGAACCTCACTCTTATTCTTGTAAATTGCATCTTTTCTCACCTCATTCTGATCATACTGCGAAGGGAACTGTTCGTCATCGTTCACCACCAGCCTGTCGAACGGATACTCATCCCACTCTGCGGGGAATAGATCTTCAGCGGCTTCATCATTACTTAAAGACTCATAGTCCTCATTCTCTGTGTCCATCGCTTCGACCACTGACTCAATGTTTTCGCCCTCGTCTGCCATGCCCATTGCTTCTTGAACCTCTCCTGTTGCAACATCAGCTCTCTCACCTTGCACTTCAGATCGACCAACCTACATCCTGCTCTACTAAGCCTTCTCTACTTTTACTGCTCTCCCCAACTTCCTCTGGTTCTTCATCAACAACCTCTTGCTTTGTCGCATGCCCGGTATTGACTTTCTCAAATGCTTGTGCCAATAACACTAATGGCCATCCTTTCCCAATTGCAATTCTTACGTACGAACTCCAAGATTTCGGTCCTCTCATTTCCATTAACTCCCAGTACGTGCAATCTATTCTTCGGCAAACTACTCCATGTAACTTCAGATCATGCAATTCACGGTCCAAAGAGAACATGTGGTACAACCATCTCATAACCGTAGCCCATGAATGCTCCCCTGCGCGTGACAGGCTAGCCTCTACACTTGTGAAATGACTTAGATCTACCCCTTCAACACCCATGTGCGGAACTCCTTCTCCATAATATATTTTAAATTGCACTCTATCATCCATACCTGTCATGCAAATTCATCGAATTCTTAACATTTGCACAATTTAACGCTACATTGTACGACTAATAATGATCACAAATTTGAATTCTAAGAACGTAGTTTAATTCATTCTGCTTTCGGTCCATACTTTCCGGCCAGCGTTTAATCAGTACAGTTGCAATATTTCAATTCTTACAAATTCTTCAGATTCCGTGATAATTTTCAAATTTCTATGAGAACATAACTAAACTAATGTGTCAGGAACCTCTACAGATTGAGTTATTTTTCGGTCCTGACAATTTTAGCCACCCAACTCTACATGACATCTCCGAATTCTAAGTACACAAATAACCAATTTGGATTCTACATTTCCAGTCATTTAAAATTTATCCGTAATCTCTAATCAAAAAACTATTATTACAATCTAAATTTTAATCCCTACCTCTAGGTCATCCCTACATCGAAAATTAATTACTAACTAAGTCGCATAACTAAACATCTGTCCATACCGACATAACTATAAATTCATGACTAATTCATCTAACTAAACATCTATTCTTACCGAAATAAATATAAATTCCTAACTAAGTCAACTAGCTAAACAACTTGCATGAGGTTCTCATTCCTAACTAAGTCATCTACTCTATTTAATCTGATTACTATATTACATATTTAACATTTAAATACTTAAAAAAAATTAGTACCTAACGAAATGCAGATTTCCTTCCCTTTCTCCTCCTCCTCCTCCTCCTCTCTTCTTCTGTTCTTCTCTTCTTCTTTTCTGTTTTTTTTTCTGTGCGCGTGCTAGCTCGAGTGGGGGGCAGGCCGTGCGCGGGTATAAATAAGCGCTGTCTGTCGCCATTTCAAACGGCGACAGAGAGTCTGTCGCCAGTTCAAATGGCGACATACAGGCTATCGCTATTTAAATTGGCGACAGAGGTGACGGTTGCTCTTTGTCGCCATTTCAAATGGCGACAGAGAGTCTGTCCCTATCTGAAACGGCGACAGGCTGTCTGTCACCATTTGAAATGGCGACGACTCTCTGTCGCCTTTTGAAATGGCAACAGGTGGGTAGTTTTGTAAAAAAAATTTCGGCATATTATTTTTGTAAAATAGAATAAAAATAGTATTATTTAAAAAAAATTCCATAAGAAGTAGCTAAAATCTTTTGTACTGTAGTTTAGTTATAGGGAATTTTTCTTGACTTATCTAACCATCTTTTTTCAAAATTCTTATAATCATTTGCATCGTATTCGAAAAAGGATACATGAGAATGTACTAAACGTTAGGATGTACTAGATATATGTTCTCTCTAGATTCCTCATCTCTTATGAATTTATTGTGCCTTTCCTACTAGTTCTAGGTTCCCACATCTATTACGAAATTAATGACTACTAATTTTCTGGAAAGTCCATAGTTAAAGAATTTTATGTGTATTACTAATTTATGATGCCAAATATGGCTTCTTCATATGTATATGAACATCTAATGGACTATACTATCATATGCGCCTTAAAATAGATGCAAACTTTTAAAATTTAAACTATGATGACAAATATGGCTTTTTCATTTGTATATGAACATCTAATTGACTATACTTGTTGGGAAATCGGGGTGGAAAGACTCAGTAAATTTCAAAAAATTATTCCTTTTCTCGGACCGATCGCATGCATTAGAACCAAGATTTAGAAAATACCAAACACAATAAATGCGTACCGTAGTCCTAAGAGCGCAAATACAACACTTTTGCAGAAGCCCTTCGCGAAGCTCACAACTTCAACGCCTGGATGTAGCAGCGGAAATGAATACGTCGGATCTTCGTGGCAGTAGCAGCCACAACCTTCAGGTATCCACACGAACAGGCGGATGACACCGTATGCTGATATGCTAGTATCGCGCAATACGACTCTTTTGACTTTTTCTGGTTCAGATGAAACCTTTTCACCTTCCTTATTTTTCTCAATTTTTCTCCCTAATTTCTCTCAAATTTCTGAACTGCAGGTGCAAATATATAGCCGAGTACTGTAGTAGGGGCGGTTGCTACAGTAACCGCCACGTGGAATTGTAGCAAGTACCCGCGGACAGCTGGCATTGTAGAAGGTAAATCTTTGCTGCAGTATTCCCATCACTGCTACAATTATTTCTACGCAAAAATCATATTTTTGCATGTAGATTCGCTGCCATTTTTGTAAACAACCAGATATCATGTTTAATCACATTGATATGTATGTCACAAGAGAAGATTTTTGTAAACAACCAGATATCATGTTTAATCGTTTTCTTTTTTGTACCAGCAAGACATCTGATGTCTTTTTCTTGATATTTTGCTCATATGTCTTTAGCATCCCATGCAATTCAATGAGCAACTTCTCCAAGCCATTAATGTAATGCTTTTGATATCTCATATCGTTCAACACGTGCCTGCACTTGAAACAAAATTTTCAAATGCACGACCATGTCGTATGCCATCATGTTCTCGAACTGTTTCTGAAGCTTCGAGTTCAAGGTGGCAAGCATGAGACATGTAGCATCAAGTGCATCATCAGAATGCTTCTTGTAATCATCCTTTTCTTCACGAGATGCACCAGCGACTGGCACAGAAGGAATTGGGTTCTCTAGAACATATTCCTTTCTTTCTTGCTTGAGAACAATTCTCAAGTTCCAGATCCAATCAAGAAAATTGGTTTCGTTCAGTTTTTCCTTCTCAAGGACAGATCGCAATGTGAAGCTGGATGACGAACTATTTGCCATTTTCTACAATAGATTAATATGCAAAATCATGTAGGAGATATATGTTTATGCTTACAATTTTCATCACATGAAAATGATACTGCTATACATTTACAAAAGTGTCCCAAATGTATAACATTTCCATGATCCATATTTCACAATGCCCATGTGAGCTTTGGCATCACTACTCAGACAAAGCTATTTCGATAAGCAAACACTTTGCTAATTACATCTCATGTAACTCTTGGATGACGGAAAAAAACATCTCATGTTAAATTCACCAACTTGATGCCCAAGGTCCAAAACCATTTTGATAGCCCTACTGAATTAAATCAATTCCAAAATCCCATAAGTGTCCGACACTTATATCTACCATATTAAGATAGAAAGTGATACCTTGCTTTGGCAAGCGCATCACCTAACGATCGAAATCTTGACAGTGGACAGAATTGATAAGATATCATCATAATTTAGTTTTAGTTAGGGACCAATATGATTAGTACGTTACTAATCAAAGAATATGCTATCAACATAACAACCATGGCAATTCTCAAATGAACATCATAAAACATGAACAAAAGTAAGCATGTATAACATCCTATACATCTAGAGAAGCCAAATTGATTAAATCAATGAATCAGCATGATCAGATCAAGCTAACAAAAGATTCTACGTTATTGAAAAGATGCTGATCACATCAACATATAACATAAAACACGTATATCTCATACACGTGAAGCAAATCCAGAACTAATGCAATACGATCTTCTCTGATACCACTGTTGGGAAATCGGGGTGGAAAGACCAAATAAATTTAAAAAATTTATTTCTTTTCCCAAACTAATCGCATGCATTAGAACCAAGATTTAGAAAATGCCAAACACAATAAATGCGTACCGTGGTCCTGAGAGCACAAATACAACGTTTTTGCAGAAGCCCTCCGCGAAGCTCACAGCTTCAACGCCTGGATGTAGCAGTGGAAATGGATACGTCAGATCTTCGTGGCAGTACCAGCCACAACCTTCAGGTATCCACATGAATAGGTGGACGACACCGTATACCGGTATGCTAGTTCCGCGCAATACGACTCTTGTGACTTTTTCTCGTTCAGGTGAAACCGTTTCACCTTCCTTATTTTTCTCCCAAATTTCTCTCAAATTTTTGAACTACAGGCGCAAATATATAGCCGAGTACTGTAGCAGGGCGGTTGCTACAGTAACCGCCACGTGACTGTATCAAAGTCGGTTGGTACAGTACCTAGGGACAGTTGGCGCTGTAGTAGGTCGGTTTGCTACAATGCTACCGACATGCAACAGTGTTTCAGCTTTGCTACAGTTTTCATCACTTCTATAGTGATTTCTGCGTAAAAATCATATTTTTTCAAGCAGATTTGCTACCATTTTTGTAAACAACTGTAACATCCCAAAATTTGCTTTAATGTCATTTTATTGGTTAATTTCCCCTTTTTATGTTTTTCTGGAATTTATTGAATTTTTCTGGATTTATTTGAATTAACTTTAAATTAAGTATATTGGTCTTTTGTTGAAAACAATTTAAATTTATGCAAAGTTGAAATAAAGTTTTGCCAAAAACATTTTATTTGAGTCCAGAATGTCTCAAAGTATGTTTGAGATTTTTCTGGGATTTTTCCTGATAATTTATTTGCCTAAAACTAATTAAATGAATTTATGGAATTGTTTTAATTGATAAAAAACAGAAATTCGATGAACAGTGTTGGGCTGAGCCCATCCACTGTGCGTTGCGTCGGCCCATCTTGTAGAAGCTAGCACCATGGGCCGTTGGATCTCGTTAGCGTTTCGGATTCAGCCACGTCTTGGTGAATCTAGGCCGTCCGTCCTGCCGCGTGGCGCAACCGGCGTCGTCTTCTCCGACCAGGACTCTGAGTCCATCTCGTGGCCGCCATGGACACCGCAGGGCAATCGGGCGAAGCAGCGACCCCTAGCGCTATAAAAGGAGAGCGTGGGCTGCGCAAACCCACAATCGACCGAAGCCCTAAGTTTTCATCCTGAGATTCGCCGCCGTTCGTGGAGAGATCGGGAAGTTCGTCGTAAGCCGCCGTGAAGAAGAAGACGCTAATACTCCGCCGTCAAGTCATCGCAAGGCTCGGGACCAGTCGCATTTGCTTCACCATCGTCCAAAGCATCTTGTGAGCGCCTTTGTTTCGCCGGAAGCTCGCAGGAGGGAAGGATCCGCGAGGAGGCCGTCGCTGCCAAAGTATAGAACCTCGCCGCCGTCGCCCAAGCGCCCAAATCCCAGATCCGTTCGCTTCAGTAGGTAAGCGAGGTCGCGAGCGTGCCGTAGGTAGCCGGGCCGATCGCCGCCGCCGACCCTAGGTCCCTGTGCCGCTGCCGTTGACGTGGCTTGACGTTTCGCTGACGCGTGTCGCACACGTGGGCAGCTTCGCCGAGGTGGCAGCATCGTGGCGTCGCGTGCGTTCTGCGCTGGTGCCGAGTAAGCGACGCGCGGGCCCGCACGTCAGAGAGACGTGGTCGCATGGGCTGGGTCCACAGTGGACCAGATCCAAACCATGGACTGAGTCCATGGACCGCGGCACGTGTTGCCGTGTGATTGGCTGGCATCAGGGCTGACGTCACGCTTGCGCAATAATCGGTTTTTCAATTTAAAAATAATTCTGTTAATTCTGATTTTCTAATTTCTGTAATTTCAGTATTTATTCAAACTTCCAAAGGCTATAACTTTTGCATCTTAACTCGGATTTGAGTGATTCAAATTTCTAAAATTTTTTAAAATTGAGATCTATTTAATCGTGAATTTTAATTGATTTTTGGAGTTCATTTGCTCTCTGTTTTGGTATTTATTTTCTTTTCTCCTTCGGTATGCGTAGACGTTGAATTGTGCGACGCTTCGGAGGAAGATCCAACAACTCAAGAGCAAGCTCCAGATCAATATGAGGACCTATTCCAAGGCATGTTGTGCTTTGATCATGTTGAACCCATGTTTATAAAATTGCTATATTGTTTTACTTTATTGCATAGTATTTCAAGTATTCAATTGTTTCAAATTAAATTGGGATCTAGTTAATCTACCCACTTGATTTATATACCCTACCTTGTCATTTGTACGTCATGATCTATTGTTACCCTAGATTGGTTCATTATAGTTGGTTAGTAATGATAATCAACATGGGATGGTTAGACCGTATTAGTTGCTTAGCCATGCCACGTCATCACATGTGTTTGAATCATTGATAAATAATCTTGACTAATGGAATATGGAACAACGTTATGAACTTGTGTGTCATGTGGGATCACACGATGAGATTGAGTTGTTGTGGCGAGTCATGTCACGCAACGATGTTGAATTGTTGATGGCACGTGGTGCTTGGTAATCAACCTGGGTGATAATCATTTAGATTGGGGCAAGTGACAAGGGGCGAGTATGCCAAGGTGGACCCGATGGGCAGAGCGTATGAGGATGTCTTGCCTTGATCACTCTAAGGACTTAACCTTGCAAGCCTTTGACCTGAGTCAATCATGCAACCACATGACTGGTATGGGCCAGCCTAGCTGATTAATTTGCAATGTCTTAGCTTTGGTACTATCTTGGTCGGTGTGAGTTCCTGAGTTATGGAGTAATTCACATGGCGCAAGAGGGGGGCCCTGGATGTGGTAACCAGTCCCACCAGTGTTGAAACCTTAGTGGGTGGTACCGGGTTAAGCCAGCGCATTGTAAAGGCTTTGTTATAATCACTCGCCTTGGTGGTGTTTGGTTGTATCTCGTGGGTAAAGTGCATAACCTCTGCAGAGTGTGAAACTATTCGGATAGCTGTGCTCGCGGTATTGAGCAATGCTCGGGAATTACAGTTAAGGGTTAGCTTAATTAACTCGACAACTTGGTTGGGATGGCATAATGCCATGTGGAAGATGGAATTTGATTTAGGATTGGAAACCTGGTTTACTTAAAGAATGCTGAATCTATCTATTATTGTTATTTGTTTTACAGTCTTTACAATCTATTTATTGTATTTGTTCATAAATGCTGCTTATTGCAAAATAGCCATGATAGCCTATCCGTTGAAATAAGCCTTGCATATAGTTACATAGAATTGCATTCTGTGCACAACTTGTTGAGTGCTTTAAGTACTCATACTTTCCAACAACAATAATCAACAGTCGAAGAATCGACACCTGTGTTGGAGGAGTTCCAAGAGGACGCGAGTCATTAGGGTCCGAGCCTTGTCGGTTGCCTGTGGTGAACTGATGAGCTATCTACGTTTTCTACTTTCCGCTGCTTAATTCTTAGCTTATAATTCAAGTCTTGCCCTGTGTGGCTTAATAATGTAAGTTGGTCATAAGATCATACATTTAGCTATATCAATAAATGAATTACTATTTCTATTATTGTTGCGTATGATGTGATATGTACCAATGTTGAGCTGTGTGCACTAGCGTTGATCCTAGGACTAGTGCGGTAAACACAATGGGTTCGAATCAGTGGATTCGGGTCCTTACAACAACCAGATATCACATTTAATCACATTGACATGTATGTCACAAGAGAAGATTTCATAAATCTATCTTAAGCCTATTTTAGTGTGTGACCCTTTAGGTTCATGCTATGTTGGCAATAAAAAAAAACTCCTTTTCTGATTTATTAGTCACAAGCGGCTCCTAGCAGAACATAACAACTACCCAAATTGTATGAATGTCGTTTATCCGACAAACCTTAAATGAATACATGTCGGTCCCTTTGTCAATTTGATATCATGGTTTAACTCAAGGTTGAGGTCTGTCATCTTTGCACTGTTAAATCAATTTTCTCGATTATCTGAAATAGACTGACAAGATCGATCGATTAACAACTGAATCGTTCGGGCATAGCTATGCATATTCTTTAGTCTCTTTCATCGAGCGGCCGATTGATATCATTCCCTCAGTATGAGGAGGACAAATTCCATCTTGATCATACACTTCCCTCTTCATGATTCAAGGTATACCAGAGTGTTGTCCTTATGATTATCCAGTTACGGACAATGTTAGACAACATTAAAGCATACCATCCTCATGTAAGAAATTTTGTTGATCTCAGGTCTAAGGATCAATCATTATCATTGTATGAAATCATCTACGACACATCATATCCTCAAAGGTGTTTCATAAAGTAGGTCAGTCCAATATCATGTACACCTACATGATATCCACATGATTGCATTGATATCACATATCCATAATTCATGAAACGGGATTATCACAACAACTCATGTGTTTGATTATATTAACCATTTATTGATGTCCTAGTCAATAAAAAAAAATCAAAAGACAACTTTATAATAATGTCATTACAACATTATAGAGTTTCACGATCAAGTCACGAACTTGACCATCTATAATATGACATTATTAATGGAACAACAAAAGCATATTATATTACAATCATCACCATGATTAGCCTCTAGGGTATATCTCCAACAATACTATCATCACTATCATTTAGGCCTTAAAATTGATGCAAACTTTTAAAATTTAAACCGTCTTACCATCATTTTGTCGTTTGCATAAATCTTGAGGCTCTTTGAAGGACAAAAATAGCTTATGTTGTCTACATACACATGGATTGGTATTATTGTTGCAATCTTACTACGCGTTCTGATTTGTTAGAATAGAATTCAAATGTAATCTGTAGACATGAAAGAAACAAAATTCAGCATGTCTACTAGATTATCGCTGCTCCACAAAGTGTCTAGACCTGTTCAAAGGTAGAGAACGTCGGGCTTCGAGCGGGACAGGACTTGACAAGGTGGACCAGAAGCCTCAAAATGCGATTTTTTAGAATGAAGTATTATTTTTAATTATTTCCATCATTAAATATTTTAATTATTTCTTGAATATAACATTTTTCTTACTTTATTATTTGGTCAGCTTTTCGGCTATGACTATGGGCCAGGACTGCGGGTCAAAAACTCGCTCAACATCGGGCCAAGCTAGGTTGTCAACGACACAGATCTAAATGGCATCTATTTGTAGATTTTTTAAAAATAATACACGAAAAAAAATTACAAGAATATAAGCCAAAAAAATACAAAAGTAGGTATCTGTCACCATTCTGAAGAGCGACAGAGTTTCGTCGCCAGTCAAAATGGCGATTGTATTTCCGTCACCATTTCAATTCGTGACAGTAAGTTAGTCGCCACTTCAATTGGTTATAAATGCGCCACCTCACAGCCATATCATCAATCGCGAATTGGACTAGTGACTATAATTTTCGTCGCTAATTGAAATGGCGACTGACGGTTCACGTTCTTAGTCACCATTTTGATTGGCAACAGAAACCAGACTATAAAGAGGCACGCGGCCAGCCCAGCCTCGCCTGTGCGCCCAAGAACAACCAAATTGAGAGAAACTGAGAGGAAGAAAAGGAAATAGGGGAGGAGGAGAAGAGAAGAGAAGGTGAGGGAGGAGGAAGATGGTGTGGAGGTGGAGGAGGAGAAGTTCAGTCTATATTTGAAGGTTCAAATTTCAATTTTTTATTTTGTACTTTCGAAACTTAGGTTAGAAAACCAAAGTAATTCAATGTGTAGGTATTTAGTTATGTAGACTAGTAATAATTGTGTAGATATTTGTAAACTAGTAATTTGTTGGTAGATGTGGATAGATTAAAAATATTTATAGAGGTACATTTAGATCATTATGTTTTTTTAAATATTTGTCGATATTTAGGTATGTCGAGTAGTAGTAATTGTGTAGTTATTTGTAGATTCGTAACTGGTTAATAGATATGGGTAGATTAAAAATATTGTTATAGATACATTTAGATCATTAACACTTTTTGTAAATATTTGTAGATATTTTGGTACATCGAGTAGTACTAATTGCGTAGTTATTTATAGACTAGTAATTTATTGGTAGATATGGGTAGAGTAAAAAAATTTATAGGTACATTTATATCATTTTCTGTAAATATTTGCATATTGGTATTATTAGTAGAGCTAAGTTTAGAATAGTAATAATTGTGTTGGTATGTGTAGGTTAGTAATATTAATGTAGACATATTGCTATTTTTGTATTTGTAGTGCTGTGATCGTGGATTAGGTTCGCTTCGACATGTTGGGAATAATTCGTAAAACTTTGCTGGATAGTATGAAGTGTAGAAGTAAAATCTACGGACAGTTCTAGCAATTGTGCATTGAATTGTAGAGCAGCATGGGTAGATTAAAAATATTTATGTAGGTATATTTAGATCGTTAAGATTGTTTGTAAATATTTGTACATTGGTATTATTGTTAAAACTATATTTAGAATAGTAATGTATATGTTGCTGCGTGGAGGTTAGTAATATTAGAGTAGATATATTGATATTTTTGAATTTGTAGTACTGTGATCATGCTTTAGATTCGCCCGACATGTTGAGAATAATTCATAAAATGTTGCCGGATAGTATGAAGTTGAGAAGTAAAATTTAGGGACATTTGAAGCAATTGTATATTGTAGAGCAGGTTCACGTCACTCTAGGCATATTTTCGCTATTAGGTTGGTAATTATTTAAGATCATTACGTATTGCATGATAAAATGTCGATACGTCTTGTGCGTAATAACAATTGTGTAACAAATGTGCCCAGGTATGGATGATGGAGTTCATTTCAAACTATACTTTAGAGGAGTTCTACACATGGGGCCAAAAGGGTAGAACTAGGTCATTTTCCAAGTGTGATAGGTAGTTTGTCGCGCACAGGGGAGTGTCCTTGGGGCACTGTTAGGAGATGGTTGTACAACAAGTTCTCATTAGACCCTGATCTAAGTGATCTGAAGTTGTATGGTGTGAGATGTCGATCACGGGAGTGTATGTATTAGGAGTTACCGGAACTGAAGGGGACGAAGTCGTGGAGCTCTTATGTAAGAGTGGCTAAGAAGAGAAGATGGACTCTAGTGTTGTTGGCACAAGCATTTCAGAGAGTTGCTTCTAGCCATGTAATGATAGAAAAGGATGTGGATTCTGTTGTAGAAGAAGTTGAGGAGTCCAGCTATAGTCATACATCCTTATTGAGTCAAGACGTGGGTGGGGGGAGGAGATAGTGCAAGATGAACAAGGTGACACCGCCTTACCATAGAAGCAAGAACTCATGGGCATTGCGAACGAAGGGGAACATATGAAAGGGTTAGTGGAAAGAATAGAGGTAGAGGACCTGAAGTACAAGGCTTTACCTGATGATAACATTTGTGTTGATGGTGAGGTTCGACGGGATGAGAGTTACCCTGATGAGTGGGAGGACTTCCAGTTCGAGAATGTAGTAGTAAATGACGGTGAAAGCATTGAATGGGAGTATAGTGGGAACGAGGTGTAGTTGGGGGCAATTTACAGAAGTAAGTGGGAGGTGTAGAAGGCTATGAAGGAATGGGCAGTGTCAATGAGGAGAACATTTAAGGTTGTTAAGTTAGCACTACGGGTTTATGACGTCAGGTGAGAGATGGAAGGATGCACATGGCGTGTTCATGGATACCATCCTAAGTAGGACACGGTTTGGAAGTGCTCTATAGTTGTTCCACATACATGTGTGATGACTTAGTCTATGCAATCGCATAGAAACATCTTTTCAGGCTTTGTTACAAACGTAATGTACGGATCTCGAGGCTCGTTCTATTATACTTGCAATAAAGTAGAGATTCTAGTATACTATTAGTTATGTGAAGGCCTGGAGGGCAAAGCAGAAAGCCCTCGAAGCTAGGTTCGGTATGTACGAGGACTCATACCAGAACCTGTCCAGCATGCTTCAAGCCATTGAAGGGAGGAAAGTTGGGACAGTTGTAGATATTTTCGAGCAACCCTCGTAGCGCTTCCTAGGGAAGATGCTTATGAAGAGAGTGTTTTTTGCATTCGGTGCGTTCATCAATGCATTCAGACATTGTCGACTGTTGCTTTGCGTAGACGGCACATTCTTGACTAGGATGTACAAGGGGCAGATTTTGACTACCATTGGAGTAGATGCTAACAATCGTGTTCTTCCCATTGCGTTGGCTTTTGTGGAGAGTGAAAACATAGATAGCTAGCTTTTGTTTCTGAGTAACGTGAAAGTCAGAATCGTCGGCCACCGACCTCAGGTTTGCATAATACATGATCGTCACCCTGGGTTGTTGAAGGCAATTATGCAGTTACAGCATTGTGAAGATAAGCCGATTATGGACAGATTTGTAGAGCAGGTGGTGCAAGAGGAACATGGGGCAAACTTTTACATCCAATTCAGAAACAAGGCTCTAACAAAGCTATTCAAGAGGTTATGCAATCAGAATCAGCAGCGGAAGTTCAATTCACTATAGACGAAGCTAGACGAACTGACGAGGAAGCATACAACAAAGGCTACAAAAAACCTAACTCCTGACACGGAAGAGGCCCTCGTAGCACTTTATGACTTACCTACGGACCCTCTACAATTAGTTAGCAGGACTGGCAGGGCCACAAAGTGCTTCTTCAAATAGATTGAAAATGAGCCAAAGGAGAAGTGGGTTTTACTTTACGACACGAACGGTGCAAGGTATGGTGTCATGATGACTAACATGGTAGAGGTCTACAATGGGGTGATGAAGGGTCTGAGCCCCCTTCCTCTGATTGCTATAGTTGAGGGAGTTCTTCATGGGATTACGAAGTACTTCATGGATCATCATGCAAAGGCATTGGTTGCTATGAATAATCCTGTAGTAAAGTACTCAGATATGATCAATGCATACATGGAAGATAAAGCAAAAAAGGGGGAGATGCACAGAGCGCTCAAGATGGGGATGAGAGATGCGTTTCGAGATATTATGTAGGGAAAAAGGTAGTCGTGGGACAAATCATGGTAGAGTTCTATAGGAGTGCACCCTTGGGAGGCAGAGTTGTTCCTGCACATGCAACAAGCCCCTTATGTTACACAGGCCTTGTGCACATGTAATAACTGCATGTTCCACCGTTCGTATGGATACACACATATTCATGGATCAGTATTTTATAAAGGAGGCGGTAACTGCAACTGGAAGCTGAGAAATGTATGGTATCAGTGTGATTGGTTCATTCATGGACCATCGCATGTGGGAGCATACAAGGTGGGTTCCGAACATCGACAGGCTTAAGGGGGTCGTACGACGCCAAACAAGACATATCCGGAATGATATGGACACTATGGAATGTGGCCGTCGAGTGAAGAAATGCTCCATTTGCAAGGAGATGGGGCACACTTTCAGGTATTGTTCAACGCTGAACTAGAACTAAAGTGTTGTGTAAACTCTGATATATGTTAGTTGTAATATAATTTATTGATATGTTTTTACCCTTTGGATATTGTCGATGTATTTGAACAGATTTGATATTCTTGAGTAATAATATTTATGTTGGACGTTTGATTATGTGAATGTGTAAATGTATTTTGTTTGTGCTTAAATGGTGTGTGCATGTCAAGTTTATATTTCCATTTGTTTGCTAACTGTTTTTCACTTGTATGATGTTTATATTTCTATGTTATTTGCTAACCTGTTTGTTATTTTCATGGTAGGTATGGGGGCGATGGTGTAGCTCCTGCGTGACAGTACGAGCTGATCAGCCCTATCATAAATGCGTCGCACCATAGTCGTTTGTCCACACAGGCCCTGATAGAGGGTCAGGCGCCTACTGAGCTTTCGTCCCTACATTTGCGCACCCTCATGAGGGCATGGAGGATCGACGCACAATGGATACCGAGGTTTATGCAGTCATTTCAGTGTTGCAATTGGATTCTACTGTGAATACATATGAACTTACTATCTTCTTCTTCACGCAGTTTACGGGCCACTAAAATGCTACCATTCACCAGAATGGTGGAGGCCACACGTGCAGACGACACTAACAGGCACTGTGCCTCTCGGAGGTTCCCTTACGATAGAAGTCTACTCACGGCTCTTCTTGACCACTAGCAACTAGATTTGATATTCTTGAGTAATAATATTTAGGTTGGACGTTTGATTATGTGAATGTGTAAATGTATTTTGTTTGCTAACTGTTTTTTACTTGTATAATGTTTATATTTCTATGTTATTTACTAACCTATTTGTTATTTTTATAGCAGGTATGGCGGGCGATGGTGCAGCTCCCGCGTGACAGTACAAGCTGATCGACCCTATCATAGATGTGTCGCACCGTACTCGTTTGTCCACACAGGCCCCTACAGAGGGCCTAGCGCCTACTGAGCTTTCGTCCCTACTTTTGCGCACCCCCATAAGGGCATGGAGGATCGACGCGCGATGGATACCGAGATTTATGTAGTCATTTCAGTGTTGCAATTGGATTATACTATGAATGCATATGAACTTACTATCTTCTTCTCCACACAGATTGCGGGCCACTAGATTGCTACCAATCGCCAGAATGGTGGAGGCCACACGCGCAGACGACACTAACAGGCGTGGTGCCTCTCGGAGGTTCCCTTACGACAGAAGTCTACTCACGGCTCTTCTTGACCACTGGTGACTAGAGACGCACACCTTTCATCTCCCTTGTGGGGAGATGACACCGACGCTAGAGGACGTCACTTACCTGACAAGCCTTCTATGCACCGGACAGGCTATTGTACCCGATGACATTGACCCACACCGGTGAGCCGAGATCCTCACAAGGTTCAAGGGCATGCTACCTACCGAGGCCGGTTACTAGGTGTTCACCAGAGGCCACAGCCCGACTCAGAAGTGGCTAACGTAGTTCTCTGTAAGTTGTGTTTTGTTTCCATTTTATTCTCTCCTATGATGCCACACAATTCGAACTTACTAATGTGTTGTTTTTACAACACAAGAGGGTGGTAGCCGGTGCTACGGACTATGTCGTGCGATGCCACTTGGAGGCATACCCACTGTGGTTCTTCTACTGGGTCTTGTTCTGCTCTTCCCACAGAGACAACCTTGACAGGCACATGATCTAGTACACGAGGATGGCAATGGATGCGGAGTTGGACGACATCCCATAGCTAGCTTGATGCTCGGCTGTACTATGCACCACCTACAGGGCCCTATGCAATAGTTGTCGGTGCGTCTGTAAGATCGAGGATGCCGACTAGAGGGGGTGAATAGGCGGTTATAAAAATTTCTTCTATGATCAAAGTCTCGCCTAAGTACCCTTATGTCAAAACCTAAATGATAATAGATGCGGAAGCGATAAATTAAGGTTTTTGACAATTTAAAGCCTAAATCAACTAGGCTCACTAAGTGCACTAGATAATTATATCTCTACTCAAGAATATATAATTCTGAAGACAATTAAGCAATTTAATTCTAGGAATGTAAATTGCAACAATATAAATAGAGAATTGAAAGGAAACACAAAGAGACACATCGATGTTTTACCGTGGTGTTCGATGACTTGCCGGTCTCCCCTAATCCACGTTGAGGCTAGCCCAAACCTCTTTGGACCGGCTCCACGAATTGAGCACCCGCCTCGATTCTACTAATAGTAACTCTTTCCCGCTCTGGGTAGGTGAGCTCTGACCTTCACAACTTTGCTGGGCCTCCTCAAAATCTCCTTGAGAAGATCACCGCGCACGATGCCTCCACACACCGTCTAGGTGTCGGCAAACACCAAGAGTAACAAGCCAAGCCCTCTAGCTTGAGCTCCACCAAGTACAACACATGTACAATGGTGATCACCGAGTGCAATACATGCACAAGGCCCCTCAAGTGCAACACATGCACAAGAGGCTCTCAATCCTCTCCTAAATGCAACACATGCAAATAGGGCTCACTCTTAGCTCAAAAACCGAATGGAAGAGAGCAACACATGCACACAACTCCAACAAACCTTCCCCAAGGTCAGCAAACCACAAATGCCAGCCCCAAGGCTCCTTTTATAGCCTCCCCAAAGAAAACTAGCCGTTTGGGGCAAAAACAGGCAAAAAGTGCAGTAAACCCGGTGCTACCGCCCTACTAGGGCCAGTAGCACCAGCCTCTAGGCCAACGGCTAGAAAAACTAGTCATTACTCAGAAAATCTGGTGCTACCGAGCCTTTTTTCTTTTACCCGAGCTAAAAACACGCGTTCTGAACTTTTTACACTGCCCTGTGGGCCAGTAGCACTGCTCGGGCTGGTGCTACTGCCCATCTAGAGCCGAGCGGTGCTACCACTGATCCAGACACTAAAACACTCAATGTTTTACTCCGAACTCCGATTTATGTGATCTTTGATTCTATGCGAAGACTATCACAAGGCTATAATCTCCACCCATTTTTAAGATTTAAGCAACAATAGATATTTCTAAATATCACAAAAATAAAAACTCTAATGTAGTCATTCAATTCTAAAATCTGATTTCTCGAAATCCCTCACATAGATTTGATCAAGAGTGTGACTACAAGCTAGAGAGAGTCAATAAGATCAAATATTGAGCCATGTGATGATCAACTCATGATCAAAATAATTTTGCAAAACACATTTGCAAATTCTAATCAGATGCTCCAATATCAAATGCATGAACACGAATATTTTGCGAAACACATTTCCAAATATAAATCTTGCAAACAAGAACAATCAAGATCATATCTTTGAGCCATGTGATGATCAACACATGATCAAACCAATTTGCAAACACATTTGCAAACTCTATTCACATACTCCAAGATAAGATTCAATTAAACTATATTTTGCAAACACAAAGCATAAACCTATCTTAGCCTTTGTGACGATCAACACATGATCAAGTCACAAGCTAAGACTCCGATGCATGAACTCTCTATTTGCAACACATGCAAATATCTAGCACCATACAAACAACCACTTAAACCAACTTACATAAACTATCTCCCTTTTTGCAACACATGCAAATCCATAGCTCTATGCAAAAACCAAATCAAGATTCAATAAGAAGCAAGCATGAGCTCCCTTATTTGCAACACATGCAAATACTTAGCTCACGCAAGAACCAACCAAGAGAGTGAGCTAGAGTGAACCGGATTGAGTTCATCAACACAAGATGAAGCTCAAGCTAAAATACTTAACCCCTCTTAATAGTACGGCACCTAACTAGCAACCCGGTCTCCCATCCAAACACCGAGACCGGTAAAAGACTATGAACACATCCTTAGCCCTAGCTAGTTATACCTTTGCCTCTAGCACATCCACTTGGAGCTTTTATGATTTTTATCATCATCTCTCCAAGTCGGGATCTTAGTTTTGTTCATCAACACATGATGAACTCCCCTTGTCTTAGCTTCGGGATCCTCTCTTGATGCTTATCAACACATGACGACGTCCTTGTCCCGTTCATCCATCTCAACCTTGCACTTAACCTATTTCAAACTCATTGAAAGTGTTAGTCCAAAACACATGGTTGTTTCAATTATCAATGCACTCCATTAACACATAATGGATGCTCCCAAGATCCTTTGATGATTGACCACAACCCAAAGACAAATTAATTGAAAAATTAATTGTGTCTTGAGTATACTAGTACAACTAATTCCTATATACTCAAGAACTTTCGATTGCCCTAGGATCAACAAAGTGAATTATCAACACATGACTAGTTATTTGTTGATTTAATGGCAACCTAACACAATTTAAATTGAATTTAAAATTTCAAGAGTATATATTAACTACATAAGTTTCATATACTCAATTTGATGGAATCTAAAAGTAATGATCCAATTTATATGGAGTGGTGGAAAGGGATCAATACTCTTAAGACCATTAATTGTAGACTAAACTTCATTAGATGTGTGCATGCAAATAATTGAACTTGAATCAATATGCACATATTCAATTTTTGAATGCTTTGGAGTTTATCCTATATTGCCATGAGTATACTACAACTACACAAGTTAAATATACTCAAGGGGTTGTTTCAAAGTAATGATCCTTGATGTAGAAAGATGAATTAGATCAATACTTTGAAACTTCAAGATTAAGCATGAACTCCCCCTGAATGTGTGCATTCATGTATATATGGAGTTGAAACATTAATGCACATCTTGAAGTCTAAATAATGGTAGAGTTCATCATTTAACTTGAATCCAAAATATGCATTAAGATATCGTAAAATGAATACGAGTGCATACCTTGGGTTTTCCATTTTTCAATGAGATGAGATTAATCAAAGATGTACTCAATAAAAGAGTTAATCTCATATTTGAATTTACCAATATGATTATGAATATTATATCCAAAGAATTCAACAAGATATGACAATATGAACTCGAATGCATACCTTTGATATTTCTATCTTTTCATCCAAAAGAGACTAATGAGAGTCAAGCTCAACAAAAGAGTTAGTCTTATAAAAGATTTGTCATTAATTAACAATTGAGACTAATCAATATTATGATTATCAAAAGAGTTCGTCTCAATATTAGATTTGTCATTAACACCAAAACCAACTTAATGGAGCTTGAACTTTCAGCGTCGCCGATCACTCGATACTCACTAAGTGCCCACTCCTCCACCAGCTATGGTCCTTCGAGTGCTTCTAGGTTGGACGTCCGCATGTTGAGTTGGGACCTTACAGGGACGTCCTGTACTGGCAAGCGGGGGATGACGTGGATTGTCCGATGATGGGGACACTATGGTGTCGTCGATTGGTTAGTATCTTGCCTCTTTCGTATGTTACGGTACAGTTCAGCTTGGTGTTTACATTCATAATGTCTACTGCTACTTGTGCAGCCCACGTTCACACCAGTTACGTCGCACACGTCGTACCCCGAGTACGTCATGATGTTTGACTAGTTGACAAACGATGTGTGATCTAGAGGCCATACCTACTAGAGTTCATAGCCGCGTGAGCACCCTCTGATCTTTCCGTGTAGTGCACTCGTGATGCCGCCTTCTGGCTCCCCCATCATCACCTGGTGTTCGTCGTGTTCGTGGAGACGTACTCGGTTCACTGGGTGATGCACCAGTTCGGACTTCGCCAGGTTTTCTCGATCCTCACGGGTGTCGTCGTACCACCACACGTCCACTAGTGAGTTTTCTATTCTGCCTTGTTCCGATGTGCACATGTTACTTATTTTTGCAAACAAACAAGGAAGGATCTCTTAGAGCGTTCAGGTTGGACACAACACAGACACACATTCAGTAGTGGCCCCATGCGTTGGAGGACATCCACCAGGAGGACGCCCCTTACGACCACGGCATGTACGACGACTACATTCGGTGGTA
Source organism: Otatea glauca (assembly GCA_036346275.1). Classification (NCBI taxonomy): domain Eukaryota; kingdom Viridiplantae; phylum Streptophyta; class Magnoliopsida; order Poales; family Poaceae; genus Otatea; species Otatea glauca. Next base: position 32,292,098 of record CM070730.1, read on the forward strand.
CACTACACGGACACATGTCAGAGTTGTCCGTGTCGTGGAGGACCCTCCTCGGCAAGTGGCTACTATGGCGGTTACATACCCGACGCAGCCGGACTCAGCCTTCCATCTCTTAGTGAGTCAATTGATGTGATTAAAAATATGTACCTACACATGCTTTCTTATAATGGAACATATTTATATTTGCATGTAGAGCGACCTTGCTAGGGAGGTGCATGCCGAGGTAGTCGCATTTAGGTCTGGACTCAGCTTTGGTCACGCATTGGAGGCCACGTTGTATAAGGTGCGAGGGATGGTGGATCATGTGATCATGAAGTCTTGGTGCATCGTCGAGCTGACGCCGTGCAGGAGGCCTAGGGAGGAGGCATCGTTCCACATGTCAGCCGCTCATCCTCGATACATGGGCGACATACCCAGCACATGCCAGCTTGTGCACCACGTGCTGCACCTCCTCCGAACGTGGCAGGGGACTCTAGCTAGTAGCGAGACATGTTGTACAGTCGGATGTTCCCAGGTAAACCTTTGGTGCTTATTCGTACTTAACAAGTTCTTCATAATTTGCACATGTAGTTCTAATGTTGTCAAGTTTTTCTTTATGCAGTCGACATTCCAAACGCCGGCGATGATGACATCCTCCAGTACGGCCATGCCACCTTGGACACTGGTGATGACGACGTCAACTACCGCCCTTACTTTGTTGACCCTCTAGGAGCCCACAGAGGTTGTGCTCGGTCTATCACAACTATCCAGTGCACCTGGAGCCAGCTAGTCAGCCTAGCCAGCCAACTAGTCAGTCGAGCCAGCGTACGTTACACTGCCTCCACCTGCACGTCCCGTTAGGAGCACTAGAGTATGCTCCAGACCAACTAACGTATCCGTCGGGACATGTTCAGTGCCTTAGGAGGGCTAGGGCTGTACAAGAGGTTGCATCGCACGAGAACCACATATATTTTTTTTTCGCTCATAACTTATGTACTGTACAGACATATAGTTTTTGTTAGTTCATAACTTTCGTTCTTTCATAACCTTTATAACTTATTCTTCACACACGTTTTCTCATATCCAATTGTTGCTCGCTTACCAATTTGTTAATTCCTATTGCCAAATTATCTGCGCATGCACGCTCACAAGTAACGAACAATTGTCGATAATGATAACAATGGACGTGATAACACAGTCCTACTTGGTTTACCATATTGAACATGCTATGGTAGGGCGAATTGACCACATGAAGTCAGCATCTATGTAAGGCCGATTGGATAACACGAACCCAGTTGCTTTGTCGGGCCTATTTGATAATACGCATCCATCAGCTTTTTTAGACCGATTGTACAACAAATTGCCTATTGCTTTCTCAACCCGATTTGACAACACGCTGCCCCTGCTTCCTCAAAGTGAAGTGACAACACATTGCCAATTTTTTATCAGCTTGATTTCACAACACTCTGCTCACCGCTTTCTCAGACTGAAGTGATAATAAACTGCAGCCAGCTTTGCCAGACCAAAATGTGGACACGCTACCCCCACTCTATCAGCCTTATATCGACAACACAGTGCCTATAAAATCACCAGCCACCAGGTAGCTCTACTTCAGTAGCCCAACCTCCACTCCATTGCAATGGTAGACAGAGGAGGCACCTCAAGCCGTGGGAGGGGTAGACGGGAAAAACGTGGTCAGACCGCACCTCGAGGCCCTGACCCTTCATGGTTTCTGGGTCGTGACCCTTTGCTCGTGGTCCACCAATTCTATGGTTCCAAAGACCCTGATCCCACCAGCCCAGATCTTCCCATTCGAACAAGGGACTACTACAACCCCAAAAATCCAATCCACAACGGCCTACCACTCCGCCCCCACAAGTGGCCGACATGCAAGCACGACCTCGAAGACGTTTTGCAGGTTTGCAATGAGTCTAATGTCAGCCAGGACGTCATTTCTATTGATGCCCTCTATTCATGGAAACCGTTACAACTCTTACATACCATTCGGTGCATGTCTCGCTATATGATACATACTCTTGTTTGCAGATTGCGGATTATAAATTCACTGAATGGATGGACCCACCGTATCCCATAAATGCTCAATGTTACATCCACACATTGCTGTATCGCCTTAACAAAATGCGAGAGGACCTCACTAAGGTCAAGAACAACAACAAACAGCTCCACAGGCAAAACTTGGAGCTCTAGACCCAGAACGATGACCTACGCCATCAAAGGCTCAGGGAGAGGAACAATGAGGTCTTCCACCTCAGCAACGACTACCACACTTACAACTACTGCAGCAATGCTAGCTGTAGTTATGCTTGTCACTATTATGACTAGCAGCAATGCTAGCTGTAGTTATCCATGCTGTCTTGACGATCAGCACTCCCTATGGGTGCCTTACAATTATCCATTCGAGCCTTAACGTCCTTCGCCCATAAATTGTAGTCCATCTTGCCCTTTTACAATTCCAAAAGGTGCACTTGTATCGTACTTTTGTTCATGTTCGTGGTTGCTCTGCGTTGCTGTTTGTACCGTCCAAAGTACCAACGTGAACATGGGCACCGAACCAAATTGTATGATCAAAACTATATGCGCCATGTAATCTCCCCGTTTATTATGAAATGGTATCTTTCATTCATTCTGTTTTGTTCAAACATTAAACATGCAATGACAACATGTTGCCCCCGCTTTCTCAGAGTGAAGTGACAACACACTGGCTACTGCTTTGTCAGGGCGATATGACAATACACTGTCCCCACTTTCTCAAAACGAAGTGACAACACACTCGCTATTGGTTTGTCAGATCGATTAGATAACCCACTGCCCCCACTTTCTCAGAGCGAAGTGACAACACACTAACTATTGTTTTGTCAAACCGATTTGATAACACATTGCAACCCGCTTTCGTAGAACGAAGTGACAATTCGCTGTCACCAGCTTTGTCAAACCAAAGTGAGGACACGCTACTCCCCACCCAGACAGCATTTCTTCACAAGCCCAAGTTCCACCACAGACACTGCATCTGTGCCAGTGCCGCATTCAACACTCCCCTACAACATCGAGGTTGACGATGTCTACCTACGCGAAGCTTCTTTGCAAGCTGAGGAGGTAACTTGAGTAGGCGGCATCCTATCCTAATTGGTCTTGCAAGGATGCACCTATGCCCCCAGAGTTTCCTTGGCCAAATTGCGACTGTGGTCATCTGGCATGGATCAAGCAACCCGAGTATGTAGACACCATCGGCCAAGCTTTCTACAGGTGCAGCGAGACCCTTGTAAATTAACGACAAGCAGTTACATTCCGTAATACATGTTGTCTTTCCCCGAGCTCTAACTTTATCCACACAAAATCCTAGGAACACCTAAGATGCTACTTCTTCTAGTGGATCGATAGGCCAGACAAGTACGACATGGCATTCTACGAAAAGAGTCACTTCTTGAACTACCCTATAGCACCTGGGCGGTACAAACATTGGAAGCCTAAGCCTTAGACCAAGGAAGACAAACTAAAGCCATCGCGCTACCGTCCTGATGATGCGAACTTCTAGAAGGCACAGGAGGAGCTTGAGGCGCATTGAAAGAAGATAAAGGAGATAGCTGATGAGCAATACGCACGAGGGTGGGAGGAGCCTAAGATCGCACCTGAAGACTACTACTAGTTGGATGTCTATGGGATAACTGGAAGAAAGCCAAGGCACTACACCTCGCGCAATCAAAGGGAAAGGCACCGATGGATCTTTCTATATAAGGCCTACGCCACCAAACATGACTTATTTCATTTCCAAAAGGCGTGTATGTACCTTAGTTGTAGTTTCCTTTCGTGGTTCGTACGTGCCGTCCCGCCATGTCTCTTTTGTCATTTTGTATGTAAAGCTATGTTATTTTCTATGTCATGCTATGTACCACCCTAATATTTCAATGTCATGCTACCTACCCTAATATCTGTATATACATTTCCTCTCGTCGTTTTCTACATCTTGCTATATCATTTTCTTCCGTATGAACCACATACTCCCTACCTTAGTTATGTTTCTACCAACAGTAATCATCACAGTTTCAAATTTTTCCTTATCATTTAAAACCTATGCCGCGCTGCCCTTTTTTCAGTTAGAAAAAACAAACATGCTGCCAGTCAGAACAATGACAGTGGCTTACTTCTGTAATTTTTCTTTTCGACTTATTATTTCTACAATTTTTTATTTGTCACCATATTTAATGGAGACATATTTATTTCTCTATTTTACAATACGACAGAGTTCTGTCCCTATTTCAACTAGCGACAGGGTTCTGTCATGAATTGAAATAGCGACAGAACTCTGTCGCCTTTTAAAATAGCGATAGAAATCATACGCGGCATCCACATCATTATATCGCTATTTTGAATAGCGATAGAACTCTGTGGCTATTCCAAAAATCGACAGTAGCCTAATTCTGCTATTTTTTTTGGCTTATTATTTTTGTAATTTTTTATTTTTCGTGTATTATTTTAAAAAAATTCCCTATTTGTAACTATATTTTTTCTTGTGAATAAGGTACTATCCTCGTTGAGTCATTTTCATTGTTAGCATGGCCGTTATATTAAATTCTTTTTGAGAATGTGGGAACAATTGACTTATCAATAGAGGGATTACACGAATTCTAAGTCAATAGAGGGATCAAATGTCAACCACATTTTCTTTCAGCTAGATGAACATCAGGTTCGAATTAAAGGCATAAAAAAATTAAGAGCACACGATATAACTAAGAACACGTGCAGTTCTACGAAACATTCGGCTAACAAGATTCGGATTTGCTAATTTGCAGTCAACCGCACCGCTCCGTTCGTGCGGCCTGGGCCTAAGCTCTCGACATGTGAATGGGAGGAGGAAGAGTTGACCGGTTGTGCGCATCCTATTTACCTGGCGCGCCCGACGTGAGGGACTAGGCACGACTGGAACATACATGTGAGAGGGTGGGCTTTCGTATTCGGATTTTCTGGTTTCATATTCGGATTTGCTTTGGTATTTTGGTATGCTTTCGTCTCCGGAGCAGACAGGCGAGAGGGTTTCGTATCCGGAGCAGACAGGCGAGAAGATTTCATATTCGGATTTGCTTTTGTATTATGCTATGCTTTCGTATTCGGATTTTCTGGTTTGAAACTTCTCAAGTTAAAAATTTTTCTAGTTGAAAGTCCTAGATTTGTTTTTTCCTAAGTTGAAATTCCCCAAGTTGAAAGTTTCTCAAGTTGAAACTATTTCGAGCTGAGTAAATTTTTCTTGTTGAAAGTATTCGATTTGATTTTTGCTGAGTTGAAATTCCCCAAGTTGAAAGTTTCTCGAGTTGAATTTTCCGAGTTGAAAGTTTGTCGAGTTGAAACTTTTTCGAGTTAAAACTTTTCTAAGCTGAGTTGAAACTTTTCCCAACTGAAAGTTTCTTGAGTTGTGTCGACGATCGGGACCATCGACCGCAGAAAGGGGGATGCAAGGAGATCGTTCGGGGGTGAGGCCCGAAGTCGTGCTCGTTTGGAGGCGCCTAGCGTCGCGGAATGTACGTCGGGGAAGAAACACCGAACACGAGGTTTATACTGGTTCGAGCTCCCGAGTTCGGGTAACAGCTCTACTCCAGTTTTGCCCTGAGGCGAATGGTGTATATGCGGTTCTGTGAGAGAATACAAGCAGGGCCCGAGCCAGGGGCCGCTCAGAAGCCTGGCCGTGAGGGGGAGCTCGAACGTCCCTGTTCTCGCCGCCGCCCTACTGTACTGTTTTTCTTGGCGTGTGTTGTGTGTGTTTCTTCGCCCCTTATCTTCGTTGTTGTGTCCCCCTTGGTCGGGGCGATCCGTTGCTTTTGTAGCCCTCCAGGAGCCTTCCTACTTGGTTCCGAGGCTGACGTTAGGAGCCCGTGACGAGTTGACGGGGGCTGACGAGAGGCGTCAATAGTCGTCGGGAGCTGTTGAGACCTTGACGGGAGCTGTTGAGAGCTTGATAGGAGCTGTTGGACCCTAGTTCCCAAACAGTGGCAGGTAGAGCGCTGATTCCCACACAGGGGAGAGTTTTTACACGAGATAAATAAATTGTTACAGATGTCTTTTTCTTTGAAGGGCGTAGAGGTGTCGAGGTCGAGGTGGATGGTGCCTACCCTTGTAACTGTGCCCGAGCTCGTTGGTCTTGAGCCCGAGCATCGGGAGAGCACCTCCTACGTCGGAAATGAGCCCCCGGACTCGTGAAAAGTAGCCACGAGGCCCCGGGGGGATGCTTACACGTGGCGAGGGTACCGATCCCTGACAGCAAGCCCCCGAGGCTCAAGGGATGGCCCTAAAGTTCGGGACATCCTTGAGTCTGATTGTTCTTTAAGAAGGGATCAGCTCCTTGGTCGAGCTCGGAAGCCCTCGATCCCGATCTCACGCGTCAGAACCCCCCCAAGGACCCTTGTCGTGGTTGCTCAGACATGCTTGGGCTTTTACTTTCACGGCGTTAAATTGGAAATCGTGCCAGGGGGCGTTCGAGCTTCGCTGCCTCGATCCCTTATAGGGGATTCGAGGAGGCGATCTGCAATGCTTCGTGCTCTGACAGGGAGGGCGGTGGACACGGGATGCGACGCCTCAGGTCTCCTGGGGGGAGATTCGAGGAGATGCGACCGTGGCACTTCATGTCCCCTGCCCGAAAGTCCTGGCGCACCTTTTGAGGAATAACTGATGCTAGCTGTCAGAGATCGAGCCTTTTTAAAAGCTCAAAGCCGCATACTTCAGAAATTCCGCACTCTTGCGTTGTGCCTTAGCCTTTATGCTTGTTGCCTTTTCCTTCCCCTGACCCGCCTTAATCTCTCTGAGCACCATGGCCAAGTATGGGAAAAGCACCTTGACTACGGAGAGGATGAAGGAGCTCGAGGCGCTAGGACTCTTGGACCCAGCGACCTAACGGCTTTTGGCGGCTGGGGAGGTCGAGCTGCGTCCCCAGGAGGACGAGGTCGTGAGAACGGAGCATTACACACTCTTCGGGCTGCGCACCCCAGAGAGCGACTTCTTGGCAGCCGTTCTCGTGCAATGCGAGATCGAGATTGTCAATCAGGTTTTGAATTCCATTCTTCTTCTTTCCATATTCTCTCATCTCTGCGAGGGATTCTTAGGGATCCTTCCCACTCCCTCTCTTTTCTTTCGCTTTTATTCCTTGTTCCGCACCTCGAAGGACCCCGTCGTTGGGTGCCTTTGCTTTTAGCTGCGGACCGGGCTCCCTAGCACCTTCTTCAAGTCCCGACCCGGGACTCCCTCGGGCTGTGGAAAGAAAAGTGGTTCTATTTGAAGAAGGGTGAGGGGAGCGGGCTTGCGTACAATGGCATCGCTGTGGACAGCAAGCGTGAGACCCCGGAGCCCGAGGACTCGACGACCGACTAAGAGGCCATCGCCACCATCCACATTTGCGCTACGCGCGGCCTCACCGGTCAGGCTGTGGTCGTGGATTACCTGTGGGCTTGGGTGTCCCCTCTGCGGAATATGGTGCACCCGTTCTTCGAGATCCGAGGGAGGGCGACCCTACCCGGGAAAGTGCCAAAGGTAAAATTCTTCGATATCACTCTTTCCTGAGCTCGGGCGAACCCCCTTCTTTTGATCACCTTCCATCCTCATTTTCATTTTTCCGTAGCCCTGGCGAAATCGTGGGTGGTGCCGTGCATGCAGGACGTGTTTGGGAAGGCAGCACACACCTATGTCCTCGATAACCCCGTCCCCAAGAACATCTTGAGGCGGAGCAGCGAGGTAACCTTTTTTCCACCCGTTCGTCGGGTTCGACTCGGGCTCAGTCCTGCTCTGACCGTGTTGAGCCACACAGGAGAGCTAGGAGCTGCGGGGACGGCGAGGGGCCTGCTGCCGTTGCCCGGGCTGGGCAAGGGCAAGAAGACCTCCAAGAGGCCTGCCCTGGATGCCCCAGGCCAGGCCGTCAAGAAGCCCCACGTCGAGTGGGGCGACCGCGTGATGGTAAGTCATTTTTGTTGAGCTCGGGGACATTCGGGCTTGACCTCAGCTTCTCGTCGTTTCCAAGCGCTCTCTCTTCTTTGACCTTCTTTTCCTCTTCCTGCAGCAAGAACGGGCAGCGGTTGGCGTCGAGCCCGCGCCTGGCGTCGCGGTCGCAGGGCACCTGGGGAGAAGATGCTTCCCCAGCCGCCGATGGGGGCGGGGCGTCGGGCCACGCCCCCTCCACCTAGGAGACGGAGACTCTCACCCAGGTATGCGCACATCTTTTGCCCGGGGCCATGAGTGTGGGTTCCCCCTTTGCAAGTCCTAGAGACCTTTTTTGTTATAGACCCTGATTGTTGTCTAGGGCATGTCCGAGGACGAGGAGGAGAACACGGGGGACTATCTCTTGGTCCCCCAAGCAAGGCCGTAGCGCGCCTAGCTTACCGCGGCGCACTCGAAGGGCGGCGCGACTGGGGTTCAGACCAGGGGCCCCTTGGTCTGAACGTTGGCCCGGGCGGGCCGCAGCGGAGGCCGATGTCACCAGGGACACACCAGAAACTGACGCCACTGGGCCCGACGCGGCTGAGGTCGGGATGGCTCTCGCGAGCATCACCGGACTCGACGGAGCGTCAGGTATGCCGATCCCCCTCGTTGGTCGCTGTCTTGCTTTTGTACTTCGACTTTCTTCGTAACTTTGCCTTCCTTGGCAGGCTCGGTCCGCCCGCGCCGCCTTGCGCTTCGCACGAGGTAGCTCAGGCGGTGCCTCCCCCGGCGTCGCCGACCCGGCACCGGAGGGGCCACCGAGGAATGCACGTCATCCCTGAGCGGCAACCGCGCAAGCCTTGAAAACCGTCTCCAGGAGGTTAGTCGAGCTCGAGCCCAACTTTTTCCTTCTTTGTTTTGCTTTACACCCGTGGGTTCGCAGTGACACTTCCCGCGCCTCTTCAAGGCTTGGACCTGGTTGCCAGAGGGCTTGGGACCATGCACGTCCATGCCAACCAATTTCGGGCGTTGTGCTCCCTGGTCGAGGAACTGGAGCAGTATGTCCTTGGCCTCGAGGAGTGCGCAGCGTGGGTGGAGGAGGAGATCCAGCAACTGAAGACGGAGCACACCCTCGAGCTTTAGAAGGCCATCGAGGCCGAGCAGAAGCGGTCGACCGAGACCCTCGCGAGCGCCCGCGCGAAGGCCGAGAAGATCCATGAGGAGATCCGCACGGCGTCCGCGGATGTCATCGAGACTACCCTCGCGGAGGTGGAGACGGATCATAAACGAGTCGCAGAGCTCTCCGCCGCCCGCACGAAGGCCCTTGCCGAGCTCGAGGAGAAGATGGCCGAGCTCGAGGAGAAGCTAGGGCGACCAGGGCAGGGAAGAGCGCCTTGGCCCAGCTCAAGGAGGAGCGAAGTCGCGTCGCCAACGCCGAGGTTGAGATGCTGGCTTTGAGGGCCAAGGTCGCCGCACTTGAGCAAGAGAAGCTTGCCCGGGAGATGGCCGACCTGTAGATAGGTTAGTAGGTAGGAAAAAGGGGCAAGGGTTCTCGACCCCCTTGTAAATATTAGTTATGTAAATTTCTATTAGAAGAAATAAACTCCCTTTATGTTCGAAATTGAATGCGTCTTTCCAAGACTTAGCCAGAAATCTTGCTCGAGATTGAATGACGTCTTCTCAAGACTTAGCCAGAAATCTTGCTCGAGACTGAATGGCGTCTTCTCAAGACATAGCCAGAAATCCTGCTCGAGACTGAATGGCGTCTTCTCATGACTTAGCAAGAAATCCTGCTCAAGACTGAATAGCGTCTCCTCAAGACTTAGCCAGAAATCCTGCTCGAGATTGAATGACATCTTCTCAGGCTTAGCCAGAAATCCTGCTCGAGATTGAATGACGTGAATGTCGTCTTCTCAAGACTTAGCCAGAAATCCTGCACGAGATTGAATGGCGTCTTCTCAAGACTTAGCCACAAATCCTGCTGGAGATTGAATGACGTCTTCTCAAGACTTAGCTAGAAATCCTGCTCGAGATTGAATGGCATCTTGTCAAGACTTAGCCAGAAATCCTGCTCGAGATTGAATGGTGTCTTCTCAAGACTTAGCCAGAAATCTTGCTCGAGATTGAATGGCGTCTTCTCAAGACTTAGCCAGAAATCCTGCTCGAGATTGAATGGCGTCTTCTCAAGACTTAGCCAGAAATCCTACTCGAGATTTTGGCCTTTGCCTAGTCGCCCCGCCTTAGTCGGCGGATCGGGGCATAGAGTTGGCCATTGGGACCCGAGGTCTAACCCACATTCTTGACCTAGAAAAAAGGGCCCACGACAGAGTCAGGTCACTGGATATACCTTTGATCGGGGGCGAACCATGACCGTGGCGTTAGGTCAAGGCGGCCAAGTCTGGAAACACTCGACCCTGCCTCGTCGCCGCGTCCTCACCGCCGATCCCGAGGCGCAGGATTCAGTTGCTGGGGCCTGAGGGCTAGCCAGTATTTTTGACCTGAAAAAAGAGGGACCCATGACGGAGTCAGGTCACTGGACATGCCTTCGATCGAGGACAAACCTGAACCGTGGCGCCAGGTCAGGATGGCCAAGCCTGGGAACATTCGAGCCCGGGGGCCCCCTCAGCGGGCGGCCTCCCATTCAAATCACTCGACGGGGGAATAGTCGGCTTACAGTGATAAGGATCGGCTTACTGCGGTCAGAGCATCCCCAGAGGAAATTTTTAGAAATCCATGACCTCCGAGCCTGGGAAAGCTTCAGGCTCGGTGTTAGGTCAAGATGGCCGAACCCGGAAACACTAGGGCTTGGGCCAAGTTTTGGGGTGTCAAGTCGAGACAGCTGAACTCGAGAATGCGTCGAGTTCGGGGCTCCCCCTGAGGGCGGACTTTGATTCGAAACCTGCTGCGGGGGAATAGTCGGCTTACTACGATAAAGATCGACCAACTGCGACCGAAGCATCCTTGGAGGTGAATCTAAAGTCCATGTCCTCCAAGCTAGGGAATGCTTCAGGTTCGGGGTGCTCTCCGAGGATAGCCTCTGGTTGGCTGACTACGCGGAATGGTCAGCTTACCCCGATAAAGTTCGATTTACGGCAACCAGAGAATCCTCGAGGTGAACCTGGAGACCGCGACCCGAGGCCAAGGCACGCGGAGTGCAGGGGAAATATTCACAGATATAGATAATAAAGAAAAACCTCTGGGCACCTCGAGGTCAGGAGGCTTTCGGCGTGACCTCTGGTCCAAGCCCAGCTACAGGGGGGAGCCAAGACGTGATAAGAATTGGCTTATAGCTGACTACGACACCCTGGAGGTGGTCCTTATGATCACGCCTCGCGCCCATGTCACTTGAGGTGCGAGGAGACATAAACGCGGGAAACAATAAAGAATAACTTTAATTTGCGGGAAAGACACCAAGTCGGGCCCTGGGCGCGGGTCGTTTACCAGATGAAGCCCTTGGCCCGTGCCCCAACGTAGGGGAGTAGCCGGCTTACCGCGACAAGAACAGTCTTACTGCGGACTTGACTCCCCGAAGGCGGACCTTGAGAACGCGACCTAACGTCGCGGCCCCTGAGACGTAAAAGAGATGTTAGTACAGGTAGGGGAAGAATCTCCTATTCCGGGCAGATACTTATGCCGGGCTTGATCCTGGGGCGGTCCCGGGTGCAAGGGAGCAGACAAAGCATTATAAGTATGAATGATGGAGCAAATATGCTTTCAGTAAACTAATGCTAGGTCGGCCCCCCAGCTCGAAACACTTACCAAGGGTGGTTTTCGGGTACGGACCCTGCTACAGGGGGATAGTCGGCTTACTGCAGACGTGGCCCCTGGAGGCGTACCTCGAAACTGTGACTTTGTTCGAGCAAAGGGGTAACCAGACCGAGGCCTAGTATCTCGAGGCCGAGGGTCTCGCGGGTGTGACCGCTAGAGCGAGCCTTGCCGCGAAGGGGAGTCATGACATGATGAGAATCGGCTTACTGCTGGCTCGACCCTCTGGAGGAGAACCCTAGGATCACAACCCGAAAACGCATTCGCTCGAGACACAAAGAGGTATAAAAAAATGGCACAATCATAGTTGATAAAGCAGAAGCATTTTATCATGAAAGCAAAAGGCAGAGCATTAGACATAGGATTTCTGGAGCTGGTCAATGTTCCACGAGTTCGCGAGCTCTCGGCCGTCGGGCATGGCCAGTCGGTAAGCACCCGTGCAGCCTACTGAAACGACGCGGTAGGGGCCGTCCCACAGCGGGGATAACTTGTTGGTGCTAGACCGATCCTGAATCCGTTTTAGGACTAGGTCCCCAACTAGGAGCCCCCTGGGTCGTACCGATCGAGAAGCATGCCTGCGAAGTGCTTGCAGGTAATACGTCGACCGCATCAGCTCACGGCATCTTACTTCCTCCGCCAGGGCGAGGTCGAGGGACCGTTCTTGCTCGAGGTCGACCTGTCGGCCGAGCTAATCCTGGCGGAGCCCAACGCGACCTCGGGGGGCAAGACGACCTCGGTACAAAAAACAAACCAAAAGGGGGTCGCCCGCCTAGCTAGGGGGATGGTCTGGAGGGTGTAGGCCGACTGGTATGCCTTCCGAGCGTGGAACTGGCAAGCTCGATAGGCGCAGATGATGTCCAAAGCATCCTGGAGCGCCGTCGGCCAATAGAAGCCCATTCGGAATGCCTTCCCAACCATTGTCCTAAAAGAAGAGTGAGCACCGCAGTGGCCCGAATGGATGTCATTGAGAAAGTATTTACCTTCCTCTGGGGTGATGCACTTGGCGAGGACGCCCAAGGTGCCCCGCCGATACAACTATCCGTTGATGAGCCCGTATGAGCTCGCGCGGCGCTTGAGCCTGCTGCCCTCGACCGGGTCAGGCGGGAGCTCACCGAGGTTGAGGAACTTGACGATCGGGTCCATCCACGAGGGAACACTCTCGAGGAGGGACACAGAATCTTCCAGATCGACGATGGTCGGGGTCAGCAGGGTCTCGAGGATGACGTCCGACGGGATTTCATCGTCGGACGACCCGAGCATGGACAGGAGGTCGGCACGAGAGTTGTCCTTCTTGGGAACATACCCAACCTCAAGGTTCTTAAACCACTTCTCCATCTTGCGTACCTCGGCAAGGTACTTTGCCATTGAAGGCTCTAAGCATTGGTAGTCTTTGTTGTACTGGTTGATGACGAGCTGAGAATCTCCCCTCACGACTAACCGACGCACTCCCAGCGACTTGCATGATCGGAGGCCGGCCAATAGGGCCTCGTACTCCGTGACATTATTGGTCGCGGGAAAGCCGAAGCGAATCACATACTTCAGATGATCTCCTTGGGGGGTATAATGAGGACGCCAGCCCCCGAGCGCTTAAACGATCTTGAACCATCGAAGAACATGGTCCAGGGACCTTCTTCCTCGGCCTCGGGTTCAGGGGTGGGCTCCACCGTCTACTCGACCACGAAGTCGGCGAGCGTCTGCGACTTGATGGGGGAGTGCGCCACAAACCAAATGTTGAATTCGGCTAATTCCATAGCCCATTTGGCGATACAGCCTCCTGCTTCCGGTTTCTTCAGGATCTTGCCGAGCGGGAACCCGCTCGGAACGACCACAGTGTGCGCCTGAAAGCAATGCCGGAGTTTGCGCGAGGATGGAGAGAGCGTAGAGTAGCTTCTGGACCTGGGGTAGCGCTCCTTCGGTCCGTGAAGCACTTCGCTGACGTAGTAGATCGGCTGCTGTCGGCCATCCCGTTCGGCCACCAGGAAGGCGCTGACGGCCTGTGCCGTGGCCGCGAGGTAAAGCAGCAGCGCCTCGTTCGGCTGCGGGGTCGTGAGCAGCGGGTGGCTCGAGAGATACGATGTCAGCTTGTCGAAGGACCGCTGGTCTTCGGGGGTCCATTCGAAACCCCGATGTTGGTGCAGGGCCTTGAAGAACAGTAGCCCATGCTCCCTGAGCCTTGAGATGAACCAGCTAAGGGCGGCCACGCGTGCGGCGAGGCATTGAACCTATTTTATTGACGTCGGGGCGGTCATTCTCTCGATCACCTCGATCTTCTCCGGGTTTGGGCCCATCCCTGAGCTCCCGATCATGTAGCCGAGCACCTTTCCCGAGGTCGCGCCGAAGACACACTTCTCTGGGTTGAGCTTTATCCCATACCTGTTTAGGTTGGTAAAGGTCTTCGCGAGATCGTCGACGTGGTTGGCTTCAGAAGAGCTTTTAACGATGATGTCGTCGACATAGACCTCGAGATTTCGCCCGATCTGGGGGTCGAAGGTCCTGGACATCAGCCGCTGGAATGTCGCCCCCGTGTTGCGGAAGCCGAACAACATAGTGGTGAAGCAGAATGTCCCGAATGGCGTGATAAAGGCCGTCTTGTCCTCGTCGCTTGCCGCGAGCCTGATCTGATGGTAGCCAAAGTAGGCGTCGAGGAAACTTAGCATCTTGGCATTGGCGGTGGAGTCCACGATCTAGTCTATGCATGAAAGAGGAAAGTTATCCTTCGAGCACGCCGAATTCAAACCCGTGTGGTCGACACACATCCTCCATTTCTCACCTTTTTTCTGCACGATCACCGGGTTGGCCAGCCATTCGGAGTAGTCAATCTCATGAATGAAGCCGACCTTCAGGAGCTGGTCGAGATGTTTCCTGATTATTGCCACCTTCTCGGGGGGAAAATGCCGTAGCTTCTGGCGCACGGGCTGGTAGCCAGGCCTTGTTTGCAATTTGTGCTCGATCACCTCCCACGGGCCCCCGGCATGTCTGCCGGTTCCCACACGAATATGCTCTTATTGTCGCGGAGGAAGGTGACGAGCTCGAGCTCCCATTTCGGGTCGAACTGGGCGGCGAGGTGGACGCGCTTGTCCGGGTCGCCTTCTATGAGCTGGACGGCCTTGGTTGGGCCACTGGGTTGGATCACTGCCTTCCAGCGGGCGTCCTTTAGCGTTACCTCGGGACCCTGTTGGGGGAGCATGCCCGCGATTGCCAGGGCTTTCTCCTCGCAGTAGTGCACCACTTTGAGGTCGTCACGGATGGTTATGACGCCCTAGGGGCCGGGGAGCTTCATGCAGCGGTGGCCATAATGGTTCTCCGCCATGAATATGACCAAAGCCGGCCGCCCGAGGATGGCGTTGTAGGGGAGATCTCCTCCACCACTTCGAAGGTGAGTAGCTCGGTGCGAAAGCACGATGCCGAAGAAGGGGGCCGCTATGCTCCTGATCTTTGACCGGGGGATCTGCATCCGGTCCAGCGTGCTAGCCAAGAGCAGGTTGAGGGAACTTCCTCCATTAACCATAACCCTCCTAACCACGGTGTTGCTCATGGTCGGGGCCACACCAGGGTGGCTTAAGGTCCTTGGACATTCCTGGGGGAGCATCGTCCCTTGAGAAGGTGATCGGAACACCAGCCCATTTACAAGGCTGGTTGTCGGGCTTCCCAGCCGAAGCTTGATATACGGTGCGCGCAACGTTTTTGAGCTCGCGCCGGGATTGGTATGCGGATGAACCACTGAAGATCATGTCGACGCGGCGATCGCCCTGTTGGAATTTCAGGTTGAGGCCCTCTGGGCCCTCGCGGGCACCGTCCCCATCGGGCAGCTCGTCCCGTTTCGGGAGCGTGGGCATCTCTCCATGCCCGTCGTAGAAGGCGTCCATCTTGAACTACCACATTCTACAGCTTCGCAGGTCGTGGCCGTGGGGTCTGTAGAACGGGCAGAACTTGTTCGGGTCATACCCGGGCCTGGCCTCACTAGTGTGAGGGCAGGCGAGGCCCCGCTAGAGGTCTGCCCGATGTTGTCCCTGCTGTGGCGACCACGCATAGCTGGCCACCGCCATCGCGGTGACCTTGCCCTCGCTTCTTGCTGTGCGGTTCTGGGCCAGCGTCCTTGGAGCCAGATGACCTGGCCTCACTAGGGATGCAGCCAAGCTTGCCCTGGTCGTAGTCACGTTTCCAACGGACGGCGTCGTCCGCGTCCGTGTAACGTTCCGCCATCCAGGAACAATCTGTGGACATTGAGGTTGGCGGTGATCTCCAGGTCCTCGATAAAGCGCCTGTCCCGGACGCTGAATTTGAAGGCCTTGACGATGGCCTCGCTGGAGAAGTTCAGGATTGAGTTTCTTGTGGGGTGAACCGGCGAACGAAGTCGCGGAGAGGTTCGCCCTTGCCCTGGATGACGCGATCCAGGTCCCTTTCTCACCCAGGGCGCTCGTAGCAGCTCTGGAAGTTTGACCGAAGGGCGCTTCGCACCTCGCGCCATGACCGGAAGGTGCCTGGGGCCTGGTTAAAGAGCCAGATGCGAGCAGCGTCGTCCAAGATGGTAGGGAGGTAGTTGGCCATTACAGCCTTGTCCCCGCTGGCCGCTAGGATCACGGTGGAGTAGATTGAGAGAAATTCGTCGGGATTCTTGGTCCCGTCGAACCGCTCCATCGGGGCGAGCTTGAACCGAGCCGGCCAGCGTACTCGACGAAGGTCGACGGAGTACGCTGGGCAGCTGTAGGTCAGGGCAGCGCTGTCGCCACTGCTATGGTCGGAGTTGCCATCGGCGAGGCGATCGAACTCAAGCTGACGGCACACCCCACGATGGTCCTGCTGGTTAAGGAGGGCGTCGTAAGGATGGCGATGATCGCGAACCTTCTGACGCCTGGGCAGAATATCCGGAGATAGGCCTCCGGAAGCGTCGCTACTTGAGCGAGCGCTGCCGCCGCTCTACTGATTGCGGGGATGCCCGCGCGCCGGGCCTGGGTCCTGGTGAGGTGGGGACAGCTACGGCGGGCTCTGGGCCCGTGAGTATGGAGTCGGCCGGCGAGAGCGGTGGTGGCCGCGCGACGAACTGCCGTCGCTTTATAGGGAGCGAGGCTCTGGGTTCCAGTGCCGTTCTTGCTGCGAGGGTGTGACCTCATCGGCCGCCCTGCCAAGCTCCTCAACAAGGGACCGACGAAAGAAGGCTGACCTCGCCCTGGTAGGATCAGCCATGACCCGGGCGATGGCCCGCAAACGTTTTGTCGGTTGGGATCGTCCAGGCGAGTAGGGCTGCGGTGCCCGGATGAGGTGCAGAGCCCTTCGCACCCCTCCTGTCAGAGGGTAGTGATGGCCTGGTTGATGGAAACCTAGACCAATCGACGCGCCTCCTCCAGGGCTTCTAGGTCACCGTCACTCGTCCCCGCGCTCGCCTCACGGCTGCCGACCATGAAGGCCAGGCGTTCGTGCGGCGGCGGCTAAGGCGTGAACATGGAGGTGGGGCCTTCACACTCGGGACCGTCGATCGAGTCTAGCCTTGCTGATCGTGACATGTCATCGTCGAAGCTGAATGTGCTGGCGACGCTGGAGCAGAGAACTCTGAACGAGTGAAACTCCGGACCCACGGTGGGTGCCAGTTGTCGACGATCGGGATCGTCGACCGCAGAAAGGGGGATGCAAGGAGATCATTCGGGGGCGAGGCCTGAGGTCGTGCTCGTTCGGAGGCGCCTAGCGTCACGGAATGTACGTCGGGGAAGAAACACCGAACACGAGGTTTATACTGGTTCGATCCCCCGAGTTCGGGTAACAGCTCTACTCCAGTATTGCCCTGAGGTGAAAGGTGTATATGCGGTTCTGTGAGAGAATACAAGCAGGGCCCGAGCCTGGGGCCACTCAGAAGCCTGGCCACGAGGGGGAGCTCGAGCGTCCCTTTTCTCGCCGCCACCCTACTGTACTATTTTTCTTGGCGTGTATTGTGTGTGTTTCTTCGCCCCTTGTCTTCATTGTTGTGTCCCCCTTGGTCGGGCCGATCCATTGCTTTTGTAGCCCTCCAGGAGCCTTGCTGCTTGGTCTCGAGGCTGACGTCAGGAGCCCGTGGCGAGTTGACGGGGGCTGACAAGAGGCGTCAATAGTCATCGGTTGCTGTTGAGAGCTTGACGGGAGCTGTTGGACCCTAGTTCCCACGCAGGGGCAGGTAGAGCGCTGATTCCCATGCAGGGGAGAGTTTTTACATGAGATAAATAAATTGTTACAGATGTCTTTTTCTTTGAAGGGCGTAGAGGTGTCGAGGTTGAGGTGGATGGTGCCTGCCCTTGTGCCTGTGCTCGAGCTCGTTGGTCCTGAGGCCGAGCATCGGGAGAGCACCTCCCAGGTCGGAGATGAGCCCCCGGACCCGCGGAAAGCCGCCATGAGGCCTCGGGGGGATGCTTACACGTGGCAAGGGTACCGACCCTGACAAGTTGCAACTTTTGGTTTCGTTACTTATAGCATGATCCAGTTCTAATTAGAATTTTTTAGTTAAAACTTTCTTATTTTTTAGTTGAAACTTTCTTATTTCTTTGGTTCTGCGCTGGTGGAAGCTCGTGCCCAGTAGTGAGCTTGCCACGTGTCAACTCTACAATGCGTGCTTTAGGAAGGACTTGTGAGGTCAACCGCAAATTAGTGGTACCCACCAGGATTTAATAACATTTTGTTCTGTCCTCCAGTATTACCGCAAAACAAAGGCACTATGTCTTGGTCTTCGCATGTTATCTGCAGCACAACGGAGATGAATGTGTAATAGAAGTGGTATAAAAATTAAGTTACGTAATGCTATAAAAGTGGTATAAAAAACCAACAGAGCCTCAGTCGTACGTGCAGAGGTTACAGCCATTCGGACCCAATATACAAAGAGAGCTAATACACCGTGCTATATAGCATCCAACCATTTGTTCCCCTCTCTCTACCTCTGCTGCTACTCCCCTAGCTCTGCGCGCTTCCTCCACTATCCCTGCCCCTTCGCCCTGCCTCCTGTGCAAACGGCAGTGAGCTTGCCGCCTCACCGCGTCGCTGGCTCCCCCTTCCCCATCGACCACACCGTCCAACCTAATATTCAATGCGCCGCTACCTCGCTATTCCACCCTCCATCGCCGCCACCTACATCTGAGCCGCCGCCACCCCGGCCTCCGTCTACATCCGAAGGTGATGAGGACATCAGTAGCACACATACATTATCTCCTTCCCAGAATAACATTTCAACACCAACTAGACCAATCACAAGAGCTAGAGCCAAACAAATCAATCAATAGGTGAATCTTTTCCTAATAGAGTTATCATTGATTTGAATGAGAATAGATTGCTACCTAATACTTCTAGCTTAATTGTTATTAGGTTTCACAAAATAAACTACTACAACTTCAAAAGCAAGGAAGCTAAGAGAAAAAATCAACACCTGAAAGTATGAACTGAAGATGGAAAATGGCTTCATATTTTGAAGTATTCTATTCCAACTTCTATTTTTGAACTTTTTACTGTACTAGCCCTGTATTTTTTTTGTGAAACTAGCTCCCAAATGCACGGTTTTACAAATATAGCCCCCCTAGCGAGCACGGTCCTTCCGCACTCGCCAGGGGGCTATATTTGCAAAACCATGTGTTCAGGAGCTAGTTTCACAAAACAATTCATCCATAGGGGTAGTACAATGATTAGTTCTCTATTTTTACTATAACAAATGATATACTATAGCACCGAAACTGTATAAAAGGAGTGGCACCACTGACGAGGATTCAGTGTCTCTCATTTGTTTGGGCCCTCAAATTATTAGTGACTATACTCAATTAATGGGCCTGCAGTACATAGATCCCATAATACAATGAATGAAGCCCTTTCTTATCCGAACGATTAGGTCTCCAACCAGTTTAGTCAAGATGGTCAAAACTTCACTTCACACTGGTCATCGCTGACCAGTGAAATTGCTACCCCAACCAGTGAACTGGTCGGGAACAAGCGGTTATCCCCGTACATGTCTTCGTGCAGACAGTTGTCTGACAGGTATACATAACCACCCGGAGGTTATCTTCGGAAAAGGCACTGTTTGGTGGGAAGACACCTCTCTACTACACGACACCCTTTTGGAGAACTACTGCCATCTCTGCAACCAAGATAAATAGGGGCCAATCCATGCTGTTAAAGGCATCTGAAAATAACTGATCTGAAAATAACTAATCTAGAATCTTATCTGTAATGTAGCATGTGACATTAGCAGCCTACGATCATTCTAATCGCTTTATAATCTGTATACTCTAGAAAAGCCGCTTAGCTAATAAAGAAGCAATCCCTATTCTCTCCATTTTGTTCACCAGGAGCCCACAATTTATATTTTCGTAAGTTCGATTAAGGGACCCAAGATCTTGAACATCGGTAGCAAGGGCTAGAAGGAGGGCCTCCAAAGATCAAAACAAAGAAATCCTCTACAATGGATGAAGAAAACTGGTTTGACCTCGCCGAATACGCTCATCTCACCGCAGATGATGAACTAACAAAAAAATAATGTAAGTGCAATTTATAATTTGAATATGTTTCTGTGGCGGAATTAGCAAAAATTGAGGCAGAATTGAAGCAGAGGAACAATCGTTTAAAGCGCCAAAACGTAAAACACTTATTACTCCTCTAGTAAATTCAGAGGAAGAAACCCATGAGGCATGTTCCGTGAAAATTTATAATGAAAATGTGTCAAAAGATAGTAATAACCTTCTAAAAAGTTCAACCTCAGAAGATTGTCTCCAAGGTCTAGGTTATACCCCATCATCAGATGAAGATGGAGGATTAACGCATTCTATCTACTCGGGTTTTTGTGCTTGTGCGGTTACCAGTGAGATAGAAGAGCAGTGAGCGGAACGTGAAGCTCAGGAAGAGGCTGCAAAAACCGCTCAAAGTGAATATGAACGACGTATGGAGGAAAAAAAATTCCGTAGATGTGGCCAAACGCTTGTATTATAATGGTCAACCAAGCACCTCACGAAGATTTCAAGTATCTGGAGAATAGCCTCCTCAAGACATCCCAATTACACCACCACCTCCCCAGGTGGCGGTAAGAGACTTAAACTTTGCTCAAAGAGGCTCGTGGGAGGAAACTCCCGTTGAGAGGATTCACATTTTATCAAATAAAATTCTTAATCATTGAACGAAAGGAGAAGATGTGCTTAATTCAATAATCATAAGATCCCTTACTGCTGACTTGCAAGAAGCTGCCAATGAAGTACAAGTTAGGTCTATATCCACAAGGTCTCAAACCGATTTCCGCGTGGAGGGGTCTTTGTTTGGTCGACGCCAGCAAGGCATTAGCCACCAACGAAGAGGAGATCCATGATGGAGAAGCATTTTGAACGCCTTACCCTAGGTGAAGTTCCTAATCGAGGTTGACGATGACCCCGTTCTCCTAAAAATACGGACCAAACTCCTAACATACAATCACATTCTAGTCTTTATACATGATGTAAAACTTTCTCCCTTGGGCTTAGAAATGTAACCTGGCATGAAAAGTTCAAGCCAGGGTCTTTAGATAGTTTTGATGGAACTCAAAATCTATCAGAATTCTTACAAGTCTACACACCACCATACTGGCTGCTGGAGGTGATAAAAAGGTAATGGTCAATTACCTCCCTACTGTTTTAAAAGGATCAGCATGAACTTGGCTGTTCAATGAGCCAAAAGGTTCCATCTTCAGTTGGGAAAATTTATGCCATGTAATTTTAAATAATTTTAAAAGTTGCTATGCCAAGCTAGGCAAAGAAGATGATTTACATCGTCTTCACCAAACTTTTAGCGAAAATTTACGTCAATTTATTAAATGGTTTGTAGAAGTTCACAATACCATTCCAATATATCTAATAGTTCTGTAATTCATGAATTTAAACAGGCTATTCGTTATAAACGATTTATAGAGGATCTTAATATTCATCCACCATCTACCATACTAGAATTATTCGATATGGCAAACCGATATTCGAAAGCTCATGAGGTCACTAAATAGAACCGTATGGTTGACAAGGGCCATGCCTTACCACAACCTGGCCTCCCAAGGTCAGAAGATCAGAAGTTGAAAAAATCTCCAAATCCGAAGATCGTACGGGGATGAATAAGAAAAAGAACAAATAGAATATTTAGCGAGAAGTCACATGTATCTCGGAATGACCTACATTCTCTAAGGGGAAGGCACATTGAAAGAAAGAAGCTAGTCATCAGGACAACCAGGCTAATTCTAAAAACATGGTGTGACTAGTGGCAATGGTCGCTGGTGTCCATTGCACAGGTCATCAGGACATGATCTGCGAAATTGCCGTACTTGGCATAAATACATGGAAGATTTCTACTCTAGTAAGAGTCCTATGCCTACCTTACCAGAAGAGCAGAGCAATAAGGATGCAGATGGCGATGAAGACATGGGCTATCAGATGGCCAATAATCACATCAATGTCATATTCGAAGGATCATCTACATATGCTTCAAAAAGGAAGTTTAAAACTGCATGGAGGGAGGTCAACAGCACTAACAACCAGACAAGAAAGCCAGAATATCCCAAGTGGTCAGACGTTGACCTCACCTTCAATAAGTAGGATTGTCCAAAAGGTATGTCAATCCCTAGAAAACTTCCATTAGTAGTTTCTTCTACCATTATTAATTGCAAAGTTGGAAGAGTTTTGATCGATTGAGGAAGTTCTTTGGATTTGCTTTTTATTCATACCTTGTATAAAATGAAAATTCCTCGTTCTAAGATAGGACCTATTATAAATCCGTTTTTTGGGATTGTGCCTAGTTCGTCAATATCTCCAGTTGGACAGGTAGTGTTACCTGTCACCTTTGGAAATGCTGACAACTTCAGAACGGTGTTAATTTCATTTGAAATTGTTGATTTTAAATCAGCATACAATGCCACTTTGGGTAGGTCTTCACTAACAAAATTTATGGCAGCTACTCATCACACCTACCAGAGCATAAAGATACCCGGTCCAAAAGGTGTGATAAATGTACAAGGTAACCAAGTTACTGCGCTTAACTGTGATCGCAAGTTACTTGAGATTGTTGATCAATTACCATTAAGTAATACTAATGATGCAGAAAAGTCTTGTAAATCTAATAAGGGAAGTTCCCATTGATCCTGCCAACCAGTCAAAGAACGTTTGATAGGATCATTAATGGATGCCAAATAGGAAGACACGTTCATTGCTTTCCTCCGGGCTAACAAAGATGTGTTTGCGTGGAAACTATCCGACATGCCTAGAGTCTCAAGGGAAGTAATAAAGCACAGATTAGCCATACGATCTGACATACGACTAGTGAAGCAGAAGTTGGGACGATTCGCTCCTGATCGGCAAGAAGCCATCCGACAAAAGTTGAATAAACTCTTGGAAGCAGGTTTCATTTGTGAAGTTGATCATCCTGATTGGCTTGCGAATCCAGTTATGGTCAAGAAAGAAAAGGGTAAGTGGTGCATGAGCGTTCATTTTACCAGTTTATATAAAGCTTGTGAAAAAGATGATTTTCCTTTACCCCAAATCGATCAACTGGTGGGCTCAACTGTGGGTTGTGAATTGATGAGTTTCCTGTATGCATACTCAAGTTATCATCAAATAAGCATGGCAAGTGAAGATGAAGAAAAGACTTTCTTCATAACCCCGTTCAGTGTCTACTGCTACAGAAAGATGCCATTCAGGCTGAAAAATGCTGGAGTCACGTACCAGCGCTTTATACTGAAGACTTTCCATAGTCAAATAGGTCATAACTTTGAAGCTTATGTTGATGATCTCATTGTAATGAGTAAGAATAGCTCTAAACATTTGTCAGACTTGGCTGAAACCTTCAAATAATTTAAATAAACATAAGATTAAGCTTAATCCAGAAAAGTGTGTCTTTGGTGTTTCTTTTAGAAAGTTGCTTGGTTTTCATGTCTGTTCACGAGGTATTGAAGCAAATCTTGAGAAGATTCAGGCCATTGAATCCTTTAAATGACCTTCTATAGTAAAGAAGGTTTAGGTTTAACTGGTCGAATGGCTAATCTTAGTCATTTTATCTCAAGATTAGGAGAGCGTGATTTTACTTTCTTTAAGGTAATACGAAAACACGACAAATTCCACTGGTAAGATGAAGCGAGCAAAGCCTTTAATGACATAAAATTATATTTGCAAAGACCACCCACTCTGGTCTCACCCAACCCTGGAGAACCATTGTTGGTGTATTTAGCGGCTTCAAATAATGTAGTCAATACTGTACTGATTGTTGAACGAGATCAGGTTCAGAAACCTGTTTATTACATTAGTGAAGTTTTACACAGACCTAAGGAGCGATACGCTTAGGTTCAAAAATTTCTTTACGACCTATTAATGGCTTCTAGGAAATTGAGGCATCATTTCCAATCTTATCAGATTACAGTACCATCATCTTTTGCCTTGGGAAGTATCTTACATAACCAAGACACAACTGTTCAGATTGCTAGGTGGACAGTTGAACTTGGGTTATTCGATATCCATTTCGTAGCCCGAACAACAATTAAGTCCCAAATTTTGGCAGATTTTATCGCTGAATGGACAATCAGTGAACCCTCTGTAAAAGAGGATATAACTGATACTAACTAGTAGAAATTGTACTTTGATGGTTCTTGAGAAATAAAAGGCTCGAGGGTTGGTATAGTATTGGTTACGTCTCAAGGAGACCTGATAAAATATGTAATCCAAATACAATTCTCTGCTGCTAATAATGTAGCAGAGTACAAAAGTCTTCTAGCCAGACTCCAAGCAGCAAAATCCATTGGAGTCTGTCGGCTTCTTGCGGTGGGCGATTCGCAACTAGTTGTAAACCAAGTTAGCAAGGAATACATGATGTCCGATGAGGTAATGGCTCACTACCTGGATAAAGTGAGGAAATTAGAAAAATACTTTAGTCATTTTGAAGTCCAATATATACCGCAAAAAGACAATATCTTAGCGGACCAATTATCAAAACTGGGTTCCTCATGATTACCTATTCCATCATGTGTGTTTCTTGAATATCTATGTAAGCTTTCTATAGACATATCCATAGAAAAATCCTCGACTAGTACAGAGGTCGGAGTCCTTGGGCAGAATTCGGATTGGGCTAAACCATTTAAAGCCTATCTAGAAAATGGGATTCTGCCTGATGATATTTATGAAAAATACAGATTAATTTGAAAGGCATGAATGTACAAAATCGTCGACAATACTCTATATAGAAAGGGAACACATGGTATTCTCATGAGATGTATAACCCAGGAACAGGGAAAAACATTACTTAGTGCGATACATGGGGGCTTGTGTGGAGCGCATGCTTCATACAGAACACTAGTCAGTAAAGCGTTCCAACAAGGTTTTTATTTGCCTACTGCTTTGCAAGATGCCATCCATCTTGTGAAAACTTGTGAGCAATGCCAATTTCATGCTTGACAAGTACATTTACCTGCTAATCAACTACTAGCCATACCTTTGTCATGGCCATTTTCGATATGGGGAATAAATGTAGTACGTCCTTTACCGAAAGCAACTAGTGGATTCAAATTCCTATTTATTGCGATAGATACATTCACAAAATGGATTGAAGCCGAGCCTGTGGTCTCTATTATAGCTCAGATAATGAAAAAATTATTTGTAAAAAATATAGTCACTAGATTTGGTGTACCTAGTCAGTTAATTACTGATAATGGATCACAATTTCTTAGTGGTCTGTTTCAAGACTATTGTGATGAAATAGGTACAAAAATTTGCTACGCTTCAATCGCTCATCCTCAGAGTAATGGAGCAGTTGAAAGAGCTAATGAAAAAATTATACGAGGTATAAAGAAAAGAGTGTTTGATCATCTTACCAAACTCTCGGGGGCTTGGTAGAGTGTCTTTGTAAAAAATATAGTCACTAGATTTGGTGTATCTAGTCAGCTAATTACTGATAATGGATCACAATTTTTTAGTGGTTTGTTTCAAGACTGTTGTAATGAAATAGGTACAAAAATTTGCTACGCTTCAATCGCTCATCCTCAGAGTAATGGAGCAGTTGAAAGAGCTAATGACCAAATTATACAAGGTATAAAGAAAAGAGTGTTTGATCATCTTACCAAACTCTCGGGGGCTTGGTAGACGACCTCTACTCTGTGCTCTGGGCTATTCGTTCAACGACCAGTAGAGCAACAAAAGAAACTCCTTTTCAACTAGTCTACGGAGCTAAAGTCGTGTTGCCAAATGAGATTCATTTAGGCTCTACATGGACCTCTCTCTATGAACAAGTTAATCAAGAAGACCAGCGCGAAAATGATATCAATCTCTTATAAGAAAAGCGAGATCGAGCACTATCAGACCCCGAAAAAACACTTCTAAAATGCTCTATGTATCCTGTACTAGTCCAAGAAAAAGCTAGTACACATAGCAGAAATGTTATCACAACATATACAATGCATTTTTATTAATAATCAGAGTTTACAATAAAAGCGACACATGGGCCAAATAAATTAATGCAGTGGAAGACAGAAAGAAGTAGTAGGGCCCAGTAAATCTACCACAGGCAATCAACTGGGAAGTGACCTAGTCCATTTGGTCCTCACCGTTGTAGAACTCCCCCTCTGAATCAACAGAGTAAGTAAGGGTGAGTACAAAAGTACTCCGCAAGTCATACAGTAAATGCAGTATTAATGAAGGGTCATAAAGGAAGGCATAATATGGTTAATTTGAGCATAAATTAATATTTCAAATACCATAAGTAATTTTCAATGCGTAATTGATATAATAAAAATTGAGTTATAATGAAAATTTCAATACGGGTTTTAACCCGAAGTTTCATCCCAAATTTTCCCATGTGGACTCTCTCCACTTATAAACCACCTTTCTGAAAACATTTTGAAATCCAAAGTCTAGTCCGTTAATAGGCTTGCTTAGTATGCCCATGACCGCGGACATGGCTAATCGATTGTTTTACACTCTACAAAGGTTGTACAACTTTGCACACAAGGCATGATTATTTCCTTTTGCCCAAATACACACTTCCATTGGTGTGTTGGCAGAGAAAATCATAACAAGGCCCTATAAAGCTCCATCCAGGTAGTCATGCCCGCTAAGGTTTCACCGCTGTAGGTTAAACCGCCTAGTCCAGAAGCCCTCTCTTGTGCCGTGTGGCAGCCTCACGCTCACACCACTTTCATCCTAATGGCACGACTTTCCATGGTATGTTGCAATACGGATAGCCTGGTCTGTCTCATTCTAGACTTATGATAGTACGGTAAGGCTTTACTTTTAGTGAAATACAGACTAGTCCTTAACTGACTAGGCGATCTTATGACAAACCCTGAACCATGGCGCCGCCACCTAACAACCAATTCTCGCCTATTCTAAAACATATTTTCACTTTCTTTTGAATAACATCATGTTTCATAACATTCCATTGTGCACCAACACCAAGGAATAACTTTATTTTCAGCATAAATCCCCCAAAAATCCTAAATTCTTGTCTAAGCATGTCAAAGCCATTAACTATATAGCACTAGTTAATACTACAATAATATATCAACCAATAATATTTTTCTCTAAGGTGACGAGGTATGAATATTTCAAAGTCAATTGAGGTCACAACAATAAGGAGTAACTAATCATTTAAAACTATGATTTAAATTACATTCATAAAACTATGCATGCAATAATTTAAATCAAAATATAATTTTTAAATTCTGGGATCAACATGCTCAAGGATGTGTAAATTGTCTTGATTGTAGAGTAACTTCTTAGAATCGTCCGCTGCGAACCGTTCTAACTCTCCTAAATCTTTACGCGAAGAACACCTAATTTCAAATAAAATCCAAATAAAATATAAAACTAGCATAAATAAGTAATTTAATATTTTATATGAATTTAGAAAGAAAAATGGAGCTCCTCGGATTTCGAACGGGCGAAATCGGACTCTTGGAAAATTTAAATATCATAAAGAGAGGAATTTATTTAATCATTTATTTAATTAAATATTTTTTCTAAATAAAATATTTATTTTACAGAATCAAAATTTTAAAATTTTCTAAATTTTTCTCCTTTTTATTTTTCTTCTTTTTTTTTCTTTTTTTTGTCTTCACTCGGCTTGGAATAACAGAGAGGGAGAGGGGACCGGGGAGTGGGGACGGGGGGGGGGGGGGGCGGCCGGTCAGGCCAGGCCGGTGGTGGTGCAGTGTGGCGTAGCCGGCGCTGGTAACGGTGGCCGAAGGGGGTGGCTAGACGACGGCGAATGGCTGGGAAAATGGCCGGTGACCAGAGCTCGGTATCTTGCGAAATACGGCGAAACGAAGGCGAAATAGCTTGGGGGAAGAGGCAAAATGGAACCAATGATGGTTTGCGTACCCGGTGATCTCTTTTCTAAGGTGAGAGGCGGACCAGATGGCCGGAATTTGGTGCGGATGTCAAGGCGGCCGGAAAAGGAAGAACATGATTTTTACTCGGATTTTGGGGAAATTAAGGCCATCAATGGCAAGAGGAGGTGCGGGGGAATTGATTAGCAATTTTTTGGAAAGATTGGCGCCAAAATCATGCGGATTTTGAAGTTCAAATCTTGGTTTAATGGAGGAAAGAGAGAGAGACGTTCACTGGCTTTTGCATGAACCGACATGGAACCTGAGAGGTCGGCCCTATCCACCTGTCAGTCGTATTTATTTCAGCTGAGAGCAAAATGGTTTTGGTACAAATAGTAAAATGGCTCTAAAAATTCTGGAAACATTCTCAAAAATATTATGAAATATTTGGAACACAATAAAATTATTTTGGGAATTTTTAATATTTTAAATTTTTTGCAGAAATTCTTTTTGTAAAACCGAAAATAGCGAAAAGGCTTTATAAAATCCAAACAAATCAGAGAAATTATAATAAAATTCTAAATATTAAATAAACTAAAAACATGCAAATTTTTAGGGTCTTACAAGCACTTATTCGGTCAGCAGAAAATTTACAAGGCTTAAGAAAATATTACAACAAAAGAATTCAACAACGAATGCTAAATGTGGGAGACTTGGTTCTAAGACGCATCCAGAATCTGTCTAACTTACATTAGTTATCTTTCAAGTGGGAATGTCGCTTTATTGTAATATCTATTGCATGACCAGGTTTTGTTTGACTAGCTATAGAAGATGAAAGAATTCTGTCAAACATTTAGAACATCCAACATATTCGCATGTTCTTTGTGTAAATAAGTTTTTTTTTCATTTACATAGGATATCTCTTTAACTGTTGTATATCAAAATTGTGTATATTCTGATAATCCTCTGGGAATTCACAAAAGTCATAATTTGTTCGACTTCTCTATCAACAGTGTACAAGGTTGCTTATCGGATTGTGAGATAACATCTAATAGAGACTTTTCTTGTAAGCTAGTCCTTACTGCATTGAAACTCGTCAGTATGACCATATCTTCAATCTGCTGCTGGTTAATACTAAGTATTACAAGAAAGGAAAAGGTCATCCATCATATAACTATTTGTATTCCGATCACATTGCTGCTCAATACACAAACAGTTGGGGGCTAGTGATATACTCAGAAAAATATGTATAAAGAGTAGACACAAGAAAGAATATAATACAAAAAGAGATCTATTTCATTCATTTGAATAGATCATACATGTTGCTTGTGCGTAATCTTTACATTGTTCATGTATGTCTCAACGGCAGAGGCTACTTCTACATATTTTTTTTGTTAAATTCTTCTTGAGAACTAAGCTTCAGGTCGGTCGCCAGTTTCTCCAACTCAACTACATCCTTGTAGAAGTGCCTCAATTTAAAAAAGAGGGTTCCTACTTGGGCGGCGATTGAAGCTCGGAGTGCTGCCTTGATAGTCTACGCTATTACAGGGATCTTGTTTTGGATGATCTTCAAATGGTTGTTCAATCCCGCAACCAACTCATCAACAGACGGATCAGGAGTTGTAAGTTTTACTTCTTTCCCCTTTAAGTCCGTGGCGATTTTTTGAAGATATTAAAAAATGAAGTTCAGAGTAGATTTCCTCTCTCTGAATTGTGGCCAAGTCTTTTATGAAGATCTTTAACTGGTCAGTTAGTCTGTCTATTTCATTCTTCATCACCGACCTTTGCTCTTCATATTTTATTCTTTCTTCTCCCCATGCGGAAAGTTGAGATTCTCTGGAATTTATTGTATTTTTAACTCTGCAAAGTTTAAATTCAAAATTTCTTTCAGATTTCTAAATAAAATTGAATTCAAGGTAGGTCGGAACTCTGTTCTTACTTGCTATGTCAAACTCCTTTAACTGAAGAGTATTTTTGTACTCTTCGGAGAGCCATTAACCTTGTCTTCATTTCTCTTGAAGGCCTCATAGAGTCTAGTAGTCTTTTCTTAATTGTATTTGATCTCGTTGTTAGCCACAACAAGATCAAATATATAACCCTTGGCGTTAAACTAAGCCACTAGGAGTTGCTTCTCCAATTCTTTTATGTGTTCTCTTTGTCTGTGTCAAAATAGTTATGTCAGAAAAAAGGATAGATAAAAGAGAAAGCAACAATAAAGTTTATTCTTACTTTTTTGTTTTTCCGACTTCAGCTTTAACCAAAATCTTTGCCTATTGACTAAACAGGTAAGCAATTCTTCCGAATGCTATAAAAAGCAAAATAGCAAATGAATCAAAATAACATTTCCTCTATATTCTTTAAAAAGAAAAAAGTGGATTAGATGAATACTTTTGCTTACAAGTTATCAAAAACTTGCTTGAAGTCCCCATGATTGGGGTGATCGGAGGAAGAGGCCTGTGGCAAAACCGTTGGATTAACGATGTCAGTAGTTATTTCCTTTTGAGGCACTACTTCTGTCTTCTTAGCCTCACTAGTCAGAACAACCGAAGTCTCTTTCGCTGCAATAGGAAGGTCTTCAATCTCCCTAGTAGAAGAAGTCCATTCGGTGGCGATGGTCACCCCGGCCACCTCAGTTGTCATCACAGGAAGAAGACAAACCTCCTTCATGGTCTATGGAGTTTGTGTTAGTGTTATGCCCTTGAGGCAATCATTTAGATGATTGTAACAGGACTATGTTTATGAATAATAATATGATTATTGGTCCAATGAATGTATATCATTGTATTGATCAACAAGTATGTGACTTTCTTATGAAGCTCTTTACTTATTGATGTAATTCGATAAATATCTCTGATCGGATATCATCGTATAGGACAACGATGAATAGATCAGCACATGTAGCGATCGATGATCATGCTTCATAGATCATGGGATATGGAGATATCATCTATACATTGTGGACGCATGTTGAAGAACAAGGGTTAGATAGACCCGCAATGGGACACTGCGAGAATGTTACATTCTTATGTGTCATCAGTGTATCTAATACATAGTAGATGTAAGATTCTTAGACCTGAGATTGTCATATTCCCTACATGTGTAATAGTTTTCCTTGGGGCTATCAAACACTACTTCCTAACCGTATAGTTATAAAGGTAGCTTTCATGTTTACTATAAAACATGCAAAGATAAGTGAGCAGTCAAGATGGAATTTGCCACTCCAATGAAACAGAGATATATGACAAGGCCACTCGTGTGATATGATTAAGGAATTGCATGGCCATGCCGTAATTGAGGAGTGAATCACAACATATTAATATATCACGGATATGAGAGATGGATTGAATCATCAAAGGATGACATGCTTCTCGCCTTGAGTTCAATCTTCATATACTTAGCAAAGGGATTATTACATTAGTACTTTTGATAGGTTCTATCCGATTTGATCATAGTGTTTGGGAGTTGGCATACTTTGCAAGTAGCTGCTACCAACTATTGGATTGAAAAGGAGTTTTCTGAATCCATGTCCAAATGTATGTGAACCTGCAAGGTCACACACTTAATGGGCTGGGACGCATTAATTTGGATTGGATCCATAATTAATGGACCTCGTGGGCTTAGCAAACTAATGGGCCCTGGTTTAGGGTTTCATCTCGTGGCTATATAAGGAGTAGAGGAGGGTGGGGGCAGGGTTTGCTTTTCACGGTTTAGAAGTGTTTCACCCAAAACCCTAGCCTCCTCCTCTCGCTGCCCCTGCCGAGCGACCAGGTGCTTGCACACCGACGCATGGCGTTCCATCCCTCGACGTGTGGACTACTGCGGTGAGCTGCTGCGACTGTGATGTGGGAGGACGATCCATGGCGAGGCGAGGATGATCCACTCCATCGACGCAACGACTGTGGCGAGGACTCCACTACATCGACGCGCGAAGGATTCTGCAACTGCGCGTCTAGTGGTAATCTAATCTATGATCCCCTTCTTGCGAGTAGCTTTCTGGTTATGCGGTAGATTTTTTTTGTGCTAGCGTAGCATATCGTGTTCCTCTTCAGTTTGACCAACTTCCTCTGTGGTTAGTGAAACTTGACCAACAAGTGGTTCACCACCAACAATCAAAGGATTTTCACCCTCGATGCTGGATGGATTTACTTGCCCCCTAGTCGGAGTATCTTCAGTCGGAACTAAGGCCTGTTCCACACTGGTCGTCACTAAGGTGATCAGCGTGTTAGCCTCAGCACCCACTTGGGCAGCCACATCATGATCCACAGATGGATCAGGAGCAGTTGCCTAGGAGCTAAGAATGAACAACAAAAATTCTCTTAGATTCTGAAGACAAGTACTCAAAAATAAAAAATATATATGCAAGAAAGTTACATACCTGCATTGAAGTCCTGAGTCTATTTCCCAGGAAAGCAAAGGAAGCGGCATTGTCCCAACATCCAGGTTGGGAGTATTCTTTTTCCTACTTACAATCAGAGGAACATTATCCATTGAATCCTCACTCTCATCCCGGACAAAGAGGAATGTTGGACGATGTCTACATGGATGATCCCATTTGCGGCTGAACTATTTTTTGTAGCGCACCTGTGATGAGGTCCTCGTCTGTGTTCTCGCAGCAAATGAAACCCTCTTATCGTGTGCCTGATCTTGTGCCCGCTTAGAGCATACAACGCTTGCCGGCACTAGGGCGAAACTAGTGCTGGTCGGATTAGCACTAGCCCCATTGGAGGCAGAATCCACCACCTTTAAAGCACCTCTAATCTTCATCTTCTTGGTCGGCGGAGCCGAGGTTGAGACATCAGGTTGCTCAGTAGCTTGCTTCCGACCATGCATATAAAAGAATAAGTTCAATTGTTAAGCATAAAAGACAATTAGCACAAAAGTAATCAAGGAAGTTTCTTTGCACTTACCATGATGCATTCATTAATGAACTCATCGGTTTGCCGGATTAGGCTGAATGGCTGCCTATATGAGACAGCTAGGTCGGACACGTCAGAAGAGTTGTGCAGCATAGACGTGACTCTTGACCAAGTCTTTGCGACGGTCAGAACTTATAGGAGAAATACCCATAAATGTCAGTAAAATTCTCCAATAAAAAAAGAAAGAGGTCCGTAATTAAGAATTTTCTTGCCTCCAGGTTCGTCCTTGGTCGGATCCTGGTTGCCTTCCATCTTCTAGGCAAATCTGAACCGCCTTTTCATGGGGCTTATTTTATGGAATAGAAAATCAAAAACGATCTTCAAGCCCATCAAGCCTCCATTCACCAGCTTGCTGATAGTCCTAATAATGTCTCTCTCCTCCTTGGTGAGGACCAGCAAGTCCTTCTCTCTCTTTGCCTCGATCCTTGTCCAAGTTGGGGTCGCCTTCCCAATAAATCGGAGGCGACTGCCCCTGGGATTTCTGAGTAAAACCACTCCTTCCAATAGTCACACCATGTATCCTTCATCAGGAGTGGGTGATACTGAAATGCCATTTTATCTTGGAGCTTGAAATAAGCGCTCCTAAAAAGATCTTGGGTCTTTCTATTCCTAGTGAACTGGTAAAAAGGGCGAAAAAGGTGAACTGGAGGGGGGGATGCCATGAAAAGCCTCACATGGATGCGAGAAAACACTCAAAATCAAAATGGAATTTGGAGGAAGGTGGTGCAACTCGATCTCATAATGATCAAGCATGTCGGCCAAGAACTCACTCTCAAGGAGGCGAAACCCTAGCTAACTTCATCAGAGGAGTGAAAAGGATGAGACGCCCCTCCTGAGGCACTGGCTTTGTATCCTCCTCACTAGGATCCCATCGCAGCATTTCATGAGGAGAGATTAGACCTTGATCTTCTCGGTGAGAATCGACTTGTCCATGGCCATTGGTTTAAGAAAGAAGAAATGGATTGAAGGCAAGAGCTCAGAGGTCGCAAAAGGCTAAAGAAATTTACTTCTGTGCTTGAAAGCAGTAAGGGCGTAAGAAATCCGAGAGGATTTACCCCCTTTTATATAGCCTAAATTGTGTTAGTTTTGGACACCGTTTCGGTTTCCAAGAAAGAGTAAAAACTGCCTTTTTTAATAAATGATAACTGATGGTTTGATATATCCTCAAACTTCTTTTTAGTTGTTTAAGCTTCTCACCTCCTTTCCCTTATCATACTCCTCATTGCAATTGATACGAGAAGAAGCAAAGACGAGAGATGAAAAACATAAAAAACTAAGAAAAAATCTGAAAATAATTTCTTCTTCAGAAGTCTGAAAGTATGAAGGACTTAGATGTTATCCTCAAACTTCCTTAGATATTTCAGCTTTTCACCATCTTTCCTCGATCATACCCTTCATCATGTTGATGAAGAAGAAATAAGGGAAGATGATGAGAAGCTCAAACAACTAAAGGAGTTTGGATGTAATCCTTTCTTAATTCAGAAGGAGGCCTTTGTACCCTTTATATACCTTACACATTAAAGATGATCAGCGTCGGTTCAGTAACCAAGAAAAGTGCAAAGATTTTTAATTTATTAGCACTTAAACCGGTCAAATAATTGGTGCATAACCCTATAGATTCACAGAAGATGAAAAGCCTTCAGTAATAAAATCTTATTTTTCAAGACTTGGGGGCTAGCTAACGAGAATTAAAAGCCTATCATTTGTTTGGGCACTCAAATTATTCGTGACTATACTCTGTTAATGGGCCTACAATACATAGAGCCCATAATACAATGAACGAAGCCCTTCCTTATCCGAAAGGTTATGTTTGCGACCAGTTCAGTCAAGATGGTCAAAACTTTGCTTCGCACTGGTCATCGCCGACTAGTGAAATTACCACCCAGACCAGTGAACTAGTCGGGGACAAGTAGTTGTCCCCGCACATGTCTCCGTACGGATAGTTATCTGACAGGTATACATAACGACCCAGAAGTTATCTCTGGAAAAGGCATCGTTTGGCGGGAAGACACCTCTTTGCTAAATGTCACCTTTTGGAGAACAATTGCCGCCTCTTCAACCAGGATAAATAGGGGGCCAATCCACGCTGTTAAAGGCATCTAAAAATAACTGATATGGAAACAACTGATCCAGAATCCTATTTGTAATCTAGCATCCGACATTAGAAACCTACGATCATTCTGATCGTTTTGTAATCTGTATACTCTAAAAAAGCCGCTTGGCTAATAAAAAAGCAATTCCCATTAACTCCGTTTTGTTCATGAGGAGCCCACAATTTATATTTCTATAAGTTCGATTAAGGGATCCAAAGTCTTGAACATCGACAACCACATCCTTTGTAATAAAGTCTTCGATATTCAGAAATATATGTTCTTGTTGTACAGTTTGTGTGTGTACAATTCCACCCGATAGAATTGAGAATTTGCTTAATGTCTTTACTCTGTTGTTCTTGCGATTGCCACGGTGATTGCTTGAACACATTTAGTTCATGTGAGAGAGTAGACAAAATGATCAAAGCATGTTGTTGGGTGAATCGAGTATCACAGGTTGCCGCAATAGAGATGGTGGTTGGCAGTGTCATTCATCCTGTTGCACAGGTCCAGTCATCTCCATTACTATGCCGTAATGATCAAGTCAAACCCCACACCAGAAGGGGCACTGTAAATCCATTGGCGGTGGTGAGCCCCCTTCGGCGTGAGCAAGAGAGAGAGAGAGAGATCGAGAGAGCATCAGGGCAAGAAATCAGATTTGATTGTTGTACACATAGAGGACAAGACTAGTGAGGGCCCCTCCACCCCGTCACTATGCTCCGATCGCCACCAGATCTTTTGGTCCTCCACCTCGTCGCCTCCCCCCACATGAGCGAGAGAGAGAAGAAAGAGATTGAGAGAGCAAGAGTGAGTGAAGTGAGAGGCGCAATCGCTATTAAATCGAATGGCTGTTCCCTATCCCGTCGTTTGGGAGGAGAATGGTATATCATTTTGTAGTTTTTCTCATTTTTAAAACCTCAATTTTGCTATCCCCATGTGTACCATGGTATCACTCTTTGTTTAGGGATCATCTTTTGTTTTCAGAATGAATATCCTACTTTTGCAATGGTGTAAAGTTTTCAGTTTCGGCCAATATGTTAGTTTTCCTAGATGGCATAATATAGGTTACGAAACACACAACAGAAGGAGGAACATCAGCACATATAAACTGTGTGACTACGGTGTACATATATGTACTAGGGATCAAAGTCTTTTATGGAGAAAGAAATCGAGTCAAAGTCAGATGCATCATTCATTGCCACGTTTGACACAGTTTCGCAACCGCTCAATGCCACGTCTGACTCAGTGTCTGATATGGACACGATGAAGAATTTAGATCACACTTTAGCAATCACCATATTGAGATGATTTCGTTCTTGTAGCTGAAATATGAAAATCTCCTCAAAATAAGTTTTCATCAACAGACATTGTGCCTCAAAACTCCATCAGGCTGGAACATTCAAAAGTGCCTCAAAATATTCAACAAGAAAGACTAGAACAATCTTATCCAAATGCTTGTCGTGAAGCAAAATTGAGCAAACCACATGCAGGCCCAAACACATAGCTATTGATAAAGCAGATAGACAAATTTGGGTCTTCAGCAATTCATAATCCGAGCAAAGTCTGAGTTTGTGCAATTGATGATGCAGGGGTGCTCAATCTTCACGATGTAGAATATGGTAACTCAAGTAACAAACGAATTTGATGAGACCAATATATTGCCAGTGCAACGACCTGTGAAGAAAGAATTTGCTAAACCATATGCTTCTATGACTATCCACTTGACCAAGCAAAAGTGGATGCAATCTTCCTGGAAATCACAAAGGACGAGCAAGAAAATGAAGAAGAGAAGTCTCATAATCCCAGGAAATAATAGCTGATGGCTTAGAACCCTAGAACATGCAATGCAATATTTCTGAAAAACAATATACACTACTGTAGAAAAGCTCATCAAAACGGTTCCTA
The DNA here is from genome assembly GCA_036346275.1 of Otatea glauca. Classification (NCBI taxonomy): domain Eukaryota; kingdom Viridiplantae; phylum Streptophyta; class Magnoliopsida; order Poales; family Poaceae; genus Otatea; species Otatea glauca. The sequence continues at coordinate 32,328,910 of CM070730.1, forward strand.
AACCTCATCACAAACAGTTTTTTGAACTGTTTGTAAGAAAGTGTTAGTGATGAGAAGGGCTCATCATAGACGGTTTGCGAACTGTCAATGAAAATTGTCATCACATATGGTTCTAAATAGAAACCATCTATGATGTAGGCCTCATCACAGAAGGTTCCACTTTGGAACTGTCTGTGATGATTCAAACATCATAGACGGTTTCATTTTGGAACCATCTGTGATGAGGCTTACATCACAGATGGTTCTTGTTTAGAACCATCTGTGATGTTGCCTTTCCAATGTTTATACTTTTCTATTTATTGGCTATCCTGAGGAAATGCTAGCCATGCCCTTTGAAACAAAATAGATTATAGAGCATCACAAGCATATTATTATGACATACATTTCAAAAATGAACTCAAATCACATATTACAATGTACATCGCACGATTTCAGAAATCAACTCAGATCACACATTACAATGTACACCGCATCCATTTTAGAAATCAACTCAGATATATTAACCAATTGAATTCATAATTATAACTCACAAATTCAAGCACAAGTTTTACAAATTAATCCAAGTGATAACTAACAAATTCGTAACTCATCAGGTGAGGCTAAGTGGCATTAGCCTTTTGGATTTAGTACCTCACGCATCAAGAAGGTATAAAGTTGTGCTCAAATTCCTAGCAGGTCAGCCTGTTCCAAAGCAGATTTAGCGCATTTCCAAGCCTGTTGATGGGAAGAGTAAAGTCTTGGATGTATATAAATTGATAAGTGGAATCAATTATTGCAAGATTGACAAACCTCTGACATTGGTCTTCTTTCCACCAATGAGGAGTTTCTTGTTGTGGAAAATGTAGAATCCACCTAGGTTAGTGGCCTTTGGCTGCTGGTGACGCTGCCAAAATATAATAGGTTAGTTTTAGAGGTATTATTATGGAGTGTGATGTATTATTGTGTACTAGCGAATACCGGAAACTTTTGAACGTGCTTCAGCTGCGATGAGTCCTTGTGTGGCCCTCCACATGCTCTATAAACGTTGAATGAAATGTCGAGTAAATTTGTGATAGGCGTTAAGTCGTGGGTGCTGCCCTTTTTGGAATCAAGGCAAATTACCTGTTTCTATTTTGGTATAATTACAAGTAGAACCTAGTGAAGCCTACATAGGTATGTCTCCATGGTCATTCAACCTAACTTCGAGTTGTGTATAAAGTACAAATCAACAAGTATAGCAACTGGACGAAGCACTTACCCTGGGTTGTGGGGTAAAATTATGAATTTTTTCCTGTTGAGCCAGCAGTGCTTTTTTCACATACTCTTGGACGACTTGTAAATTTTCGTCCATGGTTTGCTTGGACGCTATGTGTGGGTCAAGGAAACCCACCGGTTCTTTCCGTACTTTTGCTTCCATGATCACGTATCTATATGTAAAAAATCAAGGATCATATATATAGATATGACATTTATCGGTACGACACGAATGTAGACCGTGATTGCACACACTTACAATGTCCCGCATCTCATGAGTGAGGTGTTGAGAGCGTTGAGGTTGTAGAGATAAAACAAGTCGTTGAAGTTGACCACCAAGAAGCCATCCAAAAACTGGTATAAGAAATGCTCCTTCTTGAAGCTAATCGAGATACTCGAAACCCGTTGTGCCACCGGCTTGTTGACTTGTTCCATGCACCAATTTTGTAATCTAGCGCAGGCTATTGTAAGCGTCTACTAGTGCTCTTCCGGTATGAATGGTTGTCCTAGCTTGAACTATCGCGCTAATGGGGCCAACGGATAGTCATGGACTGACGTGGTGATACGGGGGGGCGGCCCGATCTTGCGATGACGAATATGATAACTTGGACCTGTGAACCCTGACGAATATTGGCGCCAATCACCATCTCGATACGGCAACCTGCGACACGTGAATTCGCCCAAGAACACGCTTTGATCCTCGCCTACTTGTCCACGCGAAAGTAGACGCACGTTTCCTTGCAATCACCCCGAAGAAGTAGCAAGAACAACGGTGATAATTTCAGATTGGAACTCCCTATTCTAATGGGGGCATTGGAGCACAAGCCATAGAATCAAGAGTATATATTTAATCTGAAAATTCGTGGTTCTCTTTACAATGGAGGGTGTACACATATATATACATATGAGAGGGGGCATGAATAGTATGGGCGGTGAACAGTACTCGGATTTGATGTCCGTGAATAGTACACATGCTACAATACTCGGACAAAGAAATTGCCATATGGAGTGCTCATCTAGTTGGAAATAATCTCTTCTCTCCATGTCATGGTGATCACCTTCCTTTCTTGGAGATTGCTGAAATCTCTTCTTTCCAAAACATGGTGATCTCTTTCTTTGCTTAAAGATTGCCTTTGTCTCTTGCCTTGTCATGGTGCTTTCTTTCCTTACTTGAAGATTGCTAATATCTCTCCTTCCTTTTCTTCTTCTCCTTCCTTCTTTCTTGCATGCCTTTCTTCTTTGATGATATATATAGAAGGATATCCAATATGAACAGTATATGTGAATAGTATCTTCATGTGTTAGCCGTGCTCCCTCGCCTTCCACTAGGGTCCACCATAATACATTCGCACAATTTGGCTCCAATACTGATTTTGTGCAATCTTCATAATGAATAACAAACAAGCACCCTCTATTAGGTAGTATAAAATTCTCGTGGAAATATAACAAACATTGCATAAGGAAATGATTCACCTGTTGATATTTGATGCGGCTTAGTAATTCTTTCCAATTAATTGAAATACTAAACCGAAAAGTACTTGACGTGTGCATATCCGCATCATCCTCCCCTTCTTCAAGAAAAGCCGTCCTCGGCTTTTGCCTTGTCTTCTGATAGTCTGAAAATGTACTAAACAAAAAGGACAACGTATATGCATTGTATATGTATTCATCATCGGTCTTGACGTTCCTTTTCAACATAGGATGAAAATGTATCTCGAAAGGTTGTTGTGACAAATAGCTTAATTTAGTTATAGGTGCATATGTCATGTTCACATCATCAAACTGAAATACCGTGGACAAAAAGATTTTAGATGCTTTCCATGCTTCAACTGCGCTACTCTGATTGCTATATAAATGTATAAGGAAAGATGAACAAGTAAGCATCATATATCCTTCTGGACAACAAGTACTTAAACTCATCTCAATGTGTTCATGACATGGCTTAATATATAATTTTAATTCAGGAAGTTTATCACAAGTAATGCATATTCGATGAACATGAAATTTGTTGTCTATGCCATAATCTCCAATTAAATTGAATTTATTGTCGGCGTAGGAACTAACTAGCGATTTTAAGCATGCAATTTCAGAAACTTTTTCAATCATGCTAGATAGCTCTAATGGTTCATCAAACATGATATAGTATACAAAATCTTCAGGGAATATTCTAGCAAGAACTTCTTTATGAGTAATCAATTCCACATTATGTAAATTAAGCATATCAAAATCAGAACGTGGAACCTCTAATTTGGCACAAGAATTCTTGCATTCACTCACCTTCTCCTGATGTACTACTAACTCAACATCTTTGTTACCTTTAACGTTCTCATCAGTTGATGTAGATGTTGTAGGTAGCACAGCTTCATGATCAATCCATGGTATTGCATTTGTTCCTTCTCCAACAGTGGCTATCTCCTCATCTTCTATCTCAAGAGGTGTAGGTTGTATATCGTTTATCTCCTTATTAACAATGTCAACCTGCACAATGTGAGAAACAACACTAGAAATAGATTGTCAATCATTAGTGTCAGAAATATCCTCACTTTTGTTTTCATGTTCTCCTCTCTTTTCATGTAGTGAATCTCTCACACTCTCAATTTGAATGTTCCCGACCTCATGTTTGGTGGAATCACACAGCTCATTCTTTTCAGCACTTTCACATATCATGGCTATGTGGCTCTCACAAATTGGTGCCCTAAGATTGAACCTAGGTATACGGCGCTCTTTAAGTTTTCTTTCCTCCTCAATAGCACAATCCACAAGATCAAGCATGCTACTAAAATATTTATGTTGAAGTGCAATGGTGATATCAAAATTCAAACCTCTTTTGAAGTATTCCTTCTCTTTTAATGCACTAGTGATACCAACACGTCGCAATGCACGTTTCAACTCACCATAATAATCTTGAACTGGTTTGCAACCTTGTGTAATACTCTCCAAGTAGCGAAGTAGCTCTTTCTCGTAATAGCTTGGCACAAACTCTCTTCTCATAATCATCTTTAAATCTGACCATGATGTAATGAGGCTTTTCCCAAAAAGTTGTTGCCACCAACTATAAGTATAGTCACAAACTCAATAGTGGCACGCATCACTTCTTTCGCCTCGGAAGCTTTTGAAATTTGATCACCCTTTCCATTTGTTCTTCCTAAGTGATATACTCCTCCGGATCATTACTTCCATAAAATAGAAGTTCCTCATGCTCACACCGTCATGATTAGTAGCAAGCAAAACAGAATGTATATGTGGAATAGATGTGCAATAACTCAAGCTCATCCTCTCACGCATCACCAAGTTCTTACTACTCCTTCTTTGGATTAAGGTGTTGTACGATCTGCTGTCGTAGGCATGACAAAAGGTGATTACTCAAGCGAATTCACAGTCGAGGCGCTGCACGTGACAATGGTTGATTTGTAGAGCTTGGAGGGTTAGTGTAAATCCTATACAATCTGATAATTCTAGTTATTGAATGATAAGTAGCGATCCAAACTAGAATTTACAAGCCCTAGTTGCCGATCTCAAAGATATAAGCGAATTTCAAGGCAACGCACACAAAGATAATGGCACTTGCGCAATCAAGGAATGAGCTATATATATAAAATATAAGTGAGGCACCAAAACTCTATTGCACAAGTCGTAGAGAGACGCTAGCTTATTGCTTAAAGAATGTAAAAAGGGCACAAGATTGCTCACTAGTTAACACAATTGCACAATCTGAAATATTTGCACACAAATTAGGGTTTTGCTCAATATAGTGTGACCGGCTACAAATTTCTTCTCTATTCTTTTTCTTTCTTTCTTTCTTGGCCTTTTGGCTCTTTCTATCTTTTTTTCGCTCTTTTGTGACTTTCGGCCAACACTAGTTTGAACAAAGATTTGAAAACCCTAAATTGATGTCACAAGATATTATAATGATATGATGATTCAAGATTATGCAATGTATCAATATGAACAACCCTAAGCAATATCAAATAGCTAGTCTCAATTGGGATCAAAGTATTCGCAAAGGAGGAATTTGGTTCCCAAAGGTATGGTTACTGATATTTTTGTGATTTTATGTCTTGTAGATGCTACTGGACTCAAGAAATCAAAGGAAAAGCTAGAACTCAAAAACAAACCAAGAAACCCTAATTCGGTTTTTCTAGGGCAGCACAATTGTTGGCTGGATTAAAGTTCAAAAATGATCGAATCTGGAAGGTTCACTATGGAATGAATTAAAGATTATGTTCTAAGCTTTCAATTGAGTACAAGAACGTAAAAATCCAAGTTCGTATGAAAAATTTATGAGCAAAATACCAAACTGGACAGAATTGAATCAAAAAGGCTACGCAAAGGAAAAATGATCAGCAACTAATGCAAGTAATCTAATGGATCAAAACTTACCAAAACTCACCAAAATAACAGATTAAACTATGGTTTTAATTTTTGTGGGGTAATTTTTGAAATAGGACAAAAATTAAAACTAATCTAGGGATAGAAAATTGTCACCACTCAACCTGGCTCTGATACCAAGATGATACGGGGGATGGCCCGATCTTGCGATGACGAATATGATAACTTGGACCCGTGAACCCTGACGAATACTGGCGCCAACCACCGTCTCGATACGGCAACCTGCGACACGTGAATTCGCCCAAGAACACGCTTTGATCCTCGCCTACTTGACCACGCGAAAGTAGACGCACGTTTCTTTGCAATCACCCCGAAGAAGTTGCAAGAACAACGGTGATAATTTCAGATTGGAACTCCCTATTCTAATGGGGGCATTGGAGCACAACCCATAGAATCAAGAGTATATATTTAATCTGAAAATTCGTGGTTCTCTTTACAATGGATTGTGTACACATATATATACATATGAGAGGGGGCATGAATAGTATGGGCGGTGAACAGTACTCGGATTTGATGTCTGTGAACAGTACACATGCTACAATACTCGTATAAAGAAATTGCCATATGGAGTGCTCATCTAGTTGGAAATAATCTCTTCTCTCCATGTCATGGTGATCACCTTCCTTTCTTGGAGATTGCTGAAATCTCTTCTTTCCAAAACATGGTGATCTCTTTCTTTGCTTAAAGATTGCCTTTGTCTCTTGCCTTGTCATGGTGCTTTCTTTCCTTACTTGAAGATTGCTAATATCTCTCCTTCCTTTTCTTCTTCTCCTTCCTTCTTTCTTGCATGCCTTTCTTCTTTGATGATATATATGAAGGATATCCAATATGAACAGTATATGTGAATAGTATCTTCATGTGTTAGCCGTGCTCCCTCGCCTTCCACTAGAGTCCACCATAATACATTCGCACAATTTGGCTCCAATACTAATTTTTGTGCAATATTCATAACGAATAACAAACAAACACCCTCTATTAGGTAGTATAAAATTCTCGTGGAAATATAACAAACATTGCATAAGGAAATGATTCACCTGTTGATATTTGATGCGGCTTAGTAATTCTTTCCAATTAATTGAAATACTAAACCGAAAAGTACTTGACTTGTGCATATCCGCATCACGTGGTCCCCTTCGACCTGGCCTTGTTGCTTCCTCACTGTCTATCAACGGCCATCTTCACGGAAGATGACTGGGCTCGAACTAAAGTACCGGCCTATACCTTACGGGAGACACAATATCCAATTTGGTGGGCTGCTTTAGTGCAGCACGCAGCTTTGGTAGTGCTGGTAGATCTGGCGCAGCACGTGTCTCCAGTAGTGCCGGTAGCTTCAGTGCTGCAGGACGGTCGTCGTAGGAGATGTCCCTCTTGAACCACTCGATGAATGTGCCAATGGCATCCGCTAGTGTAACGATCAAGTCATTTTGGGGCATCTCTAGTATGACATCCTTGCAAATCTGATGCACACTATCGACATGGACAACCAATGGCAAGCCTCACTTGGAGATTACACGGCGTGGCCAACTACATAAGGGTACACAATTAGCTAACACGTCCAATAGGTCTATTTAAGGAGCATTGCAGATATGTATATTACCTGGGTGTCATCGGGAGGAAATTTGGAATCATCCATGTCCATCTTAGGGGCGGACGCACAGCTGCTCCAACGGTTAGTTGGGTTGAACTGCGTCTATGCTTCTAGGGCTTGCACATTTCGTGCATGCCTCTCCGTAGCCACCCTTTGCTCCACCATTTCCTCAATGCTTCTTAGCAGATTATCAAACTGCGATCTCAGCCTTTCCTCAACTCTTTCCTCAATGAGGAATACTAGCCGTTCCTTGCGCTCGACTTTGCTTCTCTTTCTACTCTGGTACGTGTCGGAGTCTTGGGGGAATCCCAATTTTCAGGGAATGAAAACACCTTTGCCTCACGTGCGACCCAGGTGCTCCTCATTTCCCAAGGCCATGGAGAGTATATCTTTCTCTCTGTTTGAAGTGTATCTACATTTGCATCCAAGATCCCAACATGTTATTTCACATATGAAGGTATATATGGTCTTCCTACAAACTATGTAGTTTGATATATTAACAGGCGTTGGGACATTTCCTCGTCTGGGGGGTTGGCAAAGGACATGCCGCCCGAAAACATGGGACGTGACCTCGTTCTTAATCAGTTTCGGGTGCGTGGGTCCAAGATCGAGACAAATGGCAGCGAGACATCTTTCTGGATTGCCTCGTCATCCTCTCTCCTGCATTGCACGATCTTACCCATGTAACCAGTGGAGCCGAGTCTGTGCGGGTGGGTGTTTTTTGCCTGGACGGTCTTGTGCGCTGCACTTTGATGCATGAATTCGTTCATTGTCTTCATCTCAACAAATTGTTTCCACACGGCTTTAGTGAAGAACCCGTATTTCTGAAAAAGAGTCATTTCCTTATTCACGTAATTACTGACAAAGATGCTCTTGAAGTTCTTCCATGCCTTTCCCGCCACTAGCAAAGCATACCATTGCAGTGCGTGCATGGTGTCTACTGGGAGATCGAATGATGTGAAAATTTCTATCACCAGTCTGTCGTGCTCCTCATCTGTTAGCGTCTTCCATGATGGATAGGTGATGGGGACTCTTTCTCGTCCAACGATCCCGCACAATGTTCGGAATGCTTCCACTACCTTAGGAGGTGCGGTAGGGGCCCCATCCTGTGGATCAGCCGCCGTGATGGTATATCAGCTATGGGGCCTTTTACTAAGCCCTCTTGGATCGTGCCTCGGTTTTCCTATGCTCGGCTCATCAGATCCATTCGACGACGAGGAATGAGGGGCGCCATCTTCCTTTGAACTAGATTGTGTTAGATTTTGAAAGATTAGGCAAGTTGGTAAATCAATAATTCATTGATGGTCGTAGAAGATAAAAGAGAGTAAATTTAAGAGTATTGTTTAGAACAAGTAATTAACAATCAGAAAGGGTTTCTTTATTTGTAGGATGTGAAATATTTCTGTCTGCTAAGGAGATTATATTTCTAAAAAGATATATATGTTCAAAATAAGGAAAGAGAAGAGAGGTAACTTCGTGCACTTTCACCACATGAAAGGTCCCAAAGACTATAAAGTCTAGCCCTATTGCACAACAGCATAGATTATGGATAGAGTGCTCTTAGGTGTCGGGTCAAATAATCACAACTGAACTTAAAACAATTAACTAAGAAAATATGACCTTGAACTCTTACCTTCCTAAATTATGCTATAAACTGTGAGAACGTCCCCAAGACAATAAAATTGTCTGGCCCCTTCACGTGCAAGGTCCCCAAGACAATAAAATGTCTGGCACCTTCACGTGCAAGATCCCAAAGACAATAAAAATGTCTGGCCACTTCAATTGCAAGGCCCAAAACAACTAAATTTATAAATTAAGTGCAAATACTTGGTTATGACATTGGTGGTTGTGTCCAAATTTTGGTCTTAATTAAATAATGATAAAATCTAGGTGTTAAGCTAATCCACATACGCTTAGGTTGCTGAACCGAAGCGTTGGCGATGTGTGTCTGGACGGCCGAGGTAGTGGGGCCATGTTGGGAAGCCAGGGCAGCAGTGGGAACCCGTTGTGCATGTAGTATGCCATTGTTGTTGCTTAGGAGAAGAGGCGGAGGACTGGAAGTTCCAGGGGTAGCAGCCGCAAGCATATCAAGTCTAGACAAAATAGTAGCAAGGGTAGTGTTAGTAACTCCCTGAGCGGTCTCGATGGACCAGAGACGATCTTCTTGCAGTGACATTTGCTCATTAGTGAGTCATACATCCTCTGCCATCTTGATGAGCGGAAGGAGACGATGCAAGTAGCCAAGGCAAGAATTGCTCGTTGGAAGCTCAACAGCAAGACCAAAATATTCGACGAGATGATAGCCAAGGACAAAAGAAAGAAGACCAAATATGATGAAGATGTGAAATCTCTTAAAACCAATAAGGAGGCAGTTCTGAAGCTATAGTAGACCAAAAGCTTCTTAGAAGTAGAGTTGATCAAGGTCACTAAACAAATAGCCGATGGTCATGAAATTATAACTAGCTCCTCTTCAGCCTTGAAAGCTCAATGAGTCGATCTTGGTAAGGCCATTGCAGCAATGAAAAAATAATTGGCCAAAGTAACCAATGTGCCCGGCACAGTCGAAGAAGATGAGAAAATCCTTGAGGATGTTGACTAAACAATAGCGATGGCTGCTACTACATTATCGGCCCTTGGAGACAAGCTCAACAACTTAGGGAAATGATCAACGATAAATGTCTGTAATCGGCTTAACAAGAAAACAGTTCTTGAATGTTTGTAACCCGGTGGGGAATTAAACATTGTTCTAAATGTTTGTAATGGGGAAGGTTTGTCTTGAAAAAATATTTTGAATGTATGTAATTTTTATAATCGACAGAAATACCCAGTATGCCTTAATAGCCATTTCATCTTATAAGCTGATTGATGGGTTCCACAAATACCTTTGTGCACTTCTCCCGTGACCACTTTAGCTTCTTCGTCTTCAAGACATCTTAGTAACAAACCCTCTAAAGTCTGATAATAGAGTACATTATCAAAAGAGGACATACTTTATGGCCAGTTGCTTGATTCTCCGATCAGAGGATTTTGAAGGATCAGTCAAATATTCCACTATTTTTATCCTCCAATCTCCTGTAGTGATACACATGACCCTTATTTACTCTCACAGCTTGAATTCCTCCATCGTCCAAAAACTTTATATCCTGATGCTTGTTAAGCTCACAAGTTAGCCTTGTCATTTAACTAACGAGGAATATGACAAATGGAAAATGAAGTGAATGAGTCGATTATATCGAGACTCTGCTCCAAATATTTGATGAAAACTTCATCATAACAGTTATACTCACCCTTAATCTGCTGGACCACCAATAAAGAATCACCATAAGCCTCAATAGAATCAACTTCGATATTATCGAGTAGCTGTAGGCCATTAAGCAATGCTTCATATTTGGCTTGACTATTGGGACACCTACAATTCGGCCTGAATGCGAACTCAAATCTATACCCTTTTAGCCAAATCAACACTATCCCGATACCATCGCCCTCTCTGCATATCGATCCATCGAAAAACAATTTCTAAGGGGAAATAGATATTAGATTGACATTCATATCAGTTTCGTGTCCTGTTATAAAATCGGCAATTACCTGATCTTTGACAGCTTTAGCCGATTCATATGTTAAGTCGAACTCGATAAGCGTATAGGCCCATTTACAAAATTGACCCCGTAAAATTAGACCTGATAACATATATTTGCTAACATCAGTTTTACAAATAACTTTACAAGCCGATGCTAAAATATAATGCCTTAACTTGGTGCAAGCAAAATATAGTGATAAGCAGAGCTTTTCTACAAAAGGGTACCTAGTTTCTGCATCCATTAACCGTCTGCTTAAGTAGAAAATAACCTGTTATTTACCATCAATCTCTTACGCTAAAACAACTCCAATCGTGAGGTGCGGCTAAAACTAGAGGTTTGCATAAATATTACTTTATGCTTTTGAAAGCTTTCGGTTGATTGGCTCCCCAGACAAAGTCTTGATTATCCTTTAATTTTTAACACTAGGGTAAATGAACTAATACGGCTAGACAAATTTGAAATAAATTGCCATAAATAATTAATCATAGCGATCAAATTTTATAAATCCATTTTGCAGGCTGGTGGCTTAGTCTTCGCTATAGCTCGGACCCTTTCTTGATTCACTTCGGTTCCTCTTTATAGATCATAAAGCCTAAAAACTGTCCAACAGATACCCCAAAAGCACACTTGTATGAATTCATCTTTAAATCGTGTGCCCTTGTATTTTTGAATACTGTTTCCAAATCAGCCAGATCCTGCAAATCTTCTTTGGATTTTACAACAACTTCATCAATGTAAATTTCCACAATACGGCCGATTAAATCGTGAAAGATTAAATTTATGGCATGTTCATATGTCACACCAGCATTTTTCAAGCCGAACATCATCACCACCCATTCAAACAAACCTAGAGCACCAGAGCACCTAAAAGTTTTCTTAGGTATATCGGCTTCTGCTATGAATATTTGGTTGTATCCGGCATTACCATCGAGAAAGCTAATAATCCTGTTCCCCGATGCATCATTGATAAGCATATCAGCTATTGGCATTGGGTACTCATCTTTTGGCATGGCTTTATTTAAATCCCTAAAATCAAAACACACCCTGAGTTTGCCATTTTTCTTTATAATAGGGATGATATTGGAAACTCACTCAGCATATCGGTAAGGCCTGATAAACTTAGCATCCAACAATCGCTCAATTTATTCTTTTATAGTGGTATACAGAGCTGGAATAAATTGTTTAGAGGACTATTTAAACGGTCGATAACCTAGCTTTATAGGCAGCCGATGCTCAACTAATTGTCACCTCAATCCAGGTATCTCATGGTACTCCCAAGCAAAACAATCTTTATAATTCTTTAACATCTTGCCAACTTTTTCTTATAATCTGTGGCTAATTTTGAACTAATAAAAGTTGGTCCTTTTCTATCACTATGACCTATGTCAACTTCGTCTAGTACATCAATCGACGTGAAAACTTTGGGCTAGGGAGTGGCCTAAGAAATATCCAATTGAGATTCACAAGAAGGACAATATTGAGCATACAGTTACACCCAACAAGGTACAATGATACGAACGTTTGTGTTATTGCTGTCATGAGGGAGGCCATTTTGTTAAACAATGCCCACAAAGAGGACAACTATTTCCTGCAGTTGTGGTCATTCCAGAAGTTACCTCAGTTAAGTACATAACACCAAGAATGAGTGGTGAAGATACAAGAGAAGTTTGCCCAAAGAACCAGTTGAAGAAAAGACGTCTGAGTGAAGACACTACCTCGGTCAATAAATGCTCAAGAAAGAGAGTTTGCCCTAAACTCTGTTATACCTGCAACAAGCCCTGGCATTTTTTCAGAAATTGCCCTCAGAAGAAAGCGACCATGCCGGTTCAAGTCAATCTCAACTCCATCCCATTCAAGACTTTGGCGCCAACGCCAATCGAGGAAGTTTAGATCAATGATTTGACCGTGTGCAAGTGTCATATCTTCACTAGTAAAGGAGAGTGATTAGTGATGAATTCCATGTAAAGATTTCTTTATTAGAGAAATAAAGTAAAGATGAGTGATATGCTAGTATGTGAAATGTTCGAATAAAAGTATTGATGGTAAATGAGTGGTCAGATGTTAACCTGGTATTAACCTATGTTGATGGTTCACTTGAAGATGTTGCGTGTGCAATGATGGTCAGTTCAGTGGTGTTCGTGAAGCTTGTCAGCCCGGAAGAATTGTCGTTGTTAGAAAATACAGTATTGCTTGATCTAACGTAGAATGTTATGGAGTTAAGTTGCTTATTGTTGGAAAAAAGTTCCTAGTGAACCATATTGGATACCAGACCCTAGATGCTACTCTTGAAATGGACTGGTCATCTAGACATAAGGCTGTCTTGGAGTTTGGTGGAAGAGTTGTGTCAGCTAAAACCCCTGAAGGCGAAAAAATGGAATTTCAAGCAACTGCAGATCATGATGGTCAGTTGATGGTAAATAGTGTGGAAGTTGCCAGACTAGAAAATGTGCAGTTGTTGGAGAATATTCGGATATGTTTTTCGAGGATTTGTCTAGTATGCCGCCAAATCGAAATATCAAGTTTTTTATTGAGTTAGTGCCGGATACAGCGCCAAAAGCGAAGAGACCTTATCGAATGCCTATAGATGAGCTAGTTGAGATGAAAAAGCAGATGGAATGTTGCTAGAAAAATGTTTCGCCAGAATCAGTTTGTCACCATAGGGAGCACCTGTTTTGTTTGAAAGATGGGAGCTTAAGGAGGTGTATCGACCATCGAGCATTTAATGAAGTGACAATTAAAGAATAAGTACCCGTTGCCTAGGTTCAATGATTTGTCTGATCAGTTAAGAGGAGATGGAGTTTTCTCTAAGGTAGATCTTCGATCGAGTTATCATCAGTTAAAGATTCATGTAGAGAATGTTCTTAAGTTAGAGTTTTCTTCGCGATATGGATAATATGAGTTTACAGTTGTGTCTGCTAGAATGATCAATGCCATTATATAATTTGTGAACATGATGAATAAAGTGCCTAAAATATTTTGATAAGTTTGTTGTCATATTTATAGATGACATTCTTATTTACTCCAAGTCGAGGGAAGAACTTGCAGAACATTTGAAATTGGTTTTGGAAAGACTACGAGAGCAATAGCTGCATGCTAAGTTTAGTAAGTGTGACTTTTGGAAGGAGAAAGTGGAATTTCTTGTCCATGTGATGACTAGTAAAGGAGTTGCCATTGATCCAAGCAAAGTTGGAGAAGTTCTATAATGAGAACAGCCGAAGTAGGATACTTAGTTCTGTAGTTTCCTGGGAATGGCAAGATATTACCGTTGATTCATAGAAGGATTTTCAATGATTGCTAGATCCCGCTTACGCAGTTGTTGAAACAGGAGAAGAAGTTTGCATGGACGTCGCAGTGCAAACAGAGTTTTTTGGAATTGGAGAAGCGTTTGACGATAGCGCCAGTGTTAATATTGCCAAATGTGTAGAACAGCTTAGATATATACTGTGATGCATCTAGACAAGGTCTTGGATGCGTATTGATGCAGAATGGCAAGGTGGTTGCATAAGTGTCAAGGCAGTTGAGGCTGCATGAAGAGAATTACCCAATGAATAATTTGGAGTTAACTGCCGTAGTGCATGGTTTAAAGTTGTGGCGTCATTATCTCCTTGGAAATAGATGTGAGGTTGTTTGGACCACAAAAGTTTGAAGTATATAGTCACGCAATCAGATCTCAACATGAGTCAGAAGAGATGGTTGGAGTTGATCAAGGAATATAATGTTTGAATCCATTGTCATCTTGGTAAGGCTAATGTGGTAGTCGATGCCTTGAGTTGAAAGAACCATAGTGCAAATATGCTGATATCAAGTGATCAATCAGAGTTGTGTAAAGAGTTTTGAAAGTTGAAGTTGGAAGTTGCTTCACAAGGATTTGTAGCTGCTTTGGAAGTGAAGCCAATACTTGAAGATCATATTAGAGAAGGTCAGAAGGATGAGGAGGAGATCAACCGAATCAATTCAAAGAAAGACGAAGGCTTAGCTGAGGACTTTACCGTAGATGAGGAAGGTACCACGTGGTTTAAAGGTCGAATCTTCGTACCGAACAAGAAGGAGCTTAAGCAGTTGATTTTGGAAGAAGCTCATGATTCTAAGTATTCAATTCATCCAAGAAGTGCTAAGATGTATCAAGATGTTAAGAAAAGGTTTTGGTAGCCTTAGAAGAAGTGTGAAGTTGCTGAGTATGTTGCTTTATATAATGTGTGTGTGAGAGTGAAGGCCATGCATCAAAGACCTGCTGGTTTGTTATAGCCGTTGAAGGTTCCAGAATGGAAGTGGGAGGAAATCGGTATGGATTTTATTAACGGTTTACCTAAGACTCAGAGAGGTTATGATTCCATATGGGTCATCGTGGATCGTTTGACCGAAGTTGCTCATTTCATACATGTGAAGACTACGTACTCAAAAGATCTCTTGGCAAAATTATATATGATAAGGATTATGTGTTTGCACTGAGTGCCTAAGAAGATTGTGTCAGATAGAGGTACCCAATTTACCTCGAGATTTTGAGGCAAGCTGCATGAAGCGATGGGAACTCGTTTGAATTTTAGTACAATGTATCATCCGCCGACAAATGGTCAGACGGAAAGAGTTAATCAGATTCTCGAGGATATGCTGAGAGCTTGTGCATTAGCCTATGCTACTTTGTGGGATAAGTGTTTGCCGTATGCAGAGTTCAATTATAACAACAGTTATTTGGCTAGTTTGCAAATTTCACCATTTGAAGCTTTGTATGGTTGTGCCTGTCGTACTCCGTTGAATTGGAATGAGACAGGAGAGCATTTGGTGTTTGGGCCTGATATTATCGGAGAAGCTGAAGATCAAATTGGTATGATCAGAGAAAGGTTGACAGTAGCGCAGTCAAAGCAAAAGAGCTACGCTGATAATCGCCATCGTGAATTGAGCTTTGAGCCAGAGGATTTTGTGTATCTCAGAGTTACCCCTCTTAAAGGTGTTAGAAGGTTTCACGTTAAAGGGAAGCTTGCACCAAGATATGTTGGTCCGTTCAAGATTTTGAGTCGTTGAGGAGAGGTTGATTATCAGTTGAAATTGCCGCAGTCATTGACAGGAGTGCAGAATGTGTTTCATGTGTCACATCTTAAGAAATGTCTCAGAGTGCCAAAAAAGCAGACGACGTTAGAAGCAATTGAACTGTAGGAGGATTTGACCTACAAAGAGAAGCCAATCAAGATTTTGGATGTGATAGAGTACAAGACAAGAAACAAGTCTATTCACTTTTGCAGAGTTCAATGGAGCAATCATTTAGAAAGTGAAGCAACCTGGGAGCATGAAGAGGATCTGAAGTTAGAATTCCCTAACATATTCTCTAGTTAGCCCTGAATCTCGGGGTTGAGATTCTATTAACGGGGGAGGTTTGCAACATCCCAAATTTTGATAAGAATATTATTTTATTGTTATTTGTATATTTTGTGATTTTTCTGGAAATTATTTCAATTTATTTAAATAAAGTATATTAGCCCTTTGGTGAAAACAAATTATGTGGAGATAAAGTTAATATAAAGTTTGTCTAAAAATATTTTATTTGAGTTCAAAATGTCTCAAAGTATTTATGAGAATTTTCTTGGATTTTTCCTGATATTTTTATTGCTTAAAACAAGTCAAACTAATTTCTGGAATTATTTTAAAAAGAAAACTCGGGGAAAATCATTTATACAATATCGGGCCGGAGCCAAATACTGTGCGCTTGAGGCCCAGTAGTGCGCGGCCTGGTCGCTTGCGCCGTCGGTCCAAAGGCCTATCTTCTAGAAGGTTTGGTGGCAGTGTTGGATCGTGAAGGAGCAGCTGTGATTTGAAGAAAATGATGGAAACCCTAGCAACCGTGGACCGTTGGACTAGATCTGGTCATGAACGTCAGGAGTGAATCATGGCCGTTCGCTCGTGATTGAACGGCTCTACGTCGTCGTGTTCGCCAAGGACTCGGATTCTCCGCGACCGTGTGGACCTAGGACTTCGATTTGTACATGTTTTGCGAGGGTATTTAAAGGATGTGTAGCAGCCCGAGGATCGCCGTGAGCTTGCGCATCCGTAGCCCTAGCCTTAGATGCCTTTACCACCGTCGTTCGTGCGCTAGAGCTCGCCGAAGTTTTCGTAGCTTCATCGCCAGTTTTCTTCGTTTTCCTCCGTCGTCGAGCCGAGATCCGCCGAATCGGTTCCAGATTCGGGATCGTAGTGTCATGCCACACAGAACCCGCCATCTCTCATCGTCGGAACCGCACCAAAATGTCATCGCCGCTTCGTCTTCATCAGCCACGATGAAGATCTTGCCGTCGTGCCGCCATCGGCGGGATCGGGAGCTATCGACCGTCAGATCGTCTTCGAACCACCTAGATTGAGCCGCGTCGCATCGCGTTCGCCATCATCAAATTCAAAGATCTCATGGATGTGCGCTGCGTGTTGATCATTGGCACGGGCGACATTGCAGCCAGTTGTGTCGCGAAGCGTGTTGGGCACGTGACGTGAGGAGTTGTGGACCGCGTACACGATGGACCAAAGGAGGTCTTGCGAACCTAGTCCATGTACCGCGCCGCGTGGCAGCTCTCTGTTGGCTGAGCCGATGCTGACGTTAGGATGGCGTCACGCTAACGCAATAAAGAGATTTTTCAATATAAAAATAACTCGGTTTAATATTTGATTTTCTAATTTTCAGGGTTTTATGATTTTTGAATCTTCCACGAGCTCGATCTCCCTCATACGAGCTCCGATCGAGGTGATTCAAATTTCTAATTTTTTTTAAAATTGAGATCTATTTATTGGTAAATTTTATTTGATTTTTGGAGTTAATTTGCTCTCTATTTTGGTATTTATTTCGCTTTCTATTTCGTTTCGCGAAGACGTTGAATTATGTGAAATATTCGAGGAAGATTCGTTGACCCAAGACCAAGGTCCAGAGCAAGAATAAGGCCTTTTCTAAGGTAAGTTGTGCTTTGATCATGTTGAACCCATGTTTATAAAACCGCTATATTGTTTTACTCTATTGCATATTATTTCAAGTATACAATTGTTTCAAATTAAATTGGGACTTAGCTATTCTATCAATTTGATCTATACCCTACCTTGTCATTTGTATGCCATGATCTATTGTCACCCTAGATTGGTTCGTTATAGTTGGTTAATACTAAAATCAACTTGGGATGGTTAGACCGTGTTAGTTTACTTAGCCATGCCACGTCATCACATGTACTTGAATCATCAATGGTTAATCTTGACTAATGGAATATGGAGCATGATATGAATTGGTGTGTCAGGTGTTGTCACACGAGGATGTTGAGTTGTAGTGGCGAGGGATGTCATGCAACGATGTTGACTTGTTGATGGCACGTGGTGCTTGGTAATCAACCGGGGTGGTAATCACTTAGATTGGGGCAAGTGTGCCATGGTGGGCCCGATGGGCAGAGGGTTTGTGGAAGTCTTGCTTTGATCATCTTAAGGACTTAACCTTGCAAGCTTTTGACTTGAGTCAATCATGCAACCACATGTCTAGTATGGGATAGCCTAGCTGATTAATTAGCAATGTTTTTTAGCTTTGGTACTACCATCGGTGGTGTGAGTCCCGGGTTCATGGATCAACTCACATGGTGCAAGAGGGGGGCCCTGTTGTGGCGGTTTAACCCTGCAATGTTGAAACCTCAGCGGGTAGTACTGGGTTAAGGTAGAGCTTTGTAAAGGCTTTGTCATGATCTCTCCGCCGACACACCAAAGGAAGTGTGTTAATTGCATGGCACCAAGAGACGATCATGTCATGTGGGTAAAGTGCATAACCTCTGCAGACTGTAAATCTATTCGAATAGCCGTGCTCGCGGTAGTGAGCAATGCTCGGGAAATACAGTTAAGGGTTAGTTTTTAATTAAACGAAAACTTGGTTGGGATGGCTGGTTGCCTTTGGGGGTTGGAAACTTGACCTAGGATTGGAAACTTGGTTTACTTGAGAAATGCTGAATCTATCTATTACTGTTATTTGTTTTACTGTCTTTACAATCTATTTATTGTACTTGCTCATAAATGCTGCTTTATTGCAAAATAACCCTGTTAGCCTTTTCTTTGAAATAAGCCTTGCATATAGTTATGTTGGAATTGCATTATGTGCACAACTTGTAGAGTGCCTTATGTACTCACCCTTGCCACCAACAAATCACTAGTTGAAGAGACTACTCGAGCTTTGGAGGAGTATCTGGAAGAGACGAAAGTCGAGGTTGCAAGCCTTGTCAGTTGCGTGTGGTATAGTGAGGGGTTATCTACATTTTCATTCCACTGCAGTTTAATTCGTTGTTCAGCCTTGCAAGGCATAGTTAGGGGTGAAAACGGTATCGGTAAATCCCGGAATTCCGGAAACCGTTTCCGGAATTTTTCGACCAGACGTGTCGGTATCGGTAATGTTCGGAATCGAAATCGGAATTTTTTGTCGGAAACGATAACGATAACGGTTTTGACAAGTTCCGACCGTTTCTTTCGGTTTTCGGAAAAAATCGGTAAATTCCGTCGGTAATTACCGGAATCGCCCAGCCCACAGATCACACTCCTTCAGCCACTAAAATGCCCATAACTTTTTACTCCGAACTCCGATTTAGGTGATTTTGGACTCTATGCGAAGCTTATCATGAGGGCTACAATGTCCCCCCATTTTTATGATTTAAGAAACCATAGATATTTTTAAATATGGTAAAAATAAAACTCTAATGTAGTTATTCAAGTCTAAAATCTGATTTTTCAAAATCCCTCACATAGACTTGATAAAGGGCATGACTACAAGCTCGAAAGAGTCAATAAGATCAAATATTGAGCCATGTGATGATCAACTCATGATCAAAACAATTTTGCAAAACATATTTGCAAATTCTAATCGCATGCTCCAATATCAAATTAAGCACACCTCATTTGCAACATATATTTGCAAATAAACCAAGAACTTATGAGATCAATCCTTTCATGCCCGTCACTCGTTTAGAAGCTTATGCCTTCTATGCCCATCACTCGTTTTCATTGGTCGTGTTCCTGATGCTGATGAGTGATAATATCTACTCTGCCAGTATCACATGTTTTTTTTTGCTTTTATTTTCGTATCTCCAATGCTTCATTATCGATTTATTGTCGTGATTATCTATGTGCTCTGAGCTCCGATTATCTATGTGCATGTCTTTGTATGTCATATTTCCGGTTTGGCGCCGCAAGGGTCTGGACGGTCTAGTAGCAAGTGACTAATAAATTTCAATCCTCGTGTGGAGAGATGTATTATTTGATATGAGATATTGAGACTATCTTATACTATATGATGTAAAGACTCGTGTGGAGACTATCTTATGCTATGTATGCCTGTATGGAATGTGTGATATCGTCAACTGTAAATGCTTATAAGGTATTGCTTTTAAGTGCTATGTGAATCTGTTGCTTAATGATTTAATGTATGCCTGTATGTAAGTGCTATGTGATGTTGCTTAATGCTTATGCCGTTATGCGTTATAAGATATTGATTTTCTAAACTAGTTATGCTATTGTATACATTTACATTGGTAATGTATGTTCATCGTAAATTTGTGAATATTTATTTATTACTAATTTCTATGTGGATATACAATTGGTGTGAATTTTTTGAAGTCAATTGGTGGTACATGTCGTTACAACGTTACCGGTCTCTTTTTCGGATTCCGATCGTTACCGATATATATTTTGTATCGAATTTTCGTTTCCGATATTTTCGAATTACCGAAGCCGTTTTCGTTTCCGTAGTTATCGATTCCGGTATCGTTTCTGAGGAAAAATATGAAAACAAAAATGGTTTCGGTGTTTTCCGACCGTTTCCGACCGTTTTCACCCCTAGGCATAGTCATGTAAGTTGATCATAAGGTCATTCGACTAGTAATATTTAATATATTATGTCTTTTATTATGTATCCATTGTGTATGATTGTGGTAATTACCAATGTTGAGCCTGTGTGCACTAGCGTGATCTTGGACTAGTGCAGGGTACACAGAGGGTCCGGATTTGCATATTCGGGTCCCGACAGAGGTGGTATCAGGACACCATTGACTTGCAATCCGATCTTTCATATCATGAACACCCAATTCACATCTTTGATGAAGCCGAGCGTCATACTTGCAACCGTACTGTCAAAATGTTGAAAATCTAGTGGAGTAACCACACCAAATAAGAGGCCACTCGGGAACAAGAAGACCACCTTAGAGCCAAATTCTCATACTTCTTCGACGAGTCTAGTTAATCTCGAGGACGAGATTATTCTAACGGGGTAGGTTTGTAAAACCCCGAGGAAAATATAAAAATAGTGTAAAGTGACTAAGCATGCTTCTTAATGCATTTTTGTATTTTCTACTGGATTTGTTTGTTTTAATATTTAATTGCTACATTTAAATTCTTTTTCATCATGTTTGAGCATCTAAAAGGAACTTATAAAAACTTCAAGTATCCTAACCTGGAAAATAATTTTATAAAATACTATAATATCTAAGGTGAATAAATTAAATTTTCAAGATTTTTGCACAAAATTTATGTGCCTTAAAAATTCAATTATTGATCAAAAATAGCAAAGTTTCAGGAATTATAGTTTAAAAACTACAATAGAGAAATGATTGAAACTAAAGAAAATGTAAACCTTTTCATTGATCTATGTACACAAATTTTTCTAGAATTTTTCTTACTGCTTAAGACCATTTTTGGATAGTCACAAATGGCCAAGCCGAAAAGGGAAATTTGTACTACTACATTGCTCACACGGAGCGTTCGGTGAAATGCCGACTGGCTACCGTCATGCCGTGATATCCTTTGCCCATGCATGAGAAGCTGCCCCGTCTCCTACAGCGTCACTCCGTCACATCCTCTTCTCCCCTTCCTCTCCACTCTCTCTGCACATTGCCACGCGTGGGCATGAAGAGTTCGCGCGCCACGCGGCCGTGACTGTCTCACCTCGCTGACTCCACTACCCACTCCGTTGCCTTACCTACTCCACGCATGTCACCATAAAGTTGATCATCAGCTCACGTGCAGCCCCTACTCGTTCGCACTTCGCCCTCCCCCACGCCGAGAGCAATATCAAGCTCAGGATGAGGCCAGTGAGCATGCCATTGCACCTTCCAATGCCTGGTGAGCTTGCCGACTTGATTCCTCCTGCACACAACCACCATTCGGTTTTCTAACCCTTTGCCTCACCTCAATTTCAGATCAACCCGATCGTAGCGCCACCGCTTTGGCCACCTCCTTCTCCGCCTCAGACCACACGTCGAAAAGCCTCCTTGACCAATCTTTGCCACACCGAGGTAGCGCATCCGACTTCCCCACACTTCTTAAAGCTAACCCCACTACTCGCTCAAGCTTGAGCTGCCTTATTCTTCACCCACGGCCACGGTCGCCACCGTGCTCCACCCCTCTCCGCCGCCAGCCTTCGTCGTCGCCACTTATCTATGATCGGTTGGTGCCCTAGGGCTACCTCAGCTCCCAAGTGCTCACCGAGCCATTGGTCGTGCTTTGCAACCGCTGGTGCCCTCGAGTTGAACTCCTCTATCTCGTGCCACTGACAGGTAGGCCCGAGCCGTTAGTGACTCACCCTCACGCAGTCACTAGCGAGTGCGGCCACCTTGTCAGTCAGTGCGGTGGATTTGAAATCCCACAGAAATGGAGAACGGAGCTTTCGAAGTTAGAAAGCGTATTTTTCATTTTCTGTGATTTTTCAAAATCGAGCCCATTCAAACTTGAATATCTTTTGCAAGGAAACTCCAAATTCAGTGAGACAAGTCTCTAAATTCATGTAAATTTTCAACTTTGATTACTGTATAGTACAAGAGCTTAAATTTGAGCTGTAAGCCTAGAATTGGTGCTATATAAAATTTTCACAAATCAAATCTAAAAATGATGAAACAAATTTTACTATGTTCCTGAGATCACAAGCTCTCCAAATATATAAAAATATTTAGATTTTGACTTACTTTGTATCAAATGAATAAATAGGCCAATTTCAATGCATTCAAAAATTCAAACAGTTATAACTTGTGCAAATAAATCTTAAATTCAATGAAACCAATTCCTATGCTCCTTAAAAATGATACTCATTCTGTTTATACAAAAATATTAAAGTTTTGTGCTTTGCTATACATGTTGACGATTTAGGAAAGGTTAAGCAATATTTAAAATGTGACCTAACAGTGAATGTCGCAAATAGTCTCTAAAGCCTTATAAATGGAACCCAAAACATTGAAAAATCATGAAATTGTAAGTGATAGTAGCTTAAGCTTAGTATTTGTGTCTTAACAAAGCTCTCTTAAGCCTAAGCCTCTTGAGAAATACTTTTGCATGCACACCACTTCGTCCTTTCATCATGTTGATCCCACTATTTTATGGTGTTTATGTTGTTTTATTAAATGATATATGCATGTGTGTATGTTTATATTAAACATGCTATGTTGCGGGTACCGGTAGTACTTTCTATTTGTATGCATTACCACTGCCTTGACACTTGTTTACCTGCTATTGTAACCTTAGTTTTACGGTTGAGACATTAGATAATGTCACTATGGGTGTTGATAGCGAAATACATAACATATAGGCTTAGCCATGCTTACTTAGAAAGTAATTTAAACATTGAGCTACACTCTTATTCAGACTTGAGCAAATTTTAAAGGTACGTGACCGAGTTATGGTCACCAGGTATGTTAATAAAAGCCCAACCTGAAAACTTATGGTTTAGACGCGGGCGAGTTACTTTTCAAACATGAGTCATGAGGAGGGACCTCGCTCGTAGATTGGGGAGATCCTCGCCTGGGTCGATTGAGGACTGAACTTGACGCTAATACCTAAGTGAAATAGTGCAACCACATGTGCTAGTATGGGATAACCTTAGCTTAGTAGATTAGATAGAGCTTAGCCTTGCATTTTGGTAGGCCAAAGTAGTAAGGGAAAATCGGGGTACAGTGTTGCTCGTAGGTGCTCACTTCACCAAGGTATTGGGGTTAAAGCATTCTAATATAACGGTGTGTGCCTTGCTATGGGGGGAAGGACACGATGGGCGTAAACCATCATTATTACTGTGTGTATAGGTCTGGATTTCCAGCACCATAGTAAGGGTTTGTCATCACCCGGCTGGTGCAATGATAGGCTCTAGCTAGTTGAACGGTTTCATCACAATCCAGCAAATCGGGTACTATATGTATCACGAGGCATGGATGACATGATTGCTAGAATGTATCATGTGAGTAAAGTGTACACTCTCTACAGCGATATAATCTAATTAATTAGCCATGCTCACGGCCATGAGCAAATCAGGGAAGTAATGTCAAGTATAGCTTTGTTTTGCGAAGGTTTTGAAAAATGTGTTGTGACAGGTTGGTATGATCTTAAGCCAAGGTTGGCTGTGATTTATTCACTATTCATGGCCATGGAGGCCCGTGAAATGACGGAATTGAACTTTACTTATTGTTTTTAGTTTCATATCAAGTGCACATTTGAAATTTCGGTACCGTTTGATGAAGTACTCTCTTGCAAATAAAATCTGCCTTATGCTGAAAATAAAACTTGGTAGAGTGGCTTGATTTCCTTGGACTAACCTTGCATGTAATTTGTTTCCATATGCTGCAGTCTTGCGAGTACATATGTGTACTCACCGTTGCTTAATTTAAAATATTTAGAAGAAGGTACAGATGAAATCCCAGATGATTCGTACTTCGCACCGGGGTTCGACGACTACTTGGATGGATGAACTAGGGCTCTTCCTAGTTTGTTGCCTTTGGGTTATGGATGGGCATACCGCTATCCTACTTTTGGTTTATGCTTGTCTCCACTGCAATTTACTTCTATGTATAATATTTGGCCGGTCGACCATGGACTTGTAATATTAAGTAGATGTAATAGCTCTCTAGTTTATGATTATGCTATGTCAATGTTTAGACATGTGTGTTTGTGCAATGATACATCTCGAATGCGGGACATGTGGGCACTAGGCTTTGATCTTGGGAACTAGCGCCAGCCACATATCCGGGTACTCGAAATTGTTCTCAACCGCCCGATGTGTGAACACGTGCGACCGTCATTCCTTGTCTATTGCGACGCACACCCCTAGGTGGGTGTGGGCGATACCAAGGTTATGAGGCGACCGGCATGCGCTACACCCAGAATGGTTGATTTCAATCCCGGTAAGGTTATTCAAAAAAGAATCAGAACTCTCTTGTACGCGTAAGCGTGTACGGTGCAATCGGGTGACTCATATTTGGTTGAGTAAGGATCATCTGGTTAATAGTCCATGCATGGGACTATTGGTGGCAGTGAGCATACACTTGAGTAGAGTATGGGTGTCACCTCTAGTCCAATGCACGAGTGAGGTTTGATTAAGACTTTCGGGTGCCCACACCACTATTTGAATCACTTTGTGCCTCTTCATGCTGGCCGACAAAGCAGCCCCACAAGTCATTGACACCAAAGCATAGGCAGTGCTAGGGCTCGATGCCGGTGAGGCTATGGCCAAGAAGAGGCTCGGCCGACGGCTCGGAGAGCATCAACATGTCATGGCGCATGTGTTGTTGGTCTCAAATGTGCCCAACGACGGCTCGGGATACCATGCCACCGTGGGCTGGGTGGCGACTCCATGGCCGGTGTAACACCCTAATTTTTGTCTTTATTTGAATTTAATATGCATCTTATGAATTTTTTGAATTTATTGGATTTTTCTGGTTTTTATTTGAATTTACTAAATACTAAGTATTATGGCCTTTTGTGAAAACTATCTAAATAATGAGAAACTTTAAATAATGTTTTTTCCAAAATATTTTATTTGAGTTCCAAATGTCTAAAAGTATTTTTGAGATTTTTTCTAGAATTTTTTGATATTTTTATTGCCTTAAACGAATTATTTTAAGTTTGGGAATTATTTTAAATCAAAAAGGTATTTTTAAATTTAGTGAATAATGTTGGGTTGACCCAATACTGTGCGTCCAACCCATTTCCCTGCGTCGGCCCATTTTCTAGAAGGCGAAGCGTCAGCCGTTGGATTCCAATCGAGCGGCCATGTTGAGCCAGGAAACCCTGAAGAACATCAGCCATTGGATCTAAGATGGATGCTCAAGATTGATCGTACCAGTTTGGGACTTTAGTGAATCTCAGTTGTTAGTTTGTTGCGATTGGTTAGGATTGTGCAGCATACGCGCATCATGGCCATTCATCTCAAATTATGGACGGTCACTATGTTTCGTCCCCACGCGTAGCCGTCGCCGTGTCGGAGGCGGTTTCCTCTGCCATGTCGGTTGGGATTCCCAAGTTAAGCATAGAATCTGGGACCTTTAAAAGGTGCATCGACCCCTGTATGAGGTTCTTCGGTGAGCGCTGCAGCAGTTTTCATCTCCCGAGGCTTTGCCGATAGGGAGAACAAGCTCGTCGGAGGAACTCGAGGTTGTCATCAACTTATTTTTCCCGGATCTTCATCATCAACGAGTCTTTGCCAGAACCAAGGCTGTTTATAGGTTGGTTTCGATGAGTTCTTCCAGATCTGTGAGTCGTTTCGTCTAATCTATCACCAAATTGTTGTTTGTGGGTCATTATCTCCATGGTCGATGATGGCCCGCTGTCTTGGCCATGGTCGGAGTTGTTGAGGGAAGCTCTAGCATCATATTTCACATGGCTATCAAGTGTGTGAGAGGTGGCAGGCCATGTCAGCTAGTGCGGGTGGAGTGGCAGATGAATCGGCATGCCTAGTCAGCCGGCCACGTCAGCAAAGGCTAGGCCAGCAAGTCAGTCGGTGTAGTGTGCTTATGCACCATGTTCACGGTGAACCCGTGGGGGTTCGTGGACCGGGTACATGGACCAGAGACACATGTCAGCACTAGGGCAACGTTGACGTCATGCTTGAGCAATAAATTGATTTTCCAGTATAAAAATAATTTGGTCAGTTATTGAATGTCTGATTTTCTCTTTTAATCAAATGTTTTGAGAGCCCGTTCATTCTCATACGAGCTCCGATTGAGACGATTCAATATTCTAAATTTTTTAAAAATTGAGATCTATTTAATAGTGAATTTTTGTTTGATTTTTGGAGTTTGTTTGCTTTCTAGTTTGATATTTATTTGGTATTCTCTCTCATTACGTGTAGATATCAGAGTGCTCAGAGTATCCAAGGATCAAAGTGCTCGGAGCATCCGAGGAGGATTTATTGACTCAAGATCAAGTTCTAGAGCAAGAGCAAGAACTTTTCCAAGGCAAGTTGTGCTTTCAGCTTGTTGAACCCAGTTTACAAAATTGCTATATTACTTTACTTTGTGCATGATATTTTATGTGTATAATTGCTTCAAAATAATTCGGGATCTAGTTAATCTACCTAAGTGAACTATACCCTACCTTGTCATTTGTATGCCATGATTAATTATCACCCTAGATTGGTTCATAATTAGTGGATAATATTAGTAATCAACATGGGTTGGTTACACCGTGTTAGTATACTTAGCCATGCCACGTACAACACATGTCTTTTGAGATATCAAAAGTTAATCTTAACTAATGGAATATGGAACATATTTATGAATTGGTGTGTCAGGTGTTGTCACACAATGATGTTGAGTTGTAGTAACGGGGAGGTCACGCAACGATGTTGACTTGTTGATAGCATGTGGTGCATGGTAATCAACTAGGTGGTAATCATTTAGATTGGGGCAAGTGGCAAGGGGCGGTGTGCCAAGGTGGACCAGAAGGGCAGAGGGTATGTGGAAGCCTTACCTCGATCATCTTAAGGACTTAACCTTGCAAGCATTTGAACTGAGTCAAACATGCAATCACATGTCTGGAATGGGACAAACCTAGCTAATTAATTTGCAATGTCTTAGTTTTGGTACTACTAGTGGTGGTGGTGTGAGTCCCAGGTTTATGGATCAACCCACATGGCGCAAGAGGGGGGCCCTGAGTGTGGTAACCAGTCCCTTCAATGTTGAAACCTTAGCGAGTAGTATTAGGTTAAGACAGAGCAGTGTAAAGGCTTTGTGATGATCTCTCTGCGGCACACCAAAGTGTGCTAATGACGTAGCACAAAGAGACGATCATGTCGTGTGTGTAAAGCGTATAACCTTTGCAGAGTGTAAAACCTATTCGGATATCCGCGCTAGTGGTATTCAGCAATGCTCAGGGATTACAGTCAAGGGTTACATTTTATAAAATGAAAACTTGGATAGGATGGCAGGTTGCTGTTGGAAAGTTTGGAACTTGACTTAGGGCTGGATGCCATATTTACTTGAGAAATGCTGAAAGTTAATATTTACTGTTATTTGTTTTACTGTCTTTTCTATCTACTTATTGTATTTATTTATAAATGTTTCTTTATTGCAAAATAACCATGTTATCCATTCCTTTGGAATAAGCCTTGCATATTGTTATGTTAGAATTGCATTCTATGCACAACTTGTTGTATGCTTTATGTACTTACCGTTGCTAATCAATAATATCACCAGCTAAGGAGTCTACACTAGTTACAAAGGAGGAGTATCAGGATGACAGAAGTTTAGGGTGCGAGCCTTGTTAGTTGCCTATGGTATACTGAAGGGTCATTTCCGTTTTCTATTCCGCTGCAATGTCTTAGTTAATGATCTTAGTCAAGCCCTGCGTGGCTTAACCATGTAAGTTGACCAAAAGGTCATTCAACAAGTTATATTTAATATATAGAGTCTTTTATTAGGTTTCCATTGTGTATGTTTGTGATATTCATCTATGTTGAGCCTATGTGCACTAGCGTGATTCTTTACTAGTGCGATATAAACAGATGGTCCGAATTTGCATATTCAGGTCCCGATAGCCAGATGGTCACGAGCAAAAATGGCGCATGATTAGGCTTGAAGGATGGGTGCATGAGCATTAGGGGGTTGTGAGTGCTCCATTTTTGGGTTTTACCTTAGCCAAGAGTGATCAGAGGGAGCTACCACCGGTGTCTGACCGTGAGAACGAAAGGTAGTGGTGCGGAGGTGAGATGGCTAGTCTAGGCTGCAAACATGATGTGCATCACGCTTAGGGACACACAAAGATACTACATGCTCAATGGATTGAATAAACTCTTACCAAATCACTTGAATCTGTTTTGCCCCTTTTCTTATGTTTTCCTGGCAATGGAAGTGAGGGAGGTGAAATTGGGGCTAGGTTCGAGTAGGGAAGGATGCAGGAAGGTGTGTGGGATGCTATGTGAGGTTCAACCGGTATTTATAAGCAAAGAAGGCGGTAGCCTACAGGGTGTGAACTGGCGGCTAGGGTTGCGACGCTAAAATAGGGCAAGCTCAACCATGGCAGTGCAAAACACTGGAAATGGAAGCCATGGCAAAGGCATGTTAGCAACGCAATGACGCAGTTGTGCCGCAATAGCATTTGGTTGGATGATCTCCTTTCATGACAGATGAGGGCGAATGCATCACATGGCTTAGAGGTGAGGAAGGAGGTGACCTGGATGTGGATTTTGGGGGCAGAGAGTGAGGATAAGGTCGCCATGGCAGGCTTGGACAGTGACTTGGCTATGTACGGCTGGGTTGACTTGGTGCGAGAATTTGGCTTGACATGGCAATAATTCTGTTAGCTTTCAGTTGTCGTGGCAGCGAAGTAGATAGTGAGAGGCTGGGCTTTCTGGGGAAGAAGACGAGGCTAGGGAGGCTGTTTGGTGGGGTCAAACCACAAGGAAGTCCCCACATGTAAGAGAGATAGAGAGAGCAAATGAAGTTCATCCACCTGAATAGTTCATCATTCCTCGCATTCAATAGATAACAATTCAAGTCAAGAATTTTTCAGAATTATTTTTATTAATCCTTAGGCAATTTTTATCATGCTGTAGAATTTTTAGCTCAAAATATTATGTGTAGAATTTTTAGCTCAAAATATTATGAGTAGAATTTATAAAAATTCTGACATGCCTCTTGACCAAATTTTACATACTGTTTTTGATTTTTCTGAGGATTAAAATATTGTAAAAAAATTTGAAACTTTTTCTAAGAGTTTCTTATGGCTCACATATCTTACTGTAAAATTTTTAGAATATAGATCCTTAAATTTATTTTATAAAAATTCTAACATTGAGTTTATGAAATTTTGAGGGTTTTTGGTTTTGAATTTTTAAAGGCAATAAATCGGTTTTATTATTTTTATTAATATTTTTTGCAGATTACTGTGGTCCTTTCAATGATGTAGTAAAATTTTTAGATGAAGATAAGGTTCATATACTTTTATTAAATTCTGACATGGTTACTATTACTAGTCTAATTTTACTGTTTTTAATCCCTTATCTACATTAATTGCATTCATACCACCTGGGCTTTTGCAAGGGGTTTCTAATTATGGATTTATATTTAAATATAATTTTTTTAGATTTTATTATTATGTAATTTCTTTTTCCAAAGTTTATAGCTTAAGAATCAAATGCTGAAAGTAAATTTTTTTAAGACCAAATTTTGAGAAAAAAAAGGAAAAGATAGAAATCTGGAATAAAAACAAGATGCCAACTAAAGTTTACATTTTATCTCTTTTGTAACTTTGGTCTTTCTAGTTTATGAATTATCAATTAAATACTGAAAATAATTTCTTTATGGTTGAATTTTCAAGAAAAGCATAGAAAAATAGAAATTCAGATTAAAATCATAATTAAATTTGAATTTTATATTTTATTCAATTTTGCATTTTTTGAAGATGTTATAGGCTAAAATCACCCAAACACTAGCCCCAGGGGGAATTAAATGTTCTACAAGGCTAAAATCAGCGGTCGTCAACCTTGAACTAATCCCGACTATGGAGGTAAACCTGTACCATGGCTAAATATACCATGCAGCCATGCATCCCCAGAGTCACCCCGAACATGCTGGAGCTAGAACTTTGTAAATTATTATGTCAGGTATGTCCCATACAAGACATATGGTTGTACAATAACACTCAATTCCATGACTCGCAAGGTACAATCCTTAATCAATCTAGGCAACTCTCATTGATTTAATGCCAAAACACCACCTCAATGTTCTAGTCGCCCAAGTCTAAAACTAGTTTTGTTATCTAGTAACCAATGACATCCTATTACGGATCAACTAGTGTGAATAACTAATTGATACATGAGATACCCAATCTTTCACGGTACAACACACGATAACTTGCAATCCAATCTAAAAGATATAATTGCACAGGCTTCCTTCGGCACAACATGAAAACGATGATTATTCCATTTGCGCAATCGACTCTCTCCCTCTTCTCTCTTGTGTAGCTTCTCTCTCTCTGTGTAATATCCTAGGTTTTTAATAGAGGGAAATTGGGGAATTTTGGGCATTTTTCTAGTCATAGGACAAACTTTGGGCTAGCAGTCCAGGTTTTTCGGCCTATGGGAGGGGCTATTGCCTACCCAAACCCTAGCCTCTCCCCCAACCCCCCTTGGCCGCACCACCCCCATAACGCATGCATCCCCTCCTTCCTCTTCTCTCCCCTAGTCGCCAACCCCTCCCTCTTCTCCCTACCAGCAGCCCCCTCCTCTCTACCAGGCCGCCCTCCTCTCCTTCCTACCAGCCATCCTTGTCTCTCCCTTGTAGCCACCCATGCCCCTGCCCTGTAGGCCCACCATTGTTGGTGCCGTAGGAGGTGGAGTGGATTTGGAGGGCATTGGATAGGAGTTAGATCATATGGACGGCGAGGAACGTGTGATCTTAGGGTAAACCGTCGACCTCACCGCTTCATCGGGTGTTCAGGTGTAGGTATAACCCTAGCGCTATTGTGGTTGTCTGGTGGCTGCATTACGGTGGAATTATGGCAATGTTCCTCGTGGTTGTGGGTTGTGGTGATCACCGGATTGGTTGTGGGGAAGGTTCAATTTTGGGCAATTCCTGGTTCGACATTCGGGTCAAATTTCAGGGCACCTATTGCCAGTTTCAGAGGCTTTGGTAGTTGCGAAAAATGTAGATTTTCGTCTAAAGTTTAATTAAAATATAAGAACATGAAATTTGGTTTAGCGGTTTAAAAGTTATGACCTATTGAAGCTCGTTGTCCAGAAGTTCATCGCTACTGGAAGCAGTCATGGTAGTTTGTAGATTAGTGCTTTTTAGTAGCTGAATTAAATTGTCTCTATAACTAAAGAAAGCTATATAATTTTCTGTAGATTTTCAAAAATGACATGGTTTGCTATATTTGGAGTTGTATAAACATAGATTTTCTGTTATGCCCTTGAGGCAATCATTTAGATGATTGTAACATGACTATGTTTATGAATAATAATATGATTATTGGTCCAATGAATGTATATCATTGTATTGATCAACAAGTATGTGACTTGCTTATGAAGCTCTTTACTTATTGATATAATTCGATAAATATCTCTGATCGGATATCATCGTATAGGACAACGATGAATAGATCAACACATGTAGTGATCGATGATCATGCTTCATAGATCATGGGATATGGAGATATCATCTATACATTGTGGACTCATGTTGAAGAACATGGGTTAGATAGACCCGCCATGGGACACTGCGAGAATGTTACATTCTTATGTGTCATCAGTGTATCTCATACATAGTAGATGTATGATCCTTAGACCTGAGATTGTCATATTCCCTACATGTGTAATAGTTTTCCATGGGGCTATCAAACACTACTTCCTAACCGGATAGTTATAAAGGTAGCTTTCATGTTTACTATGAAACGTGTAGAGGGAAGTGAGCAGTCAAGATGGAATTTGCCACTCCAATGAAACGGAGATATATGACAAGGCCACTCGTGTGATATGATTAAGGAAGTGCATGGCCATGCCATGATTGAGGAGTCAATCATAACATATTAATATATCACGGATACGAGAGATGGATTGAATCATCAAAGGATGACATGCTTTTCACCTTGAGTTCAATCTTCATATACATGGCAAATCGATTATTACATGAGTACTTTTGATAGGTTCTGTCCGATTTGATCATAGTATGTTTGGGAGTTGGCATGCTTTGCAAGGAGCCGCTACCAACTATTGGATTGAAAAAGAGTTTTCCGAATCCATGTCCAAACGTACGTGAACCTGCAGGGTCACACACTTAATGGGCTTAGCACACTAATGGGCCCTGGTTTAGGGTTTCATCACGTGGCTATATAAGGAGTGGAGGAGGGTGGGCGCAGGGTGTGCTTTCCACGGTTTAGAAGTGTTTCACCCGAAACCCTAGCCTCCTCTTCTCGCTGCCCCTGCCGAGCGACCAGGTGCTTGCACACCGACGCACGTGTTCCATCCTCGGACGTGTGGACTATCATGGTGACGCCGCTGCGATCAAGGCGTGGGAGGACGATCCACGGCGAGGCGAGGACGATCCACTCCATCGACTCAACGACTGCGATGAGGACGATCCACTACATCGACGCGCGAAGGATTCCGCAACTGTACATCTAGTGGTAATCTAATCTATGATCCCCTTCTTGCGAGTAGCTTTCTGGTTATGCGGTAATTTTTTTTGTGCTAGCGTAGCATACCGCGTTTCTCTTCAAGAAGGTCATCCAAGGGTGTAGGTTGCTCCTTGGGTGCAATAAATAGAGGGTTTCTGAAACGTAACCATATGGGACCAAGACAATCAGATTAGATCAGATTGGGTCAATCTGGTTGATCCGTGGAAATTTTAATGGTTTTTTCCTTTGATAGAAGACATGCCTCTAAAATTTTTTTTCCAAGGGCGCTGCCCCTCGGACCCCGGAGTCGTAGGTTTGTTTTTGTTTAACTCGTTTTTGCAGGAAATTATGTGAAATAGTATGGACTATGTGTATGTGAAGCATGTAATTTTCACATGGCCTGCGTGCCGTGTCAAGCCATAAGGCTATTTAAATTGTATAACGACCTGCGTGTCGACTTGTGATGCTTCAAACCCTCATGTAAAATTCATTATCAAAAGTTGTAAGGCGTTGCATCCATAATGATGAAGACGATGTTATCAAGCATTATGATTAGGTGAACAATCAAGCAAGGTGGCTAGGTGAACAAACAAGCATGATGATGGAGATCTTAATGCTAAGGGCCATGGTATTTCACAGTTTATTTTGTTTTTCTGTGGATGTGTGTTTAATCCTTGCTATTTTCTTTATGCTCATTGCATGTGATGCAATGTTCATAGTATATATTGTTCTTCCCTATAGTTAAAAATTTTTAAATCAAAATGTCCATCCAATTGTTGCACCTATCAAGAATTTAGATCGTTATTGATATGACTGCCAAAGTAGTATATCAATGGCTATCTTAATAGATGATAGGGATGTGTTGGACACATCACGCATAACAATGGTAGATTTAATCAAGCTATCAAAACAGTTTTGGGCTTCAGGACATAAGTGGTTGTGATTTGATTTCAGTAATGAAGGAACCTATACAAGACAATTGGTGTCTAGGAAAACACACATAAGGTAGGTTTCTTAATTGGCACCCAAAAACGGGAAGTGCTCCCTCCCTCATGTGAGCCCTAGGGGCAGGTTGACTTGGCCATGAGTCAAGTTGATGAAGGCATTCATTACTTGTTTTCATACTCAACAGACAAGAGTTACATATGATGTAATTAGCAAAGGTGTTGCTTACCTATGTCATTAAATTTCTAGCAGTGATGCCAAAGCTCACTAGTGTTTGATGAATATGGATCTTGAATACTCACTATGTGTCTATAAAAGGGACATAAAATAGGAGTGTCTTTTATTAAAATGTTCAATAAAATTTTTACATAAACATAGTGCTTAGAATCTTTGCATGTTTTTGTTGTAGTTCAATGGCACCTTCTCCTACTCCTGCTACACCTGGTTTTGCTTTGAGATCGATTTTGGAAAGGGAAAAACTTAATGGAACTATTTTTGTTGATTGGTATCGCAACCTGAGAATTGTTCTCAAGCATGAAAAGGACTATGTTCTAGAGAATCCAATTCCTGATGAATCAGCCGAAAATGCTCCTCGCAATTTGAAGGTTGAATATGAAAAACATGTTAATGCTTCTGTAGAGGTCAGCTGCCTCATGCTTGTCACCATAGACTCTGAGCTCCAAAAGCAATATGAGGACCAGGATGCTTACAATATGATTGTGGGCTTGAAGGGCATGTTTGGGAATCAAGCAAGAGCTGAAAGGTATGGTATCTCAAAGCTTTTATTTGGTTGTAAGCTGGAAGAAGGCAGTCAGGTTAGCCCTCATGTGATCAAGATGATTGGTTACATTGGGAGATTGGAAAAACTTGAGTTTCCCCTTAGCCTCGGTTTGGCCACAGATGTTATTCTCCAATCTCTGCCTCAGAGCTTTGAGCCATTCATTATGAATTTTCATAAGAATAGCTTGGAGAAGAGCCTAACCGAACTACATGGGATGCTCAAGGCTGCCGAGGAAAGTATTAAGAAAAAACCCAATCATGTGATGATGGTTCAGAAAACAACTGCATTCAAAAAGAGGAAGGCTAAGGCTAGGGGAACGGGAAAGAGCAAGGGCAAGGGCAAAGGCAAGGCTCAAGATGAGATCGTAAGCCTCAAAACTAAGCTTTAGAAGCTTAAAGTTGGCACTCAACCTGATACCCAATGCTTCTATTGCAAGAAGTCAGGACATTGGAAACAGAACTGTGAAAAGTACCTGGCAGATAAGAAGAATGGAAATGTGATTTCCACTTCAGGTATTAATGTTATAGAAATTAATCTTGCTACTTCTTCACTCAGCTCATGGGTATATGATATCGGTTCAGTTGCTCACATTTGCAATTCGATGCAGGGGCTGATAAAGAGTAGAGACTTGGCAAAAGGAGAAGTGGATCTTCACGTGGGGAATAAAGCAAGAGTTGTTGGTCTTGCCATTGGCACGTACCCATTACATTTGTCTTCAGGATTAGTTTTAGAACTCAATAATTGTTATTTTGTTCCATCTTTGAGTAGAAACATTATTTCATCTTCTTGTTTCGAACATGAAGGTTATGATTTCAGAATAAAGAACTTTGTTTGTTCGATATTTTTGAATGATATGTATTATGGTCGTTGCCGCATGGTGGATGGGTTGTACGTACTTGAACTCGAAGATAAACCTATCTATAACATTAATGTAAAAAGGCCTCGACCTAATGATTTGAACCCTACCTTTTTATGGCATTGTCGCTTAGGACATATAAATGAGAAGCGCATAAAGAAGCTCCATGGTGATGGACTTCTAACCTCATTTGATTTTGAATCATTTGAAACATGTGACTCTTGTTTACTTGGCAAGATGACAAAAGCCCCTTTTACAGGTTTTAGTGAGAGAGCGAGTGTATTATTGGCCCTAGTACATACAGATGTATGTGGACCAATGAGCTCGACTGCTAGGGGTGGGTTTCAGTACTTTGTAACTTTTACCGATGACTTTAGTAGATATGGATATATCTATTTAATGAGGCATAAATCCGAAATTTTCGAAAGGTTCAAAGAGTTTCAGAACGAAGTACAAAATCAACTTGGCAAATGAATAAAACACTTACGATCATATCGTGGTGGCGAATACTTGAGCCAAGAGTTTGGTGATCATCTAAAGCAATGTGGAATCGTTCCGCAACTTAAACCGCCAGGAACACCTCAATGGAATGGCGTGTCCGAACGACGAAACCGAACTTTATTAGATATGGTTTGGTCAATGATGAGCCAAACAGATTTGCCATTATCCTTCTGGGGTTTCGCTCTAGAGACAACTGTGTTCACTTTGAATAGGGTCCCATCAAAATCCATTGAGAAGACGCCATATGAGATATGGACTGGGAGAAGACCTGTGTTTTCATTTCTCTAGATATATGGGGATGTGAGGCTTATGTAAAACGTTTACAATCAGATAAACTCGCACCTAAATCAGAAAAATGTTTTTTTGTGGGGTATCCTAAAGAAACAAAAGGATATTACTTTTATAAAAGAAACGAGAACAAAGTTTTTGTTGCTCGAAATGGTGTCTTCTTGGAGAAAGAGTTTCTTTCAAAATAAATCAGTGGGAGTGATGTGTATCTCGATGAAGTTCGAGAATCACATGAATATGTTAAAGCTACCACTGAACCTTCACAAGATGTACAAAGTGTTGTACAACCTGTGGAAGAGACACCAGCTCCACGTAGGTCGGGGAGACCGCGTCATGTACCTATAAGATATGGGAATGACATATTATTGTTGGACAATGATGAGCCCACGACTTATGAAGAAGCAATGATGGACCCATACTCCGAAAAATGGGTTGAAGCCATGAGATCCGAAATTCAATCCATGCATGACAATCAAGTTTGGAACTTGGTCGATTCTCCTGATAGTGTAAAAACCATTGAATGCAAATGGATTTTCAAGAATAAGATAAACGTAGATGGAAATGTTCAGATCTATAAGGCACGGTTGGTGGCAAAGGGTTTCAAACAAGTTCAAGGAGTTGACTATGATGAAACCTTCTCACCGGTAGCCATGCTCAAGTCTGTCCGGATCATTTTAGTCTATTCTTTGCATATTTTGATTATGAAATATGGCAGATGGATGTCAAAACAGCCTTCCTTAATGGGAATCTACCTGAGGATGTATACATGATACAACCTGAAGGCTTTGTTGATCCTAAATATGCTAAAAGGGTATGCAAGCTTCAAAGATCCATTTATGGGTTAAAGCAAGCATCTCGGAGTTGGAACATTCGTTTTGATGAAGTAGTCAAAGGGTTTGACTTTATCAAAAACGAAGAAGAGCCTTGTGTTTACAAGAAGGCTAGTGGGAGCGCACTTGTGTTTCTGATTTTGTATGTGGATGACATATTATTGATCGGGAATGATATTCCTATGCTTGAAGATGTTAAGACTTCATTGAAAAGGAGTTTCTCAATGAAGGACTTGGGAGAAGCATGTTATATCTTGGGCATAAAAATCTATAGAGATAGATCAAAAAGGTTAATTGGATTAAGTCAGGAAACGTACATTGACAAGATATTGAAAAGGTTCAATATGCATGAATCCAAGAGAGGTTTCATGCCAATGTCACATGGCATCAGTCTCTGCAAGAATCAGTGTCCTTCGACATCTGGTGAGCGAGAAGGATGAGCAAGATTCCATATGCTTCAGCTATTGGGTCTATTATGTACGCCATGATTTGCACGCGTCCAGATATCTCATATGCTCTAAGTGTCACGAGTAGATACCAAGCGGATCCTGGTGATAGTCATTGGATAGCCGTAAAAAATATCCTGAAGTACTTGAGAAGAACTAAGGGTATGTTCCTTGTTTTGGGAGTTGAGGAAGATCTGGTTGCAAAGGGTTACACCGATGCAAGCTTCCAAACTGACAAAGATGATTTCTGATCGCAATCTGGGTTTGTGTCGGGTCCCGATACTGAGGATATGGACCCTCTGTGTATTCTGTGCTAGTCCAGGATCAAGCTAGCACACACAGTCTTTACAGGGTGGAACATCACAGACATTCACAACGATACCATTATAATTAGTGCAAACATTTATATAAACTGAATTGTACGACCTTATGGTCTCCTTACATAAGATTAGCCACGCAGGGCTTACATTATGAGAGTATTAAAAGATAACA
The DNA here is from genome assembly GCA_036346275.1 of Otatea glauca. NCBI lineage: Eukaryota > Viridiplantae > Streptophyta > Magnoliopsida > Poales > Poaceae > Otatea > Otatea glauca. Next base: position 32,367,187 of record CM070730.1, read on the forward strand.
GCGGAAAGCAAATAAACTTCGTGGAAGCCTTCATTTTGCCACAGGCAACCGACTGGACTTGCCCCCTAATTATCCGGATCTTCAATGTACTCCTCCCAAACTGGCGTAGACTCCTCCACTGATGTTGGGTTGATAAGCAAGGAGGGGTGAGTACTCAAGGCACTCAACAAGTAATGCACAGAATGCATTGCTATTATTATATGTAAGACTTATTCCAAAGAATTGGCTTACTTGGCTCATTTGCATCAAACAGCATTTTTAAACCCATATCTTACTTGGATTAAAAGCAGTGAAACAGTTAATAATAATACTAAGTTCTTTGAATAGTTTTCTCCGTAAACTTGGCACACAGCCTTAATCAATTTATTTTCACACTGGCACACAGCCACCCTTTCCCCATTTTATTTTTGATGATCTAACCCTTGACTGTAATCCCTGAGTAATGTCCAATACCGCGGACACGGCTATTCAAATAGATTTGACACTCTGCAGAGGTTGTACACTTTACCCACAAGATACAGCCGCTCACCACACAGGTGATTGTCCGCAACAAATCCTTTCAGGAACCTCTACCTTACCCAATGAACCTCTCCGGTATTGCCTTCACTATCACTTCCCTCACACAGAGCCGAAGTATAGGACAGGCCAACACCATTGGATGGGCACCAAGCCGTATCACAGGTACGCTCCCCCACACAGATACACCCCCGTGTACTGTCACCCCGAGGTTTCAAAGGAAAGATATCAAAACCCTAATCAACTAGGTCTGTCCCATACCAGACATGTGGTTGTACGGGTGACTCAGTTCAAAGACTTGCAAGGTGGAGTCCTTAGCTAACCAAGGCAAGACTTTCATCACTCATTAGCCCATTGCCACACACCCCAATGTGGCACACAGACTCACATCACTCATTAGCCCATTGCCACACAGGCCCACCTGGCACAAAGCCTCTTACCACTTGCCCCAGTCTAAATCATTTCCCACCCAGTTGATTATTGTGCAACACATGCCAGCAATAACTCAACATCGGTACGGAACCACACAGGTCTCCGTACTTCAATTTCATCACTGGCATCACCACACCATGTTTAAAATACATTCAATATTTCATTAGTCACTATTGTGGCATTTTTTGAAAGATCATTCATGACACGTTGCAGGGCTAAGCATCTAATCACGGTCTGGCCTCCCGTGTTGGCATCATATTAACATCCAACGAGTACAAGCAATCCTAGGGTGACAATGATTTCACACATACAATTAATAATTTCAAGGTGGTAATAACAATATGGGTTGATTAGCTATTTTACCCAAATTAATTTAAATCCGTTTTTAATTAACTTAGCATGCATAATTTCAAAATAAAATACATTTCAAAACTGGGATCAAAATGGTCAAAGCATCACTTGCCTTCAAAGAGTTGCTGGTCGTGCTCCGAAGCTTGATCTTGGGCGACGAACTCTTCCTCGAAACTTTCCGGTAGATTTGCGTATACATGTAAAAATTATATATGCAATAAATAACCAAAACAGTAGACTAGATAACCTCAAAAATTCAAATAAAATTCACCACTAGAAATATCACAATTTTACAAATTTTTAGAAACTGAAATCACCTCAATCGGAGTTCAAATGCAAAAGTTATAACCTTTCAAAGTTTTAAATAAAATATAAATCAGAAAATAGAAAATCCCAAATTAAATTATTTATTTTTCTATTGAAAACTCGTTTTATTGCGTCAGCATGACGTCATCTGACACGTGGCGCTTCCTGGTGCTGCCACGTCGCCTCGGTCCAAGGACTAGGTCCACGGCCCGGCTCTGGTCCACGGTGGACTCGGTCCACAGAAAAGTGCCGACACTGACAAGTGGGTCCCATTGATGACGTCAGCACTGACGTCATTGCAGACGTTACACGCACAGCTCAGCTCCCCTCGGTTCCCGTGCACACAAGTGGAAAGATCCGGATCGTTCCCTCAACCAACGGTCAGATCCACACGAACGCTATCCTTGGTGACGCTTCGATATCTGTGCAGACACGCGGCGCAATCTGGACGGTCCGTTGAAATCAACGGCCGAGACCCGGTCGTTGCCTCGGTCAACACGCACACCCGTCAGCACACGATTCGGCGAGGGCGCAGCTTCATCCGTGCCGCACGTTCCGAAAATGAACGGTGCCGATTCAGCGGTAACGCGGCTAACTAAAGACGCGTGGATGCATCACAGCCACACGACTCTGATCGGACGGCCACGATACTCGAGCGGTTTACTGTTCACCCTAGCGACGTGGCATCATCTCAAGCGTTCAAAAACGATCCAACGGTCCAGATCTAACTAAAGTACAAACACTAGAACTAATCTAAACCGTTCATCTACGCATCTACGACCACGATCAACGCTAGGCAAACGAAAAGGGCAGCGACGTGGACGTACCGGAGTGGTGCGATGAAGATCAGACGGCGGATGAAGCTCACGAAGGTCGGCGATGGCGAGAAGAAAGAGGCTAAAAGAGCTGGGGAAGACGACGCAGTCGGTGACGCTAAAGGGCGATTCCGGTGAGAAGAACAGACAGGCTCGACGCGGCTCGCTTCGGTGAACTCGAAACGGGGCTGGAGCACGGCGGAAGGGCTCGGATGACGGTGGGGCGAAGCAAAAACAACGGCGGCGTGCAAGAGCAACTCTGGCGAGCTAGCACGGGGTCTCTAGAGCGTCTCGACAAGCGTGAAAGGAGTCAAATAGCATGGCGGGAGGAACTCTGTACGACGCACTCAACGGAGACTTAAAAGCTGCCTCGATGTGCGCGCTGCAGGTGGCGAAACAAGCGAAAACGCTCGGCGGTGTTAACTCCGCGATTATGCGGCTAAGGGACGTGGCGCTATCCTGGACGTCCACGTAGCGACGATCCGATAGCGCACGCATGCGGGCGACGCGGCGCAATGACAACCGTTGGATCTTGATCCGACGGTTCGAGCACGCGGCGGCTAGGGTTTGCGGCGGCGGCGGTCACGGGTCGGCGACACGAATCGACTTGGGCGGCATCAAGGGTTTCGGCCCTAACACTGTTCGGGGGATTTTAAATCATTTTCGAATTAAAATAAATCAGATAAATGGATAAATCCAAAATAAATAGCAAAATACTCGGAAAAATTCCAAAAAAATTCTGGAAAATATTTTGAGACATTCTGAACTCAAATAAAATATTTCCAATAATAATTTGCATAAACGTTTGTATTATTTTAATTGGTTTCAAGAAGGGTCATATTTGAATAAATCAGAATAAATTCCAATAAATTTCCATAAATTCTCAAAAAACAAAATAACTCCAAAATTTAAAATATGGGAAATTTTAGGGTGTTACAGTTTGTGTTTACACTAAATGGAGGAGCAGTAAGCTAGAAGAGTTCTAAGCAAAACACGGTGGCCGACTCTACGACAGAAGCAGAGTACATTGCGGCTTCGGAGGCCGCAAAAGAAGTTGTGTGGGTTAAGAAGTTTATCACAGAGCTTGGTGTGGTCGCTAGTGCCTCTAGTCCAATGGACATCTATTGTGATAATAGTGGTGCCATTGCACAAGCTAAAGAGCCTAGATCTCATCAGAAGTCTAAACACATACTCCGACGCTTTCACCTTATTCGCGAGATTGTGGATAGAGGTGACGTAAGAATATGCAAAGTACATACGGAAGCCAATGTGGTCGATCCGTTGACAAAGCCACTGCCACAGCCTAAGCATTAGGCGCACATGAGGTCTATTGGTATTAGATGCTTAATTGATTGACTCAAGTAAAAGTGGGAGATTGTTAGTGTTATGCCCTTGAGGCAATCATTTAGATGATTGTAACATGATTATGTTTATGAATAATAATATGATTATTGGTCCAATGAATGTATATCATTGTATTGATCAACAAGTATGTGACTTGCTTATGTAGCTCTTTACTTATTGATATAATTCGATAAATATCTCTGATCGGATATCATCGTATAGGACAACGATGAATAGATCAACACATGTAGTGATCGATGATCATGCTTCATAGATCATGGGATATGGAGATATCATCTATACATTGTGGACGCATGTTGAAGAAAATGGGTTAGATAGACCCGCCATGGGACACTGCGAGAATGTTACATTCTTATGTGTCATAAGTGTATCTCATACATAGTAGATGTATGATCCTTAGACCTGAGATTGTCATATTCCCTACATGTGTAATAGTTTTCCTTGGGGCTATCAAACACTACTTCCTAACCGGATAGTTATACAAGTAGCTTTCATGTTTACTATGAAACGTGCAGAGGGAAGTGAGCAGTCAAGATGGAATTTGCCACTCCAATGAAACGGAGATATCTGACAAGGCCACTCGTGTGATATGATTAAGGAAGTGCATGACCATGCCGTGATTGAGTCAATCACAACTTATTAATATATCACGGATATGAGAGATGGATTGAATCATCAAAGGATGATATGCTTCTCGCCTTGGGTTCAATCTTCATATACTTGGCAAAGGGATTATTACATGAGTACTTTTCATAGGTTCTGTCCGATTTGATCATAGTATGTTTGGGAGTTGGCATGCTTTGCAAGGAGCCGCTACCAACTATTGGATTGAAAAGGATTTTTCCGAATCCATGTCCAAACGTATGTGAACCTGCAGTGTCACACACTTAATGGGCTGGGATGCATTAATTTGGATTGGATCCGTAATAAATGGACCTCGTGGGCATAGCAAACTAATGGGCCCTGGTTTAGGGTTTCATCCAGGTGTCTTCATAATCGACCCAACATCGCCTGAGCGGAAGACAGGGCCGAGAGGAAGGCCCAAAGGATAAGCTCCGCGCCAAGTCTTGCTGCCGTACAGAAGGGGGTACATCCTATAGACAGTTGAACATGTATTTAGATATGGAAGATACGATTGTAATCCGAGTTTTTAACAGGGTAGATAAAGATGTAAACTCTATCCTGTAACTAATCGGAATCCCTTAAACTGATCGGGACTCTGTAAATTAAACTGATCGGGACTCTGTAAACCGCCTCACCCCAACTATATAAGGGAGAGGGCAGGCAACAAAAAAAACATCGAGCACAAGAGCACACTAGCAATCTTAGATCCAAGAGATCCACATAATCCTAGCACACAGGACTAGGCTATTACCTCCTCCGTCGAGGGCCTGAACCTGTCTAAACCTTTGTCTTGTGTGACCTTCGAGTTTGAGATCTAGCGCCTGCGCCATAAATTTATTGCCGACTACAAAAGTCGACAGTTGGCGCGCCAGGTAGTGGAAGCGCTATAATCTTTTCTTACAAACTCGATGGCAGCAATCAGCAGAGTCATCGCCACGTTCGTCTCCAGCCAGGCTTTTCTCTTTGGAAGCCTGGACTTCGTCGCAGATGCACGCGGAGAACTTGTCTGCCTGGACCTGATCCAGATCCAATCTGGTAAAGATCAGGCCGACCCATCTCTGGTATGTCACTCTGACTCGGCTAGCAAACTAGTCGGCATCGCGAGGAGTTGCTATGATCTTCGCAGCATCTACGCAATAGAAGAGCAGAAGACCGATCTCCAACGCCAGCAAGAGATTCAAGAAGCTGCGGAGGAAGATCGTCTTCTTTGTATGGGTAAGGAGGCACAAGTGCGATCGCTTCGATCTCGCGACTGCAATGTCCGTGAGGACATCCTACAATCCCGATTGGGAGACTAAGCTGTCTTCCACACACCGCTACAGAACGTCGTCGCTTCCAAGACGCTCCTCGACACGCTGGATCCGATAATTGCATCTGATAGCCCGGCGGCCCCGATCGTGGCCCAGATCAAAGCCATGGTGACGGCGGCGGCCATTCAGCAGAATCAGGAAAAGCAGGTAGGAGAAGCGCACTCACGCTCCCACCAGGCTACCCACGTCGCTAGCAGTCGAACTGCTACTAGTCGGAGTACCTGCAGTCGGCGCCCAATACAACCAGTCGAAGATGCCCGCCAGAATCTCAACCGCGACCTTCGCCAAGATATCACCGCCAAATGGTAAGAGCGGGACGATGAAGAACGACGCTGGCGCTACGACGACTACGAATGTTTCGGCATCGGCCACGACCGACGAAGCAGCCAAAGGTACGATGACTGCAACAACTATAGAGACCATCACCGCCGGGGTCGGAACGACAACGACGATCATCGAGTCATGGGCTCGTCGCACTGAACTCCACCCCGACGTGCTGATGACGATCGCCGAGCCAGAGGCTCGCCACGCCAGACTCCCCCACATCATGACGACAGATCCATCGACGGTATCCGAGCGTTCACTTCTCGGTTACGCTGAGTGGTATGGCCCGAAGGCTTCAATCCCAAGGGCATCGTTAAGTTTGATGGGGAACGAGATCCGGAAGCTTGGCTGCAGGTCTATGCCCTGGCGGTCAAAACGGCTGGGGGCAATCAAAACGTTATTGCAAATTATCTGCCGGTCAATCTCACCCCTTCGACTCAAGCATGGCTCACAGGACTTCCTGCGAACTCGGTGGACTCCTGGAGCGATCTCTGCGATCAATTTATCGCTAACTTTCAGGGAACCTATGAGAAGCCTGGCACCCCATGGGACCTATATCAGCTTCACCAGAAGAAGGACGAAATGCTGAGGGATTTCATCCGGTGCTTCATGTAGAAGAAAAACACCATCAGGGATGTATCTGATGCAGTGGTGGTGGCAGCCTTTCAGGAAGGGGTAAGTGATGCAGATCTGATCAAGAAAATGTCCAGAAAACCACTAGCCTCTGTAAAGGAGATGTTTGCATTGGCCGACCACTACGCCACGGCATCAGACGCCCTAGCCGAGCGCCAAGAAGATCGCCCGCAACAGAAGAACAAAGGCGACAGGGCCGAGTCCTCCAAGCACAATGACAAAAAGCGGAAAGGCGAGGAGCTAGTCACGATAGCAGAACGTAGCCGGCCTCGAGCCACGCAGAGGGAGGCGCCCGATTACAGTACCGTCATGGAAGTGATATATCCTTTCCACCCTAAAGGTAAGCACGCCGCTAAAGACTGCTTTACTCTGAAGCGTTTTGCGCGCGAAAGCAACAAGCTGCCGGCTCCAGCGAAGGAAGAGGCGGCCAAGAAGAAGGACCATCCTAGCGAGGACGATTATCAGGAACCCATGCAAGAGTTGAACTACATATACGGGGGCTCCACCGGATACGAGTCCAAGCGGAAGCAAAAGCTTACCATTCGGGAGATCAATGCAGTGGAACCGACAACCCCCCAGTATCTAAAGTGGTTTGAAGTCCCGATCACCTTCGATCGCACGGATCACTGCAATCGAGTTCTACATCCGGGTAAGTACCCTTTAGTGCTCGACCCTGTTATTCCAGTGTAAAGCTCAAAAAAGTCTTGATTGATGGAGGGAGTGGACTCAACGTCTTGTTCGCCAAAACCCTAGACGACATGAACATCCCACGCTCCGAGCTAAGGCCGAGCTCACAGCTGTTCCACGGGGTGATCCCTGGGGCGTCTTCATTTCCTCTCGGGCAGATTTCTTTGCCTGTCACCTTCGGTACCAAAAGCAACTATCGGACCGAGTATGTAAATTTCGAGGTAGTGGATTTCGAGACAGCGTATCACGCTATCTTGGGAAGACCGGTCAGCTCGGTTCGTGGCCATCCCAAGACTACACCTATTTGATGATGAAGATGCCGGGACCCGAAGGCGTCATCACGATTCGCAGCGACATCAAGCGATCTCTGGAATGCGACCAAGAGAATTGTGAACTTGTTGAGCTGCAGGAGGCAACCGCTGAGGGGAAGAATATCCAGGCAGAGGCAGCCACGTTGCAGGAAGAAGACAACGTCCCATCCAAGAAGCAGGCCACATCAGGGATAAAGCCTAGCGAAGGAACCAAGAGAATTATCCTCGACCCATCCGACTCGTCCAAAACGACTCTGATCGGGATAGGGCTCGGGGATAAAAAGGAAGACGTGCTCGTCACCTTCCTCCAGGCTAACAAGGACATCTTTACCTGGAAACCATCCGACATGCCAGGTGTTCCTAAGGAGGTGATTGAGCATTCTCTACATGTCGACGAAAAGGCAAAGCTAGTCAAGCAGAGACTCCGGCGGTTCACTCCAGATCGTCGGAACGCCATCAATCAAGAGATCACCAAGCTATTAGCTGCAGGTTGGCAAACCCTGTACTAGTTCAAAAAAATAATAAAACTTGGCGCATGTGCATTGATTATACTGATCTCAATAAGGCATGTCCAAAGGATCCCTTTGGGCTACCTCGAATTGATTAGGTGGTTGACTCAACCGTCGAGTGCGAGATCCTGAGTTTCCTCGATGCCTACTCAGGGTATCACCGACCAGATTCGCCTAAAGGCGGAAGATCACATCAAGACTTTATTCATCACGCCCTTTGGGTCCTTTTGCTATACGACGATGTCGTTCGGGTTAAAAAATGCTGGTGCAACTTATCAGCGCGCAATACAGCGGTGTTTTCATGCCCAACTCGGACGCAATGTGGAGGCATATGTGGATGATGTCGTGGTAAAGACTCGGGAGAGGAAGGAACTTATCGCCGACCTAACCGAGATGTTCGAAAGTCTAAGGGCCTTCAGCATGAAGCTTAATTCCGAGAAGTGTGTTTTCGGAGTATCTTTGGGAAAACTGCTTGAGTTTACCGTCTCCCAACGAGGCATTGAGGCCAATCCAGAGAAGATCAAGGCCATATCAAGTATGGAACCGCCGACTTGCCAAAGGACATCCAGAAGCTTACAGGTTGCATGGCTGCACTCAGCAGGTTTATTTCCCGACTGGGTATGCGAGGTATGCCATTCTTTAAACTCCTCAAGAAGCAGGACAAGTTCCAATGGACGCCTGAGGCACAGCAAGCGTTTGAAAATTTGTAGACCTTCTTAACGACACCCCCGGTCTTGGTTTCACCGATGCTGGAGGAACCTCTGCTACTTTACATCGTGGCAACAACTCGCGTAGTCAGTGCTACAATCGTCGTAGAAAGGGAGGAGCCAGGCCATGTGCAAAAGATCCAACACCCGGTCTATTTCATCAGTGAGGTCCTGAGTGAATCTAAGGTGCGGTATCCACAAATGCAAAAATTATTATACGTCGTACTTCTTACATCTCGCAAACTCAAGCACTACTTCCAAGAACACATTGTTTCGGTGGTCACTTTCTTCCCGCTAGGAGATATACTTCACAACCAGGAGGCCAATGGGAGAATTGCAAAGTGGGCAGTCGAGCTTGGCGCTTTTGACATCTTATTCAAGCCTCGCACAGCCATCAAGTCTCAAGTGCTCGCCGACTTCACTGTCGAGTGGACAGAACTTCAAAATCCGGTGGTTGTCAAGGAACTCGAGTATTGGACGATGTACTTCGATGGTTCCCTCATGCTCAGTGGCGCGGGGGCTGGTATAGTGCTCATATCACCAAGTGGAGAACAGTTAAGGTATGTTCTGCAAATACTTTTTCCCGCGTCAAACAACACCGCCGAGTACGAGGCACTCATCCATGGGTTCCGTATCGCCATATCGCTCAGTATCCGACGTCTGACGGTCGTGGAGATTCAATGCTCGTGGTCAATCAGGTGCAAAAAGAATGGTGCTGCATCGAAGACAACATGGCTGCCTATTGCCAGGAGTACGCAATCTTGAAGGCAATTTTAACGGATTGGAACTTGTTCATGTGCTCCGTCGGGACAATGAAGCGGCTGATGAGCTAGCAAAGATGGAATCTGACCGGACCACAGTGCCCGTGGGAGTATTCGTCGAAGAAATTCATAAGCCCACAATAAGCACTCGGCCAAAGTCAGACATCCCAGTGGAGAAGAACGTAGAGGCAGAAGTCCTGATCATTACCCCCGATTAGACAGCTCCATATCTGGACTATTTGATGAAGGACGAGCTACCCGAAGACCGCATGCAGGCTGAGCGAATAATGCGCCGAAGCAAGAGCTATGTGGTGATCAGGGAATAACTCTATCGCAAGAGCTCCTCTGGTGTACTACGACGGTGCATATCAGAACAAGAAGGAAGAGATCCTCTCAAGGAAATCCACTCGGGAGTTTGTGGGAATCACGCGGCGTCATCAACCGTAGTTGGCAAGGCTTATCGTCAGGGATTTTTCTGGCCGACTGCTATCAACGATGCAGAGGACATCGTCCGAACATGCGAAGGATGTCAGTCCTTTGCGCGACAGTTGAACAAACTAGCACAGGAACTACAGACCATCCCAATCACCTGGCCGTTTGCGGTCTGGGGGCTTGACATGGTAGGACCTTTGAAGAAGGCTCAAGGTGGTTACACTCATCTCTTCGTGGCCGTCGATAAATTCACCAAATTGATTGAGGCCAAGCCAGTCACCACAATCACAGCCGCTAAGGCCAAAGAATTCTTCCATGAAATCGTGGTTAGGTTCGGCGTACCAAACTGAATCATCACGGATAACGGCACCTAGTTCAGAGGTGGCATATTTCAAGACTGGCGCGGCGAACTCGGCATAAAGATTTGCTTTGCATCAGTAGCACACCCCCGAAGCAATGGGCAGGTCAAGCGAGCCAACAGCATGGTGCTACAAGGCCTGAAGGCAAGAATTTTGTATCGTCTCAAACCATACGCCACTCGGTGGGTCAAAGAATTGCCTTCGGTGCTCTGGGGGCTGCGAACTACCCCCAGCAGAGCAACCGGGCAGTCACCTTTCTTCCTGGTGTATGGCTCGGAGGGGGTCCTCCCCACCGAGTTAGAATTCGGATCCCCGCGGGTTCGGAGCTATGAAGAAGTCGCTTCGGAAGAAAGCCGGCTAGAAGACCTCGACCAACTGGAAGAAGTCAGGGACGTCGCAACAATTCAGTCAGCAATATACCATTAGGGCTTACGTTGCTATCACAGTCGCAATGTAAGGAGCCGCGCATTCTCCAAAGAAGATCTGGTCCTTAGAAAGAATCAGAAATGCGAGCATAAGCTCTCCCCAAGCTGGGAAGGCCCTGACGTCATCGATGAGGTGACATGTCCTGGGGCTTATAAGCTCAACCGTGAAGATGGCACAATTATCAGCAACACCCGGAACATAGAACAACTACGTCGTTTTATCACTTGAACTTTGTAATTCAATTGTTTCTTTATGAATAAATGTTTGCTCTTAAAGTTGTTGTCGTATAACCTTCTCAAAAATTATGCGTTTGAGTGTCTTGCTCCTACAAATTTTAAGACTCTGAGACATGCGTCATCAATCATGCCTCAAAGCCTGGGGGCTGGACTAGTCGGACATGATATGTCAAAACCACTCGGGCAAAGCAGCATATTTAAAGACAAAATGCAAGAACAAAGAAATACTTTCAATTATTTGTTTACAGGTCCAAGGTTTCATGACGATAGAAGAAGCATCCTTAACTTCCTCCCAGAGTTCGGCTGTCCGATCTTCATCCACGTTACAGGCATAGCCATCTTTAATAGCCTTAAGATCCACTCGGGGATAAAGCGACTTGGTGATCGCCAGAGCCTGGCAAGCGCCATTGGTCGCCGTTTCCTTCAAGAGTATCTTAAGCTCCTTGGGGGCTTCATCCTGTTGGGAGATGACTTGGTCCCTGCTGAGCAGCCTCTCGCCTCCGGGATGAAGCAACCTCAGCAGCGGCTCAGAGGCCTTGCGAAGCTTGGAGCAAGATGTTTCAAGGGCCTCAACCCTCTCGTTATAAGCGGCGTATTGCATCCGCGTCTTGAACTTGTAGTCTGCAAGCAAAACCGATTATCAAGAAATGCCAAGAAGGCAACGAAGAAAAGGGAGGGCCAAGCCGCTGAGCGTACCTTCTAACTCCTTCTCCGACTTCAATTTGGAGGCCTCCGAGACCTTGAGTTGCTCTTGAAGCTTTGCAACAGTGGAATCCCGAGCTGACACGGAGATAAGGAAATCAAAAGACCGGATGATTGAACAAGAGCACGGGGTGGTCCAGGAAATATTTACCTCGAAGGGAGCCAACGACGTCTAGCTTCTCCTACTGCAAGGTTTTCTGCTCTTCCTGCAACGCCTGGACCTTTGACCGAAGAACTCGCAGCTCGGCTGCATGTCCAGCCTTGATCTGCTCCAAGTCGGCCAGATACTCCTGGCGCGTCCTGACCTCCGAGAGCATCTTCTGGAGGTATCCGAATTTCTTTTCAGAGCGTTCTCCCAATTTCTGTAACCAACGCAGGGGAAGGTGACAATATGCTAACCGGCATAAGCACGAAGGTGATAAGAGTAGTGAAAGTATTACCCAGGCCAGGCGAGCACAAGCGGCGGCGTGACTGTAAAAGTCATTCCTTTCCTTCTCCTCCTCTGAGTCATCCAGGAACTTCAAGCCGTCCTCCTCATCAACCCACGTGGTTTTCATTACGAGTTGGGGCGAGCAGGAGTCGGCGGAACCCGGGAAATCTCTTCTACCTTGGGGGACGGACGGGAGATGGGCCCTCGAGCAGCAGGACCCAATGCTGAGGCATGGGGTGTCGGTGAAGGCAGTTGGGGCTCGAAGGGCACTCCTGTGTCCCCGGACGAGGCCTCCTCAACCAAGACATGAACGTCCTGGGGCTCAGTTTCTTCAGGGGCCCCGGGCGGTGTCTCGACAGGAACATCGTACGAAGGATTCCTATAAGAAGAACGATCAGTAAATAAGCCGGCAAAACGCGTCGAATAAGAGTTGATGGGGCATCAAACCTGTCGGAATTCTTTATTCTCATTGGGGGCTTCTTTCGGGTGGCAGAGCCACTCGCGAAGGGACCACTTGGGGCGCTAAAAACTAGAACTCTGGGCTCCTCCCGACTGCCCGAGTCTCTCGAAATTGGACTCGGCTGTACCACGGGCTCATGGGGAAGGGGAGCCGAAGGCACTAGGGCTCGTTCTAGCGGTTCACAGGGTCCTTGGCAATCGCTCTCTTCCCCTTCTTGGTGGTGGGGTCTCCGGCCGGGGAGCTCATAGGTCATTTAAATGGTGCACTCTTACGAACGGGCATCTCCGGGAGAGGCGCATCACTAAAGAAAGCCAACCGATCCTGAAAAGGAGTATTACAACTGTTAAAAGACATTCAGAGACCAATGTAGGAGTCAATCAGCTAAACTTTCTCACCTAGTGTGGAGGGTTTGATGCAGTGAAGGATTTTGGGCATCTGGTGGTGGACATCTCAACACTCGGGATGAAAAAGTCGCCCACCCGAGCATATACCTGCTCTTTCGACACTGCTTCAGGCAGTTCCTGGGTCGGATTGTCCTTTCCTTCAAATGCGTATCCCAGATGGACTCGCTCTTTCAAAGGTTGTATCCGGCGAGCAACAAAATGGAGGGCGAGGCCAACTCCCGTGAGACCATCTTCCTTTAATTTGTCGATTAGCACCAAGAGGTCTTCACCTGATCCAGATTGCTAGCATTAGGAGCAGATACCCAAGAAAGGGACACCTTAGGCCGGCGCCCAACAAAAGAGCGGAGAGCAGGGTCAGGATTGGCACAGTAGAACCACTCCTGGTGCCAGCCTTTATTGGAAGTTTTGAAGGGAATAGCAAAGTAGTTTTTCTTTAACCCTCCCTGCACTGAACTGCCCCCAATTACCTTGGGGTCGCTCTTTGAGAGATAAGGTTTCAAAACGTAAAAATGGCGAAAGAGATTGAAATGGGGGTGGATGCCCAAGAAAGCCCCACAGAGGTGAACGAAGAGGGAGATTTGCAGGATGGAATTGGGATTCAAGTTCACCAATTCGATGCCGTAGAAGAAGAGAAGACCGCGAAGAAAGGCGCAGGCAGGAAGGCCCAGCCCACGCTAGAAGAAAGATTCAAAGACCACAACTTCTTCGGAATGAGGAGTAGGGATGGATTCACCTGCGGTCGGTCGTGAGAAGATTAAAGCCAGGGCTGGAAGAACCCCGTCATCCACCATGGATTGCAACCACTCTTTCGTCGTCACCGAGGTGGTCCAATCTTGAGGCAAAGGCTGCGAGGAGGTATCCTTGGAAGAATGAGAAGACATTTTTGGAGGAAAAGATCAACGGCGGCGCAAAGATGCAAGCGCAATAGCAGTTAACCCTAGTGGCGGAGAAGTCGGAGAGACAAGGAAACAGAAAGGGCAGGAGTGCGCGATGGGAAAATGAACCATCGGCTTAGTCTTTAAAGGGGGGGAAAATTAGGTTTTCGTCGAACTGGCGGGAAAAAGATTGCAGAACACCTCACCCTGCCCTATGCTTCGTAATGATTTGCTAGCCCGGCGTCCTGACATACGGAGGCAGTCGCGGTTTGACCAAGTCATGTTTGGGACACGTTGCTCCCCACGATGGGATGTTTAACCACTTATCGAACTAATCGAGACGTGGGTGTCCTCTAGTTTGGATTAAAAATATCTTCTTGTGATATGCCCCATGTTGGGTCGCTAGGTGGTTACCGCATGACGGAATCATATATCACGAGTTGAGCCTAATAAGGCACGGTTCCAATGGTATGCTCCAAGATGGGTCGATAAGCTGTGCGTCGTAATAAACGAGTACGGATACCGTTCGGATAAACCTTGATATGTCCCAAGTCGGACCAGAGCTATATCCTACACCAGTCAGATATGGGTATCACTCGGCCATGAGTCAAGAAAATCCTGATACACTCCAAGTCGAGCCTAAGCTATATCCTACAGCAGTCGGATATGGGTATCACTCGGCCAAGAGCCACGTATGTATGGTACACTCCAAGTCGAGCCCAAGCTATATTCTACGCCAATCGGATATAGGTATCATTCGGCCATGAGCCAAGAAAGTCATGATACGCTCCAAGCCGAGCATAAGCTACATCCTACAACAGTCGGATATGGGTATCACTCGGCCTAGAGCCACGAGAATATGATATGTCCCAAGTCGGACCAGAGCTATATCCCGCAGCAGTCGGATATAGGTATCACTCAGCCAAGAGCTGCGCAAATCCTAAAACGTCCCAAGCCGGACCTCGAATATATCCTACGACGATTGGATACGAAAATCACCCGACCAAAGAGCCATGCAAGCTTCGATACACCCCAAGCTGGGTGTAAGCTATGTCAAACGACAGTCATGGAAACTAATTGGAAAGGTATTTCTTTATTATATATAAAGTTCCCCAGGCATTATGCCTGGGAAAATGTTTTCTTACATTTACAGAAATATTACACCTCTCCACGACGAACACGTCCAAGCGCTTCCATGAGAACTTCCTTGACCTCATGAGGGGTGGGGAAATCTCGAGGAAGACGTTGACGGCGGTGCGGTCGAGGGCGGCGGCTGTGTCCTCTGCCCATTCAGCCATGGCGATGTCGAAAAGCGCCCATTCTTCGGCGAGCTCCGGGTCCTGGTTGTCCATGAGATTTCTTGAGAAAAAAGTGAAGTTTGACGTAAGAAATGGAGGACTAAGTGTGAGATAATTCTAAAAGCGCTGGTTCGCCTTTTATACCCAATGCGATAAGGTTGAAGTAAATGCGAGGATGTAAAGACATCAGAAGCCGAGGGGACTTGGAGTTAAAGTGATTCAGAAGCCAAAGTGTTTTTCGGAAAATGAATTGGCATAGGAAGTCAAAACAACCTCGAAAACTATCCAGGGTTATATTCGAGTCCTTCATAATCCCCTTGCTGCAAAGAAAATCATTCAAATCAAAGAAGAAACCAATCAGAGGTTTATGCTAGAAGCTGAAAGCACGGATCCAAGTTGAGTCCCAGATAAAGAAATAGCAACCGGATCATGAATCACTCGGGGGCTACTGTGGAATATATGAAACCAGGTGTCTTCATAACCGACCCAACATCGCCTGAGGGGAAGACAGGGCCGAGAGGAAGGCCCAAAGGATAAGCTCCGCGCCAAGCCTTGCTGCCGTACAGAAGGGGGTACATCCTATAGACAGTTGAACATGTATTTAGATATAAAAGATACTATTGTAATCCGAGTTGTTAACAGAGTAAATAAAGATGTAAACTCTATCCTGTAACCGATCGGAATCCCTTAAATTGATCGGGACTCTGTAAACCGCCTCACCCCCACTATATAAGGGAGAGGGCAGGCAAAAACAAAAACATCGAGCACAAGAGCACACTCGCAATCTTAGATCCAAGAGATCCACATAATCCCAGCACACAGGACTAGGGTATTACCTCCTCCGCCGAGGGCCTGAACCTGTCTAAACCTTTGTCTAGTGTGGCCTTCGAGTTTGAGATCTAGCGCCTGCCCCATAAATTTATTGCCGACTACAAAAGTCGACATGTGGCTATATAACGAGTGCAGGAGGGTGGGCGCAGGGTGTGCTTTCCATAGTTTAGAAGTGTTTCACCCGAAACCCTAGCCTCCTCTTCTCGCTGCCCCTGCCGAGCGACCAGGTGCATGCACACCGACGCACGGCATTCCATCCCTGGACGTGTGGACTACTGCGGTGACGCTGCTACGACTGCGGTGTGGGAGGACAATCCATGGCGAGGCGAGGACGATCCACTCCATCGACGCAACGACTGCGGCGACGACGATCCACTACATCGACGCGCGAAGGGTTCTGCAACTGCGCGTGTAGTGGTAATCTAATCTTTGATCCCCTTCTTGCGAGTAGTTTCCTGGTTATGCGGTAGTTTTTTGTGCTAGCGTAGCATACCACATTTCTCTTCAAGAAGGTCATCTAAGGGTGTAGGTTGCTCCTAGGGTGCAATAAATAGAGGGGTGGAGGGATACCTCTATACCAAGTCTTACAGAAGGATTTTTGATTTTCTTATGCTACTTTGAGCTTTCCCCACCTAGAAATGTGGCATTGTAACCATCCTCTCTAAGCAATGCAAGATTTAAGCTCATCTATGTTCTGAAATTTATTTTATTTCTTGCATTTTTTGCTTGGTTCTTTCTTGCAACTTGAGTTTCGCTTCCCCTCCATCTACTTGCTACAATTCTCCTAGATCTAGGATGTGTAAGAGGCTGAGGAACTCATCTAAATGATGTCCCAACCCAACAAGATCCATTAGAACTCATTCTTGCTCAAGTTATGCTTCTAACACCGTGTTCTTGATTTGAAATCGCTGTTTTCTGTGCAGCTTGAATTATTTGCATGAAAGGTTGATGCCTTAGGCTTATTCTTGTAATTTCTTCTAGAATCATAGTCCTAAGGTCATTTCTTAGCCACGGTTCAAGTTTCATCAAGTTTGGTTGGGTAAATCAAAAGTTATTGAGGTTTCTTGATGGTCAAAGTTATTGAGGTGAGTCTCCGTCGCTGCCAACCCCCAAAATAGAGGCCCTAGACCTCAGTGGTGCTTTCCCCTCACCTAGCCGAGCAATATCACACTTACACTACCCTTTTTTCTATCCTACATTAGCGCCGTTGGCATGCTCCGATCAACCTTGGCCACCGCCAATGGTTCCCCTATGTCCCCTCTACCAAACCTGATCACTCACTCAGCTTAAGCCACTGCTATTCACCAGCAGCAAGCCTTGCAACACCTCTGCTCTGCGAAGGGTCACTAATGAGTGGGCTTGATTTGTTAGGCACAATTACACACACAACCCTCTCTTTGAGATGCTAATAACAGACCTCACCTGTTCGGTTTTCCTTTTAAAAGCATAAATAAAAGTTGAGTCTATGACAATGGGCCCAAACAAAAATAAAAGCATTTTCATAAATTAAGTCGGTATTTGAGATGATGAGTCACTAACATGTGAACTCTACATGTCAGTTATTTTTAAAAATAATAAAATCTGATAGATGGACCACACATGTCAGCCTTTGTAAATAGGAAATAAAATCCTAAAAATAAGAATACACTTTCAGTTGAATGAAAAATGCACTTTCTCTATTAGAAAGCATATTTTTATGAAAAGAGGCCTCTAACGTCAGCACCTTTTCTATTTTATGGTTTTTTCTGCTGATTAGAATTCAATTGCTCATAACTTTAACAAGTGAACTCCAAATGCAGGGAAACCAGCTTCTAAATTTTCCCAAAATCATGAACTTTGTATTTTTTTAAAAGGATTTCAATTTGTCTCTATTTAAATTCATTTGGCTCTAATATTGGCTTTAAAATAAACTGTGTGCAGACACTGACACTTTGGAAACTTTCCTCATCGACTCCGACACCACTCAAGAGTTCAATGAGTAAGGCAAGCACCTCGTTTGATCAAGTTGATCATAGTATTTTACTTAATTTATGTTGTTTTACAAATTTATATATGCATGCGTGTATTTTAAATAAATTTG